>OY992882.1:73034864-73694103 GCA_963921405.1 Cepaea hortensis
ATATTGGCCAAAGAAAGAAATTAAATTTCTCTTTATTATTTCCAATTTGAATGTTTAATGTAAAATTTAATTTTTAAAGTTTATTGTCGAAATTTTATTTTAAAATTTTAATTAACAGTGACCATAATGGTCGATAATCATAGTCATTGTCTAAAAACCTCGAATAAAGGGTTCAGCAACAACCTATTTATCTCCTGTAGGTTGAGAAATTTAACCAATCAGCAGAGACGAGTCCATCGCTTTATACAAGTCTTATGTTATTAGCCCCTTTGAACACTTTGCACCAAGTTTCACACTTGTGAATTAGCCGTTTGACAGCTAGACATCTTGTGATGCAAGTTAGCTATCAGTATAATAATAGCTCAAGCAACAGTCAACTTCAAACAAGTTCAAAGCGAGATGGTGAATATGGCGTTGACTATTATTAGTTCCTACAATTCCACAAAGGCAAATAACTCGAAGTTGTCTAGTTTAGTAGGTCAAATAGCCAATCAACACGATGTGCTGTTCACGAGACTAGAAGGCAGTATCAAGCCCGAACATGTTTTCCTTGTCTTTGTTTCAATCAGTGATGAAAACTTTGGCGATAACGCCATCAATTATGGGAGAATAATGATGGTGTTCACACTTGGCATGCATCTAGGTAAGCATCTGGTTGATATTTCTTACAATGCAGATGTGAATGTCCAAGATCTGGAAGAGCACTTCGCCAAATCTGTAGTCGCATATATGGTTGCTAAACTAAGTCCTTTGATGCTTCGACAACAAAGTGGTTGGGCAGAATTTCTATACTTTGACTGCAAAGAAAAAGTTGAATAAAAAACAGACTTAAATCCCAGTATGTCTTTATTCTTGTGACTGCGAGAGCGCTTGAGTGTGGATATATAATACATATAGTCAATTTCCGTGAGTAATTTGTGAGAGGCAGTCGACAAGTTGTAATAGCGATTGGACAAATTGCGAGAGTCAGTAGGGAATTTGTTAGGTTAATTGGTCAAGTTGATACGTCGATTCGACAAATTGTGAGATCAAGAGGGAAAGTTGCTAGGGCAATTCGACACGTTGTGAGAGCAATTTACTCACTTTGACTTATATCTTTGTCGTTTTGGTTAATATTTTCTTGCTTTGGCTAACACCTATTCCTTCATTTTAGAAGTTTGGCTGAGATATTTATTATTTTGGTTGAAATATTTCTGTTTGTGGTCGATATTTTTTCCATTTAGCCAACACATTGTCCTACTTTGGTCGACATTTTTCTCACTTTGGTTAATAATTGTGTTCGTTTGGTTAACATATTTCTTATTTTGACCAACGTTTGTTCGTACTTTTCCATAAATATTTCTTGGTCTGACTCTTACTTTTCCTATTTTGACTGACATATTTTCTTACTTTGGTTGACATTTTCCCCTACTTTTTATACGTTTGGTCAAGATATTTCTTAACTTGGTCAATATTATTCCTAGTTTGGGTCACACACACACACACAAACACACACACACACACACACACACACACACACACACACACACACACATATATATATATATATATATATATATCTTCTTCTTCAGCGTTCTGAGCCATTGAGATATATATATATATATATATATATATATATATATATATATATATATATATATATATATATATATATATATATATATATATATATATAAAACAGAGTGTATGTTTGTGGGTTTGTGGGTCTTGGATGCGTTCGATAACGGTACATCCGATTGAGATGAAATTTTCTACACGTCTTCCTTTCATTCCTGTGCAACCGACTATAATAATTTCTTAATGTAAAATCTTCTACTTATTTAATAACATTTACTTTTCCATTTTCATTATATAATGTCTATATAGCAGGGGGACTTCACTCTAGAAAAGTTATTTCAAGGGGCATAACTTTTAATAACATTTCTAAATTCTTTATAGTCATATTGTTGGACTTACCTGCACTATTGTTAAACTCTTTGTCTATAGTTATTTTTAGGCATATGAGTTATATTAAATAATGATATAATCTTTAAGGTATTTTTAAAGTTTGCATAAAAATAATGCATTATGCATAACATTTTAACCCATATTTTTCTGCTTACAAAACTTATCAACTGTCATGTCGGTGATTAAAAACAGTTTTCATTAAAAATAATGAATGGTGTGTGGAAGGACATTCTTTTAAGTTACTGTGCGCCAGGAGCTGGGCGAAACCACGCCGGGTCAGATAGATAGACAGATAGTCGGGAACGGAAGCTTATTTGACTACTTATATGAATGAATTAAATGACATGCTCCCTACCAGGGACTGGGTGAAGCCGGGCCGGGACAGACAGACAGACAGACAGATAGACAGACAAACAGATAGTCGGGAACGGGAGAGCTTATATGACTACGTATATTAATAAAATGAGATGCTCCCCACCAGGGACTGGGTGAAGCCGGGTCAGACAGACAGATAGTCGGGAACGGGAGAGCTTATATGACTACTTATATTAATTAAATGAGATGCTCCCCACCAGGGACTGGGTGAAGCCGGGCCGGGTCAGCCAGACAGACAGACAGACAGACAAACAAGCAGACAGACAGACTGATAGATAGATAGATCCCCTCCAGGGCCTGGGCGAAGCCGGGCCGGGTCAGCTAGTATATATATATATATATATATATATATATATATATATATATATATATATATATATATATATATGTGTGTGTGTGCGTGCGCGCGCGCGCACACACACAAGCACAGACACTTGAATGTGTATGTGTAACAGCAAAGCCGACTCATATCTTATACATATTCTTACCGTAACAAATATGTTGACAAAGGCACTGACTTGGCGCCGCAGCTCTCTGCGGATATATGCGTAGCTTGCGTGTTAATGTAATTGTTCTTTTTGACCAGCTGTCTGTCGTTGGTACACGGTGTATAAGGTACCTCTTTCTTGTAGGATTAGCCTGTCCATTATTACCCCTCTGATCGATCGTAATATTTGGTTTCTAATATAATGCTTTGTAGACAGGCAAAATTTCATTACCATGTTTCATTATTGGCTTTGTTGAGGGCCAGCGGAGCAGTCAGACTTGTGCAGAGTTATAATCACATTAAGCCGGGAGTGCAGGAAGTGGCCAGTAGGGGCCACGGAAGTGGAAATCCAGCAACTAATTCAGGACACTGCTCACTCGAGTGATGTGATTATCTACACAGATGGTTCGGTGTCAAGAGGTGAGAGAAGTGGCTGGGGGTTCATAGTCAAAGCTAATGGTCGATGTTTGGGACAGGAGAGCCTGGCATATGATACCACAACATCCAGCTTAAGAATGGAAGTGGAGGCAGTCACTGCGGCTCTCCGGTGGATGGAGAATACGACACACACACACATACACACACACACACACACACACACACACACACACACACACACACGTCGTGATTGTAACTGACTCAGAAAGCATGCTGACGAGGGTGAGGACGGGCAGTCTTCGTGCGGAGTGGCTTGCTTCGCTTCGGAGGTCACGGGTGACAAGCATCGCCTGGAACTTTTCTCCGGGGCATGCCGGTGTGCTGGGAAATGAACAGACGAACAGATTGGCTGGCTCTGCAGAACTTGGTGGAGTATTGATACATGACAAGGCAGACGTGGTTGCAGCCTTGTGGGACCACGTGCACACCTCGGAGGAGCAAATGGATTACCATGGTCTGGCAAGAATGATACAACGAGGAGTGACGAAGGGATCTGGCCGACGCTCAACGTTGAGAGGAAAGGCGTGTCGGACTTATAATCAGATTGCTACTGGTACTATTGGTGTTGGAACTCTTCGCTGGCTGCTGAGGATGAGGACGGAGCACTTATGGGAATGACCCGATGTCGTGGAATACTGAGAGTTAATGATTCCCAGATAGACGACTGTATACACCGACTAACCAGGTAGAAGAAGGGTTAACAAACGAAGCAGTAAGGGTAACCAACAACGGAGTGACCAGGCGCATGTGTTTATAGGTCAAGACACAGAAGGGGCCGCCAACAGCCCAGGTAACCTGTCGCGTGGAAAAATTGGTTTGCGACAAAGGCAGACAGCATTATTGGACAGCATATTGCGGTCTGGATGTATGAATAACGGAAAAGTTTCAGATCTGTAATTTTCCACTAACGGTGATAATGAAGTATGGACTTGAGGTGTCAAGCAAGGTCAAGGACTATGCGGCAAAAATGACCTATAAAGAGTGTCCACTTCTTTGTGAGAGTTTAGTGTGTGTTCCAAACTGAACTGAAGGAGATATGTTCCTGAGTGGGAATAGAAATACACGTTCCTAATGATGGAAAGAGGGGATAGTAGTGTGTTATTCGCTAAGTGTTTTTCGATTCCAGGAACATAGATGCCTAAATAAGGTTCCCATACCAGTGCGAGACTTATCAACTAAGATATAACACAGATGGCTGTAGTCAAGATCACTCAGTGTTGATAACCCACAAGAAAGCACTTTAAAGTAATAAAGCACGACACTTGTGCATAAGAAAGGAAAGAAAAGAAGTGTCATCGTAATAAGTCAGGAGGACAGAGAACGGAAAATAGAGATCATACAAACTAAAAACAAAAGACTCAAATGACTCAGTATCGAAGAGTTGCAAGGTGCATACCAAATGCCTATACCAATTACGAACTATCCAGTGTAGAACTTTTACAGGACAAAAATAGAGAATACTAGAAACTCGATGTGTTTTCCAGGATGGATTTAAGAACGCTATAAGAAAGCAACGAACATTCAGTTTAAGCTGACAGCATATAGTGATCTGTTTAAGTACATTGATACAGTGGTGAACATTTTTTCATTAAAAACAAAAAACGGATATATCTACAGACTCAAGCAGACGGAGCATTCAGGGTGAGACCGTTCTGTTGTATCTATGTACTGTCCTGTACTTTAACCGAGAGAAGAGACGAGAGAAGACACGGAGACTATCTATCAACATCTTATCTGGCAGCCACACTAGAAGAACATACCAACTACATAGACAATATCCATACATACACCAGACATAGTTTTATTAATAAATCTTTTATTTATTGTTGAAAGGAACTGTTGTCTGAGTATGTGTTGAGAGAATAACAGAGAGAGAGTGAAAGAAATAGATATATGGAAGGGAAGACAGAAGAGAGGAGTGTAGACCAAAGTCAGTCAATAATCCCAACAGATAATAAGTTTAAAGATGTGCTGGTTGATTCCAACTTCCTCTCGGGAAAATAACAGGACATAATTGGTGGAGCAGCGAGGTACTGACATTATATCCATATGACCTGAAAGCATAACAGGGCATATGCATAGAGGGGTACCTGCATATTGGCACAGGCATAGCGGAGTACCTGCATGTTGGGACATACTGATTGGAATAAATATAAGCATATATTGATGACTTTTAATGGAAGGACGTCCATTGGATATATGGTGCCATTACATTTATGGTAGAAACATTTCATTAATGCTGGTGACTTTACAGTGAGATAGTTCCAGACAGAGTGAATGTAGATAGGGGGTAAGACACATTACATACCTAGTCACACGGTCACACGTCTACATAAGTCTTTATCCTATATCTCCTCTTGTGGATGAGAGAGTGGTTGTGATGTACTGTGTGGTGTTGTAGAGTTATAATATTAGATAGACATAGATAAATGATATAGGTTCTAGGTGGAATATAATTGTATAGTGAGTACTTCTTTACTGCCTTGAGGTGTCTTTACTCAACGTGCTGACTTACCGGCTTTAACTATGGCAACTCCTAAAGTAACTACAGCCGAACTGAGGGCCAACGGGGAGGCAATTGGTTTAGCTGGTTCCGAGCTAACTGATTACATACAAGAAAGAGAGCGAGAGTTTCGTCAAGCGGAAAGGGAGGAGCGGAAGGCCCAGTTGGAAGCAGAAGAAGCCCACAAGATAAGGTAACATGAATACCGCATGCGAGAACTAGAGCTCAAGACACAAACTAAGGGTGAAATAGATGCAGCAGAAGGAAGTTCATCTTCACCTGGGGCAACCCACATGATTGGACAGGGTTACCATGCCATGAAGTTTCCCTTGGCGGTCTTTGATGAAAGTAAAGAGAAGATATACCAGTTTTTGGATCGGTTCGAGGCTATGACAGTCGCTATGGGACTGGAGAGGACCAGATGGGCTCTTAAATTATCCCAGGCTTTACGTGGTTCAGGGTACGAGGTCTACACACGCCTACCACCAGGACAGGAAAATCAGTACGAGGAATTAAAAGCCGCTTTGATGAAACATTATGAAGTCACAGCACAAACGTATAGGAAGAAGTTTAGATCGTCTAGACGAGAGCCTGGAGAACTATTCGCCGCCTACAGTCTAAGGCTGAAATCCTATCTCCAGAAATGGATGGACTTGGCAGAATTCAAGAGGGATTATGAGAGTCTCGAAGAGATGATGGTGGTCGACCAGATGCGAAAGCAAATGTCGAAACCTCTCAGAACCTTCTTGGGAGAACAAGGGGCGGAACGGATTGATGTTGTGAATAAGCTGGCGGAACGATTCGTAGAAGTACATGGGGAGACTGAGAAACTAAGTACACAAACCAAAGGTCAGGAGAAACAAGATAAAAAGAAACCTAAAAACTGGGAAGGAGGAAAGGTCGAACCTTATATAAAGCACACAGAGGAGAGTTCAGAGAAGGTGAAGGTAGGAAACCAGAGCACCTCGAATTCTCAAGCGAAACGACAGTGGTCTGAGAGGTGGTGTTCATTCTGCAAAGTGCCATCTCATAACACGAAGGACTGCAGATCGAAACCTAAAAGTTCTTACTTCGCAGCATGCAAAGTGATTCCTACATCGGTGATCACAGACCAGGCTGAGGTCGGCGAAGGAGAAAGGAACAAAAAGGACACACGGAAACCTAGGAAGGGAACAGGGTGCACACACTGCCAGTCGATAACACATAATACTGTGGACTGCAGATGCAAGGCAAACGACGCCAATTGCATAACCAACCTCGAGGAATTAAAAGAGGAAGGCAAGGAAACGGTCAAGGAGATGAAAGACACTCAGGACCAAGAGAGACCCCCTGTGGTGGAACTGATTGAAGTAAATGGCCAACAGGTTGATTGTCTCTACGATACAGGTTTGGATGGGGAAGCGGTGGTGGACGCCAGCTTGGTAAGCCCAGACCAACTTACAGGGGAGACCATAGAGATACAGCCGGCAATGAGGAGTGCTGTTACCATGACGCTGCCAATCGCCAAGGTGGAGATTAAATCCAGGTACGTCACGGGCATTATTCCAGCTGCTGTATTATCTGACTCCTTATTTCCCATGATCATTGGTACGAAATATGTCTTTTTGGGGATGCCCAAACAGCCAACCCACAAGGGAACAGTAGTCAGTGGATCTAAAGGGAAGGAAAAAGAGGCAGAGACACTGTGCGACAACTCAGGGATAGGAGAATTGCATACTGCCCAGAGGAAGGATACTACGTTGCATCCTTGCTACAGGAAGCTGCAAAGAAGTGCTGAGCCACCAGAACGGGGACAGTACTTTCTGAAGAATCAACTACTCTATCGGAGAGCTGGGAGGGGAGATAACCTGCACGAGCAGTGGGTGGTTCCAGAGACCCACCGTCCTCACATTCTTCAGAGTGGACACACCATAGGCGAGAATCGACATATGGGTGTCAGAGAGACATTGCAGCAAATTTCCGGCCATTATTGCTGGCCAGGAATGACCGGTGATGTACGCCGGTGGGTGAAATCTTGTTCGGAGTGCCAGAACGCACCACCCAACAAGCGAATTAAGAGGAAACTAGCTCTTAAAGTGGAAGACAAAGTGGAAGTGTGGAGTCCAGCAGAGACCAATATACTCCAAGTAGGATGGAAAGGACCTTATCCTGTGGAAAAGGTGGTGTCCAAGAACATCTACAAAATACGGATCGGGGAAGAGAAGAAAAATCTCATTAGACATCTCATTAGGAAATATGAGGAGAGATCCGGGAGCAAAGCTTCGCACTTTATGGTGATGGCAGCCATTGGGACAAAGGTTACCAGTCCAGACGAAGACCAGAGATCGCCAGTACAACATAGGAGGGCCTATGGGACAGTACGTGATAGGTCAGATTTACCCAACGACAGGAGGAGGGAAATCACAAGTCAGGGAAAGGACAAGAGTGAAAGTTTCACCGGTAACCCAGTTCAAAAGGGGTGGGTAACGTCGGAAAAGACGCGGAATACCCAGGACTCCAACCAAAGATTGGCTGACCAGATACAATATCGCCCAAGATGGTCCTGGAAGCAAAAGTCCAGGAGATTTGGGAAAGATGACTCGGTCCAACGAGGACGAGGTGGAACATCCCCAGAGGCAAAGCCGGGGGAAAACAAGAGGACATGGAAGCAGTGTTACAATCAGGATGGGACAATCCGTCTGTATTGTGAGCCGTCGCTGACGCAAGTCGAAAGTAGGTCGACCGGACGTACAGGAGCGAGGAGCCAACACTAGTTTCAGTCGTGAGTAGTATAGTAGGGTGTCAATTAGAGCACCTACTGGATAATGAGGTGAGCCATGTGACGATCCAATCATGTCATCAACATGTGATGGTCATAGCTACTTCGCAGAAGCTCAACGCACGGTGGATGTGATGGACGTTGTTGCTGCAACTGGACTTCACAGTGGAATACATCCTTGGTAAGGTGAATGTAGGAGCAGATTTCTTATCCAGACATCCAGCTCCGGAGGAAGAAGACTAGGGTTGTGGATCATGGGAATCAAACCTACAGTGAGAAAGATTCGACGCGGTCTAATCTCTTAAGAGGGGGCCTATGTCGTGGAATACTGAGAGTTAATGATTCCCAGATAGACGACTGTATACACCGACTAACCAGGTAGAAGAAGGGTTAACAAACGAAGCAGTAAGGGTAACCAACAACGGAGTGACCAGGTGCATGTGTTTATAGGTCAAGACACAGAAGGGGCCGCCAACAGCCCAGGTAACCTGTCGCGTGGAAAAATTGGTTTGCGACAAAGGCAGACAGCATTATTGGACAGCATATTGCGGTCTGGATGTATGAATAACGGAAAAGTTTCAGATCTGTAATTTTCCACTAACGGTGATAATGAAGTATGGACTTGAGGTGTCAAGCAAGGTCAAGGACTATGCGGCAAAAATGACCTATAAAGAGTGTCCACTTCTTTGTGAGAGTTTAGTGTGTGTTCCAAACTGAACTGAAGGAGATATGTTCCTGAGTGGGAATAGAAATACACGTCCCTAATGATGGAAAGAGGGGATAGTAGTGTGTTATTCGCTAAGTGTTTTTCGATTCCAGGAACATAGATGCCTAAATAAGGTTCCCATACCAGTGCGAGACTTATCAACTAAGATATAACACAGATGGCTGTGGTCAAGATCACTCAGTGTTGATAACCCACAAGAAAGCACTTTAAAGTAATAAAGCACGACACTTGTGCATAAGAAAGGAAAGAAAAGAAGTGTCATCGTAATAAGTCAGGAGGACAGAGAACGGAAAATAGAGATCATACAAACTAAAAACAAAAGACTCAAATGACTCAGTATCGAAGAGTTGCAAGGTGCATACCAAATGCCTATACCAATTACGAACTATCCAGTGTAGAACTTTTACAGGACAAAAATAGAGAATACTAGAAACTCGATGTGTTTTCCAGGATGGATTTAAGAACGCTATAAGAAAGCAACGAACATTCAGTTTAAGCTGACAGCATATAGTGATCTGTTTAAGTACATTGATACAGTGGTGAACATTTTTTCATTAAAAACAAAAAACGGATATATCTACAGACTCAAGCAGACGGAGCATTCAGGGTGAGACCGTTCTGTTGTATCTATGTACTGTCCTGTACTTTAGGCGAGAGAAGAGACGAGAGAAGACACGGAGACTATCTATCAACATCTTATCTGGCAGCCACATTAGAAGAACATACCAACTACATAGACAATATCCATACATACACCAGACATAGTTTTATTAATAAATCTTTTATTTATTGTTGAAAGGAACTGTTGTCTGAGTATGTGTTGAGAGAATAACAGAGAGAGAGAGTGAAAGAAATAGATATATGGAAGGGAAGACAGAAGAGAGGAGTGTAGACCAAAGTCAGTCAATAATCCCAACAGATAATAAGTTTAAAGATGTGCTGGTTGATTCCAACTTCCTCTCGGGAAAATAACAGGACACCCGAATGCTGTGATGTTGATTCCTAAATCAATCAATCATTGAGGGCCAGGCGATTTCTGCAGCAGCTGTTATTTGATAAACACCATACCGGCTAGGGTAACAACTAGACACACGACCCAATCGATCTCTCTTTTGTTAACTATAAAGGCGATCTGTTTACTAACACCAACTGTCGCCAGCGGCGCATCTAATTTACAAAAATAAAAATAAATAAACACAAAAACACCAAGCTTAACAACCCAAAGATACGAAAATATGGGGATGTAACAGTACACACAAATCAATCGATTATTTATTTGTGATTTATAGCCTGTTGATCTGGGAAGATACTATTTCTCATAACACAACCATACGTCACATAATGACTACACTAGAGAATACTGTAGGATATTATCCTCCAAACGATATGGATATAGCTCTTCCATTACTACTCACCATACAACACAGGCTCACACTGAACAGTATTCTGGTTGACAGTTGACAGAGAACGCCAGATAAGTATGGGTGCTTGTCATGCCAACCCGCGACAGAACCTCTGTATATGACATCGGTTACTCTAATATGTTCAGTAATTCCCTTAAGCATCCAGAGTGTGTTTATCTAGCGGTAAACATCCCGGTTTTTACAAATATGACAAGACAACCTCTAAACTGACCTTCACCTTGGCAACGAGTTCGAAACCTGTCCGTGCCCACAAGGAGAATTCTAGTTTCCCAAAAGTCACAATGGCTTTGGCAGTTTTGATACTCACGTTTTCGTCATTATGAACCTCTTTATAGTGTTACGTCAAGATCAGTGAAGTGTTCAATAAATGTAATCTTCTACCTACCCTCTAATGATAGTCGTCAGTTAAGTGCAATTACTTCCCCGACGCTAACTTGTTGGAGGTCTTCGGACTGTCAGGTGGGAATGGTAAGACTATAGTTAGTTGCTACACACCGATGCAGTAAAACCCATGCTACGCTGCTGACCAGTCTCCGAGTTGGCTCTGAACGCAGCTACACATAACCTCTCAAATGATCCGAACGTTTACTTAAGGTTTTTCCTATACTATAGTCAAACTCAAGAGGCCTTCCTATATAAGATAGTGCACATTTCCCCCATGCCACTAAATTAAATGGATCCAAACCGGGAGAATGAGGCTGACGCTACGCGACTGTCACTCCCGTCAATTCAATTCAGTTCACACACAATTTATAGCGTCATCTCACGTCATCATCAAGGTCCCGCTGCCACGGGCCAGCAGTAAGGCTGCAGGTACACACTGCTGTTATAATTATTAATTAGCAATGCTACAGGAATCATTGCCATGTGTCATGCCGGTAAGCTTTGGCGGTCATGTTTCGCCATCTCGCACGATCACCAAAGTCGTGGATTAGTTCTGTGTGTTGTCTCGACCATGCCATGTGGCCATGCCATCCAGATATTTACTTCTCTGCCTTCCCCGTGATATTTTCTAACCCTCAATTTTGTCCGCTGTTACCAAGTTCTATATTTCTTCTCATAACATGTCTAACAAACTGTAACTGTTTACGTCTAATTTCTCTAACAAGTTTACGGTTTGCATTTGTTTCTTCGACTTGCTCATTGTTTATTCTATTCTGTTTGCCCATGGTATTCTTTTATTTTCCTCAGAAACCACATTTCTACAGCTATCAGATGTTTTTCAGCTTGCCAGGTCATTGTCCATGCTTCCTGAACACACTTTTCTCCTGAACACACTTTTCTCCTGAACACACTTTTCTCCTGAACACACTTTTCTCCTGAACACACTTTTCTCCTGAACACACTTTTCTCGTTGCAAATGACATCTTTTTACTGGTCAGTATGTTTTCGATCTTGCGAAAGGTTACCTTTGCCATGGCGATTCTTGTTCTAATCTCTTCAAGTCATTTTTCATCAGATGTTATGAATGTTTCGAGATAGTTGTACCCATTTACCCGTAAATTACATTTTGGTATATTTTATTTCTTCTTAGAGACGACCACAATCTCTATCTTCTTACAATATAATTAAAACCCTATTTGTTAACTGTGTACAATAACCGTATCTACTACTTGTTGAATGTATTCTCCTACTAAATGTTGAATGTATGCGATTAATGCTAGAAACCAGCCATGTAGCGAAGGGGTTTTGGACGCGATTCGTAATCACGCATACCTCGTTCAAATAACATCTACAGCCGATTTGGAAGCACACCGTCTTGCGTTGGTTTCAAAACAATAGTGTGAGTGCAATAAACTTGCACAGGAATCACAAACAGCCAAAGAATGGCGGAGTTGACTTGGACGTTATGTAAAGGATATGCAACTAACTGTTAACTAAATGTTGTATATCCTGTTCGTTATCTGTAGCCAATACTGTATCATCTGTATATCTAATATTATTGATGTTATATCCCCCAATGGCAGTTCTCACATCTTTTAATTGTCCCATAATATTATTACTGTATTGGGAAACAGATCTGGAGATATTACACCTCCCTGTTGTATACATCTCTTTTAATAGGTTGATATTGGCCTACTTCATTATCAATCTTTATGGCAGCTTATTGTTACCTATATGTTTTTTATTGTTGCCATTGTTGTTTGTTTTTTTCTTTACAAATTTAAAGACGTTCCCATAAATGTGTAGATCTGCAACCAGTGGTAAAAACTCCGCTGGTTAGCAAGCCCGAGAGGAGGATCACCAGAACGGTTTTCTCCTGTCGTAAGTATTTATCTAGACGTTTACCTTGTCGACTTCGCTACGCGTGACTGACCTGAGGCCAACACACCCCCGGGGGAGGGGGGCGAATATTGAGCATCAGGTGCATCTACCAACATAGACACTGAACCGTAACTGACCGTGGGAAAGCCAGCTTCTTCCCTCCAGCAGTTGGTCCCAGTCTTCGCCTCTGTAATGGTGTCTAGCTATGACCCTGACAGTAGTCGTCATTGCTGCTGCGTTGCCTTCTTCGTGCCCCGTTCACGACATGCGGATCTGGCCTCCTGCACGCTCCCATCGGAAGCCAGCTCTTCCTCTGGGCTCATTCTATTGAGGCCTAGGTCTCCCCCTTGACCCTGGCTATCTCTGCGGGGCGTGGTCCTTGCAAGGCGTACTAGTTTAGTTTATGGATCAACATCATGGCACACGGGTGCAACCCATAAGTGCTCCGTTCTCCTCCTAACTCAAACCTGAGTCTGGAGAAACTCAGCTCAGTGCACGAACTCCGTAGCACCGCCGAGGATCCTGAAATACTTTGGGTAGATGTTTAACTCGAAATTTTGCCCGGGCAGCGCCGTTAGGCTACTCTTTTTCGATTTCCAACTGACAAGGGATTTTTTACGTGCGCAACAATACACACGGGCTTCCGATCTCACTACCCAGAGACCAGGGGAAATTACTGGAAGTTCCGGTGGATTTTTTAAATAAATCCTGGTCCTCACCGGGGCCTGAACCCGGGACCTCCAGCACTCGAGGCGGACACCATACCTCGAGACCACGCAGCCCCCTATTTTTCACCACAAGTGGTTGTTGCCGGCGCTTGGCTGCAGAGATTCCACTTTGGCTGACATTTCTGATTCAGCTGATCGCTACACCCATCTTGGGTACCCTGTCCTTCCCTATTCCTAATGAGATGACTCTCGGGTCGGCACGAAACCGTGGCTGTTGTTTCGGTCTCATGAGGTTGTAATCTTCTGCAGAGATGTGTGTTCCTAAGGTTGTTCTTCTTGAGAGACGGTGACTAACATTGCAGGCGAAGTTTAAACATTTACTGTGCATCCTTGTCCCACCCCGCACCTCCATTGCCAACTGGAGGCCTTCTTCACTGCACCGGATCTTGAATATTCAAATGAGCCTCCTCTTATCGATGCCTTGCAGACCTTTTACTGTTGTCTCGCGTATGCGTTGTTCTGCTTTCTTATTCGCCAGAGAGGAATCGTACACTCGGTCGAGACTCTTGACGGGTTCCTATATCACAGTGGGGATCGCTTGGTTGGTCACCTTGAATATAGTTGCCGCCACCTTGCCCTTCACGATCGACAGGCTTCTAGACTTCTTAAGTTTCAAGCTCATCCTGCACCAGTCGATCAGTTGATCAAGTCTTTGGAGCATGCAGTGAGACTGACTCTCATCTGGTGTCAGGATTGACGTGTTGTCCATGAAGGCCTTGAGTGGCGACATCCTACATTCTTTCTTGAGCCTAGGTCTTTTGCGAGTAGCCGAATGCCGCATCCAGAACGACCTGCATGGCCATGACAAATAGTATCGGCGAAATCGTACAACCCACCGCTGTGCCCACTTGGAGATCAATCCATCTGGCCAACCCAACTTATCTTGATCATGTTGACATGTTTTACTTTATCGAACACCTTAGTGTAGTCAATGAAAAAAAAAAGATGTACGTCGTTGTTTACTTCTATTGAATGCTCCATTAATGTTATCAGAAAATAAACAGCATTTACTGTACCTTTCCTTCTACAAACCCACATTGTTCTTCCACTATTTTAAGTTGTATTTTCTTCCTAACTAATTGCATGATAATTCTTAGCAAAATCTTCGTGATATGGCTCATTACTAATTGTGCGACTTTGATCAAATTGTAAGAATCATTATTTCTTTGGGGTTTCAATAAATATCAGCATCATCAAGTGCCCTGCCAGCTGGCGTGGGCGTTCGTATTTAAATAATTCAGTAGGTATCTTTCCACTATCATATATTGTGCTCAGCGGTCTGGTGACCTGGTCTATTCCATATTCTTCTAAGGCATTGATAATTTCTGTTGTGATGTTGAATGAACCCGGGGTTTTGCCAGTTTTCATATGGTTAAGAACATTCTGAACTTCTATATTCAAAACTGATGGTCCTTCATTACTATTTGAAATATCATACGGTTCCTCTTTTGGAACATTATAAAAGACTTTCTCACGATCTAGCCATGCATTTAAAATGTGATCTGTTTCTACTATGATTTTGCCATCTTTGGTTTTTAGGCAACCTGTTGATGTGTGTGTTCTTGGTGATGTCGTTAATTCTTTTGTGAATTGATTTTGAATTCCGGGTGTTGTCTTGGTTTTCAATTTCCCTGTAATTATTCCGAAGCCATGCTTCTTTTGCCTCTTTGCACAATTTCCCAATTTTCTTGTGAATCTCTTCATTATTTTCTTTCATGGTTATTTTTGTTATTTCTTATTTCATTTAGATGTCTTCGGTCATCCATTTCTTACGTCCATTCATCTTCATTTTTGGCATAGTTGTTTCTGCAGCCTGGCTGACTAAGTTCGTCAATATTTTCCATTGGTCACTGACATCTTGAAATATAATTTCTCGCTCAAACATTGCAGCAAATCTATTCTAAGCTCTGGTCGCTGTAGCAGTCTGCATTTGGTATAGTTTTTGCAACTGTAAAAAAAGTTTCTTCTGTTGATTAGGATGTCATCAATCTGGTTTCTGATGTAATTGCCAAGACTCTCCCATGTCCATAATCTTGCTGATACCAGGTATTTCCAATAATCATATCCCGCTCTTTTGCCCACTGCACAAGTCTGCAACCTCTTACATTCTGTTCGCCTAGTAACTACTTGTCTACTATGCATCCATCTTATTGACTTCCAACTTTAGCATTAAAGTCACCCATTATGATATTTAATTCTGAGTATTTGCATTTCTTGAAGGCATAATCAAAATAACTATAAAATTCATCGATACTGTCATCACTGCTATCTGTTGTTGGTGCATACACGTGAATGATGTTGCGATCAAAAGGTATACCAGTAATATTCTGTTTGATACAATTCAGTATCCTTTGACAGATTGTGAACTCTCCAGATTAATAATAAATGCTACACGTCACTATTGTTTCTCTCCACTAGAATGGACTATGCTATATTCCTCGGCTATTATCGTGCCCGTTTCTTTCTATCTGACTCACTCGTACCTACAATGTTAATATTCATTCATTCTTCCCATCTCTTATTTGATATTATCCAATTTGTCAGCCCTACTCAGAGTTGGAACGTTGTACGTTCCCATTTGAAGTGATGATAATCTTTCGCACTCATTCGCCTGCTGACAGTCTGGAGTCACCTGGTGCACATGATTATCCCTACCAGGCCAGGTAATAATGCTAAGGAAAGCCAACTTTTGACATGCTAGCCAATGGGGAGATGCTAACTTGAACAATTTATATCAAAGTAAACAGGATGATACTAACTGCAAGAATTACCATCAAAGTAAACGGCGATATACCAACTAGAACAATTATCATCAAAGTAAACGAGGAGATTACATATAGAACAATTAACATTAAAATAAATTGGAAGATATTAGCTTGAACAAGTACGAAGTTTCTAATTTTGTGTGAAATGTATTAATAAAAATAGACTTACAAACCAGAAAAGATTGGTTAAAATGCATTTGTCGGCATCACTGTCAACGGTATCAACACGTTTGATTATCTGGATCCTGACTCTCGCTGGTTGCACGATCATCTGATTGCTCATCTCATGTGTTTCCTGACGTTGGTTCCGAGCTAGATTGCTTACAGCTTACATATAACAATTATAATCATGGATATGGTCAGGGCTTAGTCAGATATGGCTGAGCTACTGTACGACGGTAGTCGGCACTACCTGCTTTCTGTTAACGTTGAATGTTGGACGGCGCTCACCAAACCCGACACCACACATTGTGCGAACCGAGGAGGGCGATTGGAAGGGTACAAGCTTAAACCTAGGACGAGGAAATGCAACCTAAAAACTAAATGTCTTGGCAGGGCAGATCTGGTCTTAAGCCTTGGTTGGCAACTGGTCTCGGGTCGCAGCTTCGACAGGCAGACAGTTAGAGCATTGCTTTGCTGATCCAGCAGCTTCTGCAACTTGTCTTGTTCCAGATGTATTGGTTTTACCTTTTCTCTGAAGGAAACTAGGCTAGCCGAGAGAGGGATTATACTGCATGATCAACACATGGTCTCTACAATTTAGCCCAGGCTTTATGCTATGGAGAGGTATAACTCCATCCCTGGTATTAACTGGTCTATAAATCAAAACGTGAGGTTATAAGTCCTTGTCAATTGGCGTCGACAGTTAGCTAACTGTCAAAACAGAAGTCCTGGCTTATCAAACTTGTGTCCTTAGTAAGCTTCTTAATGGCAGTGAAACCTGGTCACCTTACTCACACACCGAGAAACGTTTAAACAGTTTCATACGCGGTGCCTGTGAAGAATACTTGGTCAAGACAACATCAGAAATACCGAAGTAATGGAACGATTAGGTTGTGAGACGGTTATTCCATGCTCAGTCTGGGTAGACTTTGATGGATAGACACATTAAGAGGATTAACGACGGTAGAATACCAAAAGACATGTTCTTTGGTGAATTGCAGATGAGTAAAAGATATCGGGGTCTGCGGCTGCTACGGT
Source organism: Cepaea hortensis (assembly GCA_963921405.1). Taxonomy (NCBI): domain Eukaryota; kingdom Metazoa; phylum Mollusca; class Gastropoda; order Stylommatophora; family Helicidae; genus Cepaea; species Cepaea hortensis. The sequence continues at coordinate 73,052,482 of OY992882.1, forward strand.
ACAAAGATGTGTGTAAGTGGAACATGATTGATACAGGCATTGGCATTGCACCATAGGAGCAAGTCGTCGCTGATCGCGGCGTTGCATTGAGGAACAGCTAAGAAATGGAATAAAATCGAAGTTGAAAATGATTGCAGATAGGTGAAGCACACCGAGCGTTTGAAACGTCAGATAGTGTGTGATGGTGGAAATAATGGTGTTCACATGCATCCGTTATGGACGAACATTTACAGCGCGAATAGGTCTGATCAGTCACATTCGCTACACTACTGTTTTAGTTACAAGGGGCTTCTCATAAGTCTTTAGTCTGACCATGAAGGAGTAGGCGGAGAAAATTGAAATTTGGCACAGTGCTTATTCCTTCTCAAAATAGCCACCAACTGAATTTATGCATTTCTGCCATCTCTGTGTGACCCTGAAAAGATCTTCAGAATAAAACAACTTAGTTTTAGAACTAAACCAGTTATCACAAACCAGTATGACATCTTCGTCACTGTCAAAACGATTTCCTTTCAGCTGTTTTTGTTTTTAAGATTTGGGAAAAGAAAAAAGTCTGATGGAGCCATAATCTAGAGAATATTGTGGGTGTGGAAGAATTTCAATATTCAAATCGTTGGCAGTGTGCTTTATGGGAGGAAGCGTTATCTTGAAGCAAAGGCAGAATTTGCGTACGCGCTATCCCTCGTTTTCTGGTCACAACCTGTCTTAGTTTGATAAGGAGTACTGCCCATTAAGCGTTTTGCCATGAAGCACGTAATCTTTCAATTTGACACCTTTGACGTACCAAAAAACAGTCAGCATCACTTTTCTTGCAGATTTTTGTGCTCTTGGCTTGTCACGTGTTGGCGAGCCCTGGGTTTTCCACATCATGCTGGCAATTTTAGATTCTGGGTCATAATGGTGAATCCAAGTCTCATCTACCGTCACCATGGTCGTCAACATGTTTTTCGACCGCCACATGTTGAGCAACTGGCCACAACAATCAACCCGTGTTTGTTTCTGTTCACATGTCAGCAGGCGCGGGAACCAGCGGGCACACACTTTTCTTATGTTCAGTCTGTTGTGTAAAATTCTAAAGGCTGTATTCTTACTCAGTTATTAAAAAAAAAATTAATTTGCATGTCCTTCACAGGACGTAGCAGTCAACCCCAGCATTTTCGCTGTTCGTGATTCCTGGGCAAATTTTACGTACAGTAGTTTGCCATTGCTTTCTGAACGACCGGCTCCTATACCTTTTTCGAAAAAAACCAGCACCGCCGTGTTTCGAACCCGGGTATACGGGCTCACAAACCGCGTTCGCAAGCCCTTAGCCACAGAGACCGGTTACTCAGTTATGCTGAACCCGATATATCTGCAATTGTCGTTTTCCTATCCTGGTCTATGACTTTCTTCACTTTTGCAGCATTTGCATTATTGCACTCTGATGACGGTCAACCTGATCTTGGCAGATCACTAGGGAACGGCCACACTTAAACTGCAAACACCAATTTTTTACAGAAGCATACAAAGGATAGACTTCCTCAAACACTGGCTCCATCTCCCTGTGTATTTCTGTAGGTGTTTTTGCCTGTAACATCAAGATTTTTATCACAGTCCTGGCGTCAGATTTCTCCATTGTTCTCACAAACAGTTGGATGTGCAGATCTGGTCAATAGGATGTGTTGTGCAATGCAACATATCGGGAAAACCAGTAGAGGAGGGAAATTCATAATTCACATGTCCATTAAAAATTGAATGAGCTATACATGTGCCAAATTTCAATTTTCTCTGCCTGCTCCTTCATGATTAGGCTAAAGACTTATGAGAAGCCCCTTGTATTATGCCTCTTTTGAAGCACAATAAAACAAACTATAGTCTGTCAAGATGGCCAGGTGCCAGTGAGTGAGTACATGCTACTGCTGCAGGATCAACAACGTGTCGGTTGTTGCACTTCCCATTCAATTCCCGATTGCAAGGCTCAGTACAGTGCCAATTCATCAACGCTGTGTTATCACCCAGCAGTCTGTCGTGAATATTTCGCCTTATCGATCCTTGATATTGATACACAAAGAGCGTAGTATTGGAAGCTACACATGAGCTTGAAGGTTGTTACATACACCAGCCTGGCTGGACAATAAATCCACGGAAGTTCACCAAGATGAGATATTTTAATGCATGTTAGACGTACATATAAAAACCATTATCTCCTGAAATATTGCTTGAGAGTCTGTTATAAATTCATTTACACAAGAATCAGAAGCCATCCATCTCAGGTGTGGATTATAGTGTTATGTGTTCGGTGTTTCCAGGTATCATTTCACGCAACGTTAAGTACGACTTTCCATTGCAGTATAGCACTCACTCTGTGCCAAGCTGATGCTATCACTCTAGTTCTTAATGTCCTTCCACGTGGTCACTTGGCGAACTGTTGGCGCTGACCTTGCCTTTCATGGCATTACCCTGCTCTACGTCATTGAACTTATGCACACGTCCATGTCAGGGTGGATAGAAGTTGTCACTATTGGGATTAAGTTTTGACTTAGGTATACACATTTTATAATGGCGTGTATTCTAGGATTCACCGTATACATTCAATCCGCATGCGCTCAATCGTTCAACTCATCTCTTCTGTTTTTCATCTCCCAATCGTAAACTGATTAGAGAAATTAGATTTAGACAGTCAGCCATTCTTGGTCACGATATGAGAAGAAATAAATAGAAGAAATTGGTGACAACTGGCAAGATTGAGGGGAACAATAGGCAGTCAGAGAAGTAAATACCCGGATGGCTTGACCACGTGGCATGATCGAGACAAGAACACTGAGCTGATCCACGACTCTGGTGATCGAGTGAAGATGGCGAGATATGACCGCCCACGCTAACCGGCATGGCACATGACGATGATGAATGGAGAATAGATCCTTCAGCAACTGACTCCAACTCCTGTGTAGACTTGTTCTGCTACAGTTGTCTCCGGCATGAGACAGTCAGCCCTACGCCAACCCTCTGTAGTGGCCTCATGGTTCCAACAGTCTATGTTATAGTGTTACTTCCTGTGTAGACTTGTTCTGCTACAGTTGTCTCCGGCATGAGACAGTCAGCCCTACGGCAACCCTCTGTAGTGGCCTCATGGTTCCAACAGTCTATGTTATAGTGTTACTTCCTGTGTAGACTTGTTCTGCTACAGTTGTCTCCGGCATGAGACAGTCAGCCCTACGGCAACCCTCTGTAGTGGCCTCATGGTTCCAACAGTCTATGTTATAGTGTTACTTCCTGTGTAGACTTGTTCTGCTACAGTTGTCTCCGGCATGAGACAGTCAGCCCTACGCCAACCCTCTGTAGTGGCCTCATGGTTCCAACAGTCTATGTTATAGTGTTACTTCCTGTGTAGACTTGTTCTGCTACAGTTGTCTCCGGCATGAGACAGTCAGCCCTACGCCAACCCTCTGTAGTGGCCTCATGGTTCCAACAGTCTATGTTATAGTGTTACTTCCTGTGTAGACTTGTTCTGCTACAGTTGTCTCCGGCATGAGACAGTCAGCCCTACGCCAACCCTCTGTAGTGGCCTCATGGTTCCAACAGTCTATGTTATAGTGTTACTTCCTGTGTGAGTCCTGGTCACACACAAGCCGTTCAACTGATGGTAAATATAAGGGCGGTGTGTGCACTGGGGCGGGTACTGGTTCACGATAAGGCATCTATCATCAGGACCAGTTGGAATCATGCGAATGCCGTAGAAGAAAAGATCACCTTGGCCTGTGAAGAATGTATCTCTAGGGAGTGACCAATGGATCTGGCCGACACTCAACACTCCGAGGAAAGGCCAGACGGACACATAATCTGACTGCTACTGGTTAATTAATATTGGTACTCTTCGCTGGTTATTGAGGATGGTGATCGAGCACATAATGGAATGTCCTGAGTGATGTGATGTCTGTTCTGGACTCATCTCAACCCATTTATAGAGTTGTCAAAGACCGGGATATGTTCTAGAACAGTAGTTCTCAAGCTTTTAAAGCAGAGGGCCATATCTACTATTTTCGGTAGTTAAGCGGGCCACAACGTTATACAATTATAAACGTCGTGCAATATCATTCTTACCTTTCTTAACTTTCGTCAATAAAATTCTAAAACTTTAAAGGCAGTCAGTGTCAGTACTAGACTGCGGTCATTTTTTGGTTTAAAATTAAAAGTTCATTTAACAATACATTTTAAATCAGTTTCGAAAATCGCTATTAATGTAATTAATTCACAATTGTAACTGTTCTTCATAACCAGTTACTTAAGTTCAAATGCCAGTTTATCAATGTCTGGGCACAAATCTGTCGTGCCGAAAGTTATAAGTCTTGAGTCTGGAACGTTGCTTGTCTTTTATAACGGTCATTGCGAAAAATGACTGCTCGCATCTGTAAGTCGAACCAAAAGGACAAATGTATCTCTGGGCGAATGAACGCAAGTGTTCAAATTGTTCGACAGGCAATAGTCACCAGAATGAAATTATATCATCAGCTGAAGGTGAAGCAGGCAGCTCCAGAAATTTACATCTCAGTGTAGAATTGCATTTCAAATCAACTACTTCGTGCTGAAGGTCTTGTTGTAACTGACAGAGCTTGGCATCAAGAAATACAGACGACAAATGGCGCCTTGCGCACTCTGACTGATCGACAAGGCTGGGATATTGGAACTTCATAACGTTTCGTTGCGAACTGAATTGGCGCATTCGATAATATCTGAGCATAACAACCACGAACAGAGTTAATTATCGCAAGCTAACGGGGCGCTCCGAGTGCATTTTTGAAATTATTAAAATATATTATATTAAATAACGGGGCCTCGAGTGCCAATTTCTGACAGCTGGCGGGCCACAAGTGGCCCGCGGACCGTAGTTTGGGAATCTCTGTTCTAGAGCATGTGTTGCATGCTACACTTCAAATGTGTACCCTCACATGGAGCAGATTGAGCTCACAAGACTGGACAACAATTGTATTGCCACATGGTTATATAACATCATCGAACCAAGTTCGTGTTTATCTCACAAGATTAGACCAAAACAGCATTGCCACATGGTTACATAACATCATCGAACCAAGTTCATGTTTATCTCTCAAGATTAGACAAAAACAGCATTGCTACATTGTTGTATAACAGCATCGAACCAAGTTCGTGTTTATCTGACAAGATTAGACCAAAACAGCATTGCTACATTGTTACTTCCGGTCCAATGGCGACGACGTGACACATCTATTCTTCGGGATGACGCTGTTTTAGTGGGGTTTTTTTGTTGTTTTTTTTCTGTTTCTGTGTTTTTCCTGTGGATTATGTGGTGTTATTTCGTTTTAGTTTATTTTTAAAATTTTTTAAAAATGTTTTCTCTCGAGTCAATGGCTGCGGTCAATTAACCAGTACGGTTACTGCCATAGAGGAAAGAAACGGCAAACTAACTCTTTAAAAGTGCCTAGTACATTATGATTCGCCTAGGAAAGGGTACAGTAAATGCTGTGTATATGCTGCGAACATTTATTGAACGTGCTATAGAAGTAAACAAGGATATACACCTTTGCTTTATTGACTACACAAAGGCTGTTGATAGAGTTAGACATGTCAACATGGTAGATATGCTTGCAGATCTACAAATTGATGGGAAAGACATTAGACTTATAAAAAACATATATTGGAAACAACAAGCTGCCATAAGGATTGATAATGAAGTGGGACAATATCAACCTATTAAGAGAGGTGTTAGGCAGGGATGTGTAATGTCTCCAGATCTTTTTTCCCTATACAGTGAAAATATTTTCAGGAATGTAGAAGATATAAATGGAATCAGCACTGGAGGACGAAACATTAATAACATTAGATATGCAGATGATACAGTATTGATTGCAGACAATGCACAAGGTCTACAACAATTAGTAGTCGCAGTTGTTGTACACAGTGAGCAGCTTGGATTGGAATTAAATTGTAAGAAGACACAGGTTATGGTCGTCACTAGGAAGAACGAAGTACCACAATGTAATATACAAGTAAATGGGAATATTATTCAACAAGTGAATCGGTATAATTATCTCGGAACAGTCATAACATCTGATGGGAGATGCCTTGAAGAGATTAGAACAAGAATAGCCATGGCGAAAGTAGCCTTTAGCAAGATGAAAAACATTCTGACCAATAAAAAGATGTCAATTGAAACGTGAAAAAGAGTATTGAGGGGATACATAGAGCCTGTTCTTTTGTATGGATGTGAAACTTGGACAATGTTCAGTCAAGCTGAAAAATATCTGATGGCTGCAGAAATGTGGTTTCTGGGGAAAATGAAAAGAATACCATGGACAGACAGAAAAACCAATGACCAAGTACTACAGGAGACAAATGAAAATCGTAAACTGATTAGAGACATTAGACGTAGACAGTCAAAATGTTTTGGACATGTTATGAGAAGAAATGTAATGGAGAACTTAGTGACAACTGGCAAGATCGAAGGGAACAGACCTAGGGGAAGACCGAGAAGTAAATACCTAGATGGCTTGGCCACATGGCATGGACGAGACAGGAACACTGAGCTGAGTCATGACCGCCCACGCTTTCCGGCATGGCACATGATTGGTTGACATGGTTACATAACATCATCGAACGACGTTCATGTTTATCTCCCAAAACTGGACAAAAACAGCATTGCTACATGGTTACAAATCATCATCGAACCACGACTATGGTTATCTAACCAAGGATGCACTCTAAATGATGTGTGGGTAAGGGAAAATAGGAATCAACTATATTACACAATTTCGGCTCTATTAGAGCTGGCGCGAGGGAGTTTGACCTCCAAACTGATTGCCTGCCAGATGCCACTTGATAGCCCAAGTAACCCAAATTTTACACCCAGATGTCACTTTATAGTCACTCTTATGTATAGTGGTTTAATGTATCCGTTTTTCCTTTCCAGTCCACCATTTTTAGTGTCTCACGGAATTAAACTCTAAAGCGAAAGAATTCGCTTCCGGCATTGTGATACAAATCATTGGAATCCATGTTCTGTGTTAGAAAGGCCTTTTTCAAAGTTTTGTTTTGAATTTTCTTACAAATGGCAACGCCTCCTTCTAGTTTGCGGCTCGTAGACTCACATCAGACCAAGCAAGATTACTTTTTGAAAGGGTTTTAGACGATAGTGACTTATTTTTGGATATTTGTTAGGAATAATTCTGTTCCTAACGTTGGACAGGTGGTGTTTGTGTAATAATTCAGTAAATTAAACAGGATTAGCTGCAGAGGAGTACACTAAACCCCTTGGTGAGTGCAATTTTTTATTAGTTTTTACCTATTTATATATTATTTTTATTATACTTCTAAACTACAGCAATAGAAACAACACTAACATGTTCCTTATGCAATCCCCTTTACTTTCATATATAATACAATATATCTCAATCTGCTACTATTTTAACCATTTTCATAAGATTATTGTGACAGGGGTCTGTTGACTTGAAGGTTGACTTGAAGGTTTCGGCCATTATTTGTTGTCATTTTTTGTGAAAAAGACATGGTTCAGAATATGCACCAATACTTACTTTTGGTGGATTTTAATGAGCAATACTGTTTATATTCTTGAAGACAAGTGGTGTTTGTTTGATTATTCAGTAAATTAAACATGATTACCAGTATAGGAGTGTAGAAAAGACCTTATAAGTGCAATTTTTTAAATACGTTTTACCTCTTTAATTTCAGTTGTTATTATTAAACCTGTCATTATTGTCCTAATATTTGTAACCTATCAATTTATTATTAACACTGTCATATTCCTTGTGCAATCCTCTTTAATTTGATATGTAATACAATAGATCTGCTACAATTTTAACCATTTTAAAAGCAAAATTGTGGCATACCCCTAGTTCAAATTTTCTGCCTTGAATCTCTGTTTGGGTATGACCACTTTTTTGTTTGGCAGGCAATCAGTTTTAATGCTGTCAGAAAATGATAGTGACGGGGAAAACATGACATATTCTTGCAGCTTGGTAAGGGAGCTTATATGAGAGCTATATAAGAAGAAGAAGAAGAAGAAGAAGAAGAAGAAGAAGAAGAAGAAGAAGAAGAAGAAGAAGAAGAAGAAGAAGAAGAAGAAGAAGAAGAAGAAGAAGAAGAAGAAGAAGAAGAAGAAGAATACTCTTTGCTTCTTCTGGTGGTATCTTTGTCACATACGTAAACATTGTAAAAACTGTACGCCTGGTAATTATTTATACGTTTAGCATCAGCTATCAACGTCACTGCCCTAATACAAAAATAAAAAAAGGAAAGAACCCTTTGACACTCCTTAGGCGCCTAGGTTATATGATACTAAACCTATAGTTGTTATATATCAATCATCAATTGATGGGTTATATGGCCAGTATTACGCTAGCCGACTTGATTTCTCACAACAATTTCTGGTACGGATTTTAAACTAGGTCTACATGGGATCCCAGCTCAATTTTAAGAATTCGTCCCAATGCGAATTCAAACCCATGGCTACCGAGCAGGCATGGGAGCGTCCAGCCACTACATTACCGCGGCTCCAAATTTTCCTCAATTTTGGTTCCTAATTGTTTCTTTCTTGATGCCACTCTTGCATGACGTTCATATACGCAGACCAGTGGGTCAGTTCTGTGTTTTGTCCTAGATTTATTGTTTGCATTGTACCAGCACAATGCCACTGAATGTGTTCTTACCAATCAGATTCTTGCGTCAGCTCTCAGCCAGCAGGGTCACACATTTGTCAGAAGGGGCACCAGTATGGGACCTACGAAATATTTCTAATCGGGTTGCAGGTTTACTTAGACCAGATCTAGTTTTGTTAAGTAAACACTGCCCGATTACGCGCGTAATGTAATGATGCCACTCACCGCGGAAACTTGCGTGACCATTAGTGGACAGACAGACATTTTATTTATTATAAACACAAGTGAAAGCCAACGTAGTTCACGTGACACCAAATCTCTCTGAAGTGTGAGCTGAGTTCTCTTTGTTTAGTTCACAGAAAATGTTGGATGTGTTTATTGATGCTTTTACTACTGTCCCATTGGATTTTTAACTGTTAGTTATACTGTGTGCGTAACTTTATGATACATCTCGTTTTATGGCATTCCTTTAAAAAAAAAAACAGTGATTCCCTATGTATCTGTTCCAAGTTGTAATGGTTTCATATATCCATCCATCATGTGCCATGCCGGTAAGCGTGGGCGGTCATGTTCTGCCATCTCACTCGATCACCAGAGTCGTGGATCAGCTCCGTGTTTCTGTCTCGACCATGCCACAAGGCCAAGCCATCCAGGTACTTGCTTCTAGGTCTTCCCCTTGGTCTGTTCCCCTCGATCTTACCAGTCGTCACCAAGTTCTCCAATTCATTTCTTCTCATAACATGCCCAAAAAATTTTGACTGTCTACGTCTAATTTCTCTAATCAATTTACGATCTTCATTTGTTTCTTGAAGGACTTGTTCATTGGTCTTTCTGGCTGTCCATGGTATTCTTTGCATTTTCCTCAGAAACCACATCTCTACAGCCATCAGATGTTTTTCAGCCTGACTGCTCATTGTCCACGCTTCACATCCATATAAAAGTACAGGTTCTATGTAGCATCTCAACACTCTTTTTCTCGTTTCAATTGACATCTTTTTATTGGTCAGTATGTTTTTCATCTTGCTAAAGGCTACTTTTGCCATGGCGATTCTTGTTCTAATCTCTTCAAGGCATCTTCCATCAGATGTTATTACTGTTCCGAGATAACTGTACCTATTCATTTGTTGAAGAATATTCCCATTTACTTGTATATTACATTGTGGTATTTCGTTCTTCCTAGTGACGACCATAATCTGTGTCTTTTTACAATTTAATTCTAACCCTAGTTGTTCACTGTGTGTAACAATCGCATCTACTAAATTTTGCAGGTCCTATTCATTTTCTGCAATCAAGACTGTATCATCTGCATATCTAATGTTATTGATGCATCGTCCCCCAATGTTGATTCCTTCCATATCTTCATTATTTCTGAAAATACTTTCACTGTACAGGGAAAACAGATCTGGAGACATTACACATCCCTGTCTCACACCCCTTTTAATAGGTTGATATTGGCTTACTTCATTATCAACTCTTATGGCAGCTTGTTGTTTCCAATATATGTTTTTTTACAAGTCTAAGATCTTTTCCATCAATTTGTAGATCTTCAAGCATCCTTATCATGTTGACATGTCTCACTTTATCAAAAGCCTTTGTGTAGTCAATAAAGCAAAGGTGTAGATCTTTGTTTACTTCTATAGAAGTATATATATGTATGTATATATATATATATATATGTATGTATGTATGTGTGTGTGTATGTATGTGTGTGTGTGTGTGTGTGTGTCTGTGTGCCTGTGTGTGTCTATGTGTGTACACAAAGAGAGAGGGGGGAGAGAACGAGAGAGAGAGAAAGAGAGAGAGAGAAAGAGAGAGAGAGAGAAAGAGAGAGAGAAAGAGAGAGAGAGAGAGAGAGAGAGAGAGAGAGAGAGAGAGAGAAGAAGAAGAAGAAGAAGAAGAAGAAGAAGAAGAAGAAGAAGAAGAAGAAGAAGAAGAAGAAGAAGAAGAAGAAGAGAGAAAGAATAAATGACGTGAACCAAGATAAAATTGGCACCGTGTCATACATTATATATATATATATCCCGATGGTGTTTCCACATTGTCATGGTGGGGAGCTTGAGTTTCTCAATGACCCCGAGAACTATGCCGGCGGTAGCGTAGCTACTATCAGGGTCTCCCAAGCCGGACAGGTCAAAGGGTAGAGAACAGACAAAGGGAAAACACCCTGGTCCTCCAGGTTAGGGGTTGAAGCGTGGGGTTAACATCCCCACCTTTGTAAAAACTATTTTCTTACGAAACAGATACATAAGCCTCGAATTCGGACTGACTTATTTAGACAACGACCTCGGAACGTCAAAGGACTCTTGAGATTTGGAACATGGAATGTACGGACACTATATCGAGCTGGAGCGGCTGAAGAACTAACCCGGGAGCTGGTTGAATATCAAATGGATATAACAGTAATTCAAGAAATAAGGTGGCCAGGAGAGGGTACTTTAGAGCAAAATGAAATGATTGTAATATATGGAGGAAACACCCAAAATAAACATGAATTAGGAACAGGTTTTGTCATCAAAAAAGAGTTATGGGGAAACGTTCTAAACTTTAAAGCTGTTAATGACAGAATTAGTAAATTACGAATAAAAGGTAATTGGAAAAATATAATGATGATTAATGTACATGCACCTACTGAAGAGAAAGAAGATGACGTTAAAGAAGACTTTTATAATGATTTGGAAGATGTCATAGAAGAAACACCCAAGCAGGACATCCTGATTGTGCTGGGAGACTTCAATGCAAAAATAGGTAGAGAGCAAAATCATAAAAAAAGTGGCCGGTATGGAAAGCTTACATACAGCTTCAAATGATAATGGATGGAGAGTCATCAACCTAGCAGAAGCCAAAGGACTGCAGATCAGCAGTACCAGACTACAAAGAAAGGATATACACAAACAAACTTAGAAATCATGTGACATGAGGACCTATAATCAAATAGATCACATTTTAATTAACAACAGAAATGCATCAAACATACACCACGTTAAAAGTTATAGAGGAGCTGAGTGCCACAGCGACCACTTCCTAGTTGGAGCAAAGTTTAAAATAAAACTTAAGAGAGCTTTCTACACTAAATTACAAAGATTACACCCAACATATAACAGAGAAAAATTACAAGAAATTACAGTCAAAGAGAAATTTACAGATGAAATAAAATGTAAACTTGAAACTCTGCAAAACCCTTGGAGGAAAGCGTTGACCAAACTTGGTTGAACATCAAGAATACAATTCAATCTACCGCAGAAGAATGTCTCGGTGTGTTAACCACGCATAGAAAGAACAGATGGTTCAATCAAAAATGTGAAAAAGCAGTCATTAGAAAAAAGAATGCCAGACATTTATGGTTAAATGACATCAACAACATACAAAAGGAAGAGTGTAATATGCCTGGGTTCGTTAACATTGGACGTGATGGACCTAAGCGAAAGTGGTACTATATAAACAAGCTAACCGGCCCTGAGAAATAATAGACGGAGGTAAAATGAGGCTGGGTGGTAGATCCCCGTAAAGGGCAAATAAGAAGACAGACGGGGAAGGTTGGAGGCAGTGAGTTTAAGGGGGGAGTCGAGGAGGCGTCAGCCCGCTAGTGTGGTTGTGAGGCAGACAGCTTGGGCTGGGGAGAAGTGTTGTGTGGAGTCAGGGGACTGAATAGTTAGTTGAGGCCTAGACCCAGAGTGGGTTGGATCGAGTGAGTTCGGGCCGAGGAGAGTAGCTGGTTAACGGTCGTGGTGGATGAGATTAAGAAGGCCTGGAGAAGGCAGTGTTGTTTGAGTGTTAGTTTGTGATGAGGATATATTCTGGAATTACTGTTACTGGATTTATATATGTTGCCTGTTTCCGTGTTTATTTATTATTAAAGGGATACTCTGTGCGCAAAAGCAATCTTGTTCAATGACTAATAGATGTGTACTACAGTAATGACTTGTGTTGTAGGACATGGGGATAACCCAGCTTACACTCTGCAGTGATATATAAGGAGCATCAGGATCTAAACAACGACCAATCTCATTCTGTTGCAAAAGAGATTGTTACAGAGAGGTTAATGTGGGCTCGTCGCTTAGAGAGGATAATGAGTTTAGAGACATTAGTCGGGCGCGCAATTACAACTAGAATTGTATCATAACGAATCATCACCATATCCAGCAGACGGCCCGTTTCAAAAGTGCCGGAGAAATAACACACAGTTCACGGGAGGCCAGGTAAAAATAACATTGCACACCCGGAGAGGGAGGGTGGACGGCGGAGGGTTATCCACAGTACAGAGACAGAGTTTAAGCCTATGAGAGAACTGTCTAGCGGCAGGACAGTTTCGCTGAGGCCAGCGTGTGTGTTGGGGACAGTCGCACGGTGTTTTCACAGGTCGAGAGGCGATTCAGCGCAGGTAAACAGACAGGGCGGGGCGCCAGCGGGCAAGTACAGGTAAATACATGTATAAAAACTCACCCGGGGAGAGGAGATTTATGAAGAAGTGTGGAACACACAGAAGTGACAATTGCTGGTCCACCGAAGAGGAATGAAAGACGGGGGCAGGACCGCGAGTATTTGTTTATAAAGAAAAGAGCCAGCAGTCGCTGGAAAGGGGGAACATTACTTCAGACCACAGCCAGATTCGGTGCGTGTTAATTTTTAAAAGAAATGGTGCGTAAGCAGTGATCGGCTGATGTGAGGTCGGCGAAGATTATGGGTCTCCACGGGGCTAGAGGTCAGCCGTGTTGGAACAAATAAGATTGTAGTACACTAATGTACTGAAACTGAGGTGACCCTGGGAGTCAATGCTGTGTACAAGGGAAGTTTACTGAGGAAATTTCCACTAGCATTGCAAGATGACTCAGGTGACTGTGAAAGTAGGTCGCAAACGATAAACAATACCAGCTGTTTTGCACCAAAACCAGGATTTATGTTCGTCGTTGTTACCATCGTTCTGTTATCGCCATCATCGCGTCACCGAGCAAACATTCTACAGCAGAAAATCAGTGGGCGTCGCTTCAAGAGTGGTCGAATTTATCTGCCAAAATGTTAATATATATACACATTCACAATTTTGGACATTCATCACCATTTTTAACTTTTTCGGCAAACGTGAATCATTACTATTAATTCGAGAAGATAACAACCAAACAGAAATCAGAAAGCAGCAAGTCAAATGGTTTGGCCATACAAGTAGGTTACCAGTCAACAGCATACCACAACAAGCAATGATGTACAGACCAGATGGAATCAGAGGAAGAGGCCGACCACGTAAACGTTGGAAGGAGAGAATAGCAGAGTCCATGGGAATATCGATATATGAAGCCCATAATCGGGCACTCTCACGAAGTTTATACTTCACCTCGACACCGCAAGGCACAAGAGGAACATGATGAGATGAGATGAACAACCAAACAGGTTCAGATATTTGAGTCAGGTCTAACCACTAAGCGGATCCAGGCGATTTTCGAAAACTACTCATACAACTAAAGACTTATGTGCTGTTAATGTTGAACTTTTGTCGGCCTACTGCTTTTGTTCGGTGTACCCGCCATTCGTTTTGTTTCTTTTTAAGTGTCAGGTGCGTAATCTGTTGATTTGTGTGTTATTACTTGTGTCAAGTTGATAGTTATTTTTGCGATTTCTATCTGAATCAGGGTAGGCTTGGCAAAACGTTTTTCTTCCTTGTGCTTAAGATATGCTTTAAGCAATACGCTAATAAGTTAGCGTCATCGTGCGTTCGCATTGGGTGTCCTGATCAATATCCAGAGCCGTGGTGTCTTACGTCAAATCTGTGTATATTAGTTACAGGAGATTACGTGTTCTTCTTTCTTTATATTTACATATAATATCGGATTGATTCGGATATATGATATTATTGTAATTCTCACGTTAAAAAATCTCCTATCTAGAGGGTGTTTGTTGATTTTTTATGCACACTAATTTTTGTCTTACATGGGATTGTCGATGTCAGTCTTGTTTATTTCTATTTAATTATCCGTCTATGTGTCACTAGCCTATGCAAGTAGCCTCTCATAGACATCACTTATTGTTTATCATTCATTCGTGGATATATATATATGTCTAACACTATTTCCAGAAACTTTCTACAACTATTTGTTATATATTCGAGGGAGTATAGGTAATACCCCCTCACTACTAAATTTCTTATATTGTGACTGTGTGAAGACAGAGGGATGTTATCAGCACTGCGAATTTACCTAAAGTCTGAGTGGTGGTGAACTTAGATAAGGGACACAAAGACTAGAAAAAGTGTCTTTATATTTACAGCTGACTGACGGAACATGTCCACAATTACAACAATGCCTACTTTAATGGAATATAATGAGGCGGATGAAAGACTAGGCCTAAGTGGTAGAGAACTACAGGAGTTTGCAGAAACAAAATTGAAAGAATTTCATCACTGGGAAAGAAAGGAGAGACAGAGTGAACGCGAGGCAAGGCGCTTACTGGAAGAAAAGTTAGCTGAAGCCCAGCGTTTACAGGAAGAAAGGTTACCTGAAGCTCTGCGTTTACAGGAAGAAAAGTTAGCTGAAGTCAAGCGGCTACAGGAAGAGAAAGAGACACAGGTCAATTTAATGCAACTAGAACTTGAAAAGTTAAAACAAACAAATGCAGTGGAAATTGAGAAAGAGAAGTTTAAGTGTCAGATGGAAACTGAAATTGCACTTTAAAAAATTAGAACTATCATCTAAGGGTCAAAGTGAGGAAGACAGAAGACCTTCGCAGTCGTCTCAACGATTGAAATTGCCATATTTTACGGACCGAGACAATCTTCAAGCTTATCTTGACAGATTTGAGGTTACAGTTAAGGCTTTAGGTATTCCAGAAGGAGAGTATGCTATGAGTCTGAGTGAATATCTAACGGGACAGGCCCTAGATACCATGTTCAATTTACATGTGGCAGAAAGAAACAATGATACTATTCTGCGTCAACGCTTGCTTACAAAGTTCAACCTAACTGAGCATGGATACAGAACAAAGTTCAGACAATTAGTGCCAGAGACAAATAAGGATTTTACAGATTTTGTCAATACAGTGAAGAACATATTTAATAAATGGATGGAGCTTGCAGAAGTTGGAAAAGATTTCAGTTGCTTAGTCGATCTGATGCTAAAGGATAAGATATTATCGTCATGTAATGCAGATTTTGTGGCTTTCTTTCAAGAACGCATACCAAAGGACATAGACACAATGTCCCAGTTGGAGCAAAACTACATGACTGCACATCCGAACAGCTCTATTGGCAGACCAATGGGTGAGGAAATAGTCTTACAGTTTATACTAAATAGGATCAGAAACCAGGTATTAAACCAAGGTCGAAGAGTGTGGATTCAGCACAGAGATATGAGCAACAGGGACTTCAAAACAATGGTTTCCGGAGCAACCATTTTGGCAAAGCAGGACGTTACCCATATAAAAGAGGGAATTTTAAGAGACGTCCGAAAGTTAGGCCGGATGTTGGAATTGTGGGAGCTGGAAGCACAAAATGGCGGAGTGTGATGTACAACCATCTAGTGGGCCAACGAATAACAGAAAAAATGAGATCATTTGTTTCAAATGTGGGAAATAGGGCCATTTCAGCTACCAATGTACGGGTGGGGAAACTGAGCACTCTAATGCAGCCCAAGTGATTGAGACACTTAACAATGAGAGGTGTGAGGGATGTAAGCCTTTGTTCGACACAACCAGTAAACCTATCTTGATATGTGGGCACCCATTCCCAGCGATGTCATAGGTACACTTAGGAGGGAGTCTGAAGCTGCAGCATGGACTCGTCAATGATAGTCCAGCGTTAACCCTCAGGGATTCCAGATGTACGACCATAGGAGTAAGAAACAGTTTGGTACACCTCTCGGATCACATAGGAAAAACGGTCAAGTGTATAACGTTTAATGGAACAGTAGAATTGTACCCATTGGCCGAGATCACAGTGACAACACCATTTATCACAGGAATATTGACAGCGTGTGTCCTAGACTCCCCAGTGGCAGCTCTGATCATTGGAAATATACCAACAGTGAAAAAAGGTACAGAAGAAGAAATCGAGAACTGGTATCAAAAATATGAGGTGAGAAGCAACGCGGTAGTTACTAGAAGACAAACAAGATTAGATACTATAGCTGAGGAAGAGATGACACACGAAGTAGACACCGAGACTGAGGATAAGGATAGGACAATTGAGCAGGTGAGAATGGATCTCAAACAGAGCTTTAGTGACTCCCAGAGACAAGATACTACTCTGGACAAATGTTTCCAATGGTGTAGTAAAGTAGAACATAGGCAATCAAAGAAGGGTAGATGGTTCTTCGAAATGAAGAACAATATTCTCACTCGCTGTTTTTCAGATGACAAAACTACACGTAGGCAAGTAGTGGTACCCTTAGCATATATAGAGATGATTATAAGAACAGCGCATGACATTCCATTCGCAGGGCACATGGGAATAGCGCGTACACAACATAAAGTCCTATCCCAATTTTATTGGCCAGTGTTTAGCAAAGATATAAAACTATATTGTAGATCCTTTACAACGTGTCACAAAATGTATCCAAAAGGAAAGGAGGCAAAAGCACCGGTACACGCTAAAGTCCTGAAAGTCAGACCATTTCAAAAAGTGGCCATCGACATCATTGGCCCATTAGCAGTGATGTCCAACAGGGGTCATAGGTATATCTTGACCATGGTTGATTTTTGCACCAGGTGGCCAGAGGCAGTTCCTTTAAAACACACTACGACAGAAGCCGTAGCTGAAGCATTGCTAACGTTATTTTCAAGGTTAGGTTTCCCTAACGAAATGTCAGTTTCGGTTTCAAGATGGCGACCGACGGTCGTGTTGTATTTGTGATCGTTAACTTTTTCGCGTAGGAGATGGATTGATTCATCTCTTGCGTGTAGCTTGTGTGCTAGGATGTAAAACCAGGAGTTTCTACTGAAGATCTGCGCGGATGCTACGGAGTTTGTGCATCGAGCGAAGCAATCCTTGAGTGAATTTTCGCAGGGTGTGTGGTTTTCTGTGGTGTTCGGATTTTTCAATATGGCGGAACAACGTGTGTTCTCCGAGCGGTTGGCAGACAACCTAACAGGACGGTGGGGGCGCCGGGAAGGTTGCAAGCAACAAGATAAGCGCGGTGGTTTAAGACGTTTTAGACTCAAGTGTGACCGTCTGGGCCTCAGGAATATGCGTATTCTGTATTGGAACTGCGCCAGCGTAAAACAACGGGGTCCTATTTTAGAAAATCTGGTTTACAGGAATAACATTGTAGCGCTCCAAGAGACAAGACTGGGTGATCAGCTACTCAGAATTGCCGGCATAAGATGTTTCTACAACAGACGACATCTGGGAATGGCGATTCTCATTCGCGACAGCATGGTGACTCAGAGCTAGACATGTCCAGTTGGGACAGTGACGATATGCAAATACAGGCGGTAAGAGTTCAATCCAGTCTACCATTCATGCTGGTTAATGTT
Organism: Cepaea hortensis; assembly: GCA_963921405.1. Lineage (NCBI taxonomy): Eukaryota > Metazoa > Mollusca > Gastropoda > Stylommatophora > Helicidae > Cepaea > Cepaea hortensis. The sequence goes on from OY992882.1 coordinate 73,070,565, forward strand.
TATGCCCGCAACACGAGTATGAATTCCCAGAAGTGGCAGAGCTTAAGTGACATATTAGGTCAAGAGAGAAATGTTATTTTCTGTGGTGATTTCAACGCTAAAGGCAGATCACGGGGAAACATTTCCTCCAACACACAAGGGGAGGAGCTCGAGACTGCACTTGAAACCATTGACCTGGTTTGTATCAACAGTGGCTGTGTCACCAGGACAGCATGCCGTCCAGGGGATGAGGACAGTGCTATTGATCTGGCGCTGGTTTCTCCTTCGCTCACTACAGTGTGTAGATGGAGTGTCCTAGGACACCACGGCAGCTACCACCACCCTTGCAGCATATTGGTGGAGAAAGGCAGAACCAGGCAGCACAAGCTAAAGGTAAAGACGTTCCAGTATGACAGTACAGGGCAAGATGTGGTGAGTAAAATAAGACGTGACAAGCGCAGAAAGCTTCAGGGCAGGAAAAAAATCTGGGAGCAGCCTCCGTGGTGGAATCTTGAGGTGGAGAAGGCGTGGCTGGATAAACGTGGTGCTGTAAGGAGATGGCAAAATGCCAAGAAGAACAGAGCTGGCAATCCAGGTCCCTGCATGCACTTAGAAAGAGAGATGCACACAAAAGTAAGCGATTTAAAAAAAAGACTGGTCAAGGTGGTGCAAAGTGAAAAATGGGCAGAGGTGTGTCAAAGAGTAAGCACAGACAAGTCACTGAAATTGTTCTGGCGACTACATAAAAGCATGAGCGGGGTAGTCAAGAATAAGAGAATTTCTGACTTCCAAGGTGCTGACCTCATCTGGCAGAGGACTGACGAGGACAAGGGTAAAGCCCTCTTTGAACGCTATCTAGAGCAGAGCAACCAGACAGACATAAGAGGCCGAAATAATCTTGCCAAGGAGGTCACGTCAGACAGGTGCAAGGCCCAGAACACTTCGGATGAAGACACAGTGACAGTGAAAGAAATCAAGGCTATGCTTCGACGATAAAAAAAACAGCGCTCCAGGGCCAGACGGCATAAGATACAACGACATCAATAGGTGTACCGACAACGAGCTAGAGGAACTAGCAGACATGTACAACAACAGTATAGGGAGTGCTAGCATCAAGGAGGAGTGGTTACACAGCTATCTGATTCCCTTGTCGAAGCCTGGTAAAGACCACACAAAAATTCAGGGATATAGAGTTATAACCATGCAGAATACAACAGGCAATCTGCTGGAGAAGTTAATTGCCAGAAAATATCAAGCCAGCTAGAGAAGCAAGGTGTTTTCACACCTACTCTGGGTGGGTACCGTCCAAAAAGAGAAACCTGGACCAATGCAGCAGTTTTTGCCCATGATGTCTATTAAGGTTTCCACTCAGGGATTGAAACTTTGCTGCAACGATTGATTTTAAGGACGCGTACAACAGAATACCATTGGATTTTTTAATGCTTCAGCTTCTTGAACTCAAAATAAGTCCTTTCCTCCTTGGTTGGATCGCTGCAGCCCTCTACCAAAAGAGGGCAGTTTTTAGATGTAGCAGTTGGACGTCGGAACCAACAACAATATATCCTAGCCTACCACAGGGATCACCATTATCTCCGGTACTGTTCAACACTGTGAGAATCACCAATGAGCAGATCACTGGACCTGGCAGGACATTGTCATATGCCGATGATGTTTTAGTGTATCGCCAGGGTAAGGATAGAGATAAGGTTGCTGTGGAACTACAAACCGAACTCAATCGCATAAGTACTTGGTGTGTCGAGGCTGGGGCAATGGTCAACCCAACAAAGGAAACAGTGACTTGGTTCTCGTTGAATAATCATATTGTCAACACTCCAACACCAACTGTAAATCTGTGTTCAGAGACGGTGGAATGAACGCAGGCAATGAATTACCTGGGGATACGGTTTGATTGAAGCCTTACTTATAGACTAGGTGATAACAAAGGTCAAGCGGGGGTTGGCTGCGATGCGGGTGATGGCGGCAGCAAACTGTGAGCAGCGCCATATATGTCTTCTATACAAAGGGCTGGCCATGTCTGTTTTTGAGTATGCGATGGCAATCCTGACTCTCAGCCGTAAGCAGATAGAAAGGATGGAACGGATACAGAATGAAGCTATGCGCATTATTCTTGGATGTACAAGAGATACAGCATGCAGGGCGATGCGCTACCTTCTTGATTTTCCAACCATTGAAGACAGAATACAAGTCTGCAGAGCTCGCGCCAACCTCAGAGTTAACGCAAACACACAACATCCACTGCATAGTGAAATTATGAAGGTGAAGGGCAGCAGGTTAAAAAGAGGACGGTCGTGGATGGGTCAAGCCGAAGACATTCTTCAACAGGTGTGTTCATTGCGGACTTAGAACCTGGCGAGGAGTGGGTACAAGTGCCAACAGATTTCTGCACATCCTTTTCAGTTTGCATCCAACTAGACAGAAAATGCAGACAAGAAAACCCGGCAGCTGTGGAGGCGGAAGTACAAGCGTTGATTTTCGAGAATTTGCTAGACGGTGATGCTGTCATTTACACAGATGGGTCGGTCGTCCGACATGTGAGAAGCTCATGGGCCTTTACGGCTCAGTCCGGAGGGAGAATTGTGAAGGAGGACTCTGGTGCTTTTGCTGAGACCACAAGTAGCCTGACTATGGAAGTCATGGCAGTAAGTAAAGCAATAACATGGCTCGAGACATAGACATTCACTAGGGCATGTTTCCCTAGCGACTCAATGAACATGCTCCAGAGGATAGAGTTGGGGGGGGGGGAATCCGAAGAGAATGGTTGCTGTCTCTGGAGCGGTCTCGGCTGGCAAAGATTAGTTTCATCTTCGTGCCAGGGCATGCGGGAGTACAAGGGAATGAGCGGTCTGACAAGCTCGCAGGTAACGCTGCTGTGGAGGACGGACGCGCCATGGACCAGGCTGACATTCCGAATACTCTACGAGAAGTAAGACTTTTGCGAGAACCAAGTGATGACTGTGAATCTACAACCATGGTCAGACTGCGAGAACAGCTAATTAACAGATGTGTGGCCAAATAATAACACTACGCAGGAAGCCAAAGAAGATTGATAACCCAACATAGAACTGGTGTCGTTAGCGGTTACAAGCTGCGAGATTTGTTGAGGAGAGAATCCGAGCACTTATGGACTGAATGGTTCGATGTGCAATGAGGATGATCTGTCGACTAACTAACATAACTAATTTGAAGATATTAGAACAACAAGTACTATTGTGAAGATAGCCTTTTGAAAGATGAAAGACATACTGAACAATAAAAAGATATCATCTGAAACGATAAAAAAGAGTGTTGAAGTGCTATATAGAGCCTATACTTTTGTATGGATGTGAAGCGTGGATAATGAGCAGTCAAGCTGAAAAAAACATCTGATGGCTGTGGAAATGTGGTTTCTGTGGAAAATGCAAAGAATACCATGTGAATACCAAATATATATCGAGAGAGAGAGAGAGAGAGAGAGAGAGAGAGAGAGAGAGAGAGAGAGAGAGAGAGAGAGAGAGAGAGAGAGAGAGAGAGAGAGAGAGAGAACGAACGAACGAACGAACGAACGGACTTTATTTTCAAAAGTAACAAATTGGGCACGCAGGCCCGTCTTATATTCGGCCCTTCCAATCACTCATCTTTGGTTCATCAATATTGCTTAATACATTCACACAGGAAAAAAACCATTGTCAACAGAAAGTTGTAAACACAAACAAAGCATATTACCATGTTATGAGACACATCACCCACTCAACCATCCAACCCCCAGACACCCACACATCCCCCACACACACACATCCCCCACCCAACCACACACACCCCTAGGCACACACACATGCCCACACACATCCACCCATCCCACACTCACACCCACTTACATACATCTCCCCACACACACACACATCCCCCACTCACAACACATCCCCTCACACACATTCGCTACCCACACACCCCCAGGCACACATACATGCACCCACTCACCCATCACCCACCCACACATCCCCAACCTACACACATCTCCTCATACACACACACAACCTTCCCCACCAACACCCACCCACCCATATATCCTCCACCACCCACCCACACACACTAACCACCCAGACAAACACACATCCCCCAAGCACACATATCCCCACCAAGCCACACATTCCGCATCTACCTACATACAAAACCCGTAACCACCCACATTTTCCCCACTTACACACATCCTCACCCACACAATTTCCCCCAACCCACCCACACATCCCGAACCAACACACACACACACACACACACACACACACACATCCCCATCCACCCCAACCTACACACACTCAACCACCACATATCATCTACTCACCCACCCCCAGTCACTCATCCCCCAATCACACATCCCTTAACCACACATCCCTTAACCACACATCCCTTAACCACACATCCCTTAACCACACACCCCCACCCACAGACACCCCCACCAACACACACATCTCCCCGCATATACACACATCCCCCACATACACATCCCCCATCAACAACGCATACCCCATCCATAAACACACAAACCCCCACCCACACACACCCCACCACCCACATATACCCCCCACACACACACACATCCCACACCCACACACATCTTCCCAACCACACACACACCCCCACCCATGCATTCATTCCCACACACAGCCATCCACTCACGTACTCATCCCTCAACCACTCACACCCACATATCCCTCACCCACCCATCAACACATACATCTCCCATACACCCACCCACACTCACACACCCCAACAACCCAGCCAAACACACACACCCCACCATCACATACATCCTTTACCCACCCGCACATCCGACACTCAATCACACCTCCCCCAACCACCCACACACCCCTCACCCACACATATCTCCCCTCCAACACAACACCCCACCCATATACACATCCCCACCCACACACACGTCCCCCATACAATCCACATTCACATCCCAACCCAAACATCCCTTACCCACACACACATATTTCCCCACCCATTTCTCACCCACCCACACATCCCCCACCTACAAACATCCTCACTACCCACACATACATCCTCCACCCACCCACACATACCTCCATCCACACATAATATATCCCCCACTTCCACTCACATCCCCACACCCACCCACAGAGAGAGAGAGAGAGAGAGAGAGAGAGAGAGAGAGAGAGAGAGAACACGACATGAACTGTGGCAGACAGAAATAGACGGATTAAGAACAACTTTATGTATTCTTACAATATAAAGAACACGAGAATGACACACTTCACAACCAGCACCACCTCTTCCCCTCATCAATGCGATCGGTGAGTGGTGGATCCGACGTTTATCATTCTCAGGTAAGGGCGAGCAAGTAGGACAACCTGTGTGCAGGAGGAGCACGTTAAAAAAAAACTTCTGCAGTTACTATCGACAAAATAGAATAAACATCACTGACACTCTAGCTCCTTGTAGCATGTTCTCTCTGGGTACAGTCTTTTATTTACGAAAACAAAACTGTGCTCGGTACTTTGGTTTGTTGAACCAAGATTGTAAATATTCCTTGCACAAGGGTGAATTTCACACGCCCACAACAATAATCCGGCAGGCTACCGGCGTAGAGCTAAGACCGGCGGTTTAATATTCAGGACGCGCATTCATACAAGGGTGAACTTCACATGCCCACAACAATAATCCGGCAGCGCTACCGGTGTAGAGCTAAGACCGGCGGTTTAATATCTAGGACGCACATTCATACAAGGGTGAACTTCACATGCCCACAACAATAATCCGGCAGCGCTACCGGTGTAGAGCTAAGACCGGCGGTTTAATATCTAGGACGCACATTCATACAAGGGTGAACTTCACACGCCCACAACAATAATCGAACGAACGAAAGAACGAACGAACGGACGAACAAACTTTATTTTCAAAGGGTTAAGAATTGGGCACGCAGGCCCGTCTAACATTCTGCCCTTCTATCACTCTCTTTCATACACTATTTCATTCACACATCATTCAAGGCTATCAGAGAACAGCAACAATATAAAAGATATGCATTATAAAGGCATAGGCAAAATGCGAACATCAATACTATACTACTTAGTAATATTAGCTAATGGTGTGACACTTGTTATTAGCCATGTGGAATATACTGGCCTACCAAAATGGGACTGGCTGTTATACTAGGGTTTTGTTATTATTATTATTATTATTTGTATTATTAAGGGGGAAGATAATCCGTACTGAGACAGTGCTCGAGTAATTTGCGATTATATGTATAGGGATTGGTGATGTCTTTGATTTCTAGTGGAAGATTGTTCCACAGCTGAGCTGCAGAGTACATTAAGCTTGTTTTGTATAAGTCAATCCTAGGCTTTGGAATGTGTAATATATTTAATCGTTTACTGTGTCTAGCATTATATTTAAACAATGGCCAAAGATAATTTGGGGCATTCCGATGTAGGATTTTGTAAATTAGTTTAGCCTTATTGAAAAGCTGGCGTTTACGGAGTGGTAGTAACTGAAGGCGTTTATGCAGGCTAGGATTGTCAGATAAATGTTTGCTATAAATTAGACTCATGGCCCGTTTCTGGAGTGAGTAAAGTCGCTTGGTGCTTGAATTAGAACAACCGTCCCAGATTGTAGAGCTGTAGTCAAAATGTGTCTGTATATGAGAAGTATAGAATATTTTCCTTGTGTCCTCATCAAGGAAATTTTTGATTTTGGCGAGTTGGTAGACTTTTTTCGCTGTTTGTTTAGTAAGCGCTTGAACTTGGGAATTAAAGGTTAAGTTTCTATCAATGATTAAGCCTAATCTTTTGTGCTCAATTACACTTTCTACTGGCATGTTATCGATGTGAAGTTGAAGTGATGTGTGTGAGTTTAGAGTTTGAAGTCGTTGTCTGGTTGTTAATAACATTGATTTTGTTTTAGTGATGTTAATTTGCATACGATTTGCATAGCTCCACCTAACTACATTATTTAATTATTGTTGCAAAGACGACTCCAGCAAAATACAGTTTTCAGCGTTTGAATACACTGTACAGTCGTCTGCAAATAGATCGCAGGACGACGAAAGATGCAAAGGTAGATCGTTAATATATATGGCAAATAATAGAGGACCAAGAATAGAGCCTTGCGGTACTCCAATATTGAAGGTAATGGTTTGAGACAGAGACTTATTATGTGATACTACTTGCTTTCTGTTTGATAGAAAAGATGTTATTAGAGTGACAACATTAGGGCCAATTTTCATTGTCTCAAGTTTTGTAATTAAAATAACATGGTCTATCATATCAAATGCTTTACGGAATCAATAAACACAGTTCCACATAGACTGTTGTTGTTTATATTCTGGTGCCAATTTTCTATCATGTTTGTTAGGGCCGTATGGCAAGAATATTTTGGTCGAAATCCTTATTGACTGTCAACAAGAAGCTTGTTGCGAACTAAATACTGTAATGTTACTTTATGGATGTGTTTTTATTAGTGGTTTAGATAGTGATGATAGTAAGGAAAAGGGGCTGTAATTGTTCGGGAGACCATTGTCCAATGAACCAGATTTAAGAAGAGGGTACACTTTAGCGATTTTGAGAGCTGATGGAAAGTGGCCTTTGGTGAGACACTGATTATATACATAGGTTAGTGATATACAGATGACTGGCGCAGCACAACGGAGAATCTGGTAGCTGATTTCATCTAACCCAGATGAGGTTGTGTTTTTTTTTTAGGTTACTGAGGTAAGTGAATACATCAGTGATTGTCATTAGCGGTATGTCGGAAAGAATATCATGGGAGCATCTGCTCTCGCAAAACGATGTCAGTAAAGATACGTTGCAAGGAGAATTAGATATTGAAGCCTTCAACTGGTCTATGTCAGTTTGAAAAAAAAAAATTACTGAATTGGTCGCATGTAATATGATTTGATGGTAAAGAATTTCGGAAGTTATACTTGTTTGTCAATGTGTTAATCGCCTTCCATATATCCTTACTATTTGTTTTATCCATTACTAAGTTCTTAAAGTAATGTTTCTTTTCCCTTCGTATTGTATATTGAACCTTGTTTCTAAGAGTACGGTATGTGCTAAGATCCCGCTTTTTATGCGCTTTATCTGTCTCTCATTGTTTCAAGTATTTCCTGGATGATCCAAGGTGGTTTGACGTGCTGTTTGACTCGAACTTCCTTGATTGGCACATGTCTGTCAAAAACATCAATATAGGTTTTCATCCAGAATTCCAGAGCATCATCCGGGTCAGGAAGTTGATAGACATTGTCTAGAGGTGAACTGAGCAAGTCCTGTAAAAATGCGTTTTGGCTGAAATATTTGTAACTTCTATATTTTACACTTATGTGTTTATGTTTAGGAGTTTTAATTCCTTTTTTTAGACCACGTGCAGCATATTGGGTAGTGATCGCTCATTGCACAATTGGGTACGGTGCATTCTATGATGTTGTCTGAGCAAGTTTCGTAAATGTGATCAATGAGTGTTGAAGATGACTTTGTTACTCTAGTAGCCTGCTGTACTATTTGTTGGAAATTGTATGATGCAATTACATTTCCCCATATTATGTTGGATTTGTTGGTGGCAATGTTAAAGTCTCCGAGTAGTATAATTTCTTTCCCGGAAGCGAAAACCATATCCATCATGGTAGTGAAGTTTTCGTACCAGACGTGTCCAGCACTGGGATTTCGATAGAGGTAGCCAATTATCAGGGGTGTGTGGTTTTGAAGTTTTAGCTCTAACCATATACATTCTATTTCGCAAGTTTCAAAGTCTAGCCTACGGTGAACATTTAGTAAATTAGAAACATAGGCTACTATGCCTGTCTCTTGTTTCCTACAGGAATCCCTTCGAAAAACTTTGTACCCTTTAATAGAGATGTCCTCATGTGAAATGTTTTCATTTAGTCCACTCTCACTAAGGCCGAATAAATGAAAATTTTGATTAAGAATAGAAGATAACTCTGGCAGCTTGTTAAATACGTTGCAAATGCTTAAGTGTCCAAGGCGTATTCTGGACTTGTTGAGCCAGTGTTGCCACTTCTCAGACATTTCACCCATGAAGTAAGTGTAAATTAGTCAAAGTTAAGCAAAAATACAAGATCATAAAAAATCACAATTACTTTAACTTACAAAATATCAGTAATACAAATCGATATGTAAATGACAATATTATAACGATATAACTAATTAGACCAAGGAATATAATGCAAACACGAAACAAAACGAATTAAAGAACATACAACAAATAATTAACCTGAAAAAAACTACTTCACAAGCTAAGTAACCAACTGTTATCCAAAAGAATTAATAAATGACTATACAAGTCATTTTTTTTTTTTTTTTTTTCCGCGTTTCCATCCTGTTTCAGGATATTGCGGTCAACACCAGCATCTTTCAGCTGTGTGTTGATTCCTAGGCTAGATTACGCTCATCAGCACGCCACGACTTTCTGAGCGACCGGCTCCATACTCTCATAAGTCACTTTTGCGATTCGAACCACTGCTAATTCTCGTCGCGTCACGTGACGAGAGTATTCGGAGTTAGCGGAGAAAGCTGCTAACACCTCGGCCACGGAGCCGGTATACAAGTCAATGTCTCTGTTTAAAGCGGAGTATCCCACACGGGAAATAAAACGTTAAACAGTAAGCAATTAAAGTTCAAGGAGGAAGCTCTGTTGCTGGTATCAATGCATATAGGGTTCTGTTTTTAATACATATCCTATCTCACAGGTCTGCATTGTAGTGACATCATAAGGGCTTGATTCAATGCGGCAGGACTACATTGCATCAAGTGTAGAAGTTCTGGACTCCAATGATGCGGAACCTGATATTGTCTCGGTGTAGAGCTAAGACTGGCTGTTTAATATCTAGGACGCACATTCATACAGTAATACATAAATACATTCACTTGTTAGTTAGTTAGTTAGTTAGTTAGTTAGTTAGTTAGTTAGTCGCGGTTCCAACTTCACAGCAACGGGTTGTCCACATTATGCTCCGTTCCTGTGCCAGTGAATATCACACAAAACCTCCCCACTGCCCAATGTGAAAAGTGGAAAAGACAGGAGTCTCGACAAACAACAGCCCGCACAGATACACTGTGCATAATGCCGCCGCCAGAATGTCTATGTACATTCACTTGTATTGTTTGGCGCTCATAGAAGTGGAAGAGAGAAGGAGAGCATTTCCTTTACAGGACATCAATGTCGACACCAGCATTTTACCGCTGTTGTTGATTTCTCGGCAAGATTACGCTCAGTAGAACATTAGACAACATAATTGAAAGCTATAGTGACCCACCGGGATTCGAACCTGTCACCTCCAAACGACAACATCGCCTCGCTGCAGGAATTAATATACTTGGACGCATGACCAACCAGACACCAGTACAGTCGTAAATCAACATGCACCTGACAAGTCATTTGCCTCTGTCACGCTTATTACAGATTTTGAGTGTAGCGGAAAGACAAACTTAATTATAAAGGCTTTGTGTCGTCTCGGTGTATCTCATATTGCATTTACGATGTCGGAAATGGCTGTTATATTATGCTAATGTGGTTTTCAAAGCGTGCCTAAAGGATACTCACATAGGAGATGTGTTGTTGCTCATGAGGATCAAGGCTAGAATGTTATAGACAAACTCAACAAACATCATCACAAACACGAGAATCTTATTTACTGCAAATATTTATGACTCTGAACTTGAGAAGACGACGCAATATTCATCTTCTGAAAACTTACAGAACTTGTTCAAACACGAACCGAGTTTGAACACGAAAAAAAAAAAAGAAGTAAATAAAACATAATTTATGATTGCAATAACTAGCTTCTTACACCAGCGAGGCTGAGTGTTGGGGTCGGCAGGGGGACTGGGGAGCTACCTACAGACAGAAATGGGAAAAAATGGTTTAGTTTGTCATATTTTAGTGCTGTTTTAACACTCTCCACGACCTGGCAGCGGGAATCGTCTTGATGTTATCTTTCCTTCTTCCAAAATGACGCAGGGGCTGAAAGCAATCTTCTAGACTCCACGCGCAGAAAAATGCCATTTATCTCAGACAGGAAAACACCGGAAAATACATATGTTTGTAGCTAGTCATGAAACCAGATAATTACAATCTGTCAGTTCCCGCGAGCTCTACATAAACAGATGAATCCCCGGCTAGCGGCTGTGCTGCGCTAGTTTAGATGTATCTCTTCAATCTAATGTGTTGTCTAATTATTAACTAGCTTATATTTATTGTAAGCCAACATGCTGACACTTTGATGTAATATATTTACTGCTGGCTTTCCCCAGAACCCATGTCGGTAAACCGCATCTAAGACCATAGCCAGTCTTTCTCTGCACTGGTTGCTGTCTGCTTCCTGTTTCCTGTTGTCGGAGTGTAAGTGACACCCGAATTAGTCTGGTGAGGTCGGGCACTGATGTGCAGCCACCCGACATGTGTTCATTGGCTTTTGAAACAGAGTTATCGTTGCCCATGCTAATTGTCTCTCGGTGTTTAAATGCCAGGATTATATCATTCCGCTACCTCATACCGTTTCTATAAAAGTATAGTTTAGGTCCAGCCGCTGCCGCCCCGATGTCCCAGTGGCTGGCAGGCTGTCTGCCGACCTGGTGGTGTTAGAATTACGGTCCACGCAGTTTGTTATTGTTGTTGTTGTTTGTTTCTGTTTTGAGGGGGGGGGGGGACCTGTGCCTCCCGACCGATCCGGCCTATAATGGGTACCAGGAAATACCCTGGGAAGTAAAAGCGGCCGGTGAGATATTGAGCTGCTCATGTACTCAGTGCGTGACCATCGGTCTATACAAGTATGCGGCTTGTGCCATGTACTCAGTGCGTGATCATCGGTCTATACAAGTATGCGGCTTGTGCCATGTACTCATACCGTGACCAATGGTCTATACAAGTATGCGGCTTGTGCCATGTACTCAGTGCGTGACCATCGGTCTATACAAGTATGTGGCTTGTGCCATGTACTCATACCGTGACCAATGGTCTATACAAGTATGCGGCTTGTGCCATGTACTCAGTGCGTGATCATCGGTCTATACAAGTATGCGGCTTGTGCCATGTACTCATACCGTGACCAATGGTCTATACAAGTATGCGGCTTGTGCCATGTACTCAGTGCGTGACCATCGGTCTATACAAGTATGTGGCTTGTGCCATGTACTCATAGCGTGACCATAGGTCTATACAAGTATGCGGTTAGTGACATGTACCCACAGCGTGACCATTGGACTATACAAGTATGCGGCTTGTGCCATGAACTCATACCGTGACCTGTGGCCTATACAAGTATGCGGCTTGTGCCATGTACTCATACCGTGACCTGTGGCCTATACAAGTATGCGGCTTGTGCCATGTACTCATACCGTGACCTGTGGCCTATACAAGTATGCGGCTTGTGCCATGAACTCATACCGTGACCTGTGGCCTATACAAGTATGCGGCTTGTGCCATGTACTCAGTACGTGACCATTGGTCTATACAAGTATGCGGCTTGTGCCATGTACTCATACCGTGACCATTGGCCTATACAAGTATGCGGCTTGTGCCATGTACTCATACCGTGACCTGTGGCCTATACAAGTATGCGGCTTGTGCCATGTACTCATACCGTGACCTGTGGCCTATACAAGTATGCGGCTTGTGCCATGTACTCATACCGTGACCATTGGTCTATACAAGTATGCGGCTTGTGCCATGTACTCATACCGTGACCATTGGCCTATACAAGTATGCGGCTTGTGCCATGTACTCATACCGTGACCTGTGGCCTATACAAGTATGCGGCTTGTGCCATGTACTCATACCGTGACCTGTGGTCTATACAAGTATGCGGCTTGTGCCATGAACTCATACCGTGACCTGTGGCCTATACAAGTATGCGGCTTGTGCCATGTACTCATACCGTGACCTGTGGCCTATACAAGTATGCGGCTTGTGCCATGTACTCAGTACGTGACCATTGGTCTATACAAGTATGCGGCTTGTGCCATGTACCCACAGCGTGACCATTGGTCTATACAAGTATGCGGCTTGTGCCATGTACTCATACCGTGACCTGTGGCCTATACAAGTATGCGGCTTGTGCCATGTACTCATACCGTGACCTGTGGCCTATACAAGTATGCGGCTTGTGCCATGTACTCAGTACGTGACAATTGGTCTATACAAGTATGCGGCTTGTGCCATGTACCCACAGCGTGACCATTGGTCTATACAAGTATGCGGCTTGTGCCATGTACTCAGTACGTGACCATTGGTCTATACAAGTATGCGGCTTGTGCCATGTACCCACAGCGTGACCATTGGTCTATACAAGTATGCGGCTTGTGCCATGTACCCACAGCGTGACCATTGGTCTATACAAGTATGCGGCTTGTGCCATGTACTCATACCGTGACCTGTGGCCTATACAAGTATGCGGCTTGTGCCATGTACTCATACCGTGACCATTGGTCTATACAAGTATGCGGCTTGTGCCATGTACTCATACCGTGACCATTGGCATATACAAGTATGCGGCTTGTGCCATGTACTCATACCGTGACCTGTGGCCTATACAAGTATGCGGCTTGTGCCATGTACTCATACCGTGACCTGTGGCCTATACAAGTATGCGGCTTGTGCCATGTACTCATCCCGTGACCTGTGGCCTATACAAGTATGCGGCTTGTGCCATGTACTCATACCATGACCTGTGGCCTATACAAGTATGCGGCTTGTGCCATGTACTCAGTACGTGACCATTGGTCTATACAAGTATGCGGCTTGTGCCATGTACTCATACCGTGACCATTGGTCTATACAAGTATGCGGCTTGTGCCATGTACTCATACCGTGACCATTGGCCTATACAAGTATGCGGCTTGTGCCATGTACTCATACCGTGACCTGTGGCCTATACAAGTATGCGGCTTGTGCCGTGTACTCATACCGTGACCTGTGGCCTATACAAGTATGCGGCTTGTGCCATGTACTCATACCGTGACCATTGGTCTATACAAGTATGCGGCTTGTGCCATGTACTCATACCGTGACCATTGGCCTATACAAGTATGCGGCGTGTGCCATGTACTCATACCGTGACCTGTGGCCTATACAAGTATGCGGCTTGTGCCATGTACTCATACCGTGACCTGTGGTCTATACAAGTATGCGGCTTGTGCCATGAACTCATACCGTGACCTGTGGTCTATACAAGTATGCGGCTTGTGCCATGTACTCATACCGTGACCTGTGGCCTATACAAGTATGCGGCTTGTGCCATGTACTCAGTACGTGACCATTGGTCTATACAAGTATGCGGCTTGTGCCATGTACTCAGTACGTGACCATTGGTCTATACAAGTATGCGGCTTGTGCCATGTACTCATACCGTGACCTGTGGCCTATACAAGTATGCGGCTTGTGCCATGTACTCATACCGTGACCTGTGGCCTATACAAGTATGCGGCTTGTGCCATGTACTCATACCGTGACCTGTGGCCTATACAAGTATGCGGCTTGTGCCATGTACTCATACCGTGACCTGTGGCCTATACAAGTATGCGGCTTGTGCCATGTACTCAGTACGTGACCATTGGTCTATACAAGTATGCGGCTTGTGCCATGTACTCATACCGTGACCTGTGGCCTATACAAGTATGCGGCTTGTGCCATGTACTCATACCGTGACCTGTGGCCTATACAAGTATGCGGCTTGTGCCATGTACTCATACCGTGACCATTGGTCTATACAAGTATGCGGCTTGTGCCATGTACTCATACCGTGACCTGTGGCCTATACAAGTATGCGGCTTGTGCCATGTACTCATACCGTGACCATTGGTCTATACAAGTATGCGGCTTGTGCCATGTACTCATACCGTGACCTGTGGCCTATACAAGTATGCGGCTTGTGCCATGTACTCATACCGTGACCATTGGTCTATACAAGTATGCGGCCTGTGCCATGTACTCATACCGTGACCTGTGGCCTATACAAGTATGCGGCTTGTGCCATGAACTCATACCGTGACCTGTGGCCTATACAAGTATGCGGCTTGTGCCATGTACTCATACCGTGACCTGTGGCCTATACAAGTATGCGGCTTGTGCCATGTACTCAGTACGTGACCATTGGTCTATACAAGTATGCGGCTTGTGCCATGTACTCATACCGTGACCTGTGGCCTATACAAGTATGCGGCTTGTGCCATGTACTCATACCGTGACCTGTGGCCTATACAAGTATGCGGCTTGTGCCATGAACTCATACCGTGACCTGTGGCCTATACAAGTATGCGGCTTGTGCCATGTACTCAGTACGTGACCATTGGTCTATACAAGTATGCGGCTTGTGCCAAGTACTCATACCGTGACCTGTGGCCTATATAAGTATGCGGCTTGTGCCATGAACTCATACCGTGACCATTGGCCTATACAAGTATGCGGCTTGTGCCATGTACTCATACCGTGACCTGTGGCCTATACAAGTATGCGGCTTGTGCCATGAACTCATACCGTGACCATTGGCCTATACAAGTATGCGGCTTGTGCCATGAACTCATACCGTGACCTGTGGCCTATACAAGTATGTGGCTTGTGCCATGTACTCAGTGCGTGACCAATGGCCTATACAAGTATGCGGCTTGTGCCATGTACTCAGTGCACCTCATAACTTGCGCAAGGGTCTTGTACTTATACCCACAGCAAGCCACAGACGCACTGTAGAACGGGAACCCCGAGAAGACAACTGACAAAAACACGGCGGCTACAGCTGCTTCAGGGTGTACACTCTAACTAAACGGGTTCAAGAGCATGTTCTCAAAGTGAATCTACGCTGTAAGGATGTGCTCATAGGAACAGCATAGACAAAAGGATTTTGACAAACAGAAGTCACCTACAGTCACGATAAAGAGACTTATGATAAAACTAGGCTGGATTATAAACATCACAACCTCCGTATGCTGGCAACATAGTAATGTTTCCAGCAACGCAAATGGTAACAGAGACATATTTAAGTCAATGCAAGAACAATGTGAAAAACACACTGCAAAAATCAGGACAACAAAGACTAAAACTATGGCAACCGATAAAACAAATATGTCAACAGAAATATTTATTGTAAAGAGGGCAGGCGGAGAGGAGGCAGACCACAACGTAGATGGATTCAAGATGTGCTAGATCATTTGCATATACAGAGGCCGGACATTTGGTTTTTGATAGAGCCAAATATGGCATCTAAACAATAAAATCACTAGCAGATGGCAAAACACAGCATTCATTGAACGATCGGAGACAGCACTATAACACCCGTGGAAGCCAACAGTGAACACACACACATACACACACACACACATTCGAACCCAAGATCACAGGCGAGCGGCTAGCCACTATGCTATATATGTGTGTGTGTGTGTGTGTTAGTGTGTGTGTGTGTGTGCGTGTGTGTGTGTGTGTGAACATAACACGAATAGTAGTCAGTAGAACGAATACTAACTTCTAGTTATGTTTTCTGTTAGAAATTTCAATATGGGAACTGTAGCTAGTTATTTGGTACAACAGCCGATACTGCATGAGCTTGTATATGCTATATGTAAGACAATTGCCCAGAAAGTGTGAGCCGTAAATAGAAAAACGACATGTTCCTGCAGTCTTTAATCTGCCAGTGCTCTTCTGGTGCAACCATACAACTGACATTGAGACGGTGAATGTCTGGGAAGTGCATTAAGTCTATAAGTACATGAGTTAATGACTTGTTGTGAGTCGACAGACATACCCTGAATCCACATGTTGGTGCCTGTATAGTGTTGTGCATGGATGTGCTATTTCGGATGCCAGATAAGTTTTTCACTATCTCGCAGCTTTGTCTCCCATTTAATGGTTGTTTGTCTTGTAGCTTTGTCTCCAGTTTGATGTTTGTTGAGAAAGACTTTGGCCAACAGGTTCTCTATGGATCTTTCCCGTACCGAGAACTCTACACACATTTCACGTGAAATACCTCAGCTCGGTTACTGTTCCATTACGTGTATATGAGCATTCTGGCTAATTCACTCGTTTGAAACTGACTTAACCTTTAACGACAATATGCAAACAGATTACGTGCCATAGATCGAGATGTGTCATGTGTTACAAAATTAATACTTGTGTGTGTGTGTGTGTGTGTGTGTCTGTCTGTGTGTACGCATGTAAGTGTGTGCGTGCGTGCGTGCGCACGTGTGTGTAAGTGAAAGAACGTGCTTGCGTAAACCTGATGACGTGATAGGATCTTCCTTGAGCCCAGGTCAATTAAAAAAAATCAGCTACTATGCGGATTCGAACCCAAGATCACAGGCGAGCAGCTAGTCACTATGCTATCGAGACTTCCATATTCAGGGTACAATAGTGATATTCAGCGTAGAACAGAACAGAACTGAATTGACGATAACAGAACAGAACAGGCTAAACAGACCAGAAACACCAATAAATGCGAATCCGTTGTGTTTGTATGTACCCCGTGTGTACTTAACATGTAAGTGTGTTTATACACTTTACGTGTACAAAGTGAGCGCGCTAGTGTGTGTGTGTGTGTGCGCGCGCGCGCTCGCGTGTGTGTGTGTGTGCGTATGTGATTGCATGATCAAAGACAGAATCCTTTTGAGTTAATATTCTTTCCGGCATCTCTGACAGGACATTGAGAACGCCAGCAAATGTAGTTGCTTCCAGCCACAGCCTGCACTCAAATAAATCGTTGCGAAGATTACCCGGGAAATTGAAGCAGATCGCAGATAGCGTCAAACTTGGCGTCGTACTGATTACAGTCTGAACAGGATTTGTGGAGTGCACAGGAGTCGCAAACAAGTTCCACAATATACGAAGATCAGTGCTGGCAAATGCTCTCAGACGGCTATGCTGTCAACAATGCCAGAAACTACCTCATATACGTCATTGATACTTTCTTCAATGTCAGTAATAACAAGATAAGTGTCATCTCTACTTTCTTCAATGCCAGTAAATACAACATAAGTGTCATTTCTACTTCCTTCAATGCCAGTAAATACAACATAAATGTCATCTCTACTTTCTTCAATACCAATAACTACAACATAAGTGTCATCTCAACTTTCTTCAATACCAATAACTACAACATAAGTGTCATCTCTACTTTCTTCAATGCCAGTAACTACAACATAAGTGTCATCTCTACTTTCTTCAATGCCAGTAAATACAACATAAATGTCATCTCAACTTTCTTCAATACCAATAACTACAACATAAGTGTCATCTCTACTTTCCTCAATGCCAGCAACTACAACATAAGTGTCATCTCTACTTTCTTCAATGCCAGTAACTACAACATAAGTGTCATCTCTTCTTTCTTCAATGCCAGTAAATACAACATAAGTGTCATCTCTACTTTCTTCAATACCAGTAACTACAACATAAGTGTCATCTCTACTTTCTTCAATACCAGTAACTACAACATAAGTGTCATCTCTACTTTCTTCAATGTCAGTAATAACAACATAAGTGTCATCTCTACTTTCTTCAATGACAGTAACTACAACATAAGTGTCATCTCTACCTTCTTCAATGTCAGTAACTACAACATAAGTGTCATCTCTACTTTCTTCAATGCCAGTAACTACAACATAAGTGTCATCTCTACTTTCTTCAATGCCAGTAACTACAACATAAATGTCATCTCTACTTTCTTAAATGTCAGTAACTACAACATAAGTGTCATCTCTACTTTCTTCAATGCCAGTGTCATGAAAATCACCGTGGATTAACCAGTTGAGGATAATACAGGCAATCTGATTAACGGCATGTTTGCAGGGCCCCAATTGTTTTTTTAACAATACAGTAAAAACAGGTCGGATCCAAGCAGAAGTGCCCGGCTCGGGAGATAAAACAGTCCCGTCTGTCATTTAGAATTTCACGACATCAAACGAAATGGCGGCTTTGCTTGTCACCACATGACAGAAAGTTTGGGTCTGTTATTGGGAACATTGGGACACCTGCAGGACATCAACAACGTCACGTGAACAATTCAAGGCTGTTTGCAAAAAAAAAAAAACATGATTGGGGGAGACAGTGTAATTCAAACAGTTGATTTAGGTGGACGTGCTTTGGCACTGCAGTTATGGATTGGAATAATGTCTACCGTGTGCGAATTAAGTGAATTTAATTTTACACGTGCCTGTCATGGCAAATGTAGATGTGATTTGATAGAACTGCGGTGTTGCCTAAGGTAGTTCATATTGTATAATTAGTCCTAATTAATTTAGGCAGTAGCATGGTTGAAACTAGTTAGAGTAGTGAAGTGATTGTTGGCTCTGCTAGGATGAATAGGATAGCGGGGTGATATTTGGAGAGATTTAAGATGGGTTGGGATATGCGGAAGGTGTCCAATGGGGGAGGGGGGATCTTTCAGTGGTTTGCCCACTGAAGTTTTGCACTCTGTTTATGGGTCTTTCCTTGTCATAGCTTGATTCGGACGTAGGTGTGGAGCTAATATGCTCTATGACATAGTTTAGTTAGCTGAAAAATAACAGAGCAAGGCAATAGGCTTACACTCAGCCGGTAGGATCAGTGACTAGTGCTATCACCAGATGTGTTGTTTCTCTAACAGGTTCCCTGCCAGTTACGAGGAAGCTCAACACTGGTTTTGAAAAAAGTTCAACTCCAATTAGAAAGAACACCAGTTGGACACTCAAATGTTTCTTACGGAAAATGAATAACGTCCGAGAAGAAAGATGGTATTATGTTTACGCTGGACTCATAATCAGGAGGGTTCACCATAACATGGCTCAGAAGAGCCAACCAATATAACGATTCCTGTATGTTAAGGTTCACCTAGGATGGGTGATGATTGTTGATATGTCACACATCATACAAACATTGTTAAAGGAACGAGAACATTAAAATGTAAGTCACATGGTGTGATAGATTCCAGTGAAATATTACAAAAGACATTATACTTGAGACTTTATAGACACTAGTTAGGATCAAGTATATTAACAATAACAGTGATACCTAAGTACACACAACAAAGGATTCGTACATTTTTTAGGAACGATAGGAACTTATAATGTGTAGTGTGCAACCGGTCCATGATCAGCTGTAAATTACAAACAGTATCTATTTCGGATGATCAGGAAGATGGATTACCAGGTAGCTACAGATGACAGTCGGTGTCCGGCAGGAGAGATACAGCACTGGGTGGGATGGACTTGTTCTGACTTAACGTGCTGTGGTGTGTCCTTGCAAGGATGAACTAACTATGCTATTATCTGAGGGTCCGATCCTACACACATTATAGAACACATCACACATTTTCTTCGCATACACGTCTCACGTACATTACACTTTTCTTTTAATAAATTAATCTTTATTAATTTTTAGAAGCAAGAGTTGTTGAATATGTTGCGTTGGGAAGAATGAGAGGGGGGCATAGTACGACAGTGAGATAGAGAGAGGAAAAGGTGTCCATGAACTGAAGGAGTGTGTTGGACGGAAGCTGGTGGATTCTCCAGGATATTGATAGGGGAAAAAAATTATAATGTGGGTGTTGACTCCCCTCACTCCAGGGACGACACTTTAAAGTAAGACACGACATTATTGGCGGTTCGTAAACGGGATCTTTGGACAGCGGGATCTCTCGTAAACGTGATCCTTGGACAGCGGGATCTCTCGTAAACGTGATCTTTGGACAGCGGGATCTCTCGTAAAAGTGATATTTGGACAGCGGGATCTCTCGTAAACGTGATCTTTGGACAGCGGGATCTCTGGCAAGCGGAATCCTTTGACAGTGGGATCCTCTGACAACGGGGTCTTTTGACACGGGATCCTTAGTTATAGGACGGAGATATCATATTAGAGAATCCAGCTAGAGTGAATGTGGATAGGGGTTAAGACACATATCTTACCTGTTCACACTTCACACGTCTGCATAGGTCTGTGGTCCTAATTCTACTCTTGTCACTGAGTGAATGTGCTGGGTGTGGTAAATCCATCCATCCATCATGTGCCATGCCGGTAAGCGTGGGCGGTCATGTTCTGCCATCTCACTCGATCACCAGAGTCGTGGATCAGCTCCGTGTTTCTGTCTCGACCATGCCACAAGGCCAAGCCATCCAGGTACTTGCTTCTAGGTCTTCCCCTTGGTCTGTTCCCCTCGATCTTACCAGTTGTCACCAAATTCTCCAATCCATTTCTTCTCATAACATGCCCAAAAAATTTTGACTGTCTACGTCTAATTTCTCTAATCAATTTACGATCTTCATTTGTTTCTTGAAGGACTTGTTCATTGGTCTTTCTGGCTGTCCATGGTATTCTTTGCATTTTCCTCAGAAACCACATCTCTACAGCCATCAGATGTTTTTCAGCCTGACTGCTCATTGTCCACGCTTCACATCCATACAAAAGTACAGGTTCAATGTAGCATCTCAACACTCTTTTTCTCGTTTCAATTGACATCTTTTTATTGGTCAATAAGTTTTTCATCTTGCTAAAGGCTACTTTTGCCATGGCGATTCTTGTTCTAATCTCTTCAAGGCATCTCCCATCAGATGTTATTACTGTTCCGAGATAATTGTACCTGCTCACTTGTTGAAGAATATTCCCATTTACTTGTATATTACATTGTGGTATTTCGTCCTTCCTAGTGACGACCATAATCTGTGTCTTTTTACAATTTAATTCTAACCCTAGTTGTTCACTGTGTGTAACAATCGCATCTACTAAATTTTGCAGGTCCTGTTCATTGTCTGCAATCAAGACTGTATCATCTGCATATCTAATGTTATTGATGCATCGTCCCCCAATGTTGATTCCTTCCATATCTTCAATATTTCTGAAAATACTTTCACTGTACAGGGAAAACAGATCTGGAGACATTACACATCCCTGTCTCACACCCCTTTTAATAGGCTGATATTGGCTTACTTCATTATCAACTCTTATGGCAGCTTGTTGTTTCCAATATATGTTTTTTACAAGTCTAAGATCTTTTCCATCAATTTGTAGATCTTCAAGCATCCTTATCATGTTGACATGTCTCACTTTATCAAAAGCCTTTGTGTAGTCAATAAAGCAAAGGTGTAGATCTTTGTTTACTTCTATAGAACGTTCGATTATGTTTCTCAGTATATACACAGCTGAAGTACAAGCGTTGATTTTCGAGAATTCGCTAGACGGTGACGCGGTCATCTACACAGATGGGTCGGCCGTCCGACATGTGAGAAGCTCATGGGCCTTTACAGCTCGGGCCGGAGGGAGAATTGTGAAGGAGGACTCTGGTGCTTTCACTGAAACCACAAGTAGCCTGACCATGGAAGTCATGGCAGTAAGTAAAGCAATAACATGGCTCGAGACACAGACATTCACTAGGGCTTGTTTCCTTATTGTCTCTAACCGGTCTCTGTGGCTGAAGGGCTTGCGAACGCGGTTTGTGAACCCGTATACCCGGGTTCGAAACACGGCGGTGCTGGGTTTTTCGAAAAAGGTATAGAGGCCGGTCGTTCAGAAAGCAATGGCAAACTACTGAACGTAACACTTGCCTAGTACATCAACAGCAGCTGAAAATGCTGGTGTTGACTGCAACGTCCCGTAAGGGATACGCAACACAATTTTTTTTTTTTGTTTCCTTAGCGACTCAATGAACATGATCAAGAGGATAGAGGAGGGGTCGATCCGAAGAGAATGGTTGCTGCCTTTGGAGCGGTCTCGACTGGCAAAGATTAGTTTTATCTTCGTGCCAGGGCATGCGGGAGTACAAGGAAACGAGCGGGCTGACAAGCTCGCAGGTGAGGCTACTGTGGAGGGCTGACGCGCCATGGACCAGGCCGACATTCTGAATGCTCTACGAGAAGTAAGACTTTTGCGAGAACCAAGTGATGACTGTGAATCTACAACAATGGCCAGACTGCGAGAGCAGCAAATTAAAAGAGGGGTGGCCAAACAAGAACACTACGCAGGAAGCCAAAGAAGATTTATAAACCAACACAGAACTGGCGTCGTTAGCCGCTACACGTTGCGGGATTTGCTGAGGATGGGATCTGAGCACTTATGGACTGAATGGTTCGATGTGCAATGAGGATGATCTGTCGACTAACTAACTAACTAACTAACTAACTAACTAACTAGTATATACACAGCATTTACTGTACCCTTGCCTTCCACAAACCCACATTGTTCTTCTCCTATTTCAGGTTGTATTTTCCTCCTAACTCTTTGCATGATAATTCTTAGCAAAATCTTCGTGATGTGACTCATTATACTAATTGTTCGATGTTGATCACATTCCAAGGCTCCTGATTTCTTTGGGATTGCAATAAATACAGAATTACATAACTCCTGAGGTATATTTCCAGTATCATATATTGTATTAAGCAGACTGGTAACTTTATCTATTCCATATTCTTCTAAAGCATTAATCATTTCTGTTGTGACGCTGTCTGAACTGGGGGTCTTGCCAGATTTCATATGGTTAAGAGCATTCTGAACCTCCATCTTCAAAATTGCTGGTCCTTCATTATTATTTTGAACATCATACTCTTCGTCTCTGTTATCGTCATACAGGTTTTTCACGTAATCTGACCATTCATGTAATATCTGATCTTTTTCTATTATGACTCTTCCATCTTTTGTCTTTAGGCAGCCTGCTGATGTACGTGTTCTTTGATTAGTAAGCTCCTGAATTCTTTTATGCATTAGTTTCGCATTGTTACTGTTGTGTTGTTTTTCAATTTCTCTACATTTTTTCTCAAGCCATGTTTCTTTTGCCTCCTTACATAAGGTTCTCACTTTTCTGTGAATTTCTTCATATTTGGCAGGATTATTTTTGTTCTGTCTGCTTGTTTCCATTAGTTGTAAAATTTCTTCAGTCATCCATGTCTTACGGCCCACTTTCTTTACTTTTGGAATAGTTTTTTTTTTTCTGCTACGTAACTGATTGAATTCTTCATCGTTTCCCATTGATCATCTACATCTTGAAACAGGATCTCTAGATCAGACAATATATCAAATTTGTTCTTTACTTCTATGTTAAAATTATCTTGTATTTCTTTGTCAGTTTTCAATTTGCACAAGTCATATTTAGGGTTTCCTGCTGTATACTTGACTTTCTTTAACTTTACCCTCAATGTGCCTGTAATTAATCTGTGATCACTGTAACAGTCTGCATTTGGAACTGTTTTTACGACTGTTAACGCATTTCGAAACCTTTTGCTAATCAGGATGTAATCTATCTGATTTTTAATCTTGCTGTATGGACTCCTCCATGTCCATAATCTTCTAGGATGATGTTTAAAATAGGTGTTTCCTACAACCATTTCTTGTTCTTTTGCCCATTCTACAAGTCTGTATCCTCTATCATTTCTCTCTCCCAAACCATGGTTACCTACACTGCATCCATCGCCTTGCTGTCCTATTTTTGTGTTGAAATCACCCATTATGATATTTATTTCTGATTTTTTGCAGTTCTTCAAAGCAGACCCCACGTCATTATAAAATTCCTCTATGCTTTCTTCACTGCTTTCACTTGTTGGGGCATATACTTGAATGACATTTATTTTAAAAGGTCTTCCGTTTAATTTTACTAATAGGACTCTGTCTGACACAGCATGATATCCTTCGACAGAATTTGATGTTTGCTTATCTAATATAATGGCTACACCTCTTTGCTGTTCTTCTCTCCCAGAGTAAATAATCTTACAATCCTCTCCTGTCCTTATCCCTGCTCCTTTCCATCTCGTTTCCGATACTCCTAATATGTTAATCTCTCTCCCCATTTCTTTTTTGATGTTTTCTAATTTTCCATCTGCATTCATTGTTCTAACGTTCCAAGTTCCTACTTTCAATGATATTAATCTGTTGCACCTAGTAGCCTGTTGACGGTCTGGAGTCACCTGGTGCGCATGACTATCCCTACCGGGCGAGGCTGCTCCTATGGAGCACCCATTTACGCCGTTTCTCTGATTATCGATGATTTCACACAACATGATTTTCTTGGCATCTGTAAAGAAGGTAGTTTGCCATTGCTTTCCTTCCTAGCAGTGACCATACTGGTCAGTGACCGTAGCCTTTGTCTCCTCAAAATAGAGATCCTCTGCCTACCGTCGCGAAGGTGGAGACCATAACCTACAACTATCTGTTGGCTGCTCTCCATCTTCATCCACCACCTGCACCCATGGCTTCACGTAACCCTGATCGGGGGGGGGGGGCTAAACGGGTACTCCACCTTGCCCAAGGGTGTGGTAAATATTTAGATTTATAGTACTTGTTCATATACCTGTATATTAGTTTGCAGTTAAATTGTACTCAACCTGCTAGTTAACTCTCTGTAAAATGACCACTCCTAAACTAACCACTGCAGAACTAAGGGCAAAGGGGGAAGAAATGGGATTGTTGGGTTCTGCACTAACAGATTACATACAGGAAGTGGAGAGAGAGTATCGTCAAGCAGAAAGAGAAGATAGAAAGGCTGAGTTGGAATTGAGAAGGATGGAGTTGGAAAAAGAAGCTAGGAAATTGGGAGCAGAACAAGCTGCGAGGAAATTTGAAGCTGAGCAAGCAGCTAAGAAATTTGAAGCTGAGCAAGCAGCTAAGAAACTGGAAGCTAAACAAGAAGCTTAGAAAAGGGAGCACGAGTACCGGATGAGGGAACTCGAGTTGAAGAGTCAATCTAATGGGGAAACTGAGGGAGCAGTTGGACGTTCTTCCATCCCAGGCTCAACCGCAGCAGGTGGACATGGTTACCATGCTATTAAGTTTCCTCTAGCGGTCTACGAGGAGGACAAAGAGAAGATTGACCAGTACCTTCAACGCTTCGAGGCCATGTCTGTTGCTATGGGTCTGGACCGTGACAAATGGTGTCTTAAGCTCTCCCAGGGATTACGCGAGAACGGCTACGAGGTTTATTCGCGCCTCCCACCAGGACATGAGAACAATTATGACGAATTGAAGACGGCTCTGCTGAAACGATTCGAGGTTACGCCACATACCTACCAGAAAAAATTTCGAGCAGCGAAACGAGAACCATGGGAGTTGTTTGCCGCCTACAGGTTTGCGTCTAAAATACTATCTCCATAAGTGGATGGATTTGGCTGGGTTCGCACATGACTATGAGAGTCTGGAAGAGCTCATGGTGGTCGACCAGCTGAAGAAGGAAATGTCGAAACCTCTCAGGACGTTCCTGGGAGAACAAGGAGCGGAACGTATTGACCTCGTGACGAAATTAGCAGAACGGTTCGTCGAGGTACATGGGGAGGCAGGGGGAAAACCTTTCCACCAACACCAAAAGTCAGGAGAAGCATGACAAGAAGAAAGCCAAAAACTCAGGAACCAAAAAGGTGGAACCGTACGCGCAAAAATCAGAGGATAGTTCAGAGAAGAAGAAGGAGGGAAGCAAGAGCACTTCAAGCTCTACACCAAAACGACCGTGGTCGGAGAAGTGGTGTTAAATTTGTAAGTCACCCTCTCACAATACGAGGGACAGCAAATCGAAGGCTAAGAGCCCTCACTTCGCAGCATGTCAAGTGACTTCCAAGGAGGTTGTCACGGAAAATGCCAAGGTCAATAAGGAAGCTCGCCACCAGGAGAGCCCACTCAAGTCAGGCACTAGAAAATCTAGGACACGGAAATGGTGCAACCAATGCAAGTCAAACACACACCATACTATTGACTGCAGGGGAAAGTCAGGAGACTCTAAATTCGTCGTGTGCCCCGGGAAACCTAAGGTGGAGCCCACTGAACAGGTCGAGGCCGAGGAAGAGACTCCAGACCAGGAAAAACCACCTGTAGTGGAATTGGTAGAGGTTAACGGTCGTCAAGTGGAGTGTTTGTACGACACAGGACTGGACGGGGAGGCCGTGATTTCTACGGATCTGGTACAACCAGAACAATTCACAGGTGAGACCATGGAGATACAGCCTGCACAGAAGAGTGCTGTGGCCATGAAGTTGCCCATTCCTAATGTGGAGATTCGGTCAAGGTATGTCACCGGCACAATCAAGGCCGCTGAATTGACCGATCCCATTTTTCCCGTCATCCTCGGTTGCCGGTATGTCTTTCTGGGAATGCCCAGGGAGCCAATCCATATGGAAGCAATACAGACTCGCTCTCAGACGTAAAGGGAAGAGGCAGAAGCAATTGTGACTAACCCATTGCCGGGGGAGCTACGAACTGCCCAGAGTGAGGATGCTACTTTACCTCCTTGCTACAAAAAGCTGCAGAGAAGTGCTGATCCACCAGAACGGGGGCAGTACTACATGAAGAATAGGATACTCTACAGGAGAGCAGGAAGGGGAGACAACCTATACGGTCAGTTGGTCGTCCCGAAAGCTCACCGGTCCCAGATTCTTCATATGGGGCATACCATCTCCTTTAGTGGACAGATGGGTATTTCCGCCACCATGCAGCGAATTTCCTGCCATTACTATTGGCCGGGAATGACAGATGATGTGCGTCGGTATGTGAAGTCATGCCCTGAGTGCCAGAGGGTGGCACCGAAACACTGGACAGCACCGGTGGTGTTGGGTGAGATGCCCATCATGCACTCTCCTTTCAAGAGGGTAGCCATCGATATCGTGGGTCCCATTCCCAGGACTAGGAAGAGGAACAAGTATATACTCACAATGGTAGATTGCTGTACCATGTGGGGTGAAGCTATACCGTTGACCACGATTGACTCGAACCGAGTGGCGGACGCACTGATGGAGGCCTTTACCAGATTAGGCTTCCCTGATCAAATTCTGACGGACAATGGGTCCCAGTTTTGTGGAAAACTCATGGAGGAGGTATTTAGGGTGTTCCATTCTAACCACATACATACCAGCCCTTACCACCCTCAAGCCAATGGACAAGTAGAGCGTTTCAACGGCACGTTGATGACAATGCTCAGGAAACTGGCACAGGAAAAACCTGATAGGTGGGATGAATATATCCCAGCAGCACTCTTTGCCTATCGGGAGGTTCCTCATGGCTCAACAGGACTACCACCTGCCACGTTGCTGTTTGGTCGTCCAATCAAAGGACTGTTGGAAGCCATGTTGAAGAGTTGGACTGAAGAGGGGACGTCAGAAGAAATGATCTCTTCCTATAAATACGTGGAGGAGCTGAAAGAAAAACTCCACAAGGGAAGTACTCTGGCGAATCAAAACTTGAAAAAGGCCAGAAACAGACATGCGGCTTACTACAACCGTAGGTCTAAAGAAAGATCTCTAGAGGTGGGAGAGAAAGTCGTGTTGCTACTCCCAACGGGAAACAACAAACTGGAGATAGGTTGGCAAGGACCATTTCCCGTGGAAAGGGTGATATCCAGAACCAACTATCAGATCCGGATCCGGGGAAAGTCGAAGATTTTCCATATCAATCTCTTGCGGGAATACGAGGAGAGACCGGGAGACAAGGCAGCGCACCTCATGGCAATGGCAGTTGCAGTGGAGACTGAAGTGGGAACCAACGAGGGCAGGAAATATCCCTTGGTACACCAGGAAACCTATAGGGATGTGCAAGTGAACCCTGATCTGACCTCCCAGGAGAGGGAAAAGATAACCCAGGTTCTCAAGTCTCATAAGGAGATACTGACTGATAAACCAGGACGAACGAGGTTGGTTGAGTTCGAGATGACTTTGACCACACAGGAGCCTGTTCGTCAAAAGGTTTACCCAGTGCCATTCTATAAAGAAAAGGCCCTGGAGGGGGAAATACAGAAACTGTTGGAGGATGACGTGATTGCGCCATCCACATCCCCATACAACGCGGGGGTAGTTTTGTTACGCAAACCAAGTGGAGAACACCGGTTGTGTATAGATTACCGACTTCTGAACAGTCATACACAGTTTCAGGTGGAACCTTTGCCGAGTCCAACTCAGTTATTCGCTAAGCTCCATAAGGCTCGGTACTTTTCAAAGGTAGATCTGAGTCGGGGGTATTATCATATCGGATACCAGTCAAACCGGAGATTCGACCACTGTTGGCTTTCAGTACACCCAGTGGACACTACGAATTCAAGGTCATGCCCTTTGGACTCAGCAATGCACCCAGTGTGTTTACACGCATGATGAGAACTTTACTAGATCCTTTACAGGATCCGGCCATCATCTCATTCATGGATGATATTCTGATTTCCAGTGACAGCTTGGATGACCACTTGCAATCCTTGGAGAGAGTGTTTAATAGACTCAAGGAAGCAGGGCTTACCGCTCGTCCAACCAAGTGCATGATTGGTTACCAGACTCTGGAATTTCTAGGTCACACCATCACTCCAGGACACATTGTTCCAGAAGAGAAGAACCTGGAGAAAATCAGAAATGCACCAAGGCCAAAAACGAAGAAGGATGTGCGATCTTTTCTCTCGTAGTGTGGGTTCTACCACAAATTTATCCCACATTTCACTGAACTGGGAGCTCCATTGACGGAAACCTTGAAAAGGGGATTCACGGACCAAATCATTTGGACACCAGAATGTGAGACTGCCTATAGCCAGTTAAAGGAGGCCTTGGTCAGCAAACCTGTATTACAGCTCCCTGACCTTTCCAAATCATTTGTGTTGAGAACGGATGCGAGTGCGATTGGGATTGTGGCAGCCTTGTTACAGGAAGGAAAAGACGATGCTTCGGTTTTGAAACCTGTGGCATACGCAAGTAAGAAACTTCTCCAGGCTGAGAGGAATTATTCAACCGTCGAGATAGAGTGCTTGTCTCTCGTATGGGCAGTGCATAAATTCCAGCCCTATTTGTATCGAGTTAAGTTTCGAGTCCAGTCGGATCATCAGCCCCTGATGTTCCTGGCTACTTCTCAGAAGCTCAACGCCCGTTTGATGCGGTGGTCGTTGTTACTTCAACCTTACAATTTCACAGTGGAGTATATTCCTGGGAAGGAAAATGTTGGAGCGGGCTTCTTGTCAAGACACCCAGCTCCTGAAGAAGAGGAATGAATCATCTGGATTAAACTCACGGTGGAGAAGAGTGAGATGAACTACTCTCTTAAGAGGGGGCCTATGTCATGAAAATCACCGTGGATTAATCAGTTGAGGATAATACAGGCAATCTGATTAACGGCATGTTTGCAGGGCCCCAATTGTTTTTTTAACAATACAGTAAAAACAGGTCGGATCCAAGCAGAAGTGCCCGGCTCGGGAGATAAAACAGTCCCGTCTGTCATTTAGAATTTCCCGACATCAAACGAAATGACGGCTTTGCCTGTCACCACATGACAGAAAGTGTGGGCTTGTTATTGGGAAAATTGGGACACCTGCAGGACATCAACAACGTCACGTGAACAATTCAAGGCTGTTTGCAAAAAAACATGATTCAGGGAGACAGTGTAACTCAAACAGTTGATTTAGGCGGACGTGCTTTGGCACTGCAGTTATGGATTGGAATAATGTCTACCGTGTGCGAATTAAGTGAATTTAATTTTACACGTGCCTGTCATGGCAAATGTAGATGTAATTTGACAGAACTGCGGTGTTGCCTAAGGTAGTTCATATTGTATAATTAGTCCTAATTAATTTAGGCAGTAGCATGGTTGAAACTAGTTAGAGTAGTGAAGTGATTGTTGGCTCTGCTAGGATGAATAGGATAGCGGGGTAATATTTGGAGAGATTTAAGATGGGTTGGGAGATGGGGAAGGTGTCCAATGGGGGGGGGGGGGATCTTTCAGTGGTTTGCCCACTGAAGTTTTGCACTCTGTTTATGGGTCTTTCCTTGTCATAGCTTGATTCGGACGTAGGTGTGGAGCTAAAATGCTCTATGACAGAGTTTAGTTAGCTGAAAAATAACAGAGCACGGCAATAGGCTTACACTCAGCCGGTAGGATCAGTGACTAGTGCTATCACCAGATGTGTTGTTTCTCTAACAGGTTCCCTGACAGTTACGAGGAAGCTCAACACTGGTTTTGAAAAAAGTTCAACTCCAATTAGAAAGAACACCAGTTGGACACTCAAATGTTTCTTACGGAAAATGAATAACGTCCGAGAAGAAAGATGGTATTATGTTTACGCTGGACTCATAATCAGGAGGGTTCACCATAACATGGCTCAGAAGAGCCAACCAATATAACGATTCCTGTGTGTTAAGGTTCACCTAGGATGGGTGATGATTGTTGATATGTCACACATCATACAAACATTGTTAAAGGAACGAGAACATTAAAATGTAAGTCACATGGTGTGATAGATTCCAGTGAAATATTACAAAAGACATTATACTTGAGACTTTATAGACACTAGTTAGGATCAAGTATATTAACAATAACAGTGATACCTAAGTACACACAACAAAGGATTCGTACATTTTTTAGGAACGATAGGAACTTATAATGTGTAGTGTGCAACCGGTCCATGATCAGCTGTAAATTACAAACAGTATCTATTTCGGAAGATCAGGAAGATGGATTACCAGGTAGCTACAGATGACAGTCGGTGTCCGGCAGGAGAGATACAGCACTGGGTGAGATGGACTTGTTCTGACTTAACGTGCTGTGGTGTGTCCCTGCAAGGATGAACTAACTATGCTATTATCTGAGGGTCCGATCCTACACACATTATAGAACACATCACACATTTTCTTCGCATACACGTCTCACGTACATTACACTTTTCTTTTAATAAATTAATCTTTATTAATTTTTAGAAGCAAGAGTTGTTGAATATGTTGCGTGGGGAAGAATGAGAGGGGGGCATAGTACGACAGTGAGATAGAGAGAGGAAAAGGTGTCCATGAACTGAAGGAGTGTGTTGGACGGAAGCTGGTGAATTCTCCAGGATATTGATAGGGGAAAAAAATTATAATGTGGGTGTTGACTCCCCTCACTCCAGGGACGACACTTTAAAGTAAGACACGACATTATTGGCGGTTCGTAAACGGGATCTTTGGACAGCGGGATCTCTCGTAAACGTGATCCTTGGACAGCGGGATCTCTCGTAAACGTGATCTTTGGACAGCGGGATCTCTCGTAAAAGTGATATTTGGACAGCGGGATCTCTCGTAAACGTGATCTTTGGACAGCGGGATCTCTGGCAAGCGGAATCCTTTGACAGTGGGATCCTCTGACAACGGGGTCTTTTGACACGGGATCCTTAGTTATAGGACGGAGATATCATATTAGAGAATCCAGCTAGAGTGAATGTGGATAGGGGTTAAGACACATATCTTACCTGTTCACACTTCACACGTCTGCATAGGTCTGTGGTCCTAATTCTACTCTTGTCACTGAGTGAATGTGCTGGGTGTGGTAAATCCATCCATCCATCATGTGCCATGCCGGTAAGCGTGGGCGGTCATGTTCTGCCATCTCACTCGATCACCAGAGTCGTGGATCAGCTCCGTGTTTCTGTCTCGACCATGCCACAAGGCCAAGCCATCCAGGTACTTGCTTCTAGGTCTTCCCCTTGGTCTGTTCCCCTCGATCTTACCAGTTGTCACCAAATTCTCCAATCCATTTCTTCTCATAACATGCCCAAAAAATTTTGACTGTCTACGTCTAATTTCTCTAATCAATTTACGATCTTCATTTGTTTCTTGAAGGACTTGTTCATTGGTCTTTCTGGCTGTCCATGGTATTCTTTGCATTTTCCTCAGAAACCACATCTCTACAGCCATCAGATGTTTTTCAGCCTGACTGCTCATTGTCCACGCTTCACATCCATACAAAAGTACAGGTTCAATGTAGCATCTCAACACTCTTTTTCTCGTTTCAATTGACATCTTTTTATTGGTCAATAAGTTTTTCATCTTGCTAAAGGCTACTTTTGCCATGGCGATTCTTGTTCTAATCTCTTCAAGGCATCTCCCATCAGATGTTATTACTGTTCCGAGATAATTGTACCTGCTCACTTGTTGAAGAATATTCCCATTTACTTGTATATTACATTGTGGTATTTCGTCCTTCCTAGTGACGACCATAATCTGTGTCTTTTTACAATTTAATTCTAACCCTAGTTGTTCACTGTGTGTAACAATCGCATCTACTAAATTTTGCAGGTCCTGTTCATTGTCTGCAATCAAGACTGTATCATCTGCATATCTAATGTTATTGATGCATCGTCCCCCAATGTTGATTCCTTCCATATCTTCAATATTTCTGAAAATACTTTCACTGTACAGGGAAAACAGATCTGGAGACATTACACATCCCTGTCTCACACCCCTTTTAATAGGCTGATATTGGCTTACTTCATTATCAACTCTTATGGCAGCTTGTTGTTTCCAATATATGTTTTTTACAAGTCTAAGATCTTTTCCATCAATTTGTAGATCTTCAAGCATCCTTATCATGTTGACATGTCTCACTTTATCAAAAGCCTTTGTGTAGTCAATAAAGCAAAGGTGTAGATCTTTGTTTACTTCTATAGAACGTTCGATTATGTTTCTCAGTATATACACAGCTGAAGTACAAGCGTTGATTTTCGAGAATTCGCTAGACGGTGACGCGGTCATCTACACAGATGGGTCGGCCGTCCGACATGTGAGAAGCTCATGGGCCTTTACAGCTCGGGCCGGAGGGAGAATTGTGAAGGAGGACTCTGGTGCTTTCACTGAAACCACAAGTAGCCTGACCATGGAAGTCATGGCAGTAAGTAAAGCAATAACATGGCTCGAGACACAGACATTCACTAGGGCTTGTTTCCTTAGCGACTCAATGAACATGATCAAGAGGATAGAGGAGGGGTCGATCCGAAGAGAATGGTTGCTGCCTTTGGAGCGGTCTCGACTGGCAAAGATTAGTTTTATCTTCGTGCCAGGGCATGCGGGAGTACAACGAAACGAGCGGGCTGACAAGCTCGCAGGTGAGGCTACTGTGGAGGGCTGACGCGCCATGGACCAGGCCGACATTCTGAATGCTCTACGAGAAGTAAGACTTTTGCGAGAACCAAGTGATGACTGTGAATCTACAACAATGGCCAGACTGCGAGAGCAGCAAATTAAAAGAGGGGTGGCCAAACAAGAACACTACGCAGGAAGCCAAAGAAGATTTATAAACCAACACAGAACTGGCGTCGTTAGCCGCTACACGTTGCGGGATTTGCTGAGGATGGGATCTGAGCACTTATGGACTGAATGGTTCGATGTGCAATGAGGATGATCTGTCGACTAACTAACTAACTAACTAACTAACTAACTAGTATATACACAGCATTTACTGTACCCTTGCCTTCCACAAACCCACATTTTTCTTCTCCTATTTCAGGTTGTATTTTCCTCCTAACTCTTTGCATGATAATTCTTAGCAAAATCTTCGTGATGTGACTCATTATACTAATTGTTCGATGTTGATCACATTCCAAGGCTCCTGATTTCTTTGGGATTGCAATAAATACAGAATTACATAACTCCTGAGGTATATTTCCAGTATCATATATTGTATTAAGCAGACTGGTAACTTTATCTATTCCATATTCTTCTAAAGCATTAATCATTTCTGTTGTGACGCTGTCTGAACTGGGGGTCTTGCCAGATTTCATATGGTTAAGAGCATTCTGAACCTCCATCTTCAAAATTGCTGGTCCTTCATTATTATTTTGAACATCATACTCTTCGTCTCTGTTATCGTCATACAGGTTTTTCACGTAATCTGACCATTCATGTAATATCTGATCTTTTTCTATTATGACTCTTCCATCTTTTGTCTTTAGGCAGCCTGCTGATGTACGTGTTCTTTGATTAGTAAGCTCCTGAATTCTTTTATGCATTAGTTTCGCATTGTTACTGTTGTGTTGTTTTTCAATTTCTCTACATTTTTTCTCAAGCCATGTTTCTTTTGCCTCCTTACATAAGGTTCTCACTTTTCTGTGAATTTCTTCATATTTGGCAGGATTATTTTTGTTCTGTCTGCTTGTTTCCATTAGTTGTAAAATTTCTTCAGTCATCCATGTCTTACGGCCCACTTTCTTTACTTTTGGAATAGTTTTTTTTTCTGCTACGTAACTGATTGAATTCTTCATCGTTTCCCATTGATCATCTACATCTTGAAACAGGATCTCTAGATCAGACAATATATCAAATTTGTTCTTTACTTCTATGTTAAAATTATCTTGTATTTCTTTGTCAGTTTTCAATTTGCACAAGTCATATTTAGGGTTTCCTGCTGTATACTTGACTTTCTTTAACTTTACCCTCAATGTGCCTGTAATTAATCTGTGATCACTGTAACAGTCTGCATTTGGAACTGTTTTTACGACTGTTAACGCATTTCGAAACCTTTTGCTAATCAGGATGTAATCTATCTGATTTTTAATCTTGCTGTATGGACTCCTCCATGTCCATAATCTTCTAGGATGCTGTTTAAAATAGGTGTTTCCTACAACCATTTCTTGTTCTTTTGCCCATTCTACAAGTCTGTATCCTCTATCATTTCTCTCTCCCAAACCATGGTTACCTACACTGCATCCATCGCCTTGCTGTCCTATTTTTGCGTTGAAATCACCCATTATGATATTTATTTCTGATTTTTTGCAGTTCTTCAAAGCAGACCCCACGTCATTATAAAATTCCTCTATGCTTTCTTCACTGCTTTCACTTGTTGGGGCATATACTTGAATGACATTTATTTTAAAAGGTCTTCCGTTTAATTTTACTAATAGGACTCTGTCTGACACAGCATGATATCCTTCGACAGAATTTGATGTTTGCTTATCTAATATAATGGCTACACCTCTTTGCTGTTCTTCTCTCCCAGAGTAAATAATCTTACAATCCTCTCCTGTCCTTATCCCTGCTCCTTTCCATCTCGTTTCCGATACTCCTAATATGTTAATCTCTCTCCCCATTTCTTTTTTGATGTTTTCTAATTTTCCATCTGCATTCATTGTTCTAACGTTCCAAGTTCCTACTTTCAATGATATTAATCTGTTGCACCTAGTAGCCTGTTGGCGGTCTGGAGTCACCTGGTGCGCATGACTATCCCTACCGGGCGAGGCTGCTCCTATGGAGCACCCATTTACGCCGTTTCTCTGATTATCGATGATTTCACACAACATGATTTTCTTGGCATCTGTAAAGAAGGTAGTTTGCCATTGCTTTCTTTCCTAGCAGTGACCATACTGGTCAGTGACCGTAGCCTTTGTCTCCTCAAAATAGAGATCCTCTGCCTACCGTCGCGAAGGTGGAGACCATAACCTACAACTATCTGTTGGCTGCTCTCCATCTTCATCCACCACCTGCACCCATGGCTTCACGTAACCCTGATCGGGGGGGGGGGGGGGCTAAACGGGTACTCCACCTTGCCCAAGGGTGTGGTAAATATTTAGATTTATAGTACTTGTTCATATACCTGTATATTAGTTTGCAGTTAAATTGTACTCAACCTGCTAGTTAACTCTCTGTAAAATGACCACTCCTAAACTAACCACTGCAGAACTAAGGGCAAAGGGGGAAGAAATGGGATTGTTGGGTTCTGCACTAACAGATTACATACAGGAAGTGGAGAGAGAGTATCGTCAAGCAGAAAGAGAAGATAGAAAGGCTGAGTTGGAATTGAGAAGGATGGAGTTGGAAAAAGAAGCTAGGAAATTGGGAGCAGAACAAGCTGCGAGGAAATTTGAAGCTGAGCAAGCAGCTAAGAAATTTGAAGCTGAGCAAGCAGCTAAGAAACTGGAAGCTAAACAAGAAGCTTAGAAAAGGGAGCACGAGTACC
Source organism: Cepaea hortensis (assembly GCA_963921405.1). Taxonomy (NCBI): domain Eukaryota; kingdom Metazoa; phylum Mollusca; class Gastropoda; order Stylommatophora; family Helicidae; genus Cepaea; species Cepaea hortensis. The sequence continues at coordinate 73,107,153 of OY992882.1, forward strand.
GGATGAGGGAACTCGAGTTGAAGAGTCAATCTAATGGGGAAACTGAGGGAGCAGTTGGACGTTCTTCCATCCCAGGCTCAACCGCAGCAGGTGGACATGGTTACCATGCTATTAAGTTTCCTCTAGCGGTCTACGAGGAGGACAAAGAGAAGATTGACCAGTACCTTCAACGCTTCGAGGCCATGTCTGTTGCTATGGGTCTGGACCGTGACAAATGGTGTCTTAAGCTCTCCCAGGGATTACGCGAGAACGGCTACGAGGTTTATTCGCGCCTCCCACCAGGACATGAGAACAATTATGACGAATTGAAGACGGCTCTGCTGAAACGATTCGAGGTTACGTCACATACCTACCGGAAAAAATTTCGAGCAGCGAAACGAGAACCATGGGAGTTGTTTGCCGCCTACAGGTTTGCGTCTAAAATACTATCTCCATAAGTGGATGGATTTGGCTGGGTTCGCACATGACTATGAGAGTCTGGAAGAGCTCATGGTGGTCGACCAGCTGAAGAAGGAAATGTCGAAACCTCTCAGGACGTTCCTGGGAGAACAAGGAGCGGAACGTATTGACCTCGTGACGAAATTAGCAGAACGGTTCGTCGAGGTACATGGGGAGGCAGGGGGAAAACCTTTCCACCAACACCAAAAGTCAGGAGAAACATGACAAGAAGAAAGCCAAAAACTCAGGAACCAAAAAGGTGGAACCGTACGTGCAAAAATCAGAGGATAGTTCAGAGAAGAAGAAGGAGGGAAGCAAGAGCACTTCAAGCTCTACACCAAAACGACCGTGGTCGGAGAAGTGGTGTTAAATTTGTAAGTCACCCTCTCACAATACGAGGGACAGCAAATCGAAGGCTAAGAGCCCTCACTTCGCAGCATGTCAAGTGACTTCCAAGGAGGTTGTCACGGAAAATGCCAAGGTCAATAAGGAAGCTCGCCACCAGGAGAGCCCACACAAGTCAGGCACTAGAAAATCTAGGACACGGAAATGGTGCAACCAATGCAAGTCAAACACACACCATACTATTGACTGCAGGGGAAAGTCAGGAGACTCTAAATTCGTCGTGTGCCCCGGGAAACCTAAGGTGGAGCCCACTGAACAGGTCGAGGCCGAGGAAGAGACTCCAGACCAGGAAAAACCACCTGTAGTGGAATTGGTAGAGGTTAACGGTCGTCAAGTGGAGTGTTTGTACGACACAGGACTGGACGGGGAGGCCGTAATTTCTGCGGATCTGGTACAACCAGAACAATTCACAGGTGAGACCATGGAGATACAGCCTGCACAGAAGAGTGCTGTGGCCATGAAGTTGCCCATTCCTAATGTGGAGATTCGGTCAAGGTATGTCACCGGCACAATCAAGGCCGCTGAATTGACCGATCCCATTTTTCCCGTCATCCTCGGTTGCCGGTATGTCTTTCTGGGAATGCCCAGGGAGCCAATCCATATGGAAGCAATACAGACTCGCTCTCAGACGTAAAGGGAAGAGGCAGAAGCAATTGTGACTAACCCATTGCCGGGGGAGCTACGAACTGCCCAGAGTGAGGATGCTACTTTACCTCCTTGCTACAAAAAGCTGCAGAGAAGTGCTGATCCACCAGAACGGGGGCAGTACTACATGAAGAATAGGATACTCTACAGGAGAGCAGGAAGGGGAGACAACCTATACGGTCAGTTGGTCGTCCCGAAAGCTCACCGGTCCCAGATTCTTCATATGGGGCATACCATCTCCTTTAGTGGACAGATGGGTATTTCCGCCACCATGCAGCGAATTTCCTGCCATTACTATTGGCCGGGAATGACAGATGATGTGCGTCGGTATGTGAAGTCATGCCCTGAGTGCCAGAGGGTGGCACCGAAACACTGGACAGCACCGGTGGTGTTGGGTGAGATGCCCATCATGCACTCTCCTTTCAAGAGGGTAGCCATCGATATCGTGGGTCCCATTCCCAGGACTAGGAAGAGGAACAAGTATATACTCACAATGGTAGATTGCTGTACCATGTGGGGTGAAGCTATACCGTTGACCACGATTGACTCGAACCGAGTGGCGGACGCACTGATGGAGGCCTTTACCAGATTAGGCTTCCCTGATCAAATTCTGACGGACAATGGGTCCCAGTTTTGTGGAAAACTCATGGAGGAGGTATTTAGGGTGTTCCATTCTAACCACATACATACCAGCCCTTACCACCCTCAAGCCAATGGACAAGTAGAGCGTTTCAACGGCACGTTGATGACAATGCTCAGGAAACTGGCACAGGAAAAACCTGATAGGTGGGATGAATATATCCCAGCAGCACTCTTTGCCTATCGGGAGGTTCCTCATGGCTCAACAGGACTACCACCTGCCACGTTGCTGTTTGGTCGTCCAATCAAAGGACTGTTGGAAGCCATGTTGAAGAGTTGGACTGAAGAGGGGACGTCAGAAGAAGTGATCTCTTCCTATAAATACGTGGAGGAGCTGAAAGAAAAACTCCACAAGGGAAGTACTCTGGCGAATCAAAACTTGAAAAAGGCCAGAAACAGACATGCGGCTTACTACAACCGTAGGTCTAAAGAAAGATCTCTAGAGGTGGGAGACAAAGTCGTGTTGCTACTCCCAACGGGAAACAACAAACTGGAGATAGGTTGGCAAGGACCATTTCCCGTGGAAAGGGTGATATCCAGAACCAACTATCAGATCCGGATCCGGGGAAAGTCGAAGATTTTCCATATCAATCTCTTGCGGGAATACGAGGAGAGACCGGGAGACAAGGCAGCGCACCTCATGGCAATGGCAGTTGCAGTGGAGACTGAAGTGGGAACCAACGAGGGCAGGAAATATCCCTTGGTACACCAGGAAACCTATAGGGATGTGCAAGTGAACCCTGATCTGACCTCCCAGGAGAGGGAAAAGATAACCCAGGTTCTCAAGTCTCATAAGGAGATACTGACTGATAAACCAGGACGAACGAGGTTGGTTGAGTTCGAGATGACTTTGACCACACAGGAGCCTGTTCGTCAAAAGGTTTACCCAGTGCCATTCTATAAAGAAAAGGCCCTGGAGGGGGAAATACAGAAACTGTTGGAGGATGACGTGATTGCGCCATCCACATCCCCATACAACGCGGGGGTAGTTTTGTTACGCAAACCAAGTGGAGAACACCGGTTGTGTATAGATTACCGACTTCTGAACAGTCATACACAGTTTCAGGTGGAACCTTTGCCGAGTCCAACTCAGTTATTCGCTAAGCTCCATAAGGCTCGGTACTTTTCAAAGGTAGATCTGAGTCGGGGGTATTATCATATCGGATACCAGTCAAACCGGAGATTCGACCACTGTTGGCTTTCAGTACACCCAGTGGACACTACGAATTCAAGGTCATGCCCTTTGGACTCAGCAATGCACCCAGTGTGTTTACACGCATGATGAGAACTTTACTAGATCCTTTACAGGATCCGGCCATCATCTCATTCATGGATGATATTCTGATTTCCAGTGACAGCTTGGATGACCACTTGCAATCCTTGGAGAGAGTGTTTAATAGACTCAAGGAAGCAGGGCTTACCGCTCGTCCAACCAAGTGCATGATTGGTTACCAGACTCTGGAATTTCTAGGTCACACCATCACTCCAGGACACATTGTTCCAGAAGAGAAGAACCTGGAGAAAATCAGAAATGCACCAAGGCCAAAAACGAAGAAGGATGTGCGATCTTTTCTCTCGTAGTGTGGGTTCTACCACAAATTTATCCCACATTTCACTGAACTGGGAGCTCCATTGACGGAAACCTTGAAAAGGGGATTCACGGACCAAATCATTTGGACACCAGAATGTGAGACTGCCTATAGCCAGTTAAAGGAGGCCTTGGTCAGCAAACCTGTATTACAGCTCCCTGACCTTTCCAAATCATTTGTGTTGAGAACGGATGCGAGTGCGATTGGGATTGTGGCAGCCTTGTTACAGGAAGGAAAAGACGATGCTTCGGTTTTGAAACCTGTGGCATACGCAAGTAAGAAACTTCTCCAGGCTGAGAGGAATTATTCAACCGTCGAGATAGAGTGCTTGTCTCTCGTATGGGCAGTGCATAAATTCCAGCCCTATTTGTATCGAGTTAAGTTTCGAGTCCAGTCGGATCATCAGCCCCTGATGTTCCTGGCTACTTCTCAGAAGCTCAACGCCCGTTTGATGCGGTGGTCGTTGTTACTTCAACCTTACAATTTCACAGTGGAGTATATTCCTGGGAAGGAAAATGTTGGAGCGGACTTCTTGTCAAGACACCCAGCTCCTGAAGAAGAGGAATGAATCATCTGGATTAAACTCACGGTGGAGAAGAGTGAGATGAACTACTCTCTTAAGAGGGGGCCTATGTCATGAAAATCACCGTGGATTAATCAGTTGAGGATAATACAGGCAATCTGATTAACGGCATGTTTGCAGGGCCCCAATTGTTTTTTTAACAATACAGTAAAAACAGGTCGGATCCAAGCAGAAGTGCCCGGCTCGGGAGATAAAACAGTCCCGTCTGTCATTTAGAATTTCCCGACATCAAACGAAATGACGGCTTTGCCTGTCACCACATGACAGAAAGTGTGGGCTTGTTATTGGGAAAATTGGGACACCTGCAGGACATCAACAACGTCACGTGAACAATTCAAGGCTGTTTGCAAAAAAACATGATTCAGGGAGACAGTGTAACTCAAACAGTTGATTTAGGCGGACGTGCTTTGGCACTGCAGTTATGGATTGGAATAATGTCTACCGTGTGCGAATTAAGTGAATTTAATTTTACACGTGCCTGTCATGGCAAATGTAGATGTAATTTGACAGAACTGCGGTGTTGCCTAAGGTAGTTCATATTGTATAATTAGTCCTAATTAATTTAGGCAGTAGCATGGTTGAAACTAGTTAGAGTAGTGAAGTGATTGTTGGCTCTGCTAGGATGAATAGGATAGCGGGGTAATATTTGGAGAGATTTAAGATGGGTTGGGAGATGGGGAAGGTGTCCAATGGGGGGGGGGGGGGGTGGGGATCTTTCAGTGGTTTGCCCACTGAAGTTTTGCACTCTGTTTATGGGTCTTTCCTTGTCATAGCTTGATTCGGACGTAGGTGTGGAGCTAAAATGCTCTATGACAGAGTTTAGTTAGCTGAAAAATAACAGAGCACGGCAATAGGCTTACACTCAGCCGGTAGGATCAGTGACTAGTGCTATCACCAGATGTGTTGTTTCTCTAACAGGTTCCCTGACAGTTACGAGGAAGCTCAACACTGGTTTTGAAAAAAGTTCAACTCCAATTAGAAAGAACACCAGTTGGACACTCAAATGTTTCTTACGGAAAATGAATAACGTCCGAGAAGAAAGATGGTATTATGTTTACGCTGGACTCATAATCAGGAGGGTTCACCATAACATGGCTCAGAAGAGCCAACCAATATAACGATTCCTGTGTGTTAAGGTTCACCTAGGATGGGTGATGATTGTTGATATGTCACACATCATACAAACATTGTTAAAGGAACGAGAACATTAAAATGTAAGTCACATGGTGTGATAGATTCCAGTGAAATATTACAAAAGACATTATACTTGAGACTTTATAGACACTAGTTAGGATCAAGTATATTAACAATAACAGTGATACCTAAGTACACACAACAAAGGATTCGTACATTTTTTTAGGAACGATAGGAACTTATAATGTGTAGTGTGCAACCGGTCCATGATCAGCTGTAAATTACAAACAGTATCTATTTCGGAAGATCAGGAAGATGGATTACCAGGTAGCTACAGATGACAGTCGGTGTCCGGCAGGAGAGATACAGCACTGGGTGAGATGGACTTGTTCTGACTTAACGTGCTGTGGTGTGTCGCTGCAAGGATGAACTAACTATGCTATTATCTGAGGGTCCGATCCTACACACATTATAGAACACATCACACATTTTCTTCGCATACACGTCTCACGTACATTACACTTTTCTTTTAATAAATTAATCTTTATTAATTTTTAGAAGCAAGAGTTGTTGAATATGTTGCGTGGGGAAGAATGAGAGGGGGGCATAGTACGACAGTGAGATAGAGAGAGGAAAAGGTGTCCATGAACTGAAGGAGTGTGTTGGACGGAAGCTGGTGAATTCTCCAGGATATTGATAGGGGAAAAAAATTATAATGTGGGTGTTGACTCCCCTCACTCCAGGGACGACACTTTAAAGTAAGACACGACAGCCAGTAACTACAACATAAGTGTCATTTCTACTTTCTTCAATGTCAGTAACTACAACATAAGTGTCATCTCAACTTTCTTCAATGTCAGTAACTACAACATAAGTGTCATCTCTACTTTCTTCAATGTCAGTAACTACAACATAATTGTCATCTCTACTTTCTTCAATACCAGTAACTACAACATAAGTGTCATCTCTACTTTCTTCAATACCAGTAACTACAACATAAGTGTCATCTCTACTTTCTTCAATGCCAGTAAATACAACATAAGTGTCATTTCTACTTCCTTCAATGCCAGTAAATACAACATAAATGTCATCTCAACTTTCTTCAATATTAATAACTACAACATAAATGTCATCTATACTTTCTTCAATGCCAGTAAATACAACATAAGTGTCATTTCTACTTCCTTCAATGCCAATAACTACAACATAAGTGTCATCTCAACTTTCTTCAATGTCAGTAACTACAACATAAGTGTCATCTCTACTTTCTTCAATGTCAGTAACTACAACATAATTGTCATCTCTACTTTCTTCAATACCAGTAACTACAACATAAGTGTCATCTATACTTTCTTCAATACCAGTAACTACAACATAAGTGTCATCTCTACTTTCTTCAATGCCAGTAAATACAACATAAGTGTCATTTCTACTTCCTTCAATGCCAGTAAATACAACATAAATGTCATCTCAACTTTCTTCAATATTAATAACTACAACATAAATGTCATCTATACTTTCTTCAATGCCAGTAAATACAACATAAGTGTCATTTCTACTTCCTTCAATGCCAATAACTACAACATAAGTGCCATCTCTACTTTCTTCAATGCCAATAACTACAATATAAGTGCCATCACTACCTTCTTAAATGTCGCGTATCATTATAGAGTTCTTTCACTTACTCTTAAATGTATCTCAAATCTGATCCTTCTCTATTATGATTTTTACATCTTTGGTTTCAAGCAGCCCGTTTGTTTTATTAGTACAGTGGGTCTCAACCAGTGGGGAGAATCCCCCCCCCCCACGGGGGAATTTTAGGGATTCCAGGGGGGGGGGATGAAGACCATTTCAAGATCGCGTTAATACAAGAACCGATTACTTGATATTGTTTTTCCTTTCATACTTTACAGTTAAGTACGTCTCATCCTTCAAAAATTCATTTTATAAAGTAAGTAGACCCACAAATAATGTTTTATGTGGATGTCTAGACTTGTTTTAGTATGTGCTATTAAATTTACCTTACATTTTTACGTATACTGTGTAGGGGTGGGGGACTTTTGGTAAGGAAATATGAAAGGGGGGGGGGAATGACGTTCTGAAAATACGGTGAAAAAGGGGGGGGGGGGGGCATGGGCCAAATGTTTGATAGGAAGGGGGGGGGGGGAAATGACGTTCTGAAAATATGGTGACTGGGGGAACGGGCCAAAAAAGGTTGAGAACCACTGTATTAGTAAGTTCCTGAAGTTTTATGTGCATGAATTTGGTATTTTTACTGTTGTATTGTTGTTCAATGTCCATGCAATGTTTCTCAAGCCATGCTTCTTTTGCTTCATTACACAATTTTCTAACTTTTCTGTGAATCTTATAATATTTGTCAGGATTCTTGCCCCTCATGGAAGAATTCAAAGTCGGGAAAGACAGACTCGCGATAATGCTGCGCGAGTCTCCAGATGAAACAGCCCGTACCTCACAATCCGCGCTTAGAAGTGGAAGGAAGTGGAGGGTCGTCAGTGCGGTCGAAGATGCCCACACAGTACTCACGCTGAAGGAAGTCATGGGGCACCAAGGCGACGACCAAGGAATGCAGAGACATGGTGGTTTAGGGCATACGCCAGGGAGAGGACGAAGAAAAAGTACAAATGGTTGCCCAGCAGGCGCAGCAGTGGATGTAATGGGAAATCGGGAAAAAGGCCGATTCACGTGGGGCCACAACAAAGTCCTTGCTCACTTAGCAGCCATATTGGATGTAGCCAGAATGCGGGCAAACAGAGGGAACAGGCCGAGGCCGCTGGGGATTTACTTCGTCAGAGCTGAGCAGGAGCGTAGAGACAAGGAAGGCGGCGCTGCCGACCCACCGTCCATATTCGATGGTGCGAGTGACTGGGAGCTGACCGTGGACCTAAAGGGCCGTGGGGAGTACTCTGAGGTGATCCAACAGTTTCCCTTGCGACATGACATCGTACTTCACTCCTCGTCGGCCAAACAGCTAACGCTAATTGAGTTGACAGTCCCGTAAGAGTCGAAAATCGAGGAACAACATACGCACTTACAAGATGGAGAAGTACGGTGACATGGTTGCTAGTCTGAGACAGGAAGGGTACACTGTCAGGCTATTCGTCGTTGAGGTGGGCGCAAGAGGTCTAGTCTGTTACTCCGTGTATGATGTGTTAAAGCTAATGGGCATAAAAGGACAAGCGAGAACTCGGGCACAAAAACAACTGAGTGAGGCAGCCGAAAAGTCCTCGTGCTGGCTGTGGAACTGCCGGAACTTAGACTGGGAAAAGGCTCCACAGTAGTATGGTTACGTTTCTGTCTGTATGTAAGGACAAATAAAATCGGAACCAATTTCTCAATAAGACACTGTCGTGTCGACTCTTAAGCCTTCCCTCCAAGCGATGGTAGTACATCTGAGAACGGTGGGGCAAATCGCCGCACGGTAGCAGTCGCCAAATCATACAAATGTCGGCCGAAGTCCAACCTCCATACCAGGGCGGTAGTCGTCTTACGAAGGGGGCACTCCGCAGCAAAGACAGAAAGAGAGGGGTCGAGGAATCAAAAAGAAGAGCCGGTTTCTCAAAGCACGGCGGCGTGAAAGGGTCACGAAGAAGGAACATGGCAACGAAGCCGAACGTAGGTGACGGGCAGTGGCTGGGGAAGAAGCCGGCTCCCAGAGACCACAGGTGCTAGTATGGCGTGAGCGCACCAAGCACCGGGTGCACAGGCTCTCCTCCTAGATGGAGGAGTGGCTTGGGAGCGGACATGTTCACAGGTATGGGACAAGCACGGAACTACACAATGACAATGCAAACGACCGAACGTCTCCCACGGCCCGGTGGCATAAACCCGAACGGGCCTGCCCATAGAGAATGTCAAGAAGTGAAAGGGCCGAAACATTCGGAGAAAGGGGGACATTCTCTGACGATCAGAAACACCCTGCCGTGTTTGCTCAGCGCTGGAGTTTTTAATCACAGGAGTATTTTTGTTGTATCTTAGTGTTTCCATTTGTCGTAAAATGTCTTCACTCATCCATTTCTTACGACCTACTTTCTTTAATTTTGAGATAGTTCTGCAGTCAAACTGCTTGAATTCTTCAACATTTCCCATTGATCATCCAAATTTTGAAATAAGATCTCTCGATCAGACAATATATTAACCCGGTTCTTTACTTCTATTTGAAAATTTTCTTGTATCTCCTTGTCATTTTTCAGTGTACACAGACCAAATGTAGTGTTTCCTGGTTATACTTGACCTTCTGTAACTTTACTTTTAATGTTCCTATACTTAATCTGTGATCACTGTAACAGTCTGCATTCAGAACTGTTTTTCGAAAACTTCTTCTAATCAGGGTGTTATCAATCTAGTTCCTAATCCTGCTGTCAGGACTCCTCCATGTCTATAATCTTCTTGGATGTTTCTTAACTGATTGCCTGCCGGAGACCGAATGGTCGGTTCTAGAGCCCAAATTTGGCACCCAAAGTCCGACCAAACGGTTCCGTACATATAGTGCTTTAATTGATCAATTTCTCCTTTCCAGTCCACAATTTTTAGTGTCCCATTGAATTAAACTTTAGAACGAAAGATTTCCCTTCCGCCCGTGTGCAAAAACCTGCATGGTCCGTGTTCATTTTAAGGAGAAATTGAGATTCGAAATTATTGTTGATATTTGTTGTGATTCGAAATTCGAAGTGACAATACCTTCTGGTACTGGACCTCATATATTTTAATAAAATTACCGTTTTAAACAGTTTTATATTATAGTTATTGTGATGTAAAAGACTTTGTGAAAGATTCTAAAACCAACCATGTGCAGTAGTCAGTTAATTATTTAGAAGACGGTCATAATATAAACAAATCTAACAGTGACAGTATAAAGGACAGTGACAGTGACAGAAAATTATGTGCTTCATAATTTTATGATTTCATTGTGTTTTATTCGTGTTATGGGGCAGTTCTTGTGATATTCTTGAACACAAGTGGTGTGTGTAACATTATTCACTAAATTTAACTGGATTAGCGGCTTCGGATAGAAAATAACGCCTTGGTAAGTGAATTGTTTTCATAATTTTTAACACTTTAATTTCAATTGTTATTACTAAAACTCTCATTATTGTCATAATATTTGTAACCTATCAATTAATTATTAACACTGTCAGGTTTCCTGTGCAATCCTCTTTAATTTGATATGTAATACAATGCATCTGCTACCATTTTAACCATTTTAAAAGCATTATTGTGACACACCCCTACTTCAAATTTTCTGCCTTGAATTTCTGTTTGGTCAGGACGCATTTTTGTATGGCAGGCAATCAGTTAAACTAGGTGTTTCCGACAATCAGTTCATGCTATTGTGATAGAACAATGTTCAATGTCATTATTTACAATATAATAGTCCGCTGTAGTATCTTAAATATCTGTATCTACAAAATAAAATACATCTACAGTATAATCAATGTCACTATATACATTCTACAATATACAAGACCACTACAGTATCCTTAAATCCAGTATCTACATTGTAAAAAGACCTTAATAGCATCATCAATGTCAATATTTACAATAAAGAGTCCCCTATAGTATCATAAATGTCAGCATTTACAATATAAAGGTCCTCTTTGGCATCATCAATGTCATTATCTGCAATATAAGAGTCCTTTATAGTATCTTCAATATCTGTATCTACAAAATACATTACATCTGCAGTATCCACACTATACCAGACTTCTACAGTTTCCTCAATGTCAGTGTCTACAACGTAAAAGACCTATATAGTATCATCAATGTCAGTATCTACATCGTAAAAGACCTATATAGTATCATCAATGTCAGTATCTACAATGTAGAAGACCTCTATAGTATCATCATAGTTAGTCTCTACAATGTAAAAGACCTCTATGGTATCATCACTGTTAATATCTACAACGTAAAAGACCTATATAGTATCATCAATGTCAGTATCTGCAGTGTAGAAGACCTCTATAGTATCATCATAGGTAGTCTCTACAATGTAAAAAACCTCTATGGTATCATCACTGTTAATATCTACAATGTAAAAGACCTATATAGTATCACCAATGATACTATCTACAATATACGAGACCTCTAAAGTATACTCAGTGTTGATATATACAATGTAAAAGATCTCTACAGTATCATCAATGATAGTATCTACAATATACGACACTTCTACAGCATCATGAATGTCAGTATCTACAGCAAAAGCGTCTTCTATAGTATCATCAGTATGTAATATAACAATGTACTCTATAGTATCATCAGTATCCGTATTTACGAGGGTAAGTTAGTAAGTAAGTCACAAATGGCTGTAGAAAAATAACTATGATAATAACTTGACACCAGTTTATTTGTATGCATACATTAGTAGTACTACATGTTGTAAATCCATCTTAATGAGCAATGAGCAATGAGATATATCTCATGTCTCATTCTCGTCTCATGTCTCATGTCTCGCGGTGGGTGGGTTGTGGCCTGCCTCATGCCTTCCAGCTCCTGCCTCGTTTTTTAAAGTGTCAGCTGTCGTTTTTTAATCAGAGCTTCGGGGTTAACAAGATCAATTAAACTATGGCGCCAGGTTTGCTAATTGATTCAGAAGATGTCAGCCGGTGTAATGAATTAATTAGGTTCCCGTTTTGTATAGACGACATAAGAGGTGTCAGGTGGTCGACAAACAAGCGGAGTCGGGTGGTAAAGTGAGTGCAGTGTCGGGATGCAGGGCAGTGAGCAGGGTCGGTCGGCCCAGGTAGTTTCGAGTTTAATAAAAATGCGTGACATGCGTAGCTAGGTGGTCATTTGTAGTCATGGATCCTAGATGGAAACACCCGTTTACTTCCTTGATCGCGGGCCCAACGGGATGCGGTAAATCCGTCTTTGTACAACAGTTCCTGACGCATCTCCCAGACATGGTCGTCCCGATACCAGAGGAAATTATATGGTGCTACGGAGAATGGCAACCCATATACGAGACTATGAAGGGTGTTGTATTTAACGAGGGACTACCCGACGTGGAAAAATGGACAGGTGATAGACGTCGGCTAGTGGTCATAGATGACCTAATGTCCGAGACAGATGATAGGGTAACTAAACTATTTACTAAGGGTAGTCATCATCGTAACCTCAGTGTCATGTATATAGTGCAGAACCTCTTTGGTAAGAACAAAGAAAAAAGGACAATCAGTCTGAATTCTCATTACCTAGTTGTGTTTAAGAATCCTCGCGACGGGGCACAAATTACGAGTCTGGCCAAACAGATGTATCCAGGCCGCGTGTCATATGTTCAAGATAGTTTTAAAGACGCGACAGCGACTCCACACGGGTATTTGTTATTCGACCTTCGACAGGAAACACCGGATCAGCTCCGCTTACGCAGTCATATATTTCCTGACCAACACCAAGTTGTCTACGTCCCCAAGTAATATGTCCAATCGAGTGAAACGTCACGGGGCCATGTTGCGCTTTCTGGGTGAGGCAAAGCCCGCTGCCGTAAAGGCTGTAATTAAAACAGCTTCCCCGGAGCTCGTCCAATCAATATGTGAATGCTGTCACAATGTCTTAAAAGAGAATGTTCCTCTGACCCCGAGTCAGAAGCGCCGGCTGCAGCGACACAAAAACAGTCTGAGAGCGCTCACGGGTAAGAAACTGTCGCTCAAGAAAAGGAAACAGATTCTCCAACAAGGTGGTTTCATTGGCGCCTTACTCGGCCCCATTTTAAATGTGCTGAAAAGCTTAGTGGGTTTGTAATGGCTAAGAAAATGCTCCTGATCGACCCTCGACTGCTAGAAAAACCCTATACACCACCCGACACACTAAATGATAGCCTGCGTGACTTGGACCAACAAATGCGACAAGTCTTGGAAAGTGAAGATTTACCACCGCGTGAAAAGGCCCGAGTGTACCAACAAACCTTGCAGCGGTACCTGAATCGACTAGATCAGTACAGACACAAGCCTTTAGGCCTAGTGGATATCAAGGAACAAAAACCCGAAGTCAGGAATTTACCAGCAGCCGTCGTCGAGACATCCAGTCAAATAACCGAGACACCTAGTCAGCCTATTCAAGTAAGCGAGCCCAAGAGTCAAGTAACTGTCCACAACCCATTAACAGTCAAAAGTCAACTAGTCGAGACCACTCCGCCGTATAAGCTCAGGCGAAGCAAGAAGAAGAGTAGGATACCTACACCCAAGTGGGAAAAATGGCCGCGCAATTAAGAAAGTATTACTATGACCCTAAGAAACCCGGAGCCTATGGAGGGGCCTCCGCCTTAAAACGAAATACTAAACTGAAGAAAATAGAGGCTTGGTTACGACATCAGGACACGTATACCTTGCATAAACCGATCCGTCGTCGTTTTCAGAGACGGCAGACCATAACGGGTGGGATAAATCAACAGTTTCAAGCCGATTTGATAGATATGAGACTATTAAAAAGAGAAAACGATGGGTTATCGTATCTCGTGACGTGTATCGATGTGTTTAGTAAATATGCCTGGGCCATCCCGATCCAGAAGAAAACGAGGAAAGCGCTGGTGGAGGCTGTGAGTAAAATCTTTGAGGATAGACAGCCGATAAATTTTCAGACCGACAAAGGTTCGGAATTTGTCAACCAGACCTTCTTAAAATTTCTGAAAGATCGAGGTGTGCACTTCTTTACTACCGAGAATGAAGATGTGAAGGCGGCTATAGTGGAAAGATTCAACCGGACCCTGAAAGAAAAAATGTGGCGTTATTTCACCAAGACCAATGCACTGCGCTACGTTGACGTCATAGATAAACTGATCAGAAACTACAACAATTCGTATCACAGAAGTATTCGCATGGCTCCCAGACAAGTCAACTATACTAATCAAGAAGATGTGTGGCATAACTTGTACAGTAAGACAGACATGTCGAGAAAAGTACATTTTACACCCGGGGACCGAATCAGACTGGCGCAACCCAAACAACCTTTTAAAAAGGGTTATATGCCGTCGTGGACAGAAGAATTATTTACCGTCAGTCGCATAAACCAGACCAGTCCGGTGACATATGTACTAAAAGACGATTTGGGGGCAGAACTACAAGGATCATTCTACCGCGAAGAGCTTCAAGCAGTCGGAGATAAGCAGGTGTATCGTGATGAATCGATCTTACAAGAAAGGCGAACGAGAGGTGGTGGTAAAGAGTATTTAGTGAAATGGTTTGGCTATAATTCGTCATTCAATAGTTGGGTCTCAGACCTAACTAGATACCGAGACTAAATGGACGAAGACATTGTGGAAACTACTGTACTGCGCCCACAAAATAACTCACCCAGCGAAAGAACCTCATTCTGGCCGTTTTTTGGTCAACGGGTGCCGCGAACAGAGATTGTCTTCTTCTGTCAGATGGTAGTTATATATACCATAATTGCTGTATCACTATTCAATCTGTCTCGAAGCGACATCGAAGCAACCGAGGGTAAGGTGTGGATTGCGCTAATGAGTAGTTGTCTGGGTTACATGTTACCTAACCCTAAACTATGAGTTTCTACGTGATATTACCGAGCAATGCTTCACCGAATATGTTTCCCAACAACACTCCAGGTCACTATTTCGTCAAGTTACCGCAGACTATTGAGGTGAGTCAACAATACGAAGTGGGTCTGGCCGAAATTCAATTTCCCAACTACTACTGCAACGTGCTAGAGAATGAAGTATGGATAAGATACACCGCACCCAATGGAGAAGTAGTAAGAAAGACATGTCCCCCAGGTCTCTACAACTCACCAGACACATTTATAGCTGCGCTGAATCGACTAATGAAAGATCGGAAGGTGGACGACCAGCTCTGTGTTCTATTCCACTTCAACAAGGCAGCAAAGAAAGTCAGTGTAAAAATACTCGAGCCTGGGGCCACTGTTACCTTTAGTGAAAAGTTGCATGAGATATTAGATATAATTGAAGCTGAAGGGGGGATAGATGTAAATAACGACCTGCAAAATGTCTACGTCTACTGCGATCTCATAGCGGCAAGACCAGTCGGAGACGTCATGGTCCCACTACTAAGAACGGTCCCGATCATGAATCAGCTCTCGAACTCGGTGTTTCGCGCCTACGACAAACCCCACTATGTCCCACTGAGTCGGTACTCCTTCGACATGGTGGAAATCCTTTTAACCACCGATACGGGCACAACGATCTCATTTACAGCTGGAACTTCAGTGCTAACGCTACATTTTCGCACTCGGAAACAGTCAGATCTGGAATAATGGTGAAATACGTGGCGCTACGTCGAAATCCCAAACTGTACGAAGACTTTTACTGCAACCAAGCTGGACATGGCATGCCAGTGTTTGTGGGTGGTCGGAGTCAGAGAGGACGTGGTATCGGTAGTTTCTTCAGTGGTCTCGGTCGCACGATTCTACCCTGGTTAAAGACAGGCGGTAAGGCCTTACTCAGAGAAGGTGTCGGTACCGGACTGAAAGTGGCCCAAGACGCCTTAGCTGGTAGGAATGTTGGGGAAGCCTTTAAAGAACACGCTAAGCAAGCCGGTCAACGCTTACTGAAAGGAGCTGTCGATCATGTTAGCCAATCAGGTAGCGGTATTAGAAGAAAGAGACGGGCAGCGCCACCTGGTAAACCTAGTAAACGTATAAAACTAACCCCCGCAGCTCGCCGAGCTCATAAGAAGAAGTATTCGGATATCTTCGCATAATGGCTCTGATTCACCCCAACTCTTGTGAGTGTCTTCATTCTGGTCTGGATCTGTTCACTGTGCCTCCCACACAGACGGCGGTAGAAGAGGGGCAGTGTGTGGAGATACACCCACTCGCGTCACTAGCTCCAGGCGCACCTATAGAATTTACCATCTCAGGTGCCAGTGAAGAGTATCTGGACCTGTTTAACACTTTCTTACACGTCAGAGCTAAAGTCACACTACCCAATGGTGACAAACTACCACCCACGGCCGACGTCGCTCCAGTCAACTATTACCTCCACAGTCTGTTTTCTCAAGTAGACGTCTCACTCAACGACACGCTAATCACCCCCAGTGAAAATACATACCCGTATAGAGCCTACTTGGAGGCCACTCTGAACCATGGAGAGGAAGCCAAGAAAAGTCACCTCTCAGCAGCCCTCTATTACTATGATACAGCCAAGTTTCTCCATGAGACTCAAGGTGATAACAACAAAGGATTAAAAACAAGACGAGAACTAGCCAGTGAGAGTCAAGAAATAGATATGATGGGTCGACTACACGCCGACATTTTTGTGCAAGACCGCTACATGATAAACGGCGTGGATGTGAAAATTAAGCTGACCCCTTCGAAATCCACCTTTAACCTCTTGGCCCCCGACGGTGCTGTTGGTTATTCATCTATTATAACACATGCCACTCTGGTGGTTCGTAAAGCCAAACTAAATCCGGCCATCGCTCTCGCCCATGAGAAAGCCTTGATGAGAGCCAACGCGAAACTACCGATCAAGCGTGTGGCATTGAAAACACTAGCTATCCCACAAGGAATGCTATCTCATACCCAAGACAATCTGTTTATGAGTCAAACACCCACTCGTATAGTGATTGGTCTTATTACATCAGCCGCCTTTAACGGTACCTTCAAGGCTAATCCTTATAATTTTCAAACCTTTGGACTGACGTATCTGAACGTAACTGTCGATGGACGATCGGCCACCAGCAAACCGTTAACCATTGACTTTGAACGTAATCAATATGTACGAGCCTTTTTTGGTACCAATCTAGCCATGGGTCTGGTGGGTAAAGACGCCGGTAATTCAATTGATTATACACAGTATAAACATGGCTATACTCTGTATGCCTTTGACCTGAGTCCCAGTTTACTGGACGGAGATCAGTTTGAGATGCCGAGGACCGGTCCTCTAACACTCGAATTTAAGTTTAATACACCCACCCCAGAACCATTACAAGTTATCGTCTACGCCGAGCACGACGGAATAATTGAAATTTCCAAGACCAGACAAGTACTAACAGATTACGCTTCATAATGGATACAGAACAGATTACCCACATACTGTTAGCTGATAGATATGTTCGCCGGGTCCAGATCAGAGTATGTGCTCGCGATCAGTTGCCTAGACAAATAGATAGAACTAAACCAGTTGCTTTGGTGGTAAACACAGACCCTAGTAATCAACCTGGGTCCCACTGGGTTGCTCTGTATTATGACGGGTTAGGCAAATATGAATACTTTGATTCTTTTGGTTTACCACCCTTACATCCCGATATAATAAAATTTGTGGAGAAACATTCGGTTAGACCGCTAATGTACAATACGCGTGTCTTACAGGATGTACTGAGTAACACCTGTGGTCTTTACGCTATCTATTTCATCAAGCGGAAATGTCGTGGGGCGAGTATGCCGCGTATTCTGCAGGTGTTTTCAAATAAACAAAGGGTCAATGACCGGCTTGTAGGTCGATTAGTCAACCCGGCCAGAAAGGTCACGCAGCTGTTGCCAGTTAATGTAGGTCAACTGGTTTTGAATAGTTCTCGTTGAAACCGGTTTATCAGTGGCTAAACTACGGGTATATAAACCCGTGGTTGGTAACACTCGGTTATTGTGAACCGAAGATGACTACCGAACTCAAGACCGTGCCTGCCAACTGCGTCTATATGACTCGTGGCGGTGAAACTGTTAGACCCGTGGGGGATGGTGTCAAGGCAGTATTTGTTTCATCGTTCAGAGGTGCGACTACATTGCATGTTCGCCGCTTCTTTGGGGAATCTGATAAAAAGTATCCCACCAAGCAGGGTCTGACATTTACTCGACAGGAATACGAGCAATTGATATCGATGCAAAGTGGGATTCTAGCTGATTTTGACAGACTCGCAACCGTACCAGGTCCTAACAGTGTTCAAGTCAAACAATTCACTAACCAACGTAAACCAGGGACTAAGCGTGTTCAAGCCAAGCCAGTCACTAATGATGTACAAGTCCAACCAGACTACCAAGCCGCCAACATTTATCCCGTCTACAGTATTCAACCAACCTACCAGATGTGTGACGATTTAAATAACCAGATGTCAACCTACCCAGCAGGCGATAACTACACAGCCAATGACAACTATCCCAATATGTTTGATGTACCCGACAGCCAGATGTTTAATGGTCAACCAACCTATAGCCCTAGGGGACCCAAGAAAGAAGAGACAACGTGTATAACTATTCTTCTATGAAAATAAAAAAAGAAAAAAAGAAAAACTTTGACTTTGTTATTTTTTGGTTCCATTATTGTTATACAATTGTCTGCTTGGTCATCGGTAACTGCTCTCTTTGCTGGTGGGCTCTGCTCACACATCGGGCTATAGGTTGGTTGACCATTAAACATCTGGCTGTCGGGTACATCAAACATATTGGGATAGTTGTCATTGGCTGTGTAGTTATCGCCTGCTGGGTAGGTTGACATCTGGTTATTTAAATCGTCACACATCTGGTAGGTTGGTTGAATACTGTAGACGGGATAAATGTTGGCGGCTTGGTAGTCTGGTTGGACTTGTACATCATTAGTGACTGGCTTGGCTTGAACACGCTTAGTCCCTGGTTTACGTTGGTTAGTGAATTGTTTGACTTGAACACTGTTAGGACCTGGTACGGTTGCGAGTCTGTCAAAATCAGCTAGAATCCCACTTTGCATCGATATCAATTGCTCGTATTCCTGTCGAGTAAATGTCAGACCCTGCTTGGTGGGATACTTTTTATCAGATTCCCCAAAGAAGCGGCGAACATGCAATGTAGTCGCACCTCTGAACGATGAAACAAATACTGCCTTGACACCATCCCCCACGGGTCTAACAGTTTCACCGCCACGAGTCATATAGACGCAGTTGGCAGGCACGGTCTTGAGTTCGGTAGTCATCTTCGGTTCACAATAACCGAGTGTTACCAACCACGGGTTTATATACCCGTAGTTTAGCCACTGATAAACCGGTTTCAACGAGAACTATTCAAAACCAGTTGACCTACATTAACTGGCAACAGCTGCGTGACCTTTCTGGCCGGGTTGACTAATCGACCTACAAGCCGGTCATTGACCCTTTGTTTATTTGAAAACACCTGCAGAATACGCGGCATACTCGCCCCACGACATTTCCGCTTGATGAAATATATAGCGTAAAGACCACAGGTGTTACTCAGTACATCCTGTAAGACACGCGTATTGTACATTAGCGGTCTAACCGAATGTTTCTCCACAAATTTTATTATATCGGGATGTAAGGGTGGTAAACCAAAAGAATCAAAGTATTCATATTTGCCTAACCCGTCATAATACAGAGCAACCCAGTGGGACCCAGGTTGATTACTAGGGTCTGTGTTTACCACCAAAGCAACTGGTTTAGTTCTATCTATTTGTCTAGGCAACTGATCGCGAGCACATACTCTGATCTGGACCCGGCGAACATATCTATCAGCTAACAGTATGTGGGTAATCTGTTCTGTATCCATTATGAAGCGTAATCTGTTAGTACTTGTCTGGTCTTGGAAATTTCAATTATTCCGTCGTGCTCGGCGTAGACGATAACTTGTAATGGTTCTGGGGTGGGTGTATTAAACTTAAATTCGAGTGTTAGAGGACCAGTCCTCGGCATCTCAAACTGATCTCCGTCCAGTAAACTGGGACTCAGGTCAAAGGCATACAGAGTATAGCCATGTTTATACTGTGTATAATCAATTGAATTACCGGCGTCTTTACCCACCAGACCCATGGCTAGATTGGTACCAAAAAAGGCTCGTACATATTGATTACGTTCAAAGTCAATGGTTAACGGTTTGCTGGTGGCCGATCGTCCATCGACAGTTACGTTCAGATACGTCAGTCCAAAGGTTTGAAAATTATAAGGATTAGCCTTGAAGGTACCGTTAAAGGCGGCTGATGTAATAAGACCAATCACTATACGAGTGGGTGTTTGACTCATAAACAGATTGTCTTGGGTATGAGATAGCATTCCTTGTGGGATAGCTAGTGTTTTCAATGCCACACGCTTGATCGGTAGTTTCGCGTTGGCTCTCATCAAGGCTTTCTCATGGGCGAGAGCGATGGCCGGATTTAGTTTGGCTTTACGAACCACCAGAGTGGCATGTGTTATAATAGATGAATAACCAACAGCACCGTCGGGGGCCAAGAGGTTAAAGGTGGATTTCGAAGGGGTCAGCTTAATTTTCACATCCACGCCGTTTATCATGTAGTGGTCTTGCACAAAAATGTCGGCGTGTAGTCGACCCATCATATCTATTTCTTGACTCTCACTGGCTAGTTCTCGTCTTGTTTTTAATCCTTTGTTGTTATCACCTTGAGTCTCATGGAGAAACTTGGCTGTATCATAGTAATAGAGGGCTGCTGAGAGGTGACTTTTCTTGGCTTCCTCTCCATGGTTCAGAGTGGCCTCCAAGTAGGCTCTATACGGGTATGTATTTTCACTGGGGGTGATTAGCGTGTCGTTGAGTGAGACGTCTACTTGAGAAAACAGACTGTGGAGGTAATAGTTGACTGGAGCGACGTCGGCCGTGGGTGGTAGTTTGTCACCATTGGGTAGTGTGACTTTAGCTCTGACGTGTAAGAAAGTGTTAAACAGGTCCAGATACTCTTCACTGGCACCTGAGATGGTAAATTCTATAGGTGCGCCTGGAGCTAGTGACGCGAGTGGGTGTATCTCCACACACTGCCCCTCTTCTACCGCCGTCTGTGTGGGAGGCACAGTGAACAGATCCAGACCAGAATGAAGACACTCACAAGAGTTGGGGTGAATCAGAGCCATTATGCGAAGATATCCGAATACTTCTTCTTATGAGCTCGGCGAGCTGCGGGGGTTAGTTTTATACGTTTACTAGGTTTACCAGGTGGCGCTGCCCGTCTCTTTCTTCTAATACCGCTACCTGATTGGCTAACATGATCGACAGCTCCTTTCAGTAAGCGTTGACCGGCTTGCTTAGCGTGTTCTTTAAAGGCTTCCCCAACATTCCTACCAGCTAAGGCGTCTTGGGCCACTTTCAGTCCGGTACCGACACCTTCTCTGAGTAAGGCCTTACCGCCTGTCTTTAACCAGGGTAGAATCGTGCGACCGAGACCACTGAAGAAACTACCGATACCACGTCCTCTCTGACTCCGACCACCCACAAACACTGGCATGCCATGTCCAGCTTGGTTGCAGTAAAAGTCTTCGTACAGTTTGGGATTTCGACGTAGCGCCACGTATTTCACCATTATTCCAGATCTGACTGTTTCCGAGTGCGAAAATGTAGCGTTAGCACTGAAGTTCCAGCTGTAAATGAGATCGTTGTGCCCGTATCGGTGGTTAAAAGGATTTCCACCATGTCGAAGGAGTACCGACTCAGTGGGACATAGTGGGGTTTGTCGTAGGCGCGAAACACCGAGTTCGAGAGCTGATTCATGATCGGGACCGTTCTTAGTAGTGGGACCATGACGTCTCCGACTGGTCTTGCCGCTATGAGATCGCAGTAGACGTAGACATTTTGCAGGTCGTTATTTACATCTATCCCCCCTTCAGCTTCAATTATATCTAATATCTCATGCAACTTTTCACTAAAGGTAACAGTGGCCCCAGGCTCGAGTATTTTTACACTGACTTTCTTTGCTGCCTTGTTGAAGTGGAATAGAACACAGAGCTGGTCGTCCACCTTCCGATCTTTCATTAGTCGATTCAGCGCAGCTATAAATGTGTCTGGTGAGTTGTAGAGACCTGGGGGACATGTCTTTCTTACTACTTCTCCATTGGGTGCGGTGTATCTTATCCATACTTCATTCTCTAGCACGTTGCAGTAGTAGTTGGGAAATTGAATTTCGGCCAGACCCACTTCGTATTGTTGACTCACCTCAATAGTCTGCGGTAACTTGACGAAATAGTGACCTGGAGTGTTGTTGGGAAACATATTCGGTGAAGCATTGCTCGGTAATGTCACGTAGAAACTCATAGTTTAGGGTTAGGTAACATGTAACCCAGACAACTACTCATTAGCGCAATCCACACCTTACCCTCGGTTGCTTCGATGTCGCTTCGAGACAGATTGAATAGTGATACAGCAATTATGGTATATATAACTACCATCTGACAGAAGAAGACAATCTCTGTTCGCGGCACCCGTTGACCAAAAAACGGCCAGAATGAGGTTCTTTCGCTGGGTGAGTTATTTTGTGGGCGCAGTACAGTAGTTTCCACAATGTCTTCGTCCATTTAGTCTCGGTATCTAGTTAGGTCTGAGACCCAACTATTGAATGACGAATTATAGCCAAACCATTTCACTAAATACTCTTTACCACCACCTCTCGTTCGCCTTTCTTGTAAGATCGATTCAACACGATACACCTGCTTATCTCCGACTGCTTGAAGCTCTTCGCGGTAGAATGATCCTTGTAGTTCTGCCCCCAAATCGTCTTTTAGTACATATGTCACCGGACTGGTCTGGTTTATGCGACTGACGGTAAATAATTCTTCTGTCCACGACGGCATATAACCCTTTTTAAAAGGTTGTTTGGGTTGCGCCAGTCTGATTCGGTCCCCGGGTGTAAAATGTACTTTTCTCGACATGTCTGTCTTACTGTACAAGTTATGCCACACATCTTCTTGATTAGTATAGTTGACTTGTCTGGGAGCCATGCGAATACTTCTGTGATACGAATTGTTGTAGTTTCTGATCAGTTTATCTATGACGTCAACGTAGCGCAGTGCATTGGTCTTGGTGAAATAACGCCACATTTTTTCTTTCAGGGTCCGGTTGAATCTTTCCACTATAGCCGCCTTCACATCTTCATTCTCGGTAGTAAAGAAGTGCACACCTCGATCTTTCAGAAATTTTAAGAAGGTCTGGTTGACAAATTCCGAACCTTTGTCGGTCTGAAAATTTATCGGCTGTCTATCCTCAAAGATTTTACTCACAGCCTCCACCAGCGCTTTCCTCGTTTTCTTCTGGATCGGGATGGCCCAGGCATATTTACTAAACACATCGATACACGTCACGAGATACGATAACCCATCGTTTTCTCTTTTTAATAGTCTCATATCTATCAAATCGGCTTGAAACTGTTGATTTATCCCACCCGTTATGGTCTGCCGTCTCTGAAAACGACGACGGATCGGTTTATGCAAGGTATACGTGTCCTGATGTCGTAACCAAGCCTCTATTTTCTTCAGTTTAGTATTTCGTTTTAAGGCGGAGGCCCCTCCATAGGCTCCGGGTTTCTTAGGGTCATAGTAATACTTTCTTAATTGCGCGGCCATTTTTCCCACTTGGGTGTAGGTATCCTACTCTTCTTCTTGCTTCGCCTGAGCTTATACGGCGGAGTGGTCTCGACTAGTTGACTTTTGACTGTTAATGGGTTGTGGACAGTTACTTGACTCTTGGGCTCGCTTACTTGAATAGGCTGACTAGGTGTCTCGGTTATTTGACTGGATGTCTCGACGACGGCTGCTGGTAAATTCCTGACTTCGGGTTTTTGTTCCTTGATATCCACTAGGCCTAAAGGCTTGTGTCTGTACTGATCTAGTCGATTCAGGTACCGCTGCAAGGTTTGTTGGTACACTCGGGCCTTTTCACGCGGTGGTAAATCTTCACTTTCCAAGACTTGTCGCATTTGTTGGTCCAAGTCACGCAGGCTATCATTTAGTGTGTCGGGTGGTGTATAGGGTTTTTCTAGCAGTCGAGGGTCGATCAGGAGCATTTTCTTAGCCATTACAAACCCACTAAGCTTTTCAGCACATTTAAAATGGGGCCGAGTAAGGCGCCAATGAAACCACCTTGTTGGAGAATCTGTTTCCTTTTCTTGAGCGACAGTTTCTTACCCGTGAGCGCTCTCAGACTGTTTTTGTGTCGCTGCAGCCGGCGCTTCTGACTCGGGGTCAGAGGAACATTCCCTTTTAAGACATTGTGACAGCATTCACATATTGATTGGACGAGCTCCGGGGAAGCTGTTTTAATTACAGCCTTTACGGCAGCGGGCTTTGCCTCACCCAGAAAGCGCAACATGGCCCCGTGACGTTTCACTCGATTGGACATATTACTTGGGGACGTAGACAACTTGGTGTTGGTCAGGAAATATATGACTGCGTAAGCGGAGCTGATCCGGTGTTTCCTGTCGAAGGTCGAATAACAAATACCCGTGTGGAGTCGCTGTCGCGTCTTTAAAACTATCTTGAACATATGACACGCGGCCTGGATACATCTGTTTGGCCAGACTCGTAATTTGTGCCCCGTCGCGAGGATTCTTAAACACAACTAGGTAATGAGAATTCAGACTGATTGTCCTTTGTTCTTTGTTCTTACCAAAGAGGTTCTGCACTATATACATGACACTGAGGTTACGATGATGACTACCCTTAGTAAATAGTTTAGTTACCCTATCATCTGTCTCGGACATTAGGTCATCTATGACCACTAGCCGACGTCTATCACCTGTCCATTTTTCCACGTCGGGTAGTCCCTCGTTAAATACAACACCCTTCATAGTCTCGTATATGGGTTGCCATTCTCCGTAGCCCCATATAATTTCCTCTGGTATCGGGACGACCATGTCTGGGAGATGCGTCAGGAACTGTTGTACAAAGACGGATTTACCGCATCCCGTTGGGCCCGCGATCAAGGAAGTAAACGGGTGTTTCCATCTAGGATCCATGACTACAAATGACCACCTAGCTACGCATGTCACGCATTTTTATTAAACTTGAAACTACCTGGGCCGACCGACCCTGCTCACTGCCCTGCATCCCGACACTGCACTCACTTTACCACCCGACTCCGCTTGTTTGTCGACCACCTGACACCTCTTATGTCGTCTATACAAAACGGGAACCTAATTAATTCATTACACCGGCTGACATCTTCTGAATCAATTAGCAAACCTGGCGCCATAGTTTAATTGATCTTGTTAACCCCGAAGCTCTGATTAAAAAACGACAGCTGACACTTTAAAAAACGAGGCAGGAGCTGGAAGGCATGAGGCAGGCCACAACCCACCCACCGCGAGACATGAGACATGAGACGAGAATGAGACATGAGATATATCTCATTGCTCATTGCTCATTAAGATGGATTTACAACATGTAGTACTACTTACATTGTCGCTTTATTTCTCAACATAATATCCACCAACATTGATGCACGTATCCCATCATTTTATCAGTCCTCCCAAACCGGCTGCAATGAACTGCGTACTTTGTTTTCATTTACTTGCCATCCCACAGAACTGTGTGACTTGGTGTCTCGCCCTCGTAACTTTTTCTACCCAGCTATGCACCGCTTTACGGGAAATGGCTAGGGGATAAGTCCACTGAAAACCCACCTTGGCGGGAGACATTTCGCGAGTGACGCCGAAGTTGAATGTGAATTGAAAACGTGGTTTAGAAAACAGAACACGTAGTTCTATGCAGCCGGTTTGGGAGAACTGATAAAACGATGGGATAAGTGTATCAGTGTTGGTGGAAATTATGTTGAGAAATAAAGGGACAATGTGTGTATAAAAATCAACTGATTTCAAGTTGTTATCATAATTAGTTATTTTTCTACAGCCAGTTGTGACTTACTTACTAACTTCCCCTCGTACAACATAAGAATCCTTTAGTGTCTCGGATCCGGTCTGGGTTGTTCTCTCGATTACGCGATGTGACCAAGTCATCTAGGTATTTGTCTTATCTTCTTGTCGCTCTTGTCCCATCAAGTTTGCCAGCTCCTCTTATGTTTCAAGCTTTCTTTCTCCTCATAGAATGCCCAATAAATCTCGATTTATGGTTTTCATGTGTTTCTTGAAGGACTGCCCCTTAGATTTTTCTGTTCGTCCTTGGTTACGTTTTCCCCTGCAACTACATTTCTACTGCCAGTAGATATTTCTCAGTTTGTCTGCTTGTTGTACTTGTTCCGCATGCATATAGCGGTGTAGGTCCTGTATAGCACTTCACAGTCTTTTTATCACTGTAATTGGCATCTTTTTATTGTATATTTTCATCTTGCAAAAGACAACGTTTGCCATGCCGATTTATATTCTAATCTGTACACGTCGTTTTCAGCCGTTCATTATGACTGTTCGGCAGACTGCGTGGAAGAAATCATTGATGGTTCAACGAGCGAGACGGCGTTTACCTACAAAGCATTATGGAACGCATTGAGCTCGGCAAGGCGCGTACAGCGTCCAGGTAATCCACTGCACCTGTATTCGTTTCCAGTCGTCTTGAGTTGTCTTACCACTGGACTCAGGCGAGAGAGTGTTTTCGGTGAATTGCGCAACACTTCCTCATTTTAATCCAGTTTATCGTGCAAGTCATTCTTCGTCCAACTGCATCTATCATCTTCAAGCCCTGTGGCGATGGGCAAGCGGCAAAGCGGCAGGCGTGGGTACACTGGCAGTCGTTGTCGCAGACCTGCACACAGGCGGCGCAGGCCATATGGTCGTCTTCTCCTGAGCGGAGCAGCAGTGGGATTCGTCAGCCCCCTGAGTGACTGAGCAGCCCTCTATAAAGAAAGCACTGCTACCTCCATAGCATGAAGAAATGGCTAGAATAGGTACCCTAAACATTGTCTGCTTCATCATTACCTAACCAGTTAGCCGCGGTTGGTGGGTACCCTATAACCGCGGTCAACTTAAAACTACCAGCGACACCGTTAGAGAGATTCTTTTTGCTAACGATTGCACTTTATATGCCAACCACTCAGAGGCAGACATGCAACACAACGTTTCAGCTCTCTCGTATGCCTTTGACAACTTTGGGCTCAATATAATCTTTGAGAAGACTGTAGTTACGTACCAGCCAGTTCCAGGGAATAATCACACTGTGCCGAATATGAAAGTGATTGGTCATAGACTAAGTGTTGTGGGCAAATTCACTTATCTTGGCAGCACTGTGTCACAAGCTGCAACATTTGACGACGAAGTTAATGCAAGAATCTCCAAGGCCAGCGCGGCCTTTGGCAAACTATCCAAAAATGTGTGAGATAGAAACGGAATAAACCTGAAAACAAAGCTGAAAGTCTACACATCAGTCATATTATCCACACTGCTATATGCTTGTGAAACCTGGACTGTTTACACACGAAGCGCTAGGAAATTAAACAACTTCCACACCGTCTATCCTAGACACTGAAGTCTTAGAAAGAACATCCATGCCCAGTATCCACACTATACTAAAGAAGAATCAGATTCGTTGGGCTGGTCACTTAACTGGCATGCCAGATCACAGGCTACCCAAATGAATATTTTACGGTGAACTGCGCTGTGGTAAACGCTCCCAAGGCGGCCAGAGGAAACGCTTTAAAGACACGCTGAAGATATTGCTCGAAGCTTTTGAAATTCATCACGAGACGTGTGAGACTGCCACCAAAGACCTAAATTCACAGCATACTTCATTACGCAAGGGTGTAGCCACGTGTGAAGCAAATATGACTTCGAGAGCTATGGGGGAAAAGACTGGACAGAAAAAAAACGCAGCAGGAGATCCTCCTCCTGGAATTCTTTGCCCACATTGACAAATAACATTTCGAGCCAAAATAGGCCTAAGCAGCCATCTTAGAACCCAGGGCTCAAAACTCTCAACACAACTGGATGGAATGAATGGTTATCATCAATTTTGAAGGACAAACACCATGACCGTTCCAAGAAAGTTGTACCAATTCACGCTTTTAAAAATTATCCCATTTACTTGGATGTTAGATTGTAGTATTTCTTGTTTCTCGAAGATGCCCATAATTTATATGTTCTTACAATGCAATTCTAGCCCTAGTTGCTCACCGTGTACAATAACAGCATCCAATAATTGTTGCACATAGTGTTCGTTGACAGCAATCGATCCCGTAAGACATGCATGCCTTAGTTTGAATAATAGAGAGACAGAAGTCATGGTTATATAAAAGAAACAGATTATGCCTAAATGTGCAAGTAAAGTACAGGACGTTATTTTGGGGCTTGTGCAAATTTTCAAATATCTAGGCACATGGATAACACCAGATGGAATAAGCATCACTTAGATAAAGAGCAGAATAGGACAAGCAAAAACTGCATTCTGTCAAATGAAGAACGTTTTGTGCGATAAGTCATTGTCCTTGGAAGTAAGAAAAAGAGTTCTTGCATGTTACATAGAACCAGTTTTACTATACGGTTGCGAATCCTGGACAATTAGTAAACAGGCGAAAAAATCCTTGGAAGTCTTGGAGATGTAGTTTTATAGAAGAATGCTGAAAATTAATTCGACAGCCAAAATGAGAAAACTGGACGTTTTAGGGGAAACTGAGTTGCAAAGACAACTTATCACAACCATCAGAAGGAAACAGTCATCATTTTTTTGTGTGTGGCCACTTTATTAGAAGAGAAAACTTGGAACATATTGATAGCCATGTATCAGTCGAGCCGAAGTTCAGTAAGAACACAAGAAGGTATATCAGATATGTTCACAGTCAATACAGGAGTGAGACAGGGATGTGTGCTCTCTCGTTTGCTATTTAATATCTACATGGACAGCATATCCAAAGAAGCAAGTCTTGACAGAACATATTCAGAAAATTTAGAACTCTTTACTCCAGATGAAACAAGTGATCCACAGGAAATAAATGAACTTCTATTTGCAGACGATCAGTGCCTGTTTTACAGCGATGAGGGCAGACTACAAAATCACATTACTAATCTCAGTTCAACCTGCAGTATAAACACAGCCAAAACCGAAGTAATGCAAGTTAGCAGATCGCCGGGTCCATTAAGTATACAGATAAATAACACAACTCTGAAACAAGTTACAGATTTCAAATATCTTGGAAGTATGATCACAGAGGATGGCGGATTGGACAGAGAAATCGAAATCAGATGTCTAAAAGCTAGTGCACTTACATATCACCTTACTGAAACATCCAAATATGCCCATGTCCGCAAAACGTCAGATAATAAACAGCATATTCACACCAACCCAATGCTACGAATCTAGAACTTGGACTTATCCAAATCACACTATCGCAAAATCAATACCGGCGAGATGAGATGCCTGAGGAGAGCTGCCAACTTAACAATCCGAGACCGAGTAAGAAATGCTGTTATCAGACAGACAATGGGATCAACACCTTGTGCCACATTTATTGAAAGACAGAAGGTCAAGTGGTTTGGCCGTCTCGTTAGAATGCAACACCAACAACTACCATCACTGGCCTTACATCTAAGCTCATCTGCGACACGACCAAGAGGACGTCCAAGAAGAAAATGGATTGACGACATCAAAGACATTGTATAACCACACGGAATGACACTATCCAGTGCCGTCCACCGGCCGCTGGAGCGCAAATTATTCCTCCCCACGAAGTTTGACGGCAGAAGTGGAAGATGATGATGATGCATGTTGTGTTCACAATAGTTACCCTAAGAAGAGAACCAGTTGTTACAATCATAACCGTTGTAAAAGTAACGTTGCCCTTGGTGTAACATTAGCAAATGGATTTGCATACTTCCGGCAGGATTACCGTGAATGTTTGAAATATGATGCCAGCTCGAATTGGGATAAAATATAGCTTTGCTCATTTATTCTACTAATGTTTATTTTCTCTCTCTCTCTCTCTCTCTCTCTCTCTCTCTCTCTCTCTCTCTCTCTCTCTCTCTCTCTCTCTCTCATTCTTTCTCTCTCATTCTGTCTGTCTGTCTGTCTGTCTGTCTCTCTCTCTCTCTCTCTCTCTCTCATTCTCTCTCTCATTCTGTCTGTCTGTCTGTCTGTCTGTCTGTCTGTCTGTCTCTCTCTCTCTCTCTCTCTCTCTCTCTCTCTCTCTCTCTCTCTCTCTCTCTCTCTCTCCCCCCCCCCCCCACTTATGATGATTAACGACATTCACATTTTGGGTCTCAGAAATTCAAAACAATGTTATTCCTGCATGAATTTGAATAATGAAGACACAAACGATATAATGCACAATTTATTGCCTGAGATATTTTGCTGTATCTCTCCAGGTGCACACTTCAGTAAAACAGTTCAACATATAAGGAAGTAGCGTAATGAATCGCTGAATCCATGAAGCCAATTCACAATTGATGGTGCGAGGCCACATTTCACTCATTTGTGAATTGACTTGATGGACGGACGTATTTATTACGCTGCTTTCTTACATGTGGAACTTCTTAAACGTAAAATTGCTGAGAAAATCACCAACAGCCAAAACATGCTGGGCTTGATGGTTAGGTTCAGTAAAGGACAACCAACTAACGTTGATCTTCACATCTCCACATTTCATGGTGTTTGAACTTCACATGTTCACATTTCACGGTGTTTGAACTTCACATGTTCACATTTCATGGTGTTTGAACTTCTCATGTCCATATTTCACGGTGTTTTAACTTCACATGTTCACATTTCATGGTGTTTGAACTTCACATGTTCACATTTCATGGTGTTTGAACTTCTCATGTCCATATTTCACGGTGTTTTAACTTCACGTGTTCACATTTCATGGTGTTTGAACTTCTCATGTTCACATTTCATGGTGTTTGAACTTCTCATGTCCATATTTCACGGTGTTTTAACTTCATATGTTCGCATTTCATGGTGTTTGAACTTCATATGTTCGCATTTCATGGTGTTTGAACTTTACATACTGTTTTGGAAACACACACATGTTTGCTACATAATGCGACATACACAATAATACAAACACGGCGATAGATTGTACTATTTTTTTCCCCGCACATCCTTTACAAGAAATCGTTGACAACACCAGCATTTTACCGCTGTCGTTGATTTCTTGGCAAGATTACGCTCAGTAGTTTGCCATTACTTTCTGAGCGGCCGGCTCACTTATCCCGTAAGTTACAAACACGGCGAGAACCGCTTCCGATTCTCGAGCGCTGCGTTACCCTACGTGGATAAACGGGAGTACGGAGAAAGTCATTTAACCTCCGAGGCCAGGGAGACCGGCAGATTGTACTACAGGTGAGTGTAATTTGTACAGAAACAGAGTAGACAATCATACCCACCTGGCACAATGCCAGAAACATGTCTACACATGTCACGGCTATAAAGAGTAAGTGCACTAAGTGCACGTAGGTTTTGCGTTTTTTTTTTTTGTTTTTTTTTTGGGGGGGGGGGGGGGGTGCCCTTATTTGAAAAGCATATATGTCTGACCCATGCTGTGTTTCTTATTCTGTAAAAATTCAATGTGCGATTCGTACACTCCCCATTGAAGTCTGAGGCGGAAGTTGTACCTAGTCCATTGATGTCTGAGGTGGAAGTTGTACCCAATCCACTGACATCTGAGGTGGAATTGTACCCCGTCCACTAAAGTTTCATAGGTGGAAATTGTACCTGGTCCAATGAAGTCTGAGGCGGAAGTTGTACCTAGTCCATTGATGTCTGAGGTGGAAGTTGTACCCAATCCACTGACATCTGAGGTGGAATTGTACCCCGTCCACTAAAGTTTCATAGGTGGAAATTGTACCTGGTCCAATGAAGTCTGAGGTTGAAGTTGTACCCGGGCTACTAATGTCTGATGTGAACGCTGTACCTCTAAATCACTCAGAAATCTAATTTACTTATAACTCGTAGTAACCAGGCTGTGAATTGTGCTCCTTAAACAACTTTTTCTTCGGCGCTAACAGAAAGCAGGTAGACTCTCTACTGCCATACGGTAGCTCAAGCATTGCCATAATATCAGATGGTCAACCAATAGATCAACCCGATTTCAAGCGTGCCGTTAAAGAGTCCGACCGAAACTAGGCCCTTAGAGTCCGAGCTAAACAAGGCCCATAGAGAGTCCGAGCTAAACAAGGCTCATAGAGAGTCCGAGCTAAACAAGGCTCATAGAGAGTCCGGTCTAAACAAGGCTCATAGAGAGGCCAGGCTAACCTATGCCCAGAGAGTCCGAGCTAAACAAGGCTCATAGAGAGGCCAGGCTAACCTAGGCCCAGAGAGTCCGAGCTAAACAAGGCCCATAGAGTCCGGGCTAAACAAGGCTCATAGAGAGTCCGGGCTAAACAAGGCTCATAGAGAGGCCAGGCTAACCTAAGCCCAGAGAGTCCGAGCTAAACAAGGCTCATAGAGAGGCCAGGCTAACCTAGGCCCAGAGAGTCCGAGCTAAACAAGGCCCATAGAGTCCGGGCTAAACAAGGTCCTTAGGGAGTCCAGGCTAACCTAAGCCCAGAGAGTCCGAGCTAAACAAGGCTCATAGAGAGTCCGGTCTAAACAAGGCTCATAGAGAGGCCAGGCTAACCTAAGCCCAGAGAGTCCGAGCTAAACAAGGCTCATAGAGAGGCCAGGCTAACCTAGGCCCAGAGAGTCCGAGCTAAACAAGGCCCATAGAGTCCGGGCTAAACAAGGTCCTTAGGGAGTCCAGGCTAACCTAAGCCCAGAGAGTCCGAGCTAAACAAGGCTCATAGAGAGTCCGAGCTAAACAAGGCTCATAGAGATTCCGGGCTAAACAAGGCTCTTAGAGAGACCAGGCTAACCTAGGCCCAGAGAGTCCGGGCTAAACAAGGTCCTTAGGGAGTCCAGGCTAAACTAGGTCCTTAGGGAGTCCAGGCTAAACTAGGTCCTTAGAGCAGTGGTTCTCAACCGGTGGGGCATTCCCATCAGGGGGGGGGGAATTTTAGGGTTTTCGGGGGGGGGGGGAGATTAAGATTATTTCAGGATCGCGTTAATACAAGAACCGATTACTTGATATTGTTTTCCCCTCCATACTTTACAGTTCTGTACTTCTCGCTCTTCTGAAATTCGTTTTATAACGTTATAAACAGCATATTCACACCAACCCTATGCTACCAATCACAAACTTGGACTTTATCCAAATCACACTTTCGCAAAATCAACACCTGGGAGATGAGATGCCTGAGGAGAGCTGCCAACTTAACAATCCGAGACCGAGTAAGAAATGCTGTTATCAGACAGACAATGGGATCAACACTTTGTGCCATATTTATTGAAAGACAGAAGATCAAGTGGTTTGGTCATGTCGTTAGAATGCAACACCAGCTACTACCATCATTGGCCTTACATCAAAGATCATCTGCGACGAGACCAAGAGGACGTCCAAGAAAAAATGGATTGACGACATCAAAGATACCACACGGAATGACACTATCCAGTGCCGCCCACTGGGCGCTGGAACGCAAATTATTCCTCCCCACGTCGCTTGACGGCAGAAGTGGAAGATGATGATGATGATGATAATGATGATGAATAACTTTTTTCAACGTGTGTCTTTCCCTGCCGCACTTTCTCGGCAGGAAATAAATACTCACACTTCAGTAACGTCTAGTTTCTCGGCAGGAAATAAATACTCACACTTCAGTAACGGCTAGTTTCTCTACAATCTGCGTATTCTCTTTGGATGATTGATTCATATATAATCGAACTGTTTTATTAATCCGCATAGTCTTCGTCATCATCGTGTTTGCTGTTGCCTTTTTTACAGTTGCCCAGTGTTCTGGAAACTCACGGGAACATATTTATTGTATTTGTAGACAATATGTAAATGTATGGTTACATAATCTCATACAAAGTTTACATTTATTCTTATATTGTTTGCTCCATAAATGTTTAAACCCCCACCCCTCGAAATGGTTGTGAAATTATGTGAAACTAGGTGGAATTTTGTTTTTAAACAGGCATTTCCAACGTTTGAATGCTATAGTATAGCAATACATACCTGTCTACTTATAAGTATGAGTTCTGTTTTGCCGCAACATTCATGCACTCAAATTGCTTAGTATCGTGTATGCGTGTTAGTGTCGTTCCTGTCTTGCCTTCATATTCAAGTAGAATCAAGTTTCTTAGTATCGAATTTCTCTAATATTTCAAACCGTCATTATATTCTCTAGCGTACCGCCGATTCTACTCGATCACGTATTCACCCGGCAATGGCGCGCTTTCCATAAATGTCAGAGCGGGTCGGCTAGATTCAGAAATGTGGCGACCACTTGTGGGCGATTCTGGATGTAGGGCGACGATTTGCTGGCCTGGCTGTGTAGGCTGTCACATAGGATGGATCCTTACGACCAAACGATAGTGCCACTTGACCTCCAAATATGTTGTCTATGGTGTGAGATTCGGGGAATACATTTTGTACTGGATCTTTGAAATCGTCTGAAATTAAAATAAAATTGTAGCCATCGTGTTTGTTTTATCTGATAGTGTAAACACAGCGGCGACATTGCAGTGATCGAGTTTGGAATATTAAGATTGATGCAGAACACAAGCAGACTAGGTGTACTCCTGAGGCAGTTGTCGATTACAAACATACATTACTGCTGGCTGTTGCAGTGTGGCATTCGGTTTAGTTTGTTCGAAATCCAGCTGCAGTCGTACATACACAGATGTCAGAAAGGCAAACATTCATTCCTATCGCATTTACAGCATATCTCTCTCGTGGCTGTCATTGTTTGTCAGCAGGCAGGCAGGCAGGCAGGCAGGTAGCAGGTAGGTAGGTAGGTATGTATGTGCGTGCGTGCGTGCGTGCGTGCGTATTAACTGATTAATTGGAATGGGTGTATTGTGACTCTGGGCACTCTTGTGTGTGTTGTTTCCCTCAATGGATGAAAACGTGTACTAAGTAAGGGTAACGAAAACATGACCGACCGAATGACCGTTAGCACACTGTGAATCCCTCTATTCTGTCGCCGTGTGATCATGCGATCTACTTACACAAGAAATGCCACATATCAAGGCTGTGAGAAGTGTCGATTTATTGACTTCTGTGACTGTTTGCAGACTCGTGGGGGGGGGGGGAGAGTTTCACAATCCCCACATACCTGGTTCGAAGTCAGCGCAGGGGATGTGAAAGGAGACAGCTTTGCGTTGATTTTCACAATGTTTCCAGAAAGCAGATAGCTTTGCGTTGATTTTCACAATGTTTCCAGAAAGTAACAGCAAAATACTGAACGTGGGAAAGAGGAGTGCAAACATTATACAAGGGACACTGGTAATAGAGAAAACTAATCCATGCACAAAAAGCAGTTCAGTGTGCTGTAGAAGTAGTAGCACTTGCATGGACTACACTTGAGCTCAAAGCGAGGGAACAAGTTGATGTTAATATCACATTGTGTGTCTATCCTGCGCTCTCGCAGGGTCGCTCTCCCCCTGTGTTCGTGGACCTCGGGGGGCGTGCGTTGCTGCTCCAGGATTGCCGCGGGGGTCTGCAATGTCGTCTGTGCTGTTCCAGGCGTTGGGGCACTAGGGCATGGAGGTGTGCTGACATTTGCAGATGATGTCCTTGCTATGTCCGTAGCCCACGCAGCAGGGGAGGGGCTGGGTGCAGGTGGCGCACGAGTTGCAGCAGGCGGTGAGCAGGATGTGGACTGGTGTTCGGCGATGGGTGGTTTCATCAACCTGGACGGAACGTTTCTGTTTTGTGGTGCTCTCTGGACAATAGGGCTGTTAAGTTGTTAAGGTTGACGTCTTGGGTCTTACAGTGAATGTCAGAAATGTTAACAGAGGGGGTGGACGGGAATCGCATTCAACGTTAAGCCTTTTATTCAGGAATCATGTGGAAGCAGCTGTTGTGAGTTCTAAGAAGGGACGGTGCGCTGAAGATCATGGCAGCAATCGACACAGAACAAAGAATATTGGTAATACTCTATCAACATTTGATTCTCTGAGCAGATTAGTGTGTATTGGGACCGCTCACAGTATCAGAGAGTCCGCTGGTGCAAGTAGAGCGCACACAGAATGAAGCATTGCGTGTGATGCAAGGATGCACAAGGGCCGCGCCGGTGGTGTGTATGCGATACATCCTTTCTCACGATTGCGGACAGGCTCGAGGTGTTGCAGGCTAGGAGGTTATATCTCCGTTTGGCTGCAGATACGGAACACTCCATGCATGAGGCCCTGAAACAGTTTAGGAGGGCAGGCTGCTCGGAGGAAAATTGTGGATGGCTCAGCCAGAGGACACAATCACAGAAGGGTGTATGCTTGAGAACGCTGTGAGAGGAGAGTGTGGGTCAGACTGTCAGTGGCATTGGATCGGGAATGCAGGGATTGGCCTGCATGCCGCACTGAATATGAGATACAACAATTGATCAACGACGACTCGCGACCAAGCGATGTAATCGGCTACGCGGGTGGCTCTGTGCTAGGAGGTAAAAGAAGTGCCAGGAGGTTTGTGGCGATGTTGGTGGATGGTGTTTGGTCTGGTATGGGATACCGCGAAGTCTAGCATGGGAATGGAGGCGGGAGAAGTCACGTTAGGCTGGCTGGAGGGCGAAGGGGTAAAAGAAAGCATATTTGACTTTTCTCGGGACATGTTGGCGTGGTGAGAGTCGGGAAGGTGGACGGATTGGCTGAGTTCCCACCCACCACTTGGTGGGGCATTGGTGCGTGACGGAGGGGCGGACGTGGTCGGGGTGCATTGGGGTCGTGTGTGTAGACCAGAGGAATAGTTGGATTATCACGGCTTAAAGAGAATGGTCTTTGTGGGGAGTGGGGGGGGGGAGGGGGTAGTGACAGTGGAATCTGGCCGAGACTCGGTGCTCCAAGAGAGGGCCAGACGGACACATAATGGTGCTTTGGGGGAGAGGGGGGGGGTGGGGGGGGGGACATGGGAATCTGGCCGAAACTCGGGGCTCCGAGAGAGGGCCAGATGGACACATAATAATACTGCTACTGGTACCATGCCAGCAAAGAGAGAGGGCCAGACGGACACATAATAATACTGCTACTGGTACTATGCCGGCTCCGTGCCGGAGAGGTTACGGACGCAGTTCGTAATCCTGCACACCAGCGTTCAAAACACAGCTGCCGGAAATTTAGCAGCAGATCACCTTGCGTTTTTTTTTTTTACGAAATGGTATGGGCGCCGGTGGTTAAGATAGCAATGGCAAACTACTGAACGTAAGCTTGCCAAGAGATCACAACAGATGGTGTTGACTGTGACATCCTGTAAACGATATGCAACTAACTAACTGGTACCATTAGTATTGGAACTTTTCGCTGGCTGTTGTTGATGGGGGAATGCCCCGAGTGCTGTGATGTCGATTCTTCTCAACTTAACTTAAGTGTGTCTATCATCTAAGATTGTTGTTCACAACGGTCAGCATACGGTGTTCTGGTTAAGTAGATTCTAATATCATTTGTCAGTGTGTCTAGCATCTAAATTGTTGTTCTCACAGTCTGCTCATCTCTCAAAAAGTATATTTGTACCTAAAGCTCTTGTTCTTTTAGGCATTAATCTTATCGAAACGATTACGTGCGAGCGATGTTGTAAGAACAACGTCAGACAAACTGGTAGACGATTAGCAGACAGGCATAGGGAGCATCTATGAGGAGGTGCATTGTCTGCTACGTCGCCTGATGCTGTTGAAATTCCCCAGGCCATAAAGGCGCCGAGGGTGTTGCGTGGCAGTTAAAGCTTATTCAAACAGCTCCATCACAATTCAAATCGAAAACTCCTTCTCCTCCTCCTCCTCCTCCACCTTCCCTCCTCTTCTTCTTCTTCTTCTTCTTCTTCTTCTTCTTCTTCTTCTTCTTCTTCTTCTTCTTCTTCTTCTTCTTCTTCTTCTTCTTCTTCTTTTCTTCTTCCCTCCTTCTTCTCCTCCTTCTTCTCCTCCTCATTCTCCTCCTCCTTTTCCTCCGCCTCTTCTTCTTCTTCTTCTTCTTCTTCTTCTTCTTCTTCTTCTTCTTCTTCTTCTTCTTCTTCTTCTTCTTCTTCTTCTTCTTCTTCTTCTTTTTCTTCATCATCTTTGGTTAGTGATTCCCCGATAACTTACATATAAAATTAATTGCAATATATGAGAATGGGAAAATTATTGACAGTTAGTCAGAATAACAATCGAGTACTTCAGTCTGAGGTGAGGACAAATTGACGGTCATTGACCGAATGGTATAGAAGTAAGATATAGTTGTGAGGGGTCATTAACTGCCGATTTCACCGGACAAAACAACGCGGAGACATCGGGTTGTGGAACACACGAAGACGTTGATCAAAGAGTTAGAACTCTTTGATGTACGATGAGTGAGGAACTCGGGACTCAACGGAGGAACGGGACGGAGCGGCCAGGAACGAATACGTTATTTCACAGACTTTTGATGTGAAGGAAACGGCAAATTAGATTGTTGATGTAGTGATATCAAAAGAGAACGGAGAATTGGAGCCCAGGTATAAATAGTAGAAAACTGGTTTTGCTGTTTAATGTGAGACCAGCGATTCCATCTGGAAGGAACGGTTCTATGTGTCCTTTATAAGAAGAGAATATTAGGTCCC
Source organism: Cepaea hortensis (assembly GCA_963921405.1). NCBI lineage: Eukaryota > Metazoa > Mollusca > Gastropoda > Stylommatophora > Helicidae > Cepaea > Cepaea hortensis. Next base: position 73,145,742 of record OY992882.1, read on the forward strand.
AAATTGCTTAGAGGCGATGGGGCTGTGGAGCTTATGTGCGTGTGTATTTCGATTCTTGGACTAACATAGATTATATAAGGTAATCTAGCTTTAGCTTAGGAATATAGCATCGGGAACTAGATGTCTGGGTTTTGCTGTTACCATTTCCTTCTTTTAGCTAATCGTTTAGACTTTAGTGAACTCATCTGTCTTATGTCGGAGTATCTTTCGGAAGCGTCTAAGTACGGCCGGGAGACATGCTCTCACATAGGAATTAGTCTGAAGCAGACTAATATCACATGGTTATATATATCACCCACAGGTTCCACGAAAACACCAGACAGGTTCAGAGAAGATTAAAGAAAGTAACTTCACTTGTGCTGAGAAAAAGTACCTCACTAGAACCACTAAGAACAAAGACATGTTCTAATCGTGAGAAGAGATACCCAATCGCCCATAAAGGAACTCTGTATAAATAAAAGAATATCCAAGTAAAGAAAGTAAATGGAAAAGAAGTTAAACTGCTGAAGGCAGAGCAACATAAAACTGCATACATTTGCACAGTGGACTAATATAAAACTTTACTAACTGGAGACAGTGTGTAGAACATTTATAGTAGATCTAGACAGTGTTAGACAGTGGTGATGTGTTTTCAGTGATGGATTTTATTAACGTCCAAAAAAGGGAAATCTGTCTACTTCAGAAACTTATCGTAATCGCATTGAACATTTTCTAAAGATTGGATTACATCCAGACTCAGGCTGAACGGAGCATCCAGGGTGAGAGCTGTCCATATATGTGTGATGTCTTGTTGCATGGCTGTATGCAGATGAGAGATGTGATACGAAGCATAGACATTCAGAGTCCTATCTCGCACTCACAATAGAAGACACTACCAACTACATATACACATTCAATACATACAACTGACATAGTTTTCAGCAATAAATATTTTATTAATTGTTGGATGAAACTGTTGTCAGGGTATGTTATGAGGGAATAAGAGAGAGAGAGAGAGAGAGAGAGAGAGAGAGAGAGAGAGAGAGAGAGAGAGAGAGAGAGAGAGAGAGAGAGAGAGAGAGAGAGGAGAGAGAGTAGAAGACAGAACGGAGGAGTGTAGACAAAAGTCTGTCAATAATTCCCAAGTATAAGGATCTTAGAGGTGTGCTTGTTGATTCCACTTTCCTCCCGGGACGACAAGCGACAATCTTCTTCGCTCCTTCTTCTCTTCCTCATCCTCCTCCTCCTTTTCCTCCTCCCCTTCCTCCTCCTCCTTCTTCTTCTTCTTCTTCTTCTTCTTCTTCTTCTTCTTCTTCTTCTTCTTCTTCTTCTTCTTCTTCTTCTTCTTCTTCTTCTTCTTCTTCTTCTTCTTCTTCTTCTTTCTTCTTGTTCTGCTATTGCTGCTGCTGCTGTTGCTGCTATTGTTGTTGTTATTGCTGCTTCATCGTATCAAGCTGTTAGAATTAGTTAACAAAGGGTAACAAAGCTGACAACTCACGCTATAAAACCAGTAATAAGTTTAAAAAATAAAATTGCACAGAGAACGATGACGCAAGAACATTGGGCAACTAATTCTGTCGTGTAAAGTTTGGGACAATCTCGCAACACCTAGGCCAGCCCTGTCCAAGCGATGCCAGTCATACTGGCATAGTTCTAGGGACAATCTAACCACGCCTAGATGCCAGTCATACTGGCATAGTTCTAGGGACAATCTAACCACGCCTAGATGCCAGTCATACTGGCATAGTTCTAGGGACAATCTAACCACGCCTAGATGCCAGTCATACTGGCATAGTTCTAGGGACAATCTAACCACACCTAGGCTAGCCCAGTCCAAGCGATGTGAGTCATACTGGCATAGTTCTAGGGACAATCTAACCACACCTAGGCCAGCCCAGTCCAAGCGATGTCAGTCATACTGGCATAGTTCTAGGGACAATCTAACCACACCTAGATGCCAGTCATACAGGCATAGTTCTAGGGACATCTAACCACACCTAGGCCAGCCCAGTCCAAGCGATGTCAGTCATACAGGCATAGTTCTAGGGACAATGTCGCCACACCTAGGCCAGCCCTGTCCAAGCGATGTCAGTCATACTGGCATAGTTCTAGGGACAATCTAACCACACCTAGGCCAGCCCTGTCCAAGCGATGTCAGTCATACTGGCATAATTCTAGGGACAATCTAACCACACCTAGGCCAGCCCAGTCCAAGCGATGTCAGTCATACGGGCATAGTTCTAGGGACAATCTCGCCACACCTAGGCCAGCCCTGTCCAAGCGATGTCAGTCATACTGGCATAGTTCTAGGGACAATCTAACCACACCTAGGCCAGCCCAGTCCAAGCGATGTCAGTCATACTGGCATAGTTTTAGGGACAATCTAACCACGCCTAGATGCCAGTCATACTGGCATAGTTCTAGGGACAATCTAACCACACCTAGGCCAGCCCTGTCCAAGCGACGTCAGTCATACTGGCATAGTTCTAGGGACAATCTAACCACACCTAGGCCAGCCCAGTCCAAGAGATGCCAGTCATACTGGCATAGTTCTAGGGACAATCTAACCACACCTAGGCCAGCCCAGTCCAAGCGACGTCAGTCATGCTGGCATAGTTCTAGGGACAATCTCGCCACACCTAGATGTCAGTCATACTGGCATAGTTCTAGGGACAATCTCGCCACACCTAGATGTCAGTCATACTGGCATAGTTCTAGGGACAATCTAACCACACCTAGGCCAGCCCTGTCCAAGCGTTTTCAGTCATACAGGCATAGTTCTAAGGACAATCTAACCACACCTAGGCCAGCCCAGTCCAAGAGATGCCAGTCATACTGGCATAGTTCTAGGGACAATCTAACCACACCTAGGCCAGCCCTGTCCAAGCGATGTCAGTCATACAGGCATAGTTCTAGGGACAATCTAACCACACCTAGGCCAGCCCAGTCCAAGCGATGTCAGTCATACAGGCATAGTTCTAGGGACAATCTAACCACATCTAGGCCAGCCCAGTCCAAGCGACGTCAGTCATACTGGCATAGTTCTAGGGACAATCTAACCACGCCTAGATGCCAGTCATACTGACATAGTTCTAGGGACAATCTAACCACGCCTAGATGTCAGTCATACTGGCATAGTTCTAGGGACAATCTAACCACGCCTAGATGTCAGTCATACTGGCATAGTTCTAGAGACAATCTAACCACGCCTAGATGTCAGTCATACTGGCATAGTTCTAGGGACAATCTAACCACACCTAGGCCAGCCCAGTCCAAGCGACGTCAGTCATACTGGCATAGTTCTAGGGACTATCTAACCACACCTAGACCAGCCCAGTCCAAGCGACGTCAGTCATACTGGCATAGTTCTAGGGACAATCTAACCACACCTAGGCCAGCCCAGTCCAAGCGACGTCAGTCATACTGGCATAGTTCTAGGGACAATCTCACCACACTTAGACCAGCCCAGTCCAAGAGATACCAGTCATACACGCATAATTCTAGGGACAATCTCTGCACACCTAGGCCAGCCATGTCTAATTGTTTCGAGTCACAAAAAGAGAAAACAGAATTAGAGCAACTGTGACCGTGCTTGGGCAGACCCTGGCCAGGAATACTAACAGTGAGAACTCCCGCGAAGACAAATAAAATCAGGAATGCGACGGGCAGAAACTGAAGTCTGCATCGGTAAATCAGTGACCAGTGATCACTATGCTGTTAGGATAACATTTACTATAGATGCCGGTAAACAGGCAAATTAAACACCCAACCTGTGTGCAGCAACCGCCTGATAGTGGTAGCAAATAGCTAATTAAGCTGTTAAACGGCCAAATGATACCCCCCCCCCCCCAACTTGCGTGCGACAGACATCTTATAGTAATAGTCAATCAGTGTTAAACAGCCAAATTATGCCCCCAACTTGCGTGCGACAGACATCTTATAGTAATAGTCAATCAGTGTTAAACAGCCAAATTATGCCCCCAACTTGCGTGCGACAGACATCTTATAGTAATAGTCAATCAGTGTTAAACAGCCAAATTATTCCCCCAACTTGCGTGCGACAGACATCTTATAGTAATAGTCAATCAGTGTTAAACAGCCAAATTATGCCCCCAACTTGCGTGCGACAGACATCTTATAGTAATAGTCAATCAGTGTTAAACAGCCAAATTATCCCCCCAACTTGCGTGCGACAGACATCTTATAGTAATAGTCAATCAGTGTTAAACAGCCAAATTATTCCCCCAACTTGCGTGTGACAGACATCTTATAGTAATAGTCAATCAGCCATCAAGTGACAAGAGTCCCGGTATATGAAGCTAAACTCTGATTGCCACCATAGTGCCGGATCTGGAGCACACATCGGAGATCATGACTATACAGTTCTCTTTGTAATCTGACATTTTAACACAATTGGTAGTTGGATATTTTATTATTATTTTTTGTTCATCTTTCTTGAGCATCTTTCTCTGTCTTGTACTTCTTCTCTTATCTAGTGTTTTCCTCAAATGCGACCCCTCCAAGACAACATACATTTCTGAACATGTTTCCATACTTGTCTAATCTTCTCCACCCGACCTCGTGCGTTTATGAATGTTTTTATTTAATATCTTTTCTGTTCAGCTATGACAATACTGCATCTCAGAATCTTCCAAGCTCTTTTCATCCTGTTTGTTGAGTGTGTTTCACTCATACAGTTCTACGGGCCATACATGCGTAACGAATATTCGTTTCCTCAGTTCCGTAATGACATTACCTGAGGACATAAATGTTTATATATGTCCCATTATAAGGAATTAACTTGCTTGATAAAAATAAATGCCCGAGTTACTTAATGTTGATGGGCAACATTCCTTCAATGTATGTGGGGAGGGTGTGTTTACCACCGGGTCCCACCCTGAACATGTGGTATTGTCGTCATTTCCTGTCACACAAATAGACGGCAAAGCTAAAACGACACATGTGACAAGAAAAACAAAACAGACCAGAATATCGTCTCTGTCGGAACCCTGCTGCCAACAACAGGCCACATAAAACTACTTAAAATTAAACCCAGTGGTTGTCCCAACAACAGACCAGTGGGGTGTCTGGAGAATCAGGCATTAACAAAAGCGGTTACTGGCACAAAAATGCCATAGATCTTAACGCCAGGAACAGTAGGCGGTAAAGCCCGCCATATCTGGCCACAGAAAGACAAAATGCACAACAATGGCTTCAAAAGCTGGCAAATGGGGGTTTCAGGTCATAACTTGTTAACAGCTTATGATGCTGAAAGATGTTATCGTATGCTCGACATTTCTGACAGAGGTTTACAGTCTCATTTATAAGACAATGTATGTATTGTCGGGACTTTTGTTCTGTATGGCTTTGACAATATGTCTGTTTGTCTGTCTGTCTGTCTGTCTGCCTGCCTGCCTGCCTGTCTGTCCGCCCGCCCGTCCGTCCGTTCGTCTGTCTGTCTGTCTGTCTGTCCTGTCTGTCGATCCCTCCCTCCCTCCCTCCAGCCGTCCGTCGGTCGATAGTTTTGTATGTTTGTTTGTCTGTCTGTCTGGAAGGATGAATATCCAGTTGGCAAATTATCTCACACTCATATTGTGACCATGTTAATTATTTATGTACGTGTGATTACACGATGGCTGGAATTATCATCATGTTCATTATATTACTGATATGAAAGATGCGAATGGCGTGAATGATAAATATGGTTATGTCAATGGCGTATGAAAAATGGAACCCGGAACATATGACAGGAATGCGTGTCCAACTCCTAGCCATGGGTAAATACAGTTCTTTCGTTCGGTCTATGTGTGCTAGTATAGCACTGATACCGGAGGAGACAGCTGAATACCAGCTCAAGACCAATGTCTGGGCTACAAGGAAGTCGCTTCTGTTAGTGCTGTTTTCTCAAACAATTCCCCTCCTACCTGTAATCATTGTTTGACAACAGTAGATGAGTTTTACAAGTACATTGCACCCATTGCTTCTGCGTGAACCACGAAGTGATCAGTTCACAAAGTCTGGCATTGAACCACGAAGTGATCAGTCTGGCAAGATCTGGCAGTTCTATGAAAGCTTCTAGCCAACCAAAGTGATTAGTACATAATGTCTGGCGCATCTGTGACACGTTGTAGTTAATCAAAGAGATCAGAACACAAGGTCTGTTGGGGGTATGAAACTCTCTAGCCAGTCACCTCAAGAATCGCGGCACAACAAAACTCACGCATTAAAGTGATGTGTAAACAGACATCTCCAGCATATGACTCCCCCACGAGGACCTTGTCCTAATGGAAAAATTGTGTCTAATCAAATCATTGTCAGGCATATTGTCTTGATCTGTGCACATTGTTTTGTGAGCAAATCATTCTATTGCCTCTAGAATGACATTGCAAGTGTGCGTACACGCATATATATAGTCTGTGTGTCTATGTGTGTGTGTTCATCACAGTAGCATCTGCTATGACTAGTCTTCTATGGGTGGGTGTATGGAGAAAAGAGAAAGATCTAAAACACACGTAGAAGAGACGTAGACAGAAATTAATCATATGAGATGGACATGAACTCAGTTGTATGGTATAACCAAGGAGGATGCGGTGGCCAGAAGTCAGTTGGTTGAGGGTCTATTGCCCAAATGGGGGATAGATTTAGGAAGAAAAAGAAGGTCTCGTTTCCGGCATGTCCCCCACTGACGTTTATGTACCCAGTCCAATCCTGCTCATAATTCATGAAAAAATTAAACAAACAAGAAAACTTAAGGTTTTTATGTATGTGCCAACGATGGGTGATTTGATCAATATAACCCATGTCACCTTTATCTCCCAGAAAAAATTTATGGTACCTACTTCAGGCTGGCTTGATCTGGGAGTCCTGGACAATTACATTAAAAACAATTTTTAAATTAAAAATAACCCCCCCCCCTTTCCCTTCCGTTTTCCCACCCATAATTGAAGGGGACTCAAACACAGACCTGTTGGCAAACGTCTAAGCCATTGTGCTGCATCGGCTCGTGTTGAATCAAACGTCTAAGCCAGGGGTGGCCAACCTTTTCAGCAGGCGGGCCAAATTTCAGAAATATTTCCTGCCAGGCCACGCACCTAATTTTTTTCTTATTTGGGGTGTTAATTAAAGTAAACAAGCAAGCGTGCTACAGCTTCGACCACATCGTCGCTTCCCACTCCGCGGGCCGCAACATGACTACCGGCGGGACGCATGCGGCCCGCGGGCCTCATGTTGGCCACCCCTGGTCTAAGCCATTGTGCTGCATCAGCTCGTATTGTATCAAAAGTCTAAGCCATTGTGCTACATCGGCTAGTGTTGGATCAGTTACTGTGTTGTTATCCAAAATTCACGTGTTTGCATTATTGACAAAGATTCTCTCGTGTGCAAGGTTAGTGTCTAACTCTAGCTGTTTCTCTCATCTACAAGGTTAGTGTCTAACTCTAGTTGTTTCTCTCATCTACAAGGTATGTGTCTAACTCTAGCTGTTTCTCTCATCTACAAGGTTAGTGTCTAACTCTAGCTGTTTCTCTCATCTACAAGGTATGTGTCTAACTCTAGCTGTTTCTCTCATCTACAAAGTTAGTGTCTAACTCTAGCTGTTTCTCTCATCTACAAGGTATGTGTCTAACTCTAGCTGTTTCTCTCATCTACAAGGTTAGTGTCTAACCCTAGCTGTTTCTCTCATCTACAAGGTTAATGTCTAACTCTAGCTGTTTCTCTCATCTACAAGGTTAATGTCTAACTCTAGCTGTTTCTCTCATCTACAAGGTTAATGTCTAACCCTAGCTGTTTCTCTCATCTACAAGGTATGTGTCTAACTCTAGCTGTTTCTCTCATCTACAAGGTTAATGTCTAACTCTAGCTGTTTCTCTCATCTACAAGGTTAATGTCTAACTCTAGCTGTTTCTCTCATCTACAAAGTTAGTGTCTAACTCTAGCTGTTTCTCTCATCTACAAGGTATGTGTCTAACTCTAGCTGTTTCTCTCATCTACAAGGTATGTGTCTACCTCTAGCTGTTTCTCTCATCTACAAGGTATGTGTCTAACTCTAGCTGTTTCTCTCATCTACAAGGTTAATGTCTAACCCTAGCTGTTTCTCTCATCTACAAGGTATGTGTCTAACCCTAGCTGTTTCTCTCATCTACAAGGTTAGTGTCTAACCCTAGCTGTTTCTCTCATCTACAAGGTTTGTGTCTAACTCTAGCTGTTTCTCTCATCTACAAGGTTAATGTCTAACTCTAGCTGTTTCTCTCATCTACAAGGTATGTGTCTAACCCTAGCTGTTTCTCTCATCTACAAGGTTAGTGTCTAACCCTAGCTGTTTCTCTCATCTACAAGGTTTGTGTCTAACTCTAGCTGTTTCTCTCATCTACAAGGTTAGTGTTTAACTCTAACTGTTTCTCTCATCTACAAAGTTAGTGTCTAACTCTAGCTGTTTCTCTCATCTACAAGGTTAGTGTCTAACTCTAGCTGTTTCTCTCATCTACAAGGTTAGTGTCTAACTCTAGCTGTTTCTCTCATCTACAAGGTTAATGTCTAACTCTAGCTGTTTCTCTCATCTACAAGGTTAGTGTCTAACCCTAGCTGTTTCTCTCATCTACAAGGTTAGTGTCTAACCCTAGCTGTTTCTCTCATCTACAAGGTTTGTGTCTAACTCTAGCTGTTTCTCTCATCTACAAGGTTAGTGTTTAACTCTAACTGTTTCTCTCATCTACAAGGTTAGTGTCTAACTCTAGCTGTTTCTCTTGTCTACAAGGTTAGTGTCTAACTCTAGCTGTTTCTCTCGTCTACAAGGTTAGTGTCTAACTCTAGCTGTTTCTCTCGTCTACAAGGTTAGTGTCTAACTCTAGCTGTTTCACTCATCTACAAGGTTAGTGTCTAACTCTAGTTGTTTCTCTCATCTACAAGGTTAGTGTCTATCTCTAGTTGTTTCTCTCATCTACAAGGTTAGTGTTTAACTCTAGCTGTTTCTCTCATCTACAAGGTTAGTGTCTAACTCTAGTTGTTTCTCTCATCTACAAGGTTAGTGTTTAACTCTAGCTGTTTCTCTCATCTACAAGGTTAGTGTCTAACTCTAGTTGTTTCTCTCATCTACAAGGTTAGTGTTTAACTCTAGCTGTTTCTCTCATCTACAAGGTTAGTGTCTAACTCTAGCTGTTTCTCTCATCTACAAGGTTAGTGTTTAACTCTAGCTGTTTCTCTCATCTACAAGGTTAGTGTTTAACTCTAGCTGTTTCTCTCATCTACAAGGTTAGTGTTTAACTCTAGTTGTTTCTCTCATCTACAAGGTTAGTGTTTAACTCTAGCTGTTTCTCTCATCTACAAGGTTAGTGTCTAACTCTAGCTGTTTCTCTCATCTACAAGGTTTGTGTCTAACTCTAGCTGTTTCTCTCATCTACAAGGTTAGTGTCTAACTCTAGCTGTTTCTCTCATCTACAAGGTTAGTGTCTAACTCTAGCTGTTTCTCTCATCTACAAGGTTAGTGTCTACATCTAGCTGTTTCTCTCATCTACAAGGTTAGTGTCTAACTCTAGCTGTTTCTCTCATCTACAAGGTTAGTGTTTAACTCTAGCTGTTTCTCTCGTCTACAAGGTTAGTGTCTAACTCTAGCTGTTTCTCTCATCTACAAGTTTAGTGTCTACATCTAGCTGTTTCTCTCATCTACAAGGTTAGTGTCTAACTCTAGCTGTTTCTCTCATCTACAAGGTTAGTGTTTAACTATAGCTGTTTCTCTCAACTACAAGGTTAGTGTTTAACTCTAGCTGTTTCTCTCATCTACAAGGTTAGTGTCTAACTCTAGCTGTTTCTTTCATCTACAAGGTTAGTGTCTAACTCTAGCTGTTTCTCTCATCTACAAGGTTAGTGTTTAACTCTAGCTGTTTCTCTCGTCTACAAGGTTAGTGTCTAACTCTAGCTGTTTCTCTCATCTACAAGGTTAGTGTCTAACTCTAGCTGTTTCTCTCATCTACAAGGTTAGTGTCTACCTCTAGCTGTTTCTCTCATCAACAAGGTTAGTGTCTACCTCTAGCTGTTGCTCGCATCTACAAGGTTAGTGTCTAACTCTAGCTGTTTCTCTCATCTACAAGATTAGTGTTTAACTCTAGCTGTTTATCTCGTCTACAAGGTTAGTGTCTAACTGTAGCTGTTTCTCTCATCTACAAGGTTAGTGTCTACCTCTAGCTGTTTCTTTCATCTAAAAGGTTAGTGTCTACCTCTAGCTGTTTCTCTCATCTACAAGGTTAGTGTCTAACTCTAGCTATTTCTCTCATCTACAAGGTTAGTGTTTAACTCTAGCTGTTTCTCTCGTCTACAAGGTTAGTGTCTAACTCTAGCTGCCTCTCTCATCTACAAGGTTAGTGTCTACCTCTAGCTGTTTCTCTCATCTACAAGGTATGTGTCTAACTCTAACTGTTTCTCTCATCTACAAGGTTAGTGTCTACCTCTAGCTGTTTCTCTCATCTACAAGGTATGTGTCTAACTCTAGCTGTTTCTCTCATCTACAAGGTATGTGTCTAACTCTAGCTGTTTCTCTCATCTACAAGGTTAGTGTCTAACCCTAGCTGTTTCTCTCATCTACAAGGTTAGTGTCTAACCCTAGCTGTTTCTCTCATCTACAAGGTTAATGTCTAACTCTAGCTGTTTCTCTCATCTACAAGGTTAATGTCTAACTCTAGCTGTTTCTCTCATCTACAAGGTTAATGTCTAACCCTAGCTGTTTCTCTCATCTACAAGGTATGTGTCTAACTCTAGCTGTTTCTCTCATCTACAAGGTTAGTGTCTAACTCTAGCTGTTTCTCTCATCTACAAGGTATGTGTCTAACTCTAGCTGTTTCTCTCATCTACAAGGTTAGTGTCTAACTCTAGCTGTTTCTCTCATCTACAAGGTATGTGTCTAACTCTAGCTGTTTCTCTCATCTACAAGGTTAGTGTCTAACCCTAGCTGTTTCTCTCATCTACAAGGTTAATGTCTAACTCTAGCTGTTTCTCTCATCTACAAGGTTTGTGTCTAACTCTAGCTGTTTCTCTCATCTACAAGGTTAGTGTTTAACTCTAACTGTTTCTCTCATCTACAAGGTTAGTGTCTAACTCTAGCTGTTTCTCTCATCTACAAGGTTAGTGTCTAACTCTAGCTGTTTCTCTCATCTACAAGGTTAGTGTCTAACTCTAGCTGTTTCTCTCATCTACAAGGTTAGTGTTTAACTCTAACTGTTTCTCTCATCTACAAGGTTTGTGTCTAACTCTAGCTGTTTCTCTCATCTACAAGGTTAGTGTTTAACTCTAACTGTTTCTCTCATCTACAAGGTTAGTGTCTAACTCTAGCTGTTTCTCTTGTCTACAAGGTTAGTGTCTAACTCTAGCTGTTTCTCTCGTCTACAAGGTTAGTGTTTAACTCTAGCTGTTTCTCTCATCTACAAGGTTAGTGTCTAACTCTAGTTGTTTCTCTCATCTACAAGGTTAGTGTTTAACTCTAGCTGTTTCTCTCATCTACAAGGTTAGTGTCTAACTCTAGTTGTTTCTCTCATCTACAAGGTTAGTGTTTAACTCTAGCTGTTTCTCTCATCTACAAGGTTAGTGTCTAACTCTAGCTGTTTCTCTCATCTAGAAGGTTAGTGTTTAACTCTAGTTGTTTCTCTCATCTACAAGGTTAGTGTTTAACTCTAGCTGTTTCTCTCATCTACAAGGTTAGTGTTTAACTCTAGTTGTTTCTCTCATCTACAAGGTTAGTGTCTAACTCTAGCTGTTTCTCTCATCTACAAGGTTTGTGTTTAACTCTAGTTGTTTCTCTCATCTACAAGGTTAGTGTTTAACTCTAGCTGTTTCTCTCATCTACAAGGTTAGTGTTTAACTCTAGCTGTTTCTCTCATCTACAAGGTTAGTGTCTAACTCTAGTTGTTTCTCTCATCTACAAGGTTAGTGTTTAACTCTAGCTGTTTCTCTCATCTACAAGGTTAGTGTCTAACTCTAGCTGTTTCTCTCATCTACAAGGTTAGTGTTTAACTCTAGTTGTTTCTCTCATCTACAAGGTTAGTGTTTAACTCTAGCTGTTTCTCTCATCTACAAGGTTAGTGTTTAACTCTAGTTGTTTCTCTCATCTACAAGGTTAGTGTCTAACTCTAGCTGTTTCTCTCATCTACAAGGTTAGTGTCTAACTCTAGCTGTTTCTCTCATCTACAAGGTTAGTGTTTAACTCTAGTTGTTTCTCTCATCTACAAGGTTAGTGTTTAACTCTAGCTGTTTCTCTCATCTACAAGGTTAGTGTTTAACTCTAGTTGTTTCTCTCATCTACAAGGTTAGTGTCTAACTCTAGCTGTTTCTCTCATCTACAAGGTTTGTGTTTAACTCTAGTTGTTTCTCTCATCTACAAGGTTAGTGTCTAACTCTAGCTGTTTCTCTCATCTACAAGGTTTGTGTTTAACTCTAGTTGTTTCTCTCATCTACAAGGTTAGTGTCTATCTCTAGCTGTTTCTCTCATCTACAAGGTTTGTGTTTAACTCTAGTTGTTTCTCTCATCTACAAGGTTAGTGTCTAACTCTAGCTGTTTCTCTCATCTACAAAGTTAGTGTTTAACTCTAGTTGTTTCTCTCATCTACAAGGTTAGTGTTTAACTCTAGCTGTTTCTCTCATCTACAAGGTTAGTGTCTAACTCTAGCTGTTTCTCTCATCTACAAGGTTTGTGTCTAACTCTAGCTGTTTCTCTCATCTACAAGGTTAGTGTCTAACTCTAGCTGTTTCTCTCATCTACAAGGTTAGTGTCTAACTCTAGCTGTTTCTCTCATCTACAAGGTTAGTGTCTACATCTAGCTGTTTCTCTCATCTACAAGGTTAGTGTCTAACTCTAGCTGTTTCTCTCATCTACAAGGTTAGTGTTTAACTCTAGCTGTTTCTCTCGTCTACAAGGTTAGTGTCTAACTCTAGCTGTTTCTCTCATCTACAAGTTTAGTGTCTACATCTAGCTGTTTCTCTCATCTACAAGGTTAGTGTCTAACTCTAGCTGTTTCTCTCATCTACAAGGTTAGTGTTTAACTATAGCTGTTTCTCTCAACTACAAGGTTAGTGTTTAACTCTAGCTGTTTCTCTCATCTACAAGGTTAGTGTCTAACTCTAGCTGTTTCTCTCATCTAAAAGGTTAGTGTCTAACTCTAGCTGTTTCTCTCATCTACAAGGTTAGTGTTTAACTCTAGCTGTTTCTCTCGTCTACAAGGTTAGTGTCTAACTCTAGCTGTTTCTCTCATCTACAAGGTTAGTGTCTAACTCTAGCTGTTTCTCTCATCTACAAGGTTAGTGTCTACCTCTAGCTGTTTCTCTCATCTACAAGGTTAGTGTCTAACTCTAGCTGTTTCTCTCATCTACAAGGTTAGTGTTTAACTCTAGCTGTTTCTCTCGTCTACAAGGTTAGTGTCTAACTCTAGCTGTTTCTCTCATCTACAAGGTTTGTGTCTAACTCTAGCTGTTTCTCTCATCTACAAGATTAGTGTTTAACTCTAGCTGTTTATCTCATCTACAAGATTAGTGTTTAACTCTAGCTGTTTCTCTCATCTACAAGGTTAGTGTTTAACTCTAGCTGTTTCTCTCGTCTACAAGGTTAGTGTCTAACTCTAGCTGTTTCTCTCATCTACAAGGTTTGTGTCTAACTCTAGCTGTTTCTCTCATCTACAAGATTAGTGTTTAACTCTAGCTGTTTATCTCGTCTACAAGGTTAGTGTCTAACTGTAGCTGTTTCTCTCATCTACAAGGTTAGTGTCTACCTCTAGCTGTTTCTTTCATCTAAAAGGTTAGTGTCTACCTCTAGCTGTTTCTCTCATCTACAAGGTTAGTGTCTAACTCTAGCTATTTCTCTCATCTACAAGGTTAGTGTTTAACTCTAGCTGTTTCTCTCGTCTACAAGGTTAGTGTCTAACTCTAGCTGCCTCTCTCATCTACAAGGTTTGTGTCTAACTCTAGCTGTTTCTCTCATCTACAAGGTATGTGTCTAACTCTAGCTGTTTCTCTCATCTACAAGGTTAGTGTCTACCTCTAGCTGTTTCTCTCATCTACAAGGTATGTGTCTAACTCTAACTGTTTCTCTCATCTACAAGGTTAGTGTCTACCTCTAGCTGTTTCTCTCATCTACAAGGTATGTGTCTAACTCTAGCTGTTTCTCTCATCTACAAGGTATGTGTCTAACTCTAGCTGTTTCTCTCATCTACAAGTTTAGTGTCTAACCCTAGCTGTTTCTCTCATCTACAAGGTTAGTGTCTAACCCTAGCTGTTTCTCTCATCTACAAGGTTAATGTCTAACTCTAGCTGTTTCTCTCATCTACAAGGTTAGTGTCTAACTCTAGCTGTTTCTCTCATCTACAAGGTTAGTGTCTAACTCTAGCTGTTTCTCTCATCTACAAGGTTAGTGTTTAACTCTAACTGTTTCTCTCATCTACAAGGTTAGTGTCTAACTCTAGCTGTTTCTCTCATCTACAAGGTTAGTGTTTAACTCTAGCTGTTTCTCTCGTCTACAAGGTTAGTGTCTAACTCTAGCTGTTTCTCTCATCTACAAGGTTAGTGTCTACCTCTAGCTGTTTCTTTCATCTACAAGGTTAGTGTCTACCTCTAGCTGTTTCTCTCATCTACAAGGTTAGTGTTTAACTCTAGCTGTTTCTCTCATCTACAAGGTTAGTGTCTAACTCTAGCTATTTCTCTCATCTACAAGGTTAGTGTTTAACTCTAGCTGTTTCTCTCAACTACAAGGTTAGTGTTTAACTCTAGCTGTTTCTCTCATCTACAAGGTTAGTGTCTAACTCTAGCTGTTTCTCTCATCTACAAGGTTTGTGTCTAACTCTAGCTGTTTCTCTCATCTACAAGGTTAGTGTCTAACTATAGCTGTTTCTCTCATCTATAATGTTAGTGTCTAACACTAACTGTTTCTCTCATCACAAGGTTAGTGTCTAACTCTAGCTGTTTCTCTCATCTACAAGGTTAGTGTTTAACTCTAGCTGTTTCTCTCGTCTACAAGGTTAGTGTCTAACTCTAGCTGTTTCTCTCATCTACAAGGTTAGTGTCTACATCTAGCTGTTTCTCTCATCTACAAGGTTAGTGTCTAACTCTAGCTGTTTCTCTCATCTACAAGGTTAGTGTTTAACTCTAGCTGTTTCTCTCAACTACAAGGTTAGTGTTTAACTCTAGCTGCTTCTCTCATCTACATGGTTAGTGTCTAACTCTAGCTGCTTCTCTCATCTACAAGGTTAGTGTCTAACTCTAGCTGTTTCTCTCATCTACAAGGTTAGTGTTTAACTCTAGCTGTTTCTCTCATCTACAAGGTTAGTGTCTACCTCTAGCTGTTTCTCTAGTCTACAAGGTTAGTGTCTAACTCTAGCTGTTTCTCTCATCTACAAGGTTAGTGTCTACCTCTAGCTGTTTCTCTCATCTACAAGGTTAGTGTCTACCTCTAGCTGTTTCTCGCATCTACAAGGTTAGTGTCTAAATCTAGCTGTTTCTCTCATCTACAAGATTAGTGTTTAACTCTAGCTGTTTATCTCGTCTACAAAGTTAGTGTCTAACTGTAGCTGTTTCTCTCATCTACAAGGTTAGTGTCTACCTATAGCTGTTTCTTTCATCTAAAAGGTTAGTGTCTACCTCTAGCTGTTTCCCTCATCTACAAGGTTAGTGTCTAACTCTAGCTATTTCTCTCATCTACATGGTTAGTGTTTAACTCTAGCTGTTTCTCTCATCTACAAGGTTAGTGTCTAACTCTAGCTGATTTTCTCATCTACAAGGTTAGTGTCTAACTCTAGCTGTTTCTCTCATCTACAAGGTTAGTGTTTAACTCTAGCTGTTTCTCTCGTCTACAAGGTTAGTGTCTAACTCTAGCTGTTTCTCTCATCTACAAGGTTAATGTCTAACTCTAGCTGTTTCTCTCATCTACAAGGTTTGTGTCTAACTCTAGCTGTTTCTCTCATCTACAAGGTTAGTGTCTACCTCTAGCAGTTTCTCTCATCTACAAGGTTAGTGTCTAACTCTAGCTGTTTCTCTCGTCTACAATGTTAGTGTCTAACTCTAGCTGTTTCTCTCATCTACAAGGTTAGTGTCTAACTCTAGCTGTTTCTCTCATCTACAAGGTATGTGTCTAACTCTAGCTGTTTCTCTCATCTACAAGGTTAGTGTCTAACTCTAGCTATTTCTCTCATCTACATGGTTAGTGTTTAACTCTAGCTGCTTCTCTCATCTACAAGGTTAGTGTCTAACTCTAGCTGTTTCTCTCATCTACAAGGTTAGTGTCTAACTCTAGCTGTTTCTCTCATCTACATGGTTAGTGTCTAACTCTAGCTGTTTCTCTTATCTACAAGGTTAGTGTCTAACTCTAGCAGTTTCTCTCATCTACAAGGTTAGTGTCTAACTCTAGCTGTTTCTCTCATCTACAAGGTTAGTGTCTAACTCTAGCTGTTTCTCTCATCTACAAGGTTAGTGTCTAACTCTAGCTGTTTCTCTCATCTACAAGGTTAGTGTCTAACTCTAGCTGTTTCTCTCATCTACAAGGTTAGTGTCTAACTCTAGCTATTTCTCTCATCTACATGGTTAGTGTTTAACTCTAGCTGCTTCTCTCATCTACAAGGTTAGTGTCTAACTCTAGCTGATTTTCTCATCTACAAGGTTAGTGTCTAACTCTAGCTGTTTCTCTCATCTACAAGGTTAGTGTTTAACTCTAGCTGTTTCTCTCGTCTACAAGGTTAGTGTCTAACTCTAGCTGTTTCTCTCATCTACAAGGTTAGTGTCTACCTCTAGCTGTTTCTCTCATCTACAAGGTTATTGTCTACCTCTAGCTGTTTCTCTCATCTACAAGGTTAGTGTCTAACTCTAGTTGTTTCTCTCATCTACAAGGTTAGTGTTTAAATCTAGTTGTTTCTGTCATCTACAAGGTTATTGTCTACCTCTAGCTGTTTCTCTCATCTACAAGGTTAATGTCTTACTCTAGCTGTTTCTCTCATCTACAAGGTTTGTGTCTAACTCTAGCTGTTTCTCTCATCTACAAGGTTAGTGTCTACCTCTAGCAGTTTCTCTCATCTACAAGGTTAGTGTCTAACTCTAGCTGTTTCTCTCGTCTACAATGTTAGTGTCTAACTCTAGCTGTTTCTCTCATCTACAAGGTTAGTGTCTAACTCTAGCTGTTTCTCTCATCTACAAGGTATGTGTCTAACTCTAGCTGTTTCTCTCATCTACAAGGTTAGTGTCTACCTCTAGCTGTTTCTCTCATCTACAAGGTTAGTGTCTAACTCTAACTGTTTCTCTCATCTACAATGTTAGTGTCTAACTCTAGCTGTTTCTCTCATCTACAAGGTTAGTGTCTAACTCTAGCTGTTTCTCTCATCTACAAGGTATGTGTCTAACTCTAGCTGTTTCTCTCATCTACAAGGTTAGTGTCTACCTCTAGCTGTTTCTCTCATCTACAAGGTTAGTGTTTAACTCTAGCAGTTTCTCTCATCTACAAGGTTAGTGTTTAACTCTAGCAGTTTCTCTCATCTACAAGGTTAGTGTTTAACTCTAGCAGTTTCTCTCATCTACAAGGTTAGTGTCTAACTCTAGCTGTTTCTCTCGTCTACAATGTTAGTGTTTAACTCTAGCTGTTTCTCTCATCTACAAGGTTAGTGTTTAACTCTAGCAGTTTCTCTCATCTACAAGGTTAGTGTCTAACTCTAGCTGTTTCTCTCATCTACAAGGTTAGTGTTTAACTCTAGCAGTTTCTCTCATCTACAAGGTTAGTGTCTAACTCTAGCTGTTTCTCTCGTCTACAATGTTAGTGTCTAACTCTAGCAGTTTCTCTCATCTACAAGGTTAGTGTCTAACTCTAGCTGTTTCTCTCATCTACAATGTTAGTGTCTAACTCTAGCTGTTTCTCTCATCTACAAGGTATGTGTCTAACTCTAGCTGTTTCTCTCATCTACAAGGTATGTGTCTAACTCTAGCTGTTTCTCTCATCTACAAGGTATGTGTCTAACTCTAGCTGTTTCTCTCATCTACAAGGTTAGTGTCTAACTCTAGCTGTTTCTCTCATCTACAAGGTATGTGTCTAACTCTAGCTGTTTCTCTCATCTACAAGGTATGTGTCTAACTCTAGCTGTTTCTCTCATCTACAAGGTTAGTGTCTACCTCTAGCTGTTTCTCTCATCTACAAGGTATGTGTCTAACTCTAGCTGTTTCTCTCATCTACAAGGTTAGTGTCTACCTCTAGCTGTTTCTCTCATCTACAAGGTTAGTGTCTAACTCTAACTGTTTCTCTCATCTACAATGTTAGTGTCTAACTCTAGCTGTTTCTCTCATCTACAAGGTTAGTGTCTAACTCTAGCTGTTTCTCTCATCTACAAGGTATGTGTCTAACTCTAGCTGTTTCTCTCATCTACAAGGTTAGTGTCTACCTCTAGCTGTTTCTCTCATCTACAAGGTTAGTGTTTAACTCTAGCAGTTTCTCTCATCTACAAGGTTAGTGTTTAACTCTAGCAGTTTCTCTCATCTACAAGGTTAGTGTTTAACTCTAGCAGTTTCTCTCATCTACAAGGTTAGTGTCTAACTCTAGCTGTTTCTCTCGTCTACAATGTTAGTGTTTAACTCTAGCTGTTTCTCTCATCTACAAGGTTAGTGTTTAACTCTAGCAGTTTCTCTCATCTACAAGGTTAGTGTCTAACTCTAGCTGTTTCTCTCATCTACAAGGTTAGTGTTTAACTCTAGCAGTTTCTCTCATCTACAAGGTTAGTGTCTAACTCTAGCTGTTTCTCTCGTCTACAATGTTAGTGTCTAACTCTAGCAGTTTCTCTCATCTACAAGGTATGTGTCTAACTCTAGCTGTTTCTCTCATCTACAAGGTTTGTGTCTAACTCTAGCTGTTTCTCTCATCTACAAGGTATGTGTCTAACTCTAGCTGTTTCTCTCATCTACAAGGTTAGTGTTTAACTCTAGCAGTTTCTCTCATCTACAAGGTTAGTGTCTAACTCTAGCTGTTTCTCTCATCTACAAGGTATGTGTCTAACTCTACCTGTTTCTCTCATCTACAAGGTATGTGTCTAACTCTAGCTGTTTCTCTCATCTACAAGGTATGTGTCTAACTCTAGCTGTTTCTCTCATCTACAAGGTTAGTGTCTAACTCTAGCTGTTTCTCTCATCTACAAGGTATGTGTCTAACTCTAGCTGTTTCTCTCATCTACAAGGTATGTGTCTAACTCTAGCTGTTTCTCTCATCTACAAGGTTAGTGTCTAACTCTAACTGTTTCTCTCATCTACAAGGTTAGTGTCTAACTCTAGCTGTTTCTCTCATCTACAAGGTATGTGTCTAACTCTAGCTGTTTCTCTCATCTACAAGGTATGTGTCTAACTCTAGCTGTTTCTCTCATCTACAAGGTTAGTGTCTAACTCTAACTGTTTCTCTCATCTACAAGGTTAGTGTCTAACTCTAGCTGCCTTCGGTGGCAACATTGCTGGGCTGTATTTGCCACTGCTGGTATCTGTGGCTTAAGGGCTGGTGAACGCAGTTTTGAAATTCCCCGACATACGGGCATACCAGGTCGAACAATTCCCTGACATATGGACATACCATGTCAAACAATTCCCCGACATAGTGACATACCAGGTCGAGCAATTCCCCACATGCTGACATACCAGGTCGAACAATTCCCCACATATGGACATATAAGGTCGAACAATTCCCCGACATACGGACATACCAGGTTGAACAATACCCGGACATATGGACATACCAGGTCGAAGGTTCGAACCAACCGCAGGCCATTTTGGATGCAGATTGCAGTACGTTCATTTCAATGGTATGAGAATCGACTGGTCAGAAAGCAACAGCAAGCTACTGAACTTACAGTTGCCTAGTAAATCAGAAAGAGCCAGTAAATGTTGAGATTGATTAGTCCGGCAAAGGATACTCGGCTAACGTTAATTTACTAGCCACAGGACAGTGCGCGTCCACAACAGACCAGTCATAGTTGCTATGCAGTGCAGGATTTACGTATAAGCTTCACAAGCTATAGCTTGGGGCCCCCAAGAAAGTGTGGGGGGGGGGGGGGGGCCCAAAAATATTGTCCGAGTGAGAAACTGTCATATATGTATACTTAAATATACTGCAGTATTATTAGTCCCAATGCTGCACGTCTAGTTTAATATAATTCCTTAAACCTTATAACATGTTTTAAGAGATTAGATAATAAGCCTTTGTAAATTGTGCCTTTTAAAAGAACTTTTGTTTCTTTTTACCAGAGTTTGCATCTTTAAGTTTGTTATGAATAAAAATGATTTTAAGTTAAAGATTTATTATTTCACTATCGATATACTTCTTAATTGTATTTCAGTTTAACCCTCTAGTTATCCGAAAATCATATTTGTCACTGACATAGAATATCTGGACTTATAAAGGGCCCCATATTTCAAATAGCGCTAGGGCCTTATCAAGTCTAAATCCGGCCCTGTTCCTATGTGTGGAAGATTGGATGTATTGTTCAAACTACGCCACAGTCAGACAACATGCGGAAGTATAGGCTGAATGTCAGTGACCTCCTGTAACTTCAGTCTTCTGGTGCAGCCGTTCTTGTGTAATCCCAGTTCAGATCACACATGACATTGTCCCTCATGTTTACAACAACTCCCTAATCTCACTTCTCACCGCTCCTCACGGCACTCACAGTGCAGTCTACATCACGATCCTCTTACAGCCGGCTTATCTGTTGTTTCATTTCAAGAAATGTCATTGCGTTGCACCACTGTCTTCGCTCTCAGGCACGGGTGATGACGACTTGATTATATTCTCCCCCCAGTCTCAGCCCCTTAGTCATCAGACCTTCCTCTGTGTATGAATGTGTGTGAGTGTATGTGTGTCTGTGTGCGTGCGCGCTCGGGTCTGGGTGTCATGTTGCGTGTATCTAGCACCAGGCAGAGAACAGCTGTAATACAGGGGCTAGCACGCTTGGCTGCCCAGTCGGTGGTCACGGGTTCGAATCCGCATCTAGATGGATGTTTAAAATCTGACCCAGGCTCCGATGTCGACCCAGTCTAAAACAGGTACTGGGAAATGTTTTAGGAAGTAGAAGTTGCCAAATCATCTTTCGTGTACCGTGCTGACTATACACATATGAGGCTTGGACCATATGCCACATTTATTCAGTAGCATGTCCCGTGAAGAAATTCGTTCCAATAACAAACTTCCGGAAAACTTCTCGGTCATAAGCAAGATGTCCCGCGTGCAATACACCCATCTGGAGATCATCCGCCACACCCTGCACCCATCATCTTCTCTTTGGTCTTCCTCTTCCTCTGTTCCCGGACATATACCCCTCTATTATTGTTCTCTCCAGACTTTCATTACGCCACAGAGCATGTAATAATGATCTTTCACTGACATTACATGTGACAGTACCTGTGGAGAAACACTGCTGTTTATTCTGGTTCCTATAACGATGTGTATATGACACTGCTAGTGACGTGGGCTAGTCGTGTACCACGAGCCTGAAATATTGTTGTTTGAACAATACGAGTCTGGGTGTTAATGACGTGCAACTAAGTACATTACATACAGTGCATTCACGAAATATTGTCACATCTGTAATGATAATAATACTACATAGATAAATTGCCAAATGAGTAAAGCAAAAGCGTGTACATGTGCAGACACTAAACGTGTCAATAAATAGTGCTTTCACAGTGGAACCAAAAAATAGGAAACAACATATGTAGATTTAGTATAGATACGCAATATGACAAGAAAACAACAAATATTAGCACAGACTTGAAAATATCAAACTATAAAAAATAACACACACATATTGTCCTTTGTTTTGAACCCCAAGGCGAACGAAACAGCGGCAGACCTAAAACACACAGAAGAGAGAACTATAGACAGAGAAAGGACAATACATAGGATTGTCATATGTTTTGGGAAAATCTCAAAGTAATAGAGAAAAGCTGAAGTTACTCTATCCCAATGTGATCCTGCCCGTTGTAATTATAATAGCCTTGAATAGCTCAATTCTTTGAGTCCATAAAAAGAGTCCAGGAGAGCCAAGGAAGTCCCCAAGGTGAACAAGGAAAAGATTTCCTTGAACAATAATAATCTTGTGGTGTTTCCTTGCCTCTCTGCTCTAAGCTACTTAATTAATATCTGGGGTATATTAATTAATACAACGATTATATAAACACTCAATGAATTCTTGTAACATTCAAGAGTGGAAATGACATATTTGTAACGTTTTATTAATCAGCAAGGTAGGTTTGAGGTTTGGCCATTTCATCAAACAAATTATCATCCAGTCCAAAGGTATTATGTATACTCATTAATCTTACAATCATCCACTTGGTTGTGAAATAAACACAAACAAAAAACCCAATTCCCCAGATGAACAAATACTACACATCTATCAGTGGAGTGATAATAATCATGAATCTTGATTATGAACTCGAGCTTCTCCACTCCAGGGCTTTTGGAACCCACTTGGGTAAAGAGTTCTGTCAATTTAACTCCAGTTGGTCCACTGTGTGAGTGTCATTCTGGATCAGGTATGCTGATAGTTGAGTTGTCTATCCACTTCCAGGTACAAGCTTAAATTCCCTTGATTTACCTGGTATTTGGTGGTTGGATGACTTCTTGTCTGTAAGTTCTTTCAAAAAAAGAGGCTTCATCATCACCCCAGTCAGGAGCTCCCATCAAGAGTCAGACCTGGATCTGTATGGATCCAATAACAACCTGCAATTCCAGCATCACACATATACCTACTGATGTTATCAATACATCTCTATGATCATTAGAAATGAAAGAAGGTAAAACCCCAAAGAAAAAAAGGAAAATAAATAAAGGGAATTTTGACCTCAGGGAAAATTTAATAGGGGGGGGGGGGAAGGAGAGGGTCTTAGTGTTCCCCAACAGTTATCAACTCCACAGCTGGTCCCTCTCCAGCCAATCCTCCATTATAGGGTGCTCTAGGTTTAGACGACCAGATAAGCAGTGTCATCTTCGCCTATGCCTGTCACTCATGGTTTCCGGGTTGAGTAAACCTTGATCGGTTCGGAATTTGATAACCAAGTTCACCTTTCCCTCTTGTGCATAATTATTTCCCCTAGTTATCCGTCCTTTTAAAAGAAAAGGCCTCACACATTAAGTGTCTTAATTCATTCCTAAATGCAATGAATATTTACTTATACACAGTATAAGTACATTATGGCATCATCTCCTGTATAACATTCAGGTGAGTTCTTCCCAATCAAATGCTTTGAAGCGGAGCATTTTCTCTCCTCTTCAACAAGTAGTTTTATGCCTTTACTTTACTCATCTATAAGATTTATTATCATCATACATCAAACATAAGTCAAATCCATATAATTGTAACATGAGTGATATGGAATACAGAGTGGCGTCATGTAGAGAAGCACACCAAATTATCACTTAGTGCATGTGTATCTCTGATAGACGTGGCAGTATGCCTCAAATAGCCTACTATCAAGTGTTTGATTTATTGATCATACTCATCCTCTGTATGTCTCTTCTCTTCACCCAATCTACAATCATTCTTCATAAATCATAAACATGCGTGCATGGATGATGAATAGGCATATCATGTGATTCACAATCAATAAGTTAAAAGAGAAATTCATATATTTAACACTAATGAAGTCACAAATGAATCACCACATTAATGCTTCCATAGAACACACAGGAATTTATGATAACACCTATTTAACATTTAATGTGCCAGTGTACTGTTCTAGGATGA
Organism: Cepaea hortensis; assembly: GCA_963921405.1. Classification (NCBI taxonomy): domain Eukaryota; kingdom Metazoa; phylum Mollusca; class Gastropoda; order Stylommatophora; family Helicidae; genus Cepaea; species Cepaea hortensis. Next base: position 73,169,438 of record OY992882.1, read on the forward strand.
ATTACACTAATAAATCCTAACTAGTAAATGCACATTTAAGATAGTTCCTTACTACTGAACTATGAATTCTAACCTTCTAAATCCTACTGACTTAGCTTAACTGCTTAAAGAATAAAATGCACAACCTAGGCACAATGTTTGTGATTTCATAGAAGCTGCATAACTAGAAAAAAAAAATACCTCACTATGGGTTAACCTACTGCATAGATTATCCATGAACTACGACATCTTAATATAGGGCTTAGTCTCTCCTGAATTAAGTTCTTAAGGACTAACCACATTTTTACAACACACCAACTTACCATTTTCTGGGAAAGGAGCATAACTAACTTAATAATGCAGTGCGCTTACCTTTAACATAGTTGAATGTTTTCTTCAAGCATAACACAATCAGGTTAAGGCTCCAGACTTAGGCTTTGATGTTCCCAGTTCTCTGGCTGCTTAATAGGCCGACATTTCTTTCACTTTTCCTCTATTATGGTGTTTAAACTTTAGCAGGATTGTTGCGTAGAGAATACCAGGCCGTAAGTTCCAGTGGATCGTCTCCTGTTGAGTGATTGCTGAAGGACTGTAATTCTCGAACACTGAAATTCTGCCGGTCCTTCTCCATTTTCATTCCAGCTGTCGTGTATCCGTTTAAAGTGTCGTCCCTGGAGTGAGAGGAATCAACACCCACATTATATTTTAACCCCTTATCATTATCCTGGAGAAACCACTAGAATCCGTCTACAAAACTCCGTCAGTTTATCAACACCTCTTTCTCTCTCTCTATCACTGCTGTGTCATGCCCCCTCTCATTCTTCCCCAACGCAACATACTCAACAACTCTAGCTTCTAAAAATTCATAACAATTAATTTATTAAAAGAAAAGTGTAATGTATGTGAGAAGCGTATGCGAAGAATGTGTGACGTGTTCTATAATGTGTGTAGAATCGGACCCTCAGATCAATAGCCCAGTCAGTTCATCCTTGCAAGGACACACCACAGCACGTTAGGTCAGCACAATACAACCTCACCCAGTGATGTATCTCTCCTGCCAGACACTGACTTCCTTCTGTAGCTACCTGGTAATCCATCTACATGATCATCAGAAATAGATACAGTCTATAGTTTACCACTGATTATGGACCGGTTGCACACTGCACATTATAAGTTCCTATAGTTCCTACAATGTACAAATCCCTGTACTGTGAAAATAAGTATCACTGTTGTTGGTAATAGACTTGATCCTATCTATTGTCTATATTGTCTCAATTACAATTTCCCTTGTAATATTTCACTGGAATCTACCACACCACGTGAATGTTACATTTAAAGTTCTCGTTTAGTTACTATTGTTCGTATGATATGTGGTGTATCAACAAACATCACCCATCCTAGGTGAACCTTATCACACAGGAATCGTTATATGGTTTTGCTCTTCTGAGCCATGTTATGGTGGACCCTCCTGATCATGGGCCCAGCATAAACATTATTGTACAACCTTTCTTCTTGGGCGTTATTCATTTTCCGTAAGAAAACATTGACTGTTCAACTGGTGTTCTTCCCAATCAGAGTTGAACTTCTTTAAAACCAGTGTAAAGCTTCCTCCTAACTGGAAGGGAACCTGTTAGAGAAATAACACACCTGGTGAGAGCACTAGTCACTGATCCTACCAGCTGAGTGTAGGCCTACGGCCTCGCTCAGATATTTATCAGCGAACTAAACTCTGTCATAGAGCAGATGAGCTCATCACCTAGGTCCGAATCAGGCTATGACAAGGAAAGACCAATAAACAGAGTGCAGAACCCCAGTGGGCACCCCACTGAAAGATCCCACTATTTGACACTTCCCCCCTCTCCCAACCCATCCTTAATCTCTCAAAATATCACCCCACTACACTATTCTCACTAGCAGAGCTAATTCTCACTTCACTACGCTATTCTCAACTAACAGTGCTAATTATGTCCTCACCCTAGCTAGTTTTAACAAGTCTACTGCTTATATTAATTAGGCCTAAATACAATATGTGTAATACCTTATGCAACACCGCATCACTCCTTGATGGCCTCTACAATTTACCATAATGACACATGTTATTTAATCTTTAATTAAATCTAACACTGTAGATGCTCTCCGAATTCCTAACAGCGGTTCAGAAACACGTCAGCTCAAGTCAACTTTCTTGTCTACACTAACTGTAAACAAGTCATGTTTTTGTCAAAGAGCTTTGGAGTGTTCTAGTGAAGTCCTTTGATGTCAATACATCAGATGGTTCCAGGGGCAGACTATCCATTTCAGAATTATTATTTCCCCTTTGTTTAATCAATGCAAAAGTCTTCTCCCTTGTTTCGACAATCAAAACAAGCTAGCGAGTTCCTGCATTCTCCCAATCGGGTCACAATAACAAACCTACAATTTTCTGTCTTGAGGGGAATTTTCAAAGACGACTGTCTTGTTTGATCTCACCGACTCCCCGTAGTAACCAACTTGTAGTGGCGAATACAGCCTGTCGCTTTTATTTTTATCATCTGATTGTTGAATTACAGTGATTTCACGACACCAACCCGTCCTAGCTTGGGCTCTGACGTTATGTCGAGTCGTGACCAATGGCAGAGCTCCTTTTCGGCTATAATTAGAATATTTCGTTCTCTTTTCAAATCAGCGCTCCGTTTTCAAATTAGGATGATACAAATTCCATCCTTCTTTTGAACTATCGGCGCGAATTCCATCATTCTTTAAATTTGAATTTGATTATGATGGTGGTGGTTGTTGGCGCTGTTGCTATCTGGAGGGTAGTGTGGGGGAGATTTAAACAGCGATGTGGCCGTTTGCAATATGTATACTATAAGGACATGGACAATGCTGCGGGAGATAGCCAGAGATACGGCGACTTGGCCTGAGTTGGTTGGGAACCTGTGCCACAACGGGGGATACAGGGCAAATGGAGAAGACAAAAACATATAATTACACAAATTAGAACATGAAGACATACAAAAACACATAATGACACAAATTAGAACCTTAAGACACACAAAAACACATAGTGACACAAATTAGAACCTGAAGACACACAAAAACACATAATGACACAAATTAGAACCTGAAGACACACAAAAGCACATAATGACACAATTTAGGACCTGAAGCCACACAAAAACACACAATGACACAAATTAGGACATGAAGACATACAAAAACACACAATGACACAAATTAGAACCTGATAAAAGCTGAACAATATACATTTGCATTCTCGTCGGGTTGCTCTCCGTCTGGGGGCATGGACCTCAGAGCCACATATTTAAACCCCGGGACTGCCACAGGGATCTGCAATCTCACCGGTGCTCTTTAATGTGTATACGAGCAAGATTGCACACCTAGAAGCACCAGGGGTTGGAAGGAATCTAACATTTGCAGATGATATTCTTGCATACAGGCAGGGGAGAAATAGGGATCAAACAGCCCAGGAGCTAAAGGCGACAGTAGACAAAGTGATTGACTGGTGCAATGAAATGAGTGCTGTCATTCAACAGGAAAAGGCTGCTGTGTTGTGGTGCTCTCTGGACAACAGGATTGTGAGAGATGACGTCCCAAGCCTCACGATAGATGGCAGAAGCGTCAACAGAGAGAACAAACTGAAGTATCTGGGAATCACATTTGACAGGAGTCTGTTCTTCAAGGACCATGTGGAGATGGTTGTGACAAGATCTCAAAAGAGACTCAATGCACTTAAAACTATGGCTGCAATGGCTGCTCTTCACACTATACCAGCACTTGATCCTCTCAGTGATTGATTATGGACAAGGACTGCTCACTGTCTCAAAGAGTCAGCTTGTGAAATTAGAGCGCATACAGAACGAAGCTGTGCGGGTCATTCTGGGATGCACTAGAGACACCCCAGTAGTCTGTATGCGTTACATCCTTGGTCTGCCTACTGTTGCTAATAGGCACAAGGTGATGCAGGCGAAGGCATACCTCAGAGTAGCTGCAGACACAGATCACCCGTTGCATGAGGCACTGGACGTAGTTAAGGGTCAGAGACTGATAAGAGGGAAATCATGGATGGCTCAGGTGGAGGAAACGATCAGACAGGTGTGCCCCTTGGAGAACATCAGGCGAGGAAAGGAGTGGGTCAGAGTGCCAGCCGAGCAGTCAGACTTGTGCAGAGTTATTATCACATTGAGCCGGGAGTGCAGGGAGTGGCCAGCAGAGGCCACGGAAGTGGAAATTCAGCAACTAATTCAGGATAATTCTCGCCCGGGTGATGTGATTATCTACACGGATGATTCGGTGTTGAGAGGTAGGAGACGTGCCTGGGGATTCATAGCAAAAGCTAATGGTCGACGTTTGGTGCAGGAGAGCCTGGCGTATGATGACACAACATCTAGCTTAGGAATGGAGGTGGAGGCGGTCAGTGCAGCTTTCCGCTGGATAGAGAATACGATACATACACACATTGTGATTGTAACTGACTCAGAAAGCATGCTGAGGAGGGTGAGGACAGGCAGGCTTCGTGCAGAGTGGCTTGCTTCGCTTCGGATGTCACGGGTAGCAGGCATCACCTGGATCTTTTCTCCGGGGCATGCCGGTGTGCTGGGGAATGAACAGGCGGACAGATTGGCTGGCTCGGCAAAACTCGGTGGAGTATTGATGCATGACAAGACAGACGTGGTTTCGGCCTTGTGGGAACACGTGTACACCTCGGAGGAGCAAATGGATCATCATAGTCTGGCAAGAATAAGACAGCGAGGAGTGACGACGGGATCTGGCCGACGCTCGACGCTCAAAGGAAAGGCGAGACGGACGTATAATCAGATTGCTACTGGAACTATTAGTGTTGGAACTCTTCGCTGGCTGCTGAGGATGAGGACGGAGCGCTTATGGGAATGTCCCGAATGCTGTGATGTCGGTTCCTAAATCAATCAATCAATCAATCAATCACTAAAGCGAAACCAAGCGAGCATTTTATATATATATATATATATATATATATATATATATATATATATATATATATATATATATATATATATAATAAATGTTTGCATATCCTTTACAGGATATCGCTGTCAACATCAGCATCTTTCAGCTGATTGCTGATTTCTTGGCAAGATTACGCTCAGTAGTTTGCCATTGCTTTCTGAGCGGCCGGCTCACATACCCCGTAAGTTACCGACGCGATTCGAGCCACTGCTGATTATCACCGTCGTCACGTTACTTACGAGAGTATACGAGATTACGGAGAAAAGTTGCTAACCTCTAGGCCTCTATAAAGTAGGCACATAAAATGAAGATACATAATTATGTATGTGACCATTGAAGAACATTAAATAAGGGTTCTTGTTTTGAAACAGACGTTTACACGTGTACCTTAACGTGTTCTCTGCGTGAACTACACAGTTGAAGCCAGTCGGCGCGGGTATCTATTGCTGATTAACTACTGTCTTCGTTGCCTTCCTGTCTCAGGTATCTCGGCTCAGTGATTTATGCCCTGGCACCCAGGTGAGCTTCTAGCCTCGCTCTGCTACCATCATCATTTTCCTGGCCGTTTAGTGTCTCTCTTTTGGCCGCAATTTGATGAACTATAATGTTGAACATTCGATTCTTCATAATCTTTAATTATAATGTTGAACACTTGATTATTCATACCTTTAACGATAATGTTGAGCTATCATCTCATCATCTCATCTTGTTCCTCTTGTACCTTACGGTGTCGAGGTGAAGTATAAACAGCGGGAGAATGCCCGTTTATATTCTTCATGTATCAATATTCCCATGGACTCTGCTATTCTCTCTGTCCATCGTTTACGCGTTCGGCCTCTTCCTCTGCTTCCATTTGGTCCGTACACCATTGCTTGTTGTGGTATACTGTTAGTTGGTAACCTAGTTACATATCCAACCCTTTGGCCTGCTGCATTCTAATAAAATCCAGCGCTGCTATAACCCCTACTTTAGTCCTGACTTATTAATTTCTGATTTCTCTCTCTTCTTGATACATTGAATATTCTTCTCAGGGATCTCATTTCTGTTGTGATTTTTCTTTTCTCTTTTTCTCTCATTGTCCAGGTTTGGCATTGGTAGCATGGAGTTGGTAGGAAGACGGTGTTATAGAGTGCTTTCTTAGTTATACTTCATAGTTTTTCTACGAGCAGTAAAAAAATCCCCTTCTGGCTTGCTGGGCCAATCACAGCTTTAGGACAAAAATCTGACCAATGGGAGTCCGTCCCCTCTGGCGAGTCAAAGCCCTGTTTACTCATGACCTCGCGGTCACGGTTTCCCGGTCGACACCACCAGGAGATGGAGTTGACTGGTGTAGTCTACGATTCCTCATAATTGTCGATCTTCACCAGTTTAAAAACACGTTGGATTGTTGTATTTCCAAAGGTATAACAAATGAGAACCGTAAATTGATTCGATAATTTAGGCGTAAACAGTCACGATTGTTTGAGCACTTTATGAGGATAAACTGACTATTGTTTTCACATATCTAATATATATATATATATATTCAATATAAAGATAAAATATTGAACTTCCTTCCCGTCGGATGACGGAGATGCCTACATTTGTACACATGAATCACTTGTTAGCCACAGGCTTTGCGCTAAGACCTGAAAACGTTGCCACGGACTAAAATGTCAGGAGCTCAGTGTTGTTTTCTGGACAACTTCCAGTAGCCTTACAATGGGGTTGCTGATTGGACAACTACCAGTAGCCTTACAATGGGGTTGCTGATTGGACAACTACCAGTAGCCTTATAATGGGGTTGCTGATTGGACAACTACCAGTAGCCTTACAATGGGGTTGCCGATTGACTACACAAAGGCTTTTGATAGAGTTAGACATGTCAACATTGTGGATATGCTTGCAGATCTACAAATTGATGGGAAAGACATTAGACTTATAAAAAACATATATTGGAAACAACAAGTTGCCATAAGGATTGATAATGAAGTAGGACAATACCAACCTATTAAGAGAGGTGTTAGGCAGGGATGTGTAATGTCTCTAGATCTTTTTTCCCTATACAGTGAAAATATTTTCAGAAATGTAGAAGACCTAAATGGAATCAGCATTGGAGGACGAAACATAAATAACATTAGATATGCGGATGATACAGTATTGATTGCAGACAATGCCCAGGATCTGCAACAATTAGTAGACGCTGTGGTTGTACACAGTGAGCAGCTGGGGTTGGAATTAAATTGTAGGAAGACACAGGTTATGGTCGTCACTAGGAAGAACGAAGTACCACAATGTAATATACAAGTAAATGGGAATATTCTTCAACAAGTGAATCGGTTGAATTATCTCGGAACAGTCAAAACATCTGATGGCAGATGCCTTGAAGAGATTAGAACAAGAATCGCCATTGCGAAAGTAGTCTTTAGCAAGATGAAAAACATTCTGACCAATAAAATGATGTCAATTGAAACGAGAAAAAGAGTGTTGAAGGTATACATAGAGCCTGTTCTTTTGTATGGATGTAAAACTTGGACAATGTGCAGTCAAGCTGAAAAACATCTGATGGCTGCAGAAATGTGGTTTCTGAGGAAAATGCAAAGAATACCATGGACAGATAGAAAAACCAATGACCAAGTACTACAAGAGACAAATGAAAATCGTAGATTGATTAGAGAAATTAGACGTAGACAGTCAACATTTTTTGGACATGTTATGAGAAGAAATGGACTGGAGAACTTAGTGACAGCTGGCAAGATCGAAGGGAACAGACCAAGAGGAAGACCGAGAGGAAAATACCTGGATGGCTTGGCCACATGGCATGGACGAGACAGGAACACTGAGTTGATCCACGACTCTGGTGATCGAGTGAAATGGCGAATCATGACCGCCCACGCTTTCCGGCATGGCACATGATTGATTGATTGATTGATTGGACAACTACCAGTAGCCTTACAATGGGGTTGCTGATTGGACAACTACCAGTAGCCTTATAATGGGGTTGCTGATTGGACAACTACCAGTAGCCTTACAATGGGGTTGCTGATTGGACAACTACCAGTAGCCTTATAACGGTGTTGCTGATTGGACAACTACCAGTAGCCTTATAATGGGGTTGCTGAGTGGACAACTACCAGTAGCCTTACAATTGGGTTGCTGACTGTGCTTATTGTATAACGTTGGCTATAAGCCCAGCACTACACAGATAGGTGCATACCCGGGCGGCTACAAGGACATCTTATAGAAGATACGAATAAATGCACAGGGCAAAGGTTTTAGTCAGTACAGGACTCCACGATTAGAACTATCACTTTCGTATGTGTACCAGGGAGCATGGTGTCAAAGAAGACATAGGGCAAATGTCCTGCCTGGATTTGGCTATTGCGGAAGGCCCAGCAATGAATCGAGCAGCATCTTAAGTGCAGTTTATATCATCGTGCGGCTGCTGATTTCGATGACATCAGGGAGACAGCGGGGCTGCTCAGGATGAGCGGCGCTGATGTGAGACAGGAGTTGCCCGACATGAAGGCCGTGTGAGAACCACAAGAAAGTTCTTGAATCAACACCGCACGGGTGTAATCAGCCGGTACACACCCAAAACACCTGGAGATCTATGGACTTGTCGGGTACGCTGTGATGTTAGTCCATCTGATAATTTGAAGAATTGAAGAATTTGTTGGTAGGACGAATAACCATCTGGTGTACCAGAAAGGTACAGGTTTGTTTTATTGACATTTGTATTTCCACCCATACACACATTTTAATGGGGAATGATAGTTTTCCATACCTCCATTGTTCAGTGCTCATAGAATTTTTAATTTCTTTCTTATCGTTTGATCATTTTCTTGTAACATATGTTCTGTTAACATTTCCATCTAGACAACTATCTGTCGCTTTGAGATCTACATGACCGTGTTGTGTGTTTGTGTGTGTGTGTGTGCGCGCGCGCGCGTGTGCGTGTGTGTGTATGTGGAGTGAAGATTGCTCTCACACCTCATTAGATAGCATATAAAGCTATTGGCCAAATAATCTTTTACGTCCGGATCTGTGTATTCTCCTTCCGGCATATTTTCTTCATGTCCAATGTCCACTCTTCTAGCTTTAGAAATCGTGAAATAGAAGTGTGTTGGTATAGTATGTCCACATTTGTTTGCCTTCATTCACGATAAATTATTTTGAAAACTGTCTGTTGCATCGTTATGAAATTTTTCCAGCCGTCTTATATTTACCCCCACCCAAGGAATATGTCTTTGATAGGTCCAAAAACAACTTAAATCATTGAAAGCGGTAACATTCCTTTGATGTTTTGCTGAACAACTAGTGATTTCTTGCTAACAAAGTTATTTTTACGGTAATGGGAGACCTGCAAATTCTGATGACACACAAAGGCGTATCCGGATTCGTATGGGAGTGGGTGCAATGAAAGAACTAGCTTAAAATCGACAGGGTCGGCTGCATTGCACCGGTTTTTATCCCATATGGCTCAGTTTCTTTCCGCAGCGCGGAAAGCGTCGCACAAAGCACGAACTCCGTAGCTCCAGCGACGACCCTCGGGAGTCTCCGAAAAAATGCACTCGTGAAATGAAGGACGCGGCCCGGAATCGAACATACAACCTTCGGAGCCCGAGTCAGACGGCTTGACCACTTCACCACGGAGAATCCCGAGAGGGGTGCAATGTGTAATATTAGTAAAGACAGAGAATTTACAGAGGCACGGGGTAAATAATTTGTAAATTAACAGGAAAGTAGAAGGAATATATTTCTTACCTTATTTTTCATTTCCTTCTTGTTTCTTCAGCTGATGCTGATGCTGTAATGTTTAGGGCCTGCAATTCGTCTGAATAGTTGGAGCAAAATATCCCAGTAAGTGTGTACGTAGATTAAGGTCTGCGATCTGCTCAGACCTTAATCTGTGTCGGACGATTCCAGTAGATTGATGACTGCTCTCGGTTGCATAAAATTCAATCCATCCTTTCTCCAATAGTCCTCTTCCTCTTTCAACACATGGTCCTGACGTTTTTTCCAGTAACTTTTATCAATATTTAATAGCGCGGACAGACAGACAGACAGACAGACAGACAGACAGAAAAGTAGGTAGGTAGGTAGGCAGAAAGGTAGGTGGGTGGGTGGGTGGGTGGATGGCTGGCTGGCTGGCTGGCTGGCTAACTGGGTGGGTGGGTGGGTGGGTCGGTCGGTCGGTGGGTGGGTGGGTGGGTCGGCCGGCAGGCAGGCAGGCAGGTAGACAGACAGACAGACAGATAGATTAGATAGATAGATAGATAGATAGATAGATAGATAGATAGATAGATAGATAGATAGATAGATAGATAGATAGATAGATAGATAGATAGATAGATAGATAGATAGATAGATAGATAGATAGATAGATAGATAGATAGATAGATAGATAGATAGATAGATAGATAGATAGATAGATAGATAGATAGATAGATAGATAGATAGATAGATAGATAGATAGATAGATAGATAGATAGATAGATAGATAGATAGATAGATAGATAGATAGATAGATAGATAGATAGATAGATAGATAGATAGATAGATAGATAGATAGATAGATAGATAGATAGATAGATAGATAGATAGATAGATAGATAGATAGATAGATAGATAGATAGATAGATAGATAGATAGATAGATAGATAGATAGATAGATAGATAGATAGATAGATAGATAGATAGATAGATAGATAGATAGATAGATAGATAGATAGATCCTCGCCATGAGCCGGGCCGAGCCAGCTAATTTATTTATATAATCACGTTTCATGAAAGAACACACAGTTTGACGACTCCTCTGAACTACCCCATATAAATTCCCTCAGTCTGCCAAAAGCGAAAACCGCGCAGACAAATTTCAATAACCCCGGGGGTTTGTCTTGTTGAAGCGGTAATACTCTTAAAATGATGGAATGAATGCGGGGGCAATAAAATATACCGCATATAAACAAACATTGAAATCTGCTGTACAATCTCCAGAACAAAAATTTTTTTGTTGGGTGGACATAATTATAAGGTTATATGCTAAATCTCATCATTTTCCCTCAGTTGGTTACTGAGATATTGAATTTTATATTGAGGCAACAAACAAAAAACACACTATAGCTCATCTTTCTCACATAGTTGACAATAACTAGTGTTTGAATGCTGAGTTCTTTTTGTTTTTTGTTTTTGTGTTTGTTTTTTTAGAGTAAAAAAATAGTCGTCTTTCATGAAAACATATCAATGGCATCTGCGGTGTGATGACTTCGGGAACAGGCATAGTGGAAAGTTAAAGCTGTTGTGATGTGTATAAAAGGTTACCCTAGACCACACCTCAGTCTCTGCACCACACCCTGGGTTCGCCAGCGAGCCCTGTGCTGGTTTTACGGAACCCCTGTCAAGACTTCTGCCATACGTCAACGTCGTACACAGCGAATATGGCCATCATTGGCCTAAACCGAACTGGCAGGGGATCTCGGAGTTGGTGGTCCCTAGAGATGCAGAGATCAGAAACACATCTGACATTCATCAGCACACACCCAAATCATGGGTAAATGATGTCAGTCGAACGTGCGCCCCACTCAATTGACACAATGGTTCTAATGTCCGTCAAATTCAATTCCTACTAGATGACAGGCTCACGCGTTCACAGAACAGAAAAAAAACCCACTTGCTTCGAGTGCATGTCTCTCAAAAATGTAAGAACAATACTGAATGTGCAAAATCGCTCCAGCAAATACATTCCCGCATTCCCGCAGGTGGAATATGCCATTGTGGCTACCAAATAGAAAATTGCTTGACTAGTAAATTCACTTGGTAGAAACTCTCACTTTACCGCATAGCGAGCGAGCGTCATCAAAGTCCCAAATCTCAGAGATGCAACCATAATGCCCCCGAAGGTGCAGCCTGGGGTGCACGGGAAGCTCAATATGCGGAAGTGAGGTTAAACAGTCATGTCCAGGACGTGACGATTCCTTGGGTGAACCAAGTATCAGAGCGACGTGTATGGGAACTGCACTTATGGAAGTATCCTTGGATGGTGGGAAATGCCCATGGTCAGCGCCTAAGGACCTACCGGCATGCATATAGCTGTCCTTAGCGGGCCAGTGCGTGTGTCAACAGTGGATAGAGGGACAAAGATTGCGTTAACACCCATTGACTACGAAAGGTCCAGTCGAACACCCAGGAAGGCTAACCTGATTAACAAACTATGCTAACTCACATATGGAGTAGATGTAACTATAGTAAACAATGACGACTTTATCTTCTGTTATTTATCTCTCGTAGGAGCACAAGTCATCGACCAACTCACGCCAAGCCTTCTTATATTTTGCCATCTCCTGCAGTTCCTTCCATGTCCTCCACATATCATTCACCTCTAACTTTAATTCTTTCCTCCGTGTATTTTAAGGACTCCCTCTATTTTGTTTGTCCAAGTGGCTCCAGAGAGAGAACTTTCTATTTAGACTATTTTTGCAGGTTTTCTCAGCTTGTGTACTATCCAGGGCAAGCGTCATTTTCTCACCAATTGTTCCGCTGGGATCTTGCCCCTTAGCTCAGTATGCGTGAATTTGTTATATCAATTCAGTATTTATATTCTGCACATGCCCAGTCAATAAATGTTTATAGGTTACTACCAATTGTTTTAGTCGTCCTCTGTGTTTCCGATCCATACTATAGTATCGATTTAACATTGGACTTAAACATGTTAAGTTTAGTGCTGTGTTTAATGTCTTTAGACTTCTCAGATTTCCCAGTGCTAGAAAGCTACTCTTGTCTACTTTATTCTTATGTTAACATATTTATCTGTTCCACCACGTTTGTCTACATTGTTGCCTAAGTATAAGGAGCGTTCATTTGAAATTCGTTCGTGTCGCACCGCGCGTACTTGCGTAGTTGAACGTGATAATGTCATAGTCATGTGATAAGTACTGACCAATGAATAAAAGAGCACGCGCTTATCGTCCCATGATACATAGGTTCTGTTTCTGACCATTGAGAAAATGGCCGGGTTGATCCAAAATCCATCGAAAGAAGCTCAAAGCGTGGTGTCTCAGTTTCTTTCATTTGAAGGATGTCGACCAGTGGACATTCATCGAAGAATGCAGGCAGCGTACGGTAACAAATGTTTGTCGAAGACAACAGTGACAGACTGGGCACGAATGTTTCGGAAAGGACGTCAGTTCACGACAGATCTTCGACGGCCGGGTCAAGCGCAAAATGTTGCAACAGAAAAAAACCACCGCCAAAATTGATGCAGCGGTACAGAGAAACCGTTGTTGAAACATACGTTCGCTAGCGAAAGAATTTGATGTGTCAGTTGGGACAATTCAGAAGGTCGTTCGTAAGAAACTGCAATATCGGAAGGTGTGTTCACAGTGGGTACCACGGATGTTGACCGACCACCAAAAAGAGGAACGCATGGGATGGTGTTTGAACCACTTGCTGCGTTACAGAGTGAAGGGTGATGCATTTCTCTTCCCCATAGTGGCAGGCGATGAATCATGGTGTCACCACTTTGAGCCGAGCAGCAAAAGAGAGAGCATGTAATGGAAGCATGCTGGATCACCAAAAGCCAAAAAATTCAAGTTACAGGTTTCCGCTGGTAGGGTTATGCTGAGCGCATTTTTTTACCATGAAGGGCTATTGTTGGTCGACTTTAAAGAACCTGGTGTCAACATCAATTATACCCACTACTTGGAAACACTAGATAAGCTGCAAAAAGCCATCAAGAATAAACGAGCCGGCATGCTTTCTCACGGTGTGAATTTGTTGCACGATAATGCTCGTCCGCATGTCGTAAAGATTGAGTAGGAAGCATTAGCTTTGAAGAAGTGGGAAATTCTGCAACATCCAGTCTATAGTTCTGATTTGTCACCATGTGATTTTCATTTGTTCGGACCTCTAAAAAAACGTCTCAAGGGGCAACGATTTCACACACATGCAGACGTAATGAACGCGGTAAACACTTGGTTCATTGAGCAACCACAATCCTTTTTTGCGGACGGCATTTGCGGCCTACCTAAGCAATGGAATGCTTGCCTGAATACATACGGCGACTTCTTCTGACCAACCCACAGTACATAATTCATTGAACATGAATGCTTTGTTTAATTCTACCACACCTGTTAATGTTTCTTTCATGCTTGTGTAATAAAGCCATTGGAACGGGTTTCAAATGAATGACCCTTATAGCTGTATGATTCCAGTTCTTGAAGTGAGGTTCCATGGTGCTACGACGCGATTGTAGGTCGTTAGTTTAGAGAATCTTCACCGTTGTTATATTCTTCTTGGCTCCTTCATGTTTGCAGGACAAAGATAGTTGTGTTGCCACGCACTTCTCTTTGTGTGGTCTATGACCTTTATAATAATAGTTAGCTTTGGCCTGACTCTACTTAGTCAAGCTGGTTCTTAGTAGGCGAACTGTGTTCGTGTCACTACCTGGTTTGACATGGTGTCCTCATGGTGGGATGGCTCGTAGAATGATTGATGTGGCTCGATCCCAAGATTGAATGCTTATAACATGATGCCTCAATTCTGACACAAAAGACGAACAACGTGAGTACACAGATAATTGTTGCAACCAAATGTCGGTGTGGTTTTCGATACTATTTATATTGTCATAATCTATTGGCTCTTTTATTTCACATTTCAGATAATCACAGGATTGATCCTCACTAAAATAATGACAATCTAAACCACTTGTAAGCTACATTTGTACACCTATCACCCACAACGTGGCGGCCGTATATATTGGCCATTGCAACAGCAAGTCTGACCCCCGATCCGCACTCGACCACGATCAAAATAATAGTCCTCCAAGGAGACGCTTGTTCTCAGCGACTGCCGGCGTGTTCCACGTCTTGTGATAAGCGCTAACAGCTGAGTCACTCTGGTGCGTCACTAGACTTTAACTCTTAAACTATGCCATGACTGTTAAATTGAGTCATGGGTGAGATACTGCCAGCAAACTTATTTTAAGAATCCTATGATCACCAAACATAAAGGTAGGACTCTACAGGAATCGGCTAGCTTGAACTTAATGCCCTGTATTGTTTGTCAGTGTTGTCTTAAACAGGTGGTTTCAGAGATTAAACAGTGATCCAGCTTAGTGGAATAAATTCTGCCTCCTTGTTATGCCTGACTAAGGATTGTTCGTGTGCATTCCCTATGAATAGGTTCTATCTTTCACATTGTCACCCAAGAACCGAGGATTGTTGGCGTATTTTGTGTCAGAATACGCTGTATCTTTGCAATGTCACCCAGGACCCGAGACTGTTCGTATCCATTGTTTTAGAATGCGTTGTATCTTTACATTGAAATGCCAACAGAGTAAGATTGTTAGTCCGTTTGCCTTGTACAAAGTGAAATAGGCTTTTATCCTTCCCTCCTGCCCCGACTAGGATATCGTGAAACCAGTGTTGCATGTGGTGGTCTGAGAATGAGAGCAGCCGACAGATAGTTGTTTATTGTCTCAAGTTCGCAATGCTAGGAAAGGATTCTTCATAGAAACAACGGCTGCGGTCACCGACCAGTATCGTCACTGCCGAGAAGAAAATGAATGGCAGACTACTTTCGTTACAGTCGCCTAGTGGAACTTAAGAATTCAGTGAATAAAATCATGGTAGTTTTCAGACTGCAACTCTGCTAGTTATGACTGGCACAATGTTTGATCTATGGTAGCAGTTCATGATGAGACTCGTCTGTTGCAACACAGCTTCATATACAGGCGCCGTGGATGCCAGTCTTAGATATGAAAGATGCTGGGAGAAATGGTCGAGATCAAAAGAGTAAGAGCATGTTGTTTACCTGTAAACGTAAGCGAGTCGCAGTTCGGGTGCATGATAATGTATGGAGTCCTGAACGTATGGTTATGCTATGTTACACCTGGCGTGGATTCGCTGACGCAGAGTGAGCGAACGCATGTTACCTATTGACAGAAGTTTGGGTACCTTTTGTTCTTTGTATACTTGATGTGAGTTCATGTTTACTAGATTACTCCTAGTTTTCCGGTTAGTTGTTAGAATGCACCTGCTGGCCAGAACAGATGATGAACGAATGCGTTGACCACCATCTTCATATGTTCAGCCGATAAGTGTTGGCGGTCATGTTTCACGGTATCCACAATCACCAGAGTGTTGGATCAGGCCTGTATTCTTATTCAGATTATATCACAAGGCCAAGCCACCCAGATAATTTATCTATTTGTCTTGCCTTTGCAAATGTTGCCAGTTGTCGCAAGGTTTTCAAGTTTATTTCTCCTCATAATTTGAGCAAGAAATCGTGACTGTCTGGCTCTAATTTCTCTAATAAATTTACCGTTTGCATTTGTTTCTTAAAAGCCGCCTTATTCAATTTTTTTTAAAATATCCCCGAGAAAGTACATTTCCACTGCCATTAGATGCTTCTCAGCGTGTCTGCTTATTGTTTGTGTCATATATGCATGCAACAATATATGTAATATTTAGCGTATATAGTTGTTGACAGCTTTTTATTGGTTAATATTTTTTACTTCTTGCAAATAGCCAATTTGCCGAGGACTTTCTTCTTCTAACCACAGCATCTTCCGCCAGAAGTTATCCCTTCCAAGATAATTATAGCGATTCTTCTGTTTACGAATGTTCCCATATGCTTTGAAATTACATCGGGGTGTGTCTTTTTTCATGGAATTGCCAATATTAGCAGTTCCGTTACACATTCATTCTAACACTAAATGTTAAATGTTTATAACAACAGCACCCAGTAAGCGATGCAGATCCGGTTACATGTTACAAAGTTAACAATCTGTAAGTATGTTAGACTGTGCCAGTCATAGATACACTGAAGTGACCAAGCAATACTCTAACTGACTGTTGTAACCTGCGTGAACTGTAGAGCCACATGTGCGCCCAGTACCTAGCTATTGACCAATAAAGATGGATGAACAGCAGGGCGTCTTGTGTTGCAGACATATATTCTGTCCTGGTGGTCCCTGGTGAAGTGACGAACTATTTATAAACATGTCAATTCATCCTACATGACAGAAACATCAAGACGCACACAACAACAACTCACCTCATGGTGAGTGATTGTGTAATTTATCAGATGGAGTGACCCGGTCCCTATCTTGACAACATATGTGTGCGTATGTGTAAAACAAGTATAAATGTGCAGGGACATTTTCGCTGAGACAATGAACTGTTGGTTAACTTTCATGCACTGAACACTATCA
Source organism: Cepaea hortensis (assembly GCA_963921405.1). NCBI lineage: Eukaryota > Metazoa > Mollusca > Gastropoda > Stylommatophora > Helicidae > Cepaea > Cepaea hortensis. The sequence continues at coordinate 73,186,596 of OY992882.1, forward strand.
GCCTGGATGTCTTCAAATCTAGCCTGACCCGCAACACACCAGTCTGCAGGTAGCAGTTATGTGCTTTCTGTGAGGCACGATAACACATGCAGACAGATCTACGTAAGGACACGGAAAGAATGATACCACGAGAAAGAGAGAGAGAAGGAGGAGGGGGGAGGGGGGGGGGGCAGAGAAACAATAATTGATTTTGTCTTTTCCTATCAGATCGTAATTGTGAGGAAATGTTTTGGTTGGGAAGTAAAGGCGACCTGCGTTATGGTGATGACATTACTCACCGAGTGCCGATTGGTCTATATATATATCTCTATATATATATAAAACAGAATTTATGTGTGTTTGTGGGTGGGTATGTGGAGATGTATTGGCTGCGTTCGATAACGGTCCATCCGATTGAGATGCAATTTTCTACACGTCTTCTTTTCATTCCTGTGCAACCGACTGTCATAGTATTTTACTAACTAAAATAGTATTTACTTTAAAATTTAATAATTAAATTTACATTATCATTTCAATATAGCAAGGGGACATAACATAAGAAAAGTTATTTCAAGGGGCATAACATTTAATAACATTCCTATTACTCTATATATAGATTGTTGCATCGTTTTCAAAGATTTATAAACTTTTTGTCTATAGTTATTTACAGGTATATGAGTTATAATAAATAATGATATAATCTTTAAGGCGTTTTCATAGTTTTCACAAAAATAATGCATCTATTTAAATAGTGAAAATTTTCTAACTCATCTTTTTATTTTGCTTCAACAGCAAATTAATTTTTTTAACATCTTATGTATGGCGCGTTACCAAAGAATTGCTTCAAAAGACATGTTGACTTCCGGTGAGCTAAACGACCTGAAACAGCGTATATAATTTTGTCACTTGCATCTCGTTTCTGTGAATTTCTCACCTATTCTGTTCAGTCATTGTGTCACAAATATCCAGTATCTGACATGGACCAAGTGCTGCAATTTATTGACCCTGCCGGAACGTTTGCCAAGGACTCCATCAGGCTCGTGAAGAAGTGCACAAAACCAGATCGAAAAGAGTTCCAGAAAATTGCGATGGCCACTGCGATTGGGTTTGCTATCATGGGATTCATTGGCTTCTTTGTGAAGCTCATTCACATCCCCATCAACAACATCGTTGTGGGTTCCTAAGATGGTCCAGAAGGTGAGTGCCCATTGTTGGTGCTGTGTGTTTGACCTGGGCTTGTCGAGTGATTGAATCATTGCGTGTTTTTCTCCCATGGCACTTTGTGTGTTCTAAATAAACATTGACATCAAAAATCAAAAAAAAAAAAAAAAAAAAAAAGAATGTATGAGAGGAAATAGAGAAGAAGGGCAGAATGTAGGACGGGCATGCGAAAGATTTTCGTTCGTTTAAAAAAAAAGTGATTTTTTTGTGATAGAAAGTTAGTTGCATATCGTTTGCAGTCAACCCACAGCACACCATTTATTGGCTGTTCGTGATATCTTGGTAAGTTTACTTTAGATAGATCTCTTCCAATCATATTTTCTACTATCAATCTATCTATTCTTCTATTCTATCTATATTTTTAACGGGAACTGGCCGAACATAGATAGATAGATAAATAGATAGATAGATAGATAGATAGATAGATAGATAGATAGATAGATAGATAGATAGATAGATAGATAGATAGATAGATAGTAAGATAGATAGATAGATAAATAGATAGATAGATAGATGGATGGATGGATGGATGGATAGATAGATAGATAGATAGATAGATAGATAGATAGATAGATAGATAGATAGATAGATAGATAGATAGATAGATAGATAGATAGATAGATAGATAGATAGATAGATAGATAGATGGATGGATGGATGGATGGATGGATGGATGGATGGATGGATGGATAGATAAATCAGATAGATAGATAGATCAGACAGACAGACAGACAGACAGACAGACAGACAGACAGACAGACAGACAGACAGACAGACAGACAGACAGACAGACAGACAGACAGACAGACAGACAGACAGATAGTCGGGAACGGGAGCTTTTTTGACTACTTTTATGAATTAAATGAGATGCTCCCCACCAGGGAATGGGTGAAGCCGGGCCGGGTCAGACAGACAGACAGATAGACAGACAGACAGATAGTCGGGAACGGGAACGGGAGCTTAGATGACTACTTATATGAATTAAATGAGATGCTCCCCACCAGGAGCTGGGCGAAGCCGGGCCGGGTCAGACAGACTGACAGACAGACAGACAAGCAGACAGACAGACAGATAGATAGATCCCCGCCAGGGCCTGGGCGAAGCCGGGCCGGGTCAGCTAGTGTATATATATATATATATATATATATATATATATATATATATATATATATATATATATATATATATATATCTCATCTCATCTCATCTCATCATGTTCCTCTTGTACCTTGCGGTGTCGAGGCGAAGTATAAACTTCGTGAGAGTGCCCGGTTATGGGCTTCGTATATCGACATTCCCATGGATTCTGCTATTCCCTCCGTCCAACGTTTACGTGGTCGGCCTCTTCCTTTGTTTCCATAAGGTCTGTACATCATTGCTTGTTGTGGCATGCTGTTGACTGGTAACCTACTTGCATGGCCAAACCATTTGACTTGCTGCTTTCTAATAAAATCTAGTGCTGCTTTAACCCCCACTTTATCCTGATTTCTTCATTTCTGATCTTATCTCTTCTTGATACGTTGAGTATTCTTCTCAGGAACCTCATTTCTGTTGTTGTGATTTTTCTTTTCTCTTTTTCTGTCATTGTCCAGGTTTGGCATTGGTAGCACAGAGTTGGTAGGAAGATTGTGTTGTAAAGTGCTTTCTTAGTAGTTATTGATACATGTTTGTTCTTTAGTATTGGTGCCATTTGTCCAATGAGTTGATTTGCCTTATTGCACCTATTTTCGATCTCGTCTTCTGATCTGCCATTTGATGGTATTATACTTCCTAGGTACTTGAAACTCTTTACTTGTTTCAAGGGATGTTCGTTTAGGTGAATTGTTGTTGTTTGTTCTTCTTTAGTTATAGTCATTACCTCTGTTTTGCTTGCGCTAATTTTCATGTTATGTTCCCTACACATTTCGTTTAGACTATTCATGTGATCTTGTAATTCAGTTTCTGATTTTGCTATTAGTGCTTGGTCGTCCGCAAACAGGAGTTCTCTAATGGTTAGATTTGCAGATGGTTCTTCTTCTTGTTCTCGTCATGCGGTATTCTTGCGGTCTCTGTTTGGCTGGTTTCTTTACATATTTTGTCTATATATGTTATGAACAAGAGAGGGGACAGGACACAACCTTGTCGTACTCCAGATCTTATGGTGAAGGGTTCTGAGTGAACTCGCCATCAGAAAATTGCTTGTTCTGTGTTACAAATGTGTGTGACAGCACAAGACTAGCTTCTGTTGCAGCATCTTGAATTGAAGACTGTTTAGTGAAAACAGTTTGCTGTTTCTCCACATTTGTCACCAACTCAAGGAATATCCTTTTCCTCTCTTCGGTTGTTAAATTGTATCCGAAATCAAAATGTTTTGTTTGATAATGTCTTTTTAAATTGTACTCCTTGAAGATAAACACAGACTCACGACACAACAAACAAACTGATTTGCTACCAACTTTTATTTTTTTTTAAATTATTTAGTTGTCTATTCATCATTAAAGACACGGCATTCATCTTCAATCTTATGTTTTTTAGTGACGCTCGTTGTTTTAACAATATTCTAACAGTTAGAATTTTACAAAACTTTAAAAAGGAAATTAAACAAAACCTACTTCCGGCTGTGTGTGAACATAAAATATTCGGAAAACAAGGAGAAAACTCAGAATAAATTTAAGAAATATATCAAGACTACTACAACAAATAAATTAATTCGAACATTATAAATGTGGAAGTAATTTATAACTGCAAACAACTTTTAAATTTAATATTTTCTTGCAAAATAAATCATTTTATTCACCGGAGAAATATCTGTTTTTCATAAAATCATCCTCATTAAATGTCTACTTATCGATAAATATTTTTCCATATTAAAATCGATAAATTCGCATATTAGCATTATATTACGAAGGTCAAAGCCTGTTTACAAAAATAGAAAATTAGCAAGACATTGCATCAAAAATGTTAAAGCAATCATAACGGTACACGAAATTCTGTAAAATTCAACAAAATAACTTAACAACGAAGTAAAACAATTTTATTTCTTAATACCCGCGGGCCGTAGTTTGCCCACCCCTGCAATATCTGATTATCTCTCAGAGGCTACGGTGATGTGGTTCTATTGAAGCACACAATGGACACATAGAATGACTGATGACGAGAACTTAAATAAAGCATCTTGAGGAGATTAAAGATCTCTGGCATCAGAAGCCGACCGTATCCTCGTCGTTTAAAGGAGAAAATAACTGGTGTTTGTTGTGACAACACGGACGTTAGAAGTGAAGCGAGACAGGGGCACTTCTATAGGGAATCTACAAGACAGCTCAACATCACGGCAGGGGATTTATGTATCAGAAATAACTGGTAGCGGGCAGCTGATAAACTTGACGACCGACGCCACGTGGCAGGGACAATTAGAAGAGGATTAACTTCTTCTATTGCGAAAATGTATTTTTATTTGCTTATTGTTCACTTGTCTCTCATAATTATCCAAGAGTTCTCCCGCCCCGCTGTGTAACGTGTGCACTAAACAGTCATGAAGCGCGACGGGAAGCCACTCCAACCCTTCAGTTGAAATGTTCTCTATTAAAATAAGCAGCGTGTACCTGAGAGTTGACTTTGTGGTTTGCATAAACCATTTACTGCAGCAGTTCTCGAGCCTGGCTGTTCGGGGTCACATGATAAAGCCCACATTTCATTTCCCAGACAGACGATTCCACACAGTTTGTTATCGCCGCTAAGTAGGGTGCGTCTTTATTTGGAAATCTGCTGAAATCGGGAGGTGGGGAACGATAAATTGACCACGAGCCATCCCTATTATAAAAGTGGTAAAATACACAGATGGAGTATACCAGTGGTTCTCAACCTTTTTTGGCCCATGCCCCCTTTTACCATATGTTCAAAACGTCATCTCCCCCCCCCCCCCCCCGTTTTCGAATTTCCTCTCTATATATCCCCCCACCCTTACACAGTATACATAAAAATGGAAGCTAAATTTATTAACACATACTAGAACAAGTCTAGACATCTACATAAACCGTGATTTGCGGGTCTACTTTCGTTGTAAAACGAATTTCATTAGGGCGAGAAGTACAGAATCGTAAAATTTAGAGGGAAAAACAATATCAAGTAACTAGTTCTTGTATTAATGCGATCTTGAAATAATCAATAATCTTAATCCCCCCCCCCCCCCCGGAAACCCTAAAATTCCCCACCGGTTGAGAACCACTGGAGTATACAAAGCAAAACAAGAAGATGGCCGCTGTGCTCTAACATATAGTTTACATAGCGCCAAGGATGATCCTTACAAAGACGCTTGAAATTATCGGTCATAATAAGCTTCTCCGTGATAGTGTAATTTGCAGCTGATGACGGACGTGAAAACTGTGTCATGAGTGCTACACTGTTCTGTTAGATTGCTGGTTGGTCTGTTTGAGGTAGTGAGATAAAACTGAAACGCCTTCAAAGGAAAGTGTATCTTTGTTAATAACGAGCTGACTAATTCGTAAGAGGCCTACGTGGGCGGGGAATAATGCTCTTGCGCATAAACATCCAGTGTGCTAACGGTTGGAAGGGGGTTCAACCACCACACCAGTCAATTTGGCGTCAACGTTGAATTCTTGTCTAGAAAGCAATGGCAAACTAGTCAATTATAGTTAGTTGCATATCCTTTACAGGACATTGCAGTCAACCCTAGCATGTGTTGCTGTTGTCATCTCTTGGCACGTTTACGTTCATTATATTGCCATTGCTTTCTGAACGACCGGCGCCCATATTATTTCGTAAAAAAACCAAAAGCAACTCGGTCTGCTGCCAAATCGCGCGCAACTGTGTTTCGAATGAGGGTATACGGGATGACGAACTGCGTCCGTAACTCCTTTGCCACGGAAATTACAAACTATTGAACATAAAATGTCCTTGAAAATCAATCTGGGATTGGGTTGATCATAACGTCCTGCCCATCACGTCCATCATCTCATTAACTAACCCGCCACCGTCATGACAACATGTCTGCACACAGGCCCGGGATGACATCAGGTGCTCTGTCAGCCTCCTATAACTTTAATAGATCTGAAACGTTTCACGGTGTGGACGGAATTTTTTCTTACAAAATAAAATAAAAAAAAAGAATGGTTTTCTTCCCTTCTGGTCCTAGGGTAATGAATTAGACAACGAGCCATTTTGGGTAGATGGCGGGGACTTAGAGGACTGTAGGGTATGTTTAACATCCCTAGGCAGTTGAAAACCGAAGATAGCAGATGAAATAGGTGGCTTTCTAGTAGTAGTTTGAAATGCGCAAAACGATTATTATTTCAGGATTGACCTTAAGGATTGAGAGGAATGATTCGGTATAAATCCTTCTATGTGAGTTACGAAGATAAGTTAATAAGTAAGTCACAAATGGCTGTAAGTTTGAAACGCGCAAAATGATTATTATTTCAGAATGTACCTTGAGGATTGAGAGGAAGGATTCTGTATAAATCCTTCTATGTGAGTTACGAGGGTAAGTTAATAAGTAAGTCACAAATGGCTGTAAAAAATAACTAACTATGATAACAACTTGAAACCAGTTTATTGTTATACATAAAATGCACAAAACGATTATTATTTCAGGATCGACCTTAAGGATTGAGAGGAATGATTCAGTATAAATTCTTCTATGTGAATTACGAGGGTAAGTTAATGAGTAGGCCACAAATGGCTGTAAAAAATAACTAACTATGATAACTTGAAACCAGTTTATTTGTATAAATACAATGTCCCTTTATTTCTCAACATAATTTCCACCAACATTGATGCACTTATACCATCGTTTAATCAGTCCTCCTAAACCGATTGTATAGAACTGTGTGCTATGTTTTCATTTACCTGTCACCCAACAGAACTATGTGACTTACTTATTGACTTATCCTCGTAACATTTTCTACCCAGCTAAGCGCCACATTATGGGAAATTGCTAGGGGCTAAGTCCACTGAGAATTCACCTTAGCGGGAGACGTTTTGCAAGTGATGTCGAATTTGAATGTGAAGTGAAAATGTCGTTTAGAAAACAGAGCACGCAGACAGATGATAGGGTGACTAAACTCTTTACTAAGGATAGTCATCATTGCAACCTCAGTGTCATGTCCAGAACCTCTTTAGTAAGAATAAAGAACAAAGAACCATCAGTTTGAATTCACATTACCTAGTGGTGTTTAAGAACCCTCGTGACGAGTCTCAGAATACTAATCTGACAACACAGATATACCCAGGCAGCGTGTCATATGTCCAAGAGAGATTTCAGGACGCGACAGCGGCTCCACACGGGTATTTGCTCATTGACCTTCGACAGGAAACACCTGATCAACACCGCTTACGAAAACATATTTTTCCGGATCAGCGTCAAGTCGTCTACGTCCCTAAATAATATGCCCATTCGAATGAAACGTAACGGGGCCGTGGTACGGTTTCTGGGTGAGGCGAAGCCAGCTGACATGAAATCCGTAATTAAAACAATGTCCCCAGACCTCGTCCAATTAATTTGCGACTGCTGTCACAATGTGGTAAAAGGTAATGTAACACTGACACCGGCTCAGAAGTGGCGTCTGCAGCGGCATAAAAACAGTCTGTGAGCGCTCGCGCGTAAGAGACTATCTATCAAGAAACGGAAACACATCTTCCAACACGGTTATATATGATTTATAATTAAAAATTAATTTTCTCTTTATTGTTTCCAATTAAAATTTTTCGTGTAGAAATTTAATTATTAATTGGTTTATAGTTGTATGAACCATTACAAGCTGAAGATGTAATAAATCCAACCACGATGAGAATGGGTGTTTGGCTCATAAACAGATTGTCTTGAGTGTGAGATAGCATACCCTGAGGGATAGCTAATGTTTTCAGCACCACACGCTTGGTCAGGAGTTGCACGCTGGCTATCATCAAGGCTTTCTCGTGGGCGAACGCTATGGCCGGATTTAGTTTGGCTTTACGAACCACCAGCATGGCATACGTTAAAATGGATGAATAACCAAGCACCCCATCAGGAGCCAAGAGGTTAAAGGTGGCTTTGGACGGATTCAGCTTAATTTTCACACCCACGCCGTTTATAGAGCGATCTTGCACAAAAATATCGTCGTGAAGTCGACAAATCATATCTATTTTTTGACTCTCACAGGCTAGTTGACGTCGTGTTCTTAGTCCTTTGTTGTTATCACCTTGCGTGTCACCTAGGAATTTGGTGTGTCTTAGTAATAGAAGGCGGCTGAGAGATGACTCATTTTGGCTCTCCCTCCCCCATCCCTCGTGAATCAACGTCGCTTCCAGGTAGTCTCTATAAGGATATGTAGTTTCACTAGATGTGATTAGTGTGTCTTTGAATGAGACATCCACTTGAGGAAATAAGCTGTACAGGTAATAGTTGACAGGAGCGACATCAGTCGTCGGTGGTAGTTTATCACCATTGAATAGTGTGACTTTAGGTTTGACGTGTAAGAAAGTGTTAAACAGATCCAGATACTCTTCACTGGCATCAGAGATGGCAAATTCTATAGGTGCACCTGGGACTAGCTACGCGAGTAGGTGTATCTCCAGAAACTGCCCCTCTTCTATGGCGGTCAGCATGGGTGGTACGCTAAACAGATCCAGACCAGAATGAAGACACTCGCAGAGTGGGGGTGAATCAGAGCCATCATGCAGAGATATCCCAGTACTTTTGCTTCTTCTTGTGAGCTCGACGAGGTGCGGGGGTCAGTTTTATACGTTTACTGGGCTCTCCGGGTGGCACTGGGCGTCTCTTTCTTCTAATACCACTACCCGATTGGCTAACGTAGTTGATCGCTCCTTGCAGTAGACGCTGACTGGCTTGCTTGGCTTGCTCTTTAAAGGATTCTCCAACGTTCCTGGTCGCCCACACTCGTCTCTGTAATTATTCGATTCAGCTCCACTTTAAACGTGTCTGGTTAACTGTACAGCCCCGGGAGACACAACCTTTTGGACACTTCGTTGTCGGATGAGTTGTATCTTATCCACACCTCATTCTCTAGCACATCGCAGTAGTAGCTGGAAAATTGAATTTCGACCTGACCCACTTCGTAATGTTGACTCACCTCAATAGTCTGCGGTAACTTGACGAAATAGTGACCTGGGGTTTTGTTGGGAAACATGTTCGGCGAAGCATTGCTCGGTAATATCACATAGAAACTCATACTTTAGAGTTTGGTGACATATAACCCAGACAGCTGCTTAGATGAGCGATCCACAGCTTGCTTTCGGATGCGTCGACGCTGTCTCGAGACAGACTGAATAGTGATAGAGACAGATTGAATAGTGATACGCCAATGAGGGTGTATATAACGACCAGTTAACAGAAGAAGACAATCTGTAGTCGCGGTATTCGCTGCCCAAACAAAGGCCACGGTCCTTCTCCTGTAGTTGGAGATTCCACTTAGTATCTGGTTAGTTCTGAGATACAACTGTTGATTGACTTGGGATAGCCGAAACACTTCACTAAATACTCTTTACCACCACCTCTCCTGTGTCTTTCTTGTAAGACTGTTTTGACGCGATACACTTACTAGTCTGTGATGGGCTGTATTTCTTCTCGATAGAATGAGGCTTGAAGTTCCTCCCCTGAATCATCTTTTAGCACATACGTCACCGGACTGGTTTGGTTTTCTACGACTGACGGTATACATTTCTTCTGTCCACGATGGCATATAGCCTTTTGTAATAGGTTATTTGGGTTGAGCCAGTCTGACTCGGTCCAAGGCTGTAAAATGTACTTTTTTCGATACACCTGTCTTCTGATACACGTTATGCCACACCTCTTTTTCATTCGTATCTTTGACTTGTACGGGCGTCATGTACGGGCGTGATACGAATAGCTGTAGTTGCGGATCAGTTTATCTATCACGTCAACGTAGCGAAGTGTACTTGTCTTGGTGAAATAGTGCCACATTTTTAACTTAAGGGTCTGTTTGAATCTTTCCACTATTGCGGCTTTAACTTCTTTATTCTCAGTGGTAATGAAATGCACAACTCAGTCTTTCAGACATTTTAAGAAGGTCCGGTTGATAAATTCCGACCCTTTGTCGGTCTGAAAATTTATAGGTTGTCTATCAGCAAAGATTTTACTCACTGCCTCTACTAGGTTTTTCCCTGATTTCTTCCTGATCGAGATGGCCCAAGCATATTTACTAAACACATCGAGACAAGTCACTAGGTAAGACTTCCCATCATTGTATCTCTGTAATACTCTCATATATATCAAGTCGGCTTGAAACTGTTGATTTATACCAACGGTTATGGTTTGGCGTCTCTGGAAACGATGCCGGAGCGGTTTATACAAAGTATACGTATCCTGATTTCGTAACCATGTCTCTATTTTCTTAACATTCAGTTGACTTTGACGTTTTAAGGCGGCAGCTACGCCGTAGGTGCCTTGTTTCTGAGGGTCGTAGTAATACTTTCTTATTTGCGCAGCCATTTTTCCCACCTGGGCTTACTCGTCTTATAATTTCGCCTGAGATTTTATGGTGATGTTTTCTCGATTAGTTGACTTTTAGCCGGTGTTGCCTCGCTTACTTGACTTGTAGCCAGCGTTGATTGAAGAGGTGTTGATTGAATAGGTGCCTCGACTACTGGTGCTGGTAAGATGCTGACTTGGGGATTTTGTTCCTTGATGTCCATGGTGCCTAAAGGTTTGTTTTTGTACTGATCGAGTCGATTCAGATAACGCAGAAAGGTTTGCCGATACACGCGGGCCTTTTCCCGCGGTGGTAGATCTTCGGTGTCCGGGACTTGTTGCATTTGATAATCCAAGTCACGCAAGTTATCCGTTAGTTTGTCGGGTGGTACATAGGGTCTTTCCAGCAGCCGGGGGTCGATCAGAATAATGTTCTTCACTACAAACCCACGACGCCTTTTAAAACGTTTAGAATGGTGCCTAATAATGCACCTATGAAACCACCTTGTTACAAGATTTGTTTCCGTTTCTTGATAGATTGTCTCTTACGCGTGAGCACTCTCCGACTGTTTTTGTGCCGCTGCAGACGCCTCTTCTGAGCCGGTGTCAGAGGAACATTACCTTTTAACACATTGTGACAGCACTCGCAAATTGATTGGACGAGGTCCGGGGACGCTGTTTTAATTACGGATTTCACGTCAGCTGGCTTCGCCTCACCAAGAAACCGTAGCATGGCCCCGTTACGTTTCATTCTATTGGGCATATTATTTAGGGACGTAGACGACTTGACACTGATATGGAAAAATATGAACATTGGACATATGACACGTGGCTTGGTGTGAGGATATTTGTATAGAATATATGAATATTGTGCCTAGGGGTATAGAGTGCCTGGATTCAAGATATATGACAAGGTGTTCTCGTTCTCTTCCTTTTGTATTCTCCAGGAAAACTAGACTTAAGGCTCTATTTCTCATAAGAATGAGACTAGGTAGAAGTAGATACCCGTCCAATTCACAATAATAAGACTAATCGTCTGGAGAAGATATTGAGAGTCAGGTCAGTTGCCATAGCCTTCAAGGGAATAAGATCCTCTATCCGAATTAGTAAGCCAGGTACGTTCGACCTATCACATTAACTCTCACGTTTTTAAATAAACAAATGACAGATATCACTACACCAACATCACTTTGTAACAACCTTCACAAGACAGCAAGAACAACTCCTGGTTCTAACTATATCTTTTAATGTAGATGTAACAGTGAGCTATGGGAATTCTAAAATCTCTGCCTTCCTAAAATCAACAAAACATGATAACAAAATAAACCATCCTCAGTGTAGCACACCCTGTGCTCACATAGACCCCACAACAAATTTCCCACCAAAACATCAATACCAATATCTGGAATGGTTTTGCCTCAAGAATAACCATCTATAGTGAATACAGTAATCTATGTTCATCGCATAAAATATATTACATGTACACTCTTAAACCTTCTCTAACTACGAAAAGTAGTCAGTTTTCACTTGGTGCACGGTTGTGGCTTAGATCGTTCTCCTAACTAAATCCTTTTGATCGGAAAATCCTGTAAGTCAAGAACGAGGTACTGTCACCCCACACATAGCTTGATAATCCACTGAACCTAAGCTCCATTATACAAACATAATATATCGTTACTACACTGTCTCTGCTATAAAGCTTCCCACAGATGATGAAGTGAGGGGTTCATCCCAATCGTGATGGACCTTACAAATAAATCTATCATTGTATATAGTTCCTCTGGCTGACTCATCTATATGAAATGGGGATGCTGGACTGTCGTGGTGTAATCCAATTGCGTGTGGAACATAGCAGACAGACGTAGATTTGTTCCTTATATATATATATATATATATATATATATATATATATATATATATATATATATATATATATATGATGTCGGCGTGTTTCCTCTGAGCCACCTTCACTTGTAGATGTCTTGAGAGTAAGGTGAGTCTGCTTCATAATGGTAATTCTACCAAGTGGCTGTTTAGCTCTCATGCTATTAGCTCGTGAAGCCAGGACTATGTAAAGGGAGTTCTGTTATTTGCTGGCTGAAGGTATTCGAGCGGCAAATCCAATTAGTGTGAGGTTCTTACTCTTCGGTGTATGCAAAGGTAGAATCCAAACATGTCTTGTACGACGTGGATACAATTTAGATTGCCGTCCCTGTTCCCAGATAGAAGCTGGATCTTGCAACCGCCTACAGGAATTTTGAGAGATACCAGTCCGAAAGCTTCTGCTGACGAAAGGAGTGGTAAATGGTCCACTCTACTGTACTAAGCTCTTGTATTAAGCTGTACAGCACACGAATTCTCTTCCAGAGGTAATTAGTTGTATATAGGACAACTACTGCCGTTACTCTTCAATTGTGTAATCCATCTGACTCATACTTGAATTGAGGAAATGCACAAGGGAATAACCGAGAAACGACTTCCCAGCTGTCGTGGGAAATTATAATATGAGTTGCTTCCCGTTTCAAGTGCTCTTTTTGATGGCGTCCCCAGCATAATTATTTAATAAATATGGTCTTGTTTCTCTCGGTATACCATCTATAGGCCAATGTATCCTTCTCGAAAAACTGTATAATTCGGGCCTTAGGATGAAAAAAATAAAAATAAAACAAACGATATACATTTGACAGCAGATCAATTGTCATTGTAACTAACATACAGAGAAAATAATTAAAAAATACAGGGGCCGGGGTCTGACATCCCCCACCTTTACCTCTCTGATAATTAAGCTGTCCTTAACCCCAATTGGCGAGGGGGAGGGGAAAGAGAGGTGTATCTAGTGATTGCCTGTAACCTAGCCGTACGTTGGTCTGGGATTTCGTGACTATTCGATCTAACTGACCTTACAAAATGTCACGATAAGACACAACGACCAAGACAAAACAAAGACACCACCAAATATATAATCACTCTCACATAACATTGGGGAACACCCAAACATATGACAGAACATATAATCTTGCTCCAGAATAACGCAGTAATCACCCACGGAATATGGATCCACCCTCTATCCATTTCCCTCTTGTAGCAGGAGGGGTTCAAATATCTTCTTCTTATAGCATCAAACACTGCACAATTTAACTGAACATAAAATCATGGTCACTTAGGCATCCCCACAAATGGGCGTTGCTAACACGACATGCCGATGCGACAAGTTATCTGAAAATATAGGGTATCCACTTCTCGTCCCGTATGAGATTATACTCATAGAAAACATCACAAGTGAAATTAGGAAGGTGAAGGGCAGCAGGTTAAAAAGAGGACGGTCGTGGATGGGTCAAGCCGAAGACATTCTTCAACAGGTGTGTTCGCTTGAGGACTTAGAACCTGGCAAGGAGTGGGTGCAAGTGCCAACAGACTTCTGCACATCCTTTTCAATTTGCATCCAACTAGATAGAAAATGCAGACAAGAAAATCCGGCTGCTGTTGAGGCTGAAGTACAAGCGTTGATTTTCGAGAATTCGCTAGAAGGTGACGCGGTCATCTACACAGATGGGTCGGTCGTCCGACATGTGAGAAGCTCATGGGCCTTTACAGCTCGGGCCGGAGGGAGAATTGTGAAGGAGGACTCTGGTGCTTTCACTGAAACCACAAGTAGCCTGACCATGGAAGTCATGGCAGTAAGTAAAGCAATAACATGGCTCGAGACACAGACATTCACTAGGGCTTGTTTCCTTAGCGACTCAATGAACATGATCAAGAGGATAGAGGAGGGGTCGATCCGAAGAGAATGGTTGCTGCCTCTGAAGCGGTCTCGGCTGGCAAAGATTAGTTTCATCTTCGTGCCAGGGCATGCGGGAGTACAAGGAAATGAGCGGGCTGACAAGCTCGCAGGTGAGGCTACTGTGGAGGGCGGACGCGCCATGGACCAGGCTGACATTCTGAATGCACTACGAGAAGTGAGACTTTTGCGAGAACCAAGTGATGACTGTGAATCTACAACAATGGCCAGACTGCGAGAGCAGCAAATTAAAAGAGGGATGGCCAAACAAGAACACTACGCAGGAAGCCAAAGAAGATTGATAAACCAACACAGAACTGGCGTCGTTAGCCGCTACACGCTGCGGGATTTGCTGAGGAGGGAATCCGAGCACTTATGGACTGAATGGTTCGATGTGCAACGAGGATGATCTGTCGACTAACTAACTAACTAACTATCACACCAATTCCCCGGCCGATTCTTTAATCAGGTTATAACATGATTCACACACGATATGTAGGTTTACATGTATGAATAATAAAAATGCACCCTTAAGTACACAAGTGTTCACTAAATGTCTAGTAAAGACAGTTCTTAGAGCATCTTGGTTCAAATATTAAGTTAGAGTGAACAGATATTGTGCATTCAAAATGCAGATGATAGTGGGATAAGTTTTTCGCCAAATATAAATCTGCAATCATAGAAAGATAACAAGGTAAGCATAAGACCTTGTAGGAGTGGTATAGACATTATTTCTGCAGAATCGAAATTCAGGCTATCTTCTTACAGAAGTAATTATGTAGTTATCAACTTCACCCAAAATTACATAAAATAGATGTATTCTATTTATCATATAACATAGGTATTAACATTCAAAAAGCCTTATTATCTTACCGACAGCCCACAGAAGGCACAGTTGGGAAAAATCACTCCCTAGCTCTATATCTGACTTGATGGAGATTCAAAATTCAAATGCCGATGTCTAGCTTAGCCCATTGTAAATAGTCCGCTAACCTAGGTCTATTTGGAGCTACGGCGATACATTTCCTTTGTTCTTGCGGTACGACATTCCTCTCCTTTTAGGGTAATGGTAAACACCACACGCGAGAACGGCACTACTTAGAAACGTTAGCTGAAACGTTGTCTGCAAACTGAGGAGAATGTGTTATGTCACACCTGGGTACATCTGTTTGGCCAGATTTGTAATCTGAGACCCGTCACGGGGGTTCTTAACACCACTAGGTAATGCGAATTCAAACTGATGGTTCTTTGTTCTTTATTCTTACCAAAGAGATTCTGGACTATATACATGACACTGAGGTTGCGATGATGACTACCGTTAGTATAGCGTTTAGTCGCCCTATCATCTGCCTCGGACATTAGGTTATCTATTACCACTAGCCGGCGTCTATAACATGTCCATTTTTCCATATCCGGCAAGTCTTCATTAAACTGAATACCCTTCATAGTCTCATACATGGATTGCCATCTCCATAGCACCATATAACCTCCTCTGGAATCGGGTCGATCATGACTGGTAGATGAGCCAGAAAATATTGCACAAAGACGGATTTTCCACTCCCCGTTGGTCCTGAAATCAAAGCCGCAAAAGGACGTTTCCACCTAGGATCAATGAATATTACTAACACTTACCCACTCATGTAACTTATTTTATGGGGTTCGAGTCCACCCTGTCCCGCACGCCTCACCCGGTCGCCAACCGACAATCGGTACGCTTCGCGCACCCGGCCGCATCTCACACACGCACGCACGCACACACACACACACACCCACACACACACACCAGCCTGCCATTCACACAGTAGACCGGAAGTACCAAAGACTGCGAGATTAGAATAACTAGGTTACCGTAGGTCCGTCATTTGTGAAGATGCAAAGGGGCGTTATAACTCACATATACCAAATCACTCCTCTCAATCCTTAAGGTCAATCCGAAATAATAATCATTTTGCGCATTTCAAACTACTGATAAGTGACTGTTCTGGCCAAGAGTGGACATAGAAGTCCTGCATGGCATAGGTCACTGACCAAGCCAAGGGTGGACATAGAAGAGCTGCATGGAATAGGTGGCTGTCCTCGCCAAAGGTGGACTTAGAAGAACTGCATGGAGTAGGTTGCTGTCCAGGCCAAGGGTGGACATAGAAGACCTGCATGGAGTAGGTCGCTGTCCAGGCCAAACGTGGACATAGAAAACCTACTTGGAACAGGTGTCCGTCCAGGCCAAGCGTGGACATAGAAAACCTAGTTGGAAAAGATGGCCGTCAAGGCCAAGGATGGACATAGAAAACCTGCTTTGAACACAATGTTTGGAGCTTGAGTGACACTAGAACACTCAGATTTGGACCCTCCTCGGTTCTAAAATGTACGTGCACTGTGTACAGGTGTTCCTTGTGTGATTTGTGGCAGGAGACTGGCGTTTTTACAGAGGAATCCGGATGCAATTATGTGATCGTGTACACACGCAGCTAATATAAACACAACAAGTTTTGTTTTATTTGTAATTTTATGCTAAACTTAACATAAATTTAACACTGCTGGCCATTTGTAATTTTATGTTAAACGCAGTATGAATGGTTCCGTCGCCCTGCTACTGAGTGAGTGCGTGGCGCAACACTATGAGCTGTGAGTTTCGTGTGAAATGCTTTTGAATCTGCCTGAGGTTTTTTTGAACGTGACTGCGTGTTCGGAGCTATGGCAGATGGCTATGTCCCAGAGTTGACCGGTTTTTGCCTTATGCATAAATGCGTGGCTGCTGGGCTTCTGGTTAACTGCCACTACCATCGATGATGAACTGTATTTCGTGGACTGTGTGGGTGAACATCTAGGAAACATCCAGATGGGAAAATGACTGCCAATTCCACCAGAAAAGAACTGGGTGTTTTGTGGGGGACTATTGTGTTGACATTCTGGCGGTTAAATGTAGTTGGTGTTTTCTACAGGTGTCATTAGGTGTCAGCAACATCGAATCTTGTATTCCCGTTCGTCAGAAGACGCTAGGTGTCTCATGCGCATGCGCAGCGCATAAACAAAATAGCGACTATACTTACGGAGTGGTACAACCAAATCACAACGTGCTGTTGTGCGTTTTTTTTTTTTTTTTTTGTAGGCTAAAGGACTGCCTGCAAAGGACATTCATAAGGAAATGCTGACAAATGTTTGTCCCATAAAGCGGTGCATATCTGGGTAGAAAACATCCATCTTCGTCTTGTGTCCAAAATTTCAAGGTTACGCCATCAGCAGGGAAGGTTATGCTGACAGTGTTCTGGGATTGTCAAGGAGTGCTTTTAACCAATTTCAAGAAGAAAGGTGACAATGTGAATTTGAATCGTAGTGTGACGTTCTATCGAAGCTTCATGATGCAATTCGAAGAATACGTCCAGGACTGCTGACTAGAGGAGTGTTGCTTCTTTATGACAATGCCATACCACATATGGCTCGGTTAACTCAGGAGAAAATTAACCAACTAAGGTGGGAAGTTCTGGAACATCCACCTTACAGCCCGGACTTAGCCCCTAGCGATTTCCACCTTTTTGGTTCACTGAAAACCCACCTTGTCTGGAGACATTTCGCGAATGACGCCGAAGTTTAATGTGAAATGAAAACGTGGTTTAGAAAACAGAGCACGCAGTCCTGTGCAGCCGGTTTGGGAGGACTGATAAAACGATGAGATAAGTGCATCAATGTTGGTGGAAATATGTTGAGAAATAAAGGGAAATGTATGTATAAAAATAAACCGGTTTCAAATTGTTATCATATTTAATTATTGTTCTACAGCCATTTGTGACTTACTTATTGACTTCACCTCGTATTTTTAACCTTATGTTAAATACAGTATACACAACACCGCTCATCTAATTATAACTGTATGGTAAATACGATAACAGTTAAATAACAAGGCACAAACAGCAGGGATGCCTAATTCCTATACAATTGTATCATCACGAAAACGAACATGGGTGAAAGCAAAACCGCATGAGCCATATGTAATCACGACAGGGGCATTCGAAGTATTAGGAGAACTTAGAATGTAAATTATACACAGGTGAATACTATTTATAAGAATGTTTCTTTTACCTAGTAATATGCGAAGTTTGTATTTATACATTTTCCAGAAAGAATAGTAACAACTGAATGACAAGGATTTCGTACAGTCGACCTTATAACCAATGTCACCAAACTTCCACTCGTAATTGTGAAAGAAATAAAGACAGAAATTAGTGAAGAACAGTATGGTTTTGTGAGAGTGAAAGGTACACATCGCGCAATACACGCATGACAAATATTACTAGATATATCATTTGAGACACAGAAAAACGTATAGGCCTGTGATTTAAAGATAACGCCAAAGCTATTGATGAAGTAAAACATGATTGAATGAACGATTTGTTGGATATTATTAAACGTGGGTGAAATTTTTCAGAATGATGAAACAAAAATATTGACCGGAAACAGCAGCGATTAAAATGGGAAATAATGCGGTAACCATCTGAGCACAGGTTATTGAAAACTACATTTCGAAGGAAATTCGATCAAACGACCACGTGGTCTGTAGACAAACGTGCTAGTCTCAGCAGTACTGGATCCCAGTATGTGGAAAAACAATCGATCTTCTTCTTCTTCTTCTTCAGCGTTCCGAGCCATTGAGGTTCTTTGCTGCAGATACAATCCGTCTCCATTCGTCTCTCTGGTGGACCTTCTCATGCCAGTCGTTGATTCCAAGTGCTTGTAGGTCTGTATATGTATTATCTCTCCACCGCCTTCTTGGTCTACCTCGGGGTCTACGGTCATTTATTTCCTGAGTGTAAGCGAGTTTTGTTTCCCTATTATCTTCCATTCTTTCTATATGCCCCAGCCATTGTAGTCTATTAGCCTTCATGATACCAGTGATTAGCGGGGACTTAAACAGATCATAAATGTCTTTGTTACTTCTTCTTTTCCACTCTCCTCTTTGTGTATCCCTAATGGGTCCAAAGATGAGTCTTAAAATTTTGTTCTCAAAAGTTTGTAACAAGGCTTCGTCTCCTTTCGTTGTACTCCAGGTTTCAGAGCCATACAGCACAACTGGTCTGATCAGAAAAACAATCGATTATGTATTAAAATTAGTCAGAGATAAGTCTCCGTGAAGATGGCCACGTATGTTGCTAGGAAATGTTTCCGCGTGTAATGTTTTTATTATGCACAATCTCAAGTGTATTGATTCTGTGGCCTGCTAGTGGAAACCCCTCGGCTATAAATGGACTCTCTCCAACACGTTCAGACATCAAGTGGAGATTGGGTGAAGCGGTAATCATGCGACTCATTGTTATCGGTGGGCACACAGCTGTCACGGATAATGGCGGGAATCTGGCCAGGGACTGCTGCCGATGGGATGCATACATGTCAGGATAATTTACACTGGACAAACGCCAAGATGGATCTGTATATTGTAAACTAACGTGGACATACTGATCACGAATATGAACTTAGAAATCGCGATGCCGAGGTAGAGGGTTCAACTCCTATATCGGACAGTTCGACTAAAATGTTGACTTCTCGTCCTTGACTTAGGGATATAAATTACAAGTACCTCAGAATTCGGCATGGGTTCACTTGTTGGCGAGGGAAAGCTAATCCACACGGATAAATCAGTCCAGTGCACTAGAAGTAGTATGGACTACGTCTGAGTTCTAAGCGAGCGAAAGTAAAACTCTGGCTTTCAAGTACAGGGGTCAGGAGGGGTTGTACAGGGGTCAGGAGGGGTTGTACAGGGGTCAGGAGGGGTTGAATGGTCTTGTGGCTGCAGCTCGCGGGCGCGCATGACTCGGTCCTTCAGTTTTCTTTAGCCACGAAAAATAACTTCGCAGATATTTTTTTTTTTAGCATATCCTTTACAGGACTTAACTGTCAACACCAGCATCTTTCAGCTGTATGTTGATCTCTTGGCAAGATTACGCTCAGTAGTTTGCCATTGCTTTCTGAGCGGCCGGCTCACATACCCCGTAAGTTATCGATGCGATTCGAACCACAAATAGTAAGAAAAGGAAAGCAGTTGTGATCAGAGGACACGTTAAACAATATAGATAATGAGTTGAGTTGAGTTGAGTTGAGTTAAGAACCGTCATCACTGCACTCAGGACATTCCCATACGTGCTCCATCCCCTCGTTCAACAGCCAGCGAAGAGTCATACTACTAATCGTTGCCACCGCTATCTGATTAAAAGTTCTCCTGGTCTTCCCTCTCAGTTTTGAGATTCTTCCAGAACCCCTGCAGATCCCCCGCAATTTCATTCTTTCCACATATGGGTTCTCAATCTGTTCCTCCGCCTTCTCCACGTGGTCCCACAAGCGCACGACCACTTCCCCCTTTTCCATAGGCAAAATACCACCAAGAGTTGCATTCCCTGTTAGCCTATCAGCCTGTTCATTCTCCCGTACCCCCGCAAGGCCAGGACAAAATATCCATACAATTCTCACAATCTGTGACCTCTGAAGCGACGAGAGCCATTCCATACGAAACATTCCTTTCTCCACCTTGCTAAGCATACTCTTTGAATCCGTAATGAATACAACGTGTGTTGCAGTAGTCTCCTCTTGCCACCGGAAAGCCGCTGTTACTGCCTCCACCTCCATTCTCATGCTGGAGGTCGTAGTCTCATATGCCAGACTCTCCCTTTTCAAGACTCGTCCATTAGCCTTTGCAATAAAGCCCCAGCCACTACGTCTGTTTCTCACCACAGACCCATCGGTGTAGATGTCTATGTCACCTTGATGTGTGTTGCTCTGGATCAGCTGTTGCACTTCAAACTCTGTGCGGCCCGCTGCCCATTCTCTGCACTCACGACCCAGTGTTATTATTACATTGTGCCAGTCCGTCATGTCTTCCGGAACTTCAACACACTCTCTTTCACGATTGATGGTCTCTAGATCACACACCTGACGTATAGAAAGTTCTGCCTGTGCCATCCAGGACCTGCCTCGTCTTAGTCTATGACCCTTGACCATATCCATTGCTGCATGCAGCGGATGATCTCTGTCTGCGGCAACTCTCAGGTACCATTTGGCCTGAAAGACCCTATGCCTATCCGTCATTGTTGGTAGCGCCAGGATATGCCTCATGCATATAATTGGTGTGTCCTTTGTGCACCCCAGGATTATTCTGTATGCGCTCCAACCTTTCAAGCTGGCTCTTTGATACTGTCAACATCCCCAAACTATACTCAATAACAGAAATTATTAACTGCTGAAAGAGCCTGTACAGCATCCTCTGATCTACCCCGGTTGTTGCCATAGCCCTCAATGCATTAAGTCCCCTACCAGTCTTCACCACCAAAGCCTCCACATGATCCTTAAAAGACAAACACCTGTCAAAGGTGATGCCCAAGTACTTCAATTTACTCTCTCGACTAAGAGGACATCCATTCAACATAATACCTGGGACATCTGCCTTGACGATCCGGTTATCCAAGGAGTACCACACAACCGATGCCTTGTCTGGGTGTATAATGACCCCTGCGTCCCCGCACCACTCCGCCACCCTGTTTACTGCCACCTGTAAGTTTTTCGCCAAACTGGCCCTGTCTCTGCCCTGTCTGCACACCAGCACAGCATCTGCAAATGTCAAGATTCTACCCACACCTGGTGTCTCAATAGCTGCAATTTTGCTGGTATAGACATTAAAGAGCACTGGGGACAAGGCAGATCCCTGCGGCAACCCAGGTGTAATAGTACAGGGGTCAGAAGTCCAGGAACCCATGCGCAGTGCAACCCTACGCTCATAAAGGACTGCCGCAACCCATCTAACAAGGCAAGGGCAGACCTCCATGTCCAACAGTGTGTGTATTAATCGATCATACCTAACCCTGTTATACGCATCCTCCAGGTCAAGAGCTACCGCCACTGTCTCCTGTTTATCCTGAAATCCCCCGTATACAATGAAAGCTATGGAACTATAGGAGCTCCGATGTTCCAAATTTAAAATTGTGTTCCAAATTTCAAATTGTCGTCTAGATTCAAAATTATGTTCCAAATTCCAACATGTGTTCCAAATTCCAAATTGTGTTCCAAATTCCAAATTGTATTCCAAATTCCAAACTGTGTTCCAAATTCCAAATTGTGTTCCAAATTCAAAATTGTGTTCCAAATTCAAAATTGTGTTCCAAATTCCAAATTGTATTCCAAATTCCAAACTGTGTTCCAAATTCCAAATTGTGTTCCACATTCCAAATTTTGTTCCAAATTCCAAATTGTATTCCAAATTCCAAACTGTGTTCCAAATTCCAAATTGTATTCGAAATTCCAAACTGTGTTCCAAATTCCAAATTGTGTTCGAAATTCCAAATTGTGTTCCAAATTCCAAATTGTGTTCGGAGATTAGCATGGCCGAATGAATAAGAGCGCCCGTTCTTAAACATCCGGTATGCTGATGCCGAGGTAGCGGGTTCAACCCCTACACCAGAAAGTTGGATTAAAATGTTGTCTTCTAGTCCTTAACTTGGTGACGTAAATTACAAGTACCTCTGAAGTCGGAGTGGGTTCGCCTGATGGCGAGGGACACTGGAAATAGGGAAAGCTAATCCACACACAAAATTCAGTCCAGTGTTACTAGAAGAAGTGTGTATGGACTACACTGGAGTTCAAAGCGAGCGAGGGAACAAAGAAGTGTGTTCCAAACTGGCGCCTCCAAATCAAGCAGCCGTACGTGGAAGTACGAGCGAGCGAGGGAACAAAGAAGTGTGTTCCAAACTGGCGCCTCCAAATCAAGCAGCCCGTACGTGGAAGAACACGAGTCTCTTCCCGGAGATCATTGTTGTCATTTGAAGACGACGTCAGTGTTTGTATTGTCCAGTGTGTCCTCATTTATGGTCACAATATCTAAGTACTGGGTCCTGATGCAGCTGGCTGTACTAGAGTTAACCTGGTGTTTTATCATCCAGCATTCAGTGGCTGTACTAGGGCTAACCTGGTGTTTTATCATCCATCATCTAGTGGCTGTACTAGAGTTAACCTGGTGTTTTATCATCCAGCATTCAGTGGCTGTACTAGGGCTAACCTGGTGTTTTATCATCCATCATCTAGTGGCTGTACTAGAGCTAACCTGATGTTTTATCATCCATCATCCAGTGGCTTTACTAGAGCTAACTTGGTGTTTTATCATCCAGCATCCATTGGCTGTACTAGAGGTAACCTGGTGTCTTATCATCCATCATCAAGTGGCTGTACTATGGCTAACTTTAGTGTTTTATCATCCACCATCCAGTGATTGTACAAGAGTTAACTTGGTGTTTTATTATCCATCATCCAGTGGCTGTACTAGATTTAACCTAGTGTTTTATCATCCATCATCCAGTGGCTGTACTAGAGGTAACTTGCTGTTTTATCATCCATCATACAGTGGCTGTACTAGGGGTAACCTGGTGTTTTATCATCCATCATCTAGTGGCTGTACTAGGGTAATCTGGTGTTTTATCATCCAGCTTCCAGTGGCTGTACTAGAGGTAACCTGGTGTTTTTTCATCCAGCATCCAGTGGCTGTACTAGAGGTAACTTGGTGTTTTATCATCCAGTGGCTGTACTAGGGGTAACCTGGTGTTTTATTATCCATCATCCAGAGGCTGTACTAGAGGTAACCTGGTGTTTTATCGTCCATTATCCAGTGGCTGTACTAGAGTTAACTTGGTGTTTTATCATCCATCATCCAGTGGCTGTACTAGAGGTAACCTGGTGTTTTATCATCCATCATCCAGTGGCTGTACTAGAGGTAACTTGGTGTTTTATCATCCATCATCCAGTGGCTGTACTAGAGGTAACTTGGTGTTTTATCATCCAGTATCCAGTGGCTGTACTAGAGGTAATCTGGTGTTTTATCGTCCATCATCCAATGGCTGTACTAGAGGTAACTTGGTGTTTTATCATCCATCATCCAGTGGCTGTACTAGAGGTAATCTGGTGTTTTATCGTCCATCATCCAGTGGCTGTACTAGAGGTAACTTGGTGTTTTATCATCCAGTATCCAGTGGCTGTACTAGAGGTAACTTGGTGTTTTATCATCCAGTATCCAGTGGCTGTACTAGAGGTAACTTGGTGTTTTATCATCCAGTATCCAGTGGCTGTACTAGAGGTAACTTGGTGTTTTATCATTCATCATCCAGTGGCTGTACTAGAGGTAACTTGGTGTTTTATCATCCAGTATCCAGTGGCTGTACTAGAGGTAACTTGGTGTTTTATCATTCATCATCCAGTGGCTGTACTAGAGGTAACTTGGTGTTTTATCATCCAGTATCCAGTGGCTGAAGAACGCCGTCCCTACAACAATGTCTCCGACTTTGTGTCTCTACCACACGCCAGATGCCCGGTCTCTGTTTGGGAACCCGGTATTTTACCCAGAGTTAATCAGGCTCTCTAGCTCTAATACTGCTGTTCAACAGTCCAATCAAGATAAAAATATGAGTTTAATCCCATGTCTCAACTTGTTGTCCAGTATTTTCAACCAGCCACCATCACAGACAATCGCTGCCTTATATCGGCATAAGAATACAAAGCGGATTATTTTGGAAATACGAGTACCGTAATTGATATATTTACGCTGCCGTTCTGGGACAAAAGAAGACAAGCTAGACCTCGGACAACTGACAGCACAATAATGCTCGTTCAAGTATGTACAAGCGTCGGTTTACCAGTCTTGACAGCAGTAGCACATGACCACATGCCAAGGTCACAAATATCTCATAGTTTACTGCATTGTTGGCCGAAGGAAGCACGCGAGGTTAAAGTACTGTTTCTAACATATTAGACCCACCAATCCTGTATCTACCGACATCCGGACATTTATCATTATCATTGTCATGAAGTGCCCTGCCAGCCGGCTTAGGCGTTCATGTCACTCCACAGATCTCAGTCTCATGTGTTCTGGATCAACTCTGCTGGTGATATTCGTCCTTGCCACCGTCTCAGTCCGTCCAGCATTGTTTCTCTTGGTCTGCCCCCGCCTCTCTTCTCCTTGATGTTTCCACTTGTCACGATGTTCTCTAATGCCTATCTTCTCGTCACATAACCAAAGAAAGCTGTTTGTCTCTTTCTTATTGTTGCATATAATGTTCTAGTCTCACTATCCTCTCTGAGGCAATCGTTAGTTACTCTGACAGTCCAAGGAACTCGCAACATTCATCTCATGAACCACATATCTGTTACTTCCAAGTTTTTCTTAATTTGTACACGGACATTAGTGTTTCCTAAATATCACAAGAAAAACTTTAAGAAGGTAAATTCGGAGGTTAAGGAAAGCCCAAGAAAGATATCCTTACGATAGAGAACATACAATCTAGCAATCAGTTCATTATACGTGAAATGTGTGCATCAGGGAAAATACAATGCACATATAAAGTAAACACACCAGGAAAACACTAGTAAAATACCACTATTCAGGCCATGAGGCTTATGAGGTGTATGGTGATAGACCGAGATTCTTAGACCAATCGGCAGTCAATGTATAACGTGGTCACTATAATATCTTGATAGCCACATTAGAGTGGATCCACCTGGGAGCCTAGGTGAATGAACAATAACAGGTCCCGTCTTGTCAATAAATCAGGTGCCGTCTCCACAATGAAGGTTGGCTGCAAGGGATCTTAAACACTGTCTATCTCTCGCCCTGATTGTACATCCTACCAGGCTGCTGTTCGTCCATCTCTTAATGTTATATTCCCACTTGTATCATTGTCTACCTCTTGCTCGCTTGACTTTAACCCTACCCTCCAGTACGGTGTTTGTAAAAGTGTTGTGTCTTTTAATGTGGCCGAAATATATAACTTGAATCTTTTTTATTATTTTCATCAACTCTCTTTTCATTCCCAGTTTGTCTAGAACATCTGTGTTTGATTGTTTGTGGTTCTCTAAAAAAACGACAAATTCCCTGCAGGTCTTGTAGGGTATTTTAAAACCTGACAGCCTGGTCGGCAGGTATTCATACTAGCCACAGAGCCACAGCGACGCCCAGTGCAACTAAGTGATTAGAATAACTCATCAGTTTATTACTTCAATAGCTGTCGTTATCTTTGTTAAGCCGACGTTTTGTTGCCGTCGAAATCTCTGTTACTCCTGGTGTTTCTAATATCCATTACACCTGGTGTTTCTGATCTCTGTTACACCTGGTGTATATTATCTCTGTTATACCTGGTGTATATTATCTCTTGTACACCTGGTGTTTCTAATATCCATTACACCTGGTGTTTCTGATCTCTGTTACACCTGGTGTATATTATCTCTGTTATACCTGGTGTATATTATCTCTTGTACACCTGGTGTTTCTAATATCCATTACACCTGGTGTTTCTGATCTCTGTTACCCTGGTGTTTCTGATCTCTGTTACACCTGGTGTTTCTTATCTCTGTTACCCTGGTGTTTCTTATCTCTGTTACACCTGGTGTTTCTGATCTCTGTTACACCTGGTGTTTCTTATCTCTGTTACACCTGGTGTTTCTGATCTCTGTTACACCTGGTGTTTATTATCTCTGTTACACCTGGTGTTTCTGATCTCTGTTACCCTGGTGTTTATTATCTCTGTTACACCTGGTGTTTCTGATCTCTGTTACACCTGGTGTTTCTGATCTCTGTTACCCTGGTGTTTATTATCTCTGTTACACCTGGTGTTTCTGATCTCTGTTACACCTGGTGTTTCTGATCTCTGTTACCCTGGTGTTTCTGATCTCTGTTACACCTGGTGTTTCTGATCTCTGTTACACCTGGTGTTTCTTATCTCTGTTACCCTGGTGTTTCTTATCTCTGTTACCCTGGTGTTTCTTATCTCTGTTACCCTGGTGTTTCTTATCTCTGTTACACCTGGTGTTTCTTATCTCTGTTACACCTGGTGTTTCTGATCTCTGTTACACCTGGTGTTTCTTATCTCTGTTACACCTGGTGTTTCTGATCTCTGTTACCCTGGTGTTTCTGATCTCTGTTACACCTGGTGTTTCTTATCTCTGTTACCCTGGTGTTTCTGATCTCTGTTACACCTGGTGTTTCTGATCTCTGTTACCCTGGTGTTTCTTATCTCTGTTACACCTGGTGTTTCTGATCTCTGTTACACCTGGTGTTTATTATCTCTGTTACACCTGATGTTTCTTATCTCTGTTACACCTGGTGTTTCTTATCTCTGTTACACCTGGTGTTTCTTATCTCTGTTACACCTGGTGTTTCTTATCTCTGTTACACCTGGCGTTTCTTATCTCTGTTACACCTGGTGTTTCTTATATCTGTTACACCTGATGTTTCTGATCCCTGTTACAACTGATGTTTCTTATTACAGTTACACCTGGTGTATATTATCTCTGTTACACCTGATATTTCTTATCTCTGTTACACCTTGTATTTCTGATCCCTGTTACAACTGATGTTTCTTATCTATGTTATATTTGGCTAATTGTTGGGTCTTGTTCACTCCTGATGAGTTGTTATTCCTGTTACACCTGTCGTTTCTGATCTATCTTACATCAGGTGTTTATTATCTGTGTTACATCTGGTATTTCTATCTCTGTTACACCCGATGTGTCTTATCTCTGTTACAACTGGCCGTGTTTTATAGCGGGGGGGGGGGGGGGTGGGTCTTTAACGTTGCCTACATCTGTTTAACCTGACACCTCCAGACGTGTGGGACATGCGGTACTAGACACATATTGTATAGACCAGTCCGTACTTCGTGGCTGATGTGGTCTGTGTCATGCCGCCCGGGCCGCTTTTACTTCTCAAGACTTTTGCAGGTACCTATTTTAGACCAAGCCCACCTGTGAAGCCAGGTAAGTTTTTTTAACATTCCAAACCGCCCGATGCGAATCAAACTCATGACCACAGGGCGGAAGGCGAGCACCCAGCCTTTAGGCTAGCGCGGCGCCCATTACACTGCTGCCAAATCGCGCGCAGATGTGTTTCGAACGCGGGTATACGGGATTACGAACCACGTCCGTAATTCCTTCGCCAAGGAGACGGCATTACAGTGGATTTTATTTTTCGCATATCCTTTACAGGACATTGCAGTAAAAACAAGCATTTTTCTGTTGATGTCTTGGCAAGTATTACGTTTGCCATTGCTTTCTAAACGACTGGCTCACATATCCTCCGTAGGTAACCAACACGACGCGATCCACTGCCGAATCTCGCGCAGCTGTGTTTCGTTCTAGAGTATACGGGATTACGAACGAGATCCTTAATTCCTATGCCGGGGAGACCAGCATTACACTGGATAGCTACGGTTAATACAAGTCTCTGGGACAGATACTGTTAATGGCGAGCCGTCATTCAAACAGCCTTCAACAATCAGTGGCGGCACGCAGTACTGGCCTGACCCCCACTGAAAAATGAAAACCTATTAACCACAGCGCTTGCCACCAACTCAGTATCTGAGGCACACAGTGGCTGACTCTAACAAGACTTGTCATCGTCGGAGATAAGTCCAGACTGCGGTCCGCCGGCCTGACTCAGGTCAACGAGAGGCTCCGCTGCTATTTCCGAATGCCAGGTTTGTATCAAAATGTAACGGCTGTTGAAATAAGGGACCGCTCTTTAATTAATTAACCATTGGTTGTTATATTTTAGGACAGTTTGCAGTTTCTCAACCTCCCAGAGTCCGGGCTTTAAAATCATACCCGGGGCGGTTCAGAAGCTTTTTCAGGTTTAGTCGATGGATCAACATCACGGCACTCGGGTGTAACCCATAAGTATAAGTGCTCCGTTCTCCTCCTGACTCAAACCTGAGTCTGGAGAAACACAGCTCAGTGCACGAACTCCGTAGCACCGGCGAGGATCCTGAAATACTTTGGGTAGAATTTTAACTCGAAATTTTGCCCGGGCTGCACCGTTAGGCTGCTCTTTTTCGATTTCCAACTGCCAAGGAATTTTTTTACGTGCGCAACAATACACATGGCGTCCGATCTCACTATCCAGAGACCAGGGGGAATTTTATTACTAGAAGTCCACGTGAAATAAATCCCGGTCCTCACCGGGGCGTGAACCCGGGACCTCCAGCACTCGAGGCCACGCAACCCCCGATCGCTTTGCGTTGATTTCGATGGTATGAGGTGGTGTGAGGTGTCAGCCGTTCATAAAATAATAGCAATCTACTGAACGTAAAATTGTCCAGTAAATCACAAACAGCCATTATATGCTGGGCTGATTATAACGTTCTGTAGAGGATATGCAACTTAATATTTTTTTAACTGTATTTAGAATTTAAAAGCATTTGGAAGTGCAGATATAGATTCAACTTACCATCTAGTGTTCATTAACATTAAGCTGTAACATGTTTCAAACCTGGAATCAGTGCTATGTGCACTGTAGGAAGAAAAGAAAAAGAACGAAGGCATGGCACATCGTTAGCGCAAAATTGTAGAAGAAAAGGAAAACAGAGTAGCAGATATAAATAATAGCAAAAAATAACAACTTAAGGAAAGCCTATTAAAAACTAAAGCGAATAAAGAATATATTTATACGGTCTAGCAAGACAGACAAAGGTAAAAACAGCGAAAGGAAACCTTAGAAACATTTACAGCAATTAAAGATACTAGTTGGAAAATGTAATCAACCAAATAGACTGATAAATATGCACAATGGGAAAGTTCTCACCATCATTTAAGATTAAATGAACGTATGGGCTGAATGTTTTAAAGTACAGACTAGTCCCAAAAGGCCCTCCAAATATTCAATCTACAGAAGTGGTGCTGGGTATCAACTATGAGCAACCATCTAAAAAGAAATTAGTGCAGTTGTCGAGCTTTTATAAGATGGGAAAGCTGCTTGTCCAGGTGATATCTAAGTAGAGGCTGTTAAAGTCAATATAAACACCTCAAGAGAATGAAAGCACAAATTATTTACCATTGTTGGGAGACCAGGGAAATACTAGCAGACTAGACAGCAGAATATCTGGCGATGGTAACAAATAAAAGGAACCTCAAGGAGTGCGAACATTATATAGTAATAACATGTTTCAGTTCCTAGGAAAATACTAATCAGCAAAATATGAGAGCGATTAAAGGATAGGGGAGACTGGGGAGAAATGGACCAGCAATTTTGTAGTTTTCAATTTTTGCTCATCACCGGAACAGATTTTATCGAAACATAACAAAACCATGACTAAAATGTTGTACATTCATTTATTTTAAAAGGGGAAAACATTTAGCAATCTATTTCTATATGTTTCTTTACAAAATGCATTTCAAAAATGTATATGAACATGGGGAGAAATTGACCACCATTGGGGTGAAATGGACCAGCACGTGGGGAGCAATGGACCTTTTTTAAAAAGAAGCAGCAACAACGCATCCATATTGCTATAAGAAATAAATAATCATTAAAAGGATATTTGCAGTTTTTTTTTATTATTTTAAGCGACAGTAAAAAAAAGTTTAATATGATATATTAATCTAATATAAAGTTTTATCGAACATTTATGCCTGCAAGACTTTCTTTGAAGACATAGCCATCTTTGGTCCTAGAAGTGGTTCCAGTGATTGTAGATCTAGTAAGCTGTGCTTTAATACATGTAATTGAGACACTGGCGACATCTTCTACCTTAGGCTTAACAAATTTACCAGCAACCTTCTCACTCTTGCGCAAGAACTCTACCTCAACATCACCATCATCATCAATGTCTCCCCTTACAATTCCTACATAGTAAACACAAGTCTTCTTTGTTCCATATTCACATAGCACACACTGGCCTTCAAAAACCTCACGCACACCAGTCAAGCTAACCGTACACTCCTCATTTTCACCAAATGAAACATCAGAATCTGTGTCATCACAAAACGAAATGTCAGTTTCTGGATCTGAATCAACATCAAGTTCTTTCAGCAGCTGTCTCTTTGCCTTTTTGGGTGGAACTTTTGCTGCCTTTTCTTTCATCACCGCTCTTTCCCTAATTCGATCCATTTCTGGCGTAGAAGTAGCCAGCATAGTTTTTCCTCTTTTCCTCATATTATTTGAATCTTTTCGCGGACCAGCTTTTGGTAGTCCTCTGAAAACATGAGGCGAAGTAAAGGAAGAAGTAGCTTTATGTTGAAGACTCCCTGATATTTCCTGCAAGTCATCTACAAGGTTCTCAACATTACACTCTTTCTGATTTTCATGAAATTCTTGTGCAGTTTGATCTGTGCTGGTACCACAATGTGGAGATGCTGATCCTGTCTGTTCATTGCTTTCTAAAGTGGCATTTTCACTGTCCTTGCTGATGGGCCTGTTCGTTATTTCTGAAGGCATAAAATCATCTTCTGTAAAAACATCTTCGTTAAAGGGCCAAATACCTGACACTGCAAAGCCTGATTGAATGTTAATGGGAGTTGCCGCTTTAAGAAAAGCGTGGCCTCCTAGATTTGCAACTTGATAGATTGTCAGTGGTGTCCCAACATTTTTCATCATCCATGAATCACACGCATTGTTGTAGACTGACTTCATGGGTCCAAAAACTGAACGGTCCAAGGGCTGAGTTTTAGATGAGGTGTGTGGTGGCAACGTGATCACATGAATGTTGTTTTTCTTGCACAGTTCAAGTGATTCAAATGAAATGTGGGAATCGTGATTGTCCAAGATCAAAATCAAAGGGAAGTCTTTGGAAGGTCTTGAATGCTTAATGAAGTGATTTATAACTTTGACGAAATTATCACGGGTCATCCAACCTGATTCATTCACAAGGCCAAGGGAACCTTCAGGTGCTCCAGCAAGCATAAAATTCTTAAAAAAATTTTCTGGGAAACACAAAAACTGGAGGGATAATGTGACCCGCAGCTGACACAATGCAACAGATTGTGACCAGTTCTCCTCTTTCTCTGGATTTCACCTGGCCTATTTGCTTCACTCCTCGTGGGGCAATTACTTTTGGCACTTTCTGTACAGTGGTCAGACCTGACTCATCCAAATTGTAGATTTGAGCTCCACTCACATTTAGTTTTGTAATGGTTTCCTTCACAATGTTGAAGAAGGTGCAAATATTATGTTCGTTGAAAGCTGTAGCTCTAGCCAGAGATGTTGCCTCGGGTTGCCTTATGGTCAGCTCGGGATTCCGTCGCAAAAATCCACAAAGCCAGTCATTCCCTGCCATCATTTGCTCATCCTAGGTTAAAGGATGTGCAATGTTATTGACTTTCGCCATCTCGTACGCCAAAATACGAACGTTTTTAGTTGTGAGTCCATGGAACATTCTTGCACAATCTTTCAAGTAACTAGCACAATCTTTCAAGTAACTAGCAAAATCAGCTTCTTGCTTAGCTGTGAAAACAAGGCTATGCCTATAATTTGGTACGAGTCTAGTAGGCAGGCCATTTCCTTCTCTGTCTTTTGTAAGATTGTTATTGAGGGTAGAGCGAGCAATGCCGTACTCCCTTGCAGCTTTCCTCACTTTCATTCCATTTTTCAAAGCATTAACAGCTTCTCTCATACGTTCCTCCGTAACGAGACCCTTGTTGGTGTTTCTGATGTACAATCTTGGCATCTGAAACAAAAGAGTGACAGAATTATATAACATTTAGAATAGTAGGCCTATCATTTGCAAAGAAATACTGATCATAGCACGAATGGCGTGCATCTTTAATAAATCACTGAAATCATATTTGTTAACAGTTTTATTGGTCTAGATTTAGACCCCAGTATTAAAAAGAATCAATAATGCTGATATTCGAATGCAATCTTCAACACTTTTAATAACAACAGACTGTCTTGTCAATTTCTTCTATGGGGAGAAATGAACCATGGGGAGAAATGAACCGGTCCATTTCTCCCCCATCAATGTATTAAACTATTCAGCCATAAAGTCTCTTAAATCTAATATTATATGCTATATTTTTTATATGAACTCTTAAATAACAAGTAAATAAAGATATTAACGTAATTACCTTGTCCTGATTCCTGACTATGCGTCTGCTTTACGATGGTGTCTGGAACTGGAAAAAGAAACTTTAGTGCAGAAAATTTTTCAAACTTTGCGTGGGAACGACCTGTGCGGGAAGTCGATGGCAAATGAAAAATTCGGACTATGTTTGATGTGGAAAACAAACTTATTATGGTTTCACTTTCATTGCATCACAGCCAGGGGCCAGAGAGGGGGTGGTCCATTTCTCCCCTATGTCCATTTCTCCCCAGTCTCCCCTACCGTTAACAAACAAATAAAGGGTTCCGACGAAAATAAGATCTTGCATTGACCAGGTAGCCATTTCAGGAATAATAATAGAGGACAGATTTGTACTGAAGTGGTCATTCTATATTCGATTTGAGGACCATGAAAACGTCTTTGAAAGTTTTGATAGAGAACACCTCTGGATATATATATATATATATATATATATATATATATATATATATATATATATATATATGTGTGTGTGTGTGTGTGTGTGCGTGCGCGTACGCGTGTGCGTGTGTGTGTGTGTGTGTGTGTGTGTGTGTGTAAAGAGAGAGGGGCAAAGAGAGAAAGAGTAGTATATATTATATCTTCTTAATTCATACCATATATTGTTAAGAGTTTCTTCTTCCAGCTCTTCTTGTTCTTGTTCTTCCTTTTCTTCTTCTTCTTCTTCTTCTTCTTCTTCTTCTTCTTCTTCTTCTTCTTCTTCTTCTTCTTCTTCTTCTTCTTCTTCTTCCACTCTTTATACTGTATTTAGAAACAAAAAGACCCCCCCCCATTCCCTGGTCACCCACTGCCTCGTTGTTTCTAATGCAGTCAACCTGCACGTACCAGCCACTGACCAAACGAATTCTCATCAGAAGAGTGAGACTGACCCTGCGCAAGCTATGATATCATCTCATCACGTTTCACTGTTTATTCAAGCCCTTCGATGATGGGGAAAGCCACATGTGTAGTCCACCCACATCTACGGTACATCTGTCGAACTTAATATGCTGTAGACACTGATGGTAGATTATGATCAAGTGTGGGTGTCTCGGAACCTTCATGACAGTGCCAAACCATTAAGGTTGTTACCTCTAAGCTTTTGGCTTGCTCTTTTTCCATCAATTTTGTAAGTTGCCACCAAGTTTTTCAGTTTATTTCTTCTCACAACATACTGAAAACAAATCTTGACTGTCAACGTCGAATTTCTCTAATCAATTTACAAGTTTTCATTTGTTTCTTGTTGACATTTTTTTTTTTTTGGGGGGGGGGGGGGGGTGTCTGTTCCTGGTATTCTTTGCATTTTCCTCAGAAACCACTTTTACACTGCCTTTATATGTTTTTCATTCTGTCTGCCAATTGTCTGCTTGTTATTTCTCAAGGCAATTGACATAATTTTATTGGCGAACATGATTTTCATCTTGCAAAAGGCTCTTTTTATCATGACGATATTTGTTTGTTCTATACATCGTCCGCTTTCCATAACTAGTCTCACCATTTCCACAATTAGGACTGAAGTGCTCCAAACAGCTCCAAGAACACTGCATAGTGAGTCAAATACTATTATTAATGGTCATGAACTGAAGTCTACGGAATGCTTTGCGTATCTTCGCAGTACCCAATCCAAAGTAGTCAATATCAATGATGAATTGTCCAAGCTTACATGACTTTTAGGAATATAAAAAGCCTATGGTTTGGGGCCCGAGAGACGTTAAACCATCTACCAAAATGAAAGAATATCCTTCTACCAACTCTTATGTATGTCTGTGAAACTTGGACAGTGTGCAGCCGACATACTAGAAGACAGTACTTACAGTTGAGCTGTTTGGGACTATTCAAATCATAAACTGGCATGATACGGTTACGGATGTTGAGTTCTCTCACTGATCGTTATGATAAACATCTACACTGTGCTGTGCAAATCTGAGCTCAGATGGACTGATCATGTTGCTAAAGTAAAATCGGGCGGCTTTCTGGGGAAATATTATATGGCGAGCTTGACTTGGACAAGAGAGCTCAGAAACTGAAAACGTCAACTGTGGCTTTTATCTGAAAGGTTGGGAAGGCATTGATGTTGACCCTGTCCTTGGGGTAGTCGAATGTTTGCTGACTAGATTTGGACCAGTCTAGAATTGGTGAATTCAAATGAAAACGGAAATCAAAAGTCGAGTTACCTTAGTCAGATCGATAGTCAACACTGCTCTTCCACAGACATGTCGGGACATAGACTGACCTAACTAGCCGCCACTGAGCCGAGTCTAGTGACTGACGGAGGAGAACAACACGGCAAGGACAGACAACAGCAGACGCGTTCACCACGTGATAGGAGCTGCTCTGATAATGTCGTGATTGCGGTCGGGCGAAGGTCCGCCCCCCCCCCCTTTTCCACTTCAACTCTGGGTTCGTCGTCTGGCTAAGTGAAGGAAAGACAGGCCATCTATGCCTTCGTGCATTCAGGTCTACATAATGTGATGGTTCTATTGCAGGAAACTGCTTCGGTAAACGGTACATGTAGGCTGCTGCTGGTAGACGCTACTTCTTCTTCTTCTTCAGCGTTCCGAGCCATTGAGGTTCTTTGCTGCAGATACAATCCGTCTCCATTCGTCTCTCTGGTTGACCTTCTCTTGCCAGTCGCTGATTCCAAGTGCTTGTAGGTCTGTATGTATATTATCTCTCCCTTGTCTTCTTGGTCTACCTCGGGGTCTACGGTCATTTATTTCCTGAGTCTGAGTTTTGTTTCCCTATTATCTTCCATTCTTTCTATATTCCCCAGCCATTATAGTCTATTAGCCTTTATGATACCAGTGATTAGCGGGGACTTAAACAGATCATAAATGTCTTTGTTACTTCTTCTTTTCAACTCTCCACTTTGTTCTCAAAGGTTTGTAGCAAGGCTTCGTCTCCTTTCGTTGTACTCCAGGTTTCAGAGCCATACAGCACAACTGGTCTGATCAGTGTTTTGTATATTGTGATCTTGGTGTTAACGAGATAGCGCCTTTGATTTTAGTAGATGTTGTAGTGCATAGTATATCTTATTTCCAGAATTGATTCTAGTTTGTATTTCTTCCCTTATGATGTTGGAGCAGTTGAAGATTGTACCCAGGTATTTGTATGTTTCCGTTCTTTTAATGGTCATATTATCTATTTGTATGTGGCCAGAGTTTTTAGCCATTCCATCTCTTGAAATTACCATATATTCTGTTTTATCTTGGTTGATAACCAGCCCCACCTGTTGGGCTTTTTCCTTTAAGTGTCATATTTCCAAT
Source organism: Cepaea hortensis (assembly GCA_963921405.1). Lineage (NCBI taxonomy): Eukaryota > Metazoa > Mollusca > Gastropoda > Stylommatophora > Helicidae > Cepaea > Cepaea hortensis. The sequence continues at coordinate 73,223,106 of OY992882.1, forward strand.
GGCTTTTGTTCATTTCCCCCTATAATATCTATATCATCTGCATAACCAAGAAGCTTGGATGTTCCTCTGTAGCATGATGGATCAGAACTCCCCATTCCCAGCCCGACACATTCATAAGAATACTTTCGATTTAAGTGGCGTTTCCAGATAGAAGGACGATTCTTGGAAATAGTATGTTCTAGAACGAGTTGGGGGATGGCGGCGGTATGCGCTTGCCTTTTCATTGGTTAATAAGTAATGAGCCCACGCTATTCCTGGGCCATATTTTAAAATCTAATTAGTTTGAGCGGGGATTTCACCAGGAGCGGTCGCTAGTGTGATGTGATGACCCAACAATGCCCTTAAAGATTCAATAATATATTGTTCTCTGGACAACAGGTACCACTTTAAAACATACTTTAATGTTGTAGGTGTGCCTAGTGAACGAAAGAGAAGAATATAAGAGTATTTTGTGAATAAAATGTGAAAGTGGAAAACCTAACTTCTGTGCGCCAGTATTCTGAACACTGCTTCTGCGAACCTGTCAGGTCTTTCACGCTGTATACTCCAAGTGCATATCAATCCCTTGTTGTGACTGGTTGCGTATGCTTGATGAATGTTTAGTACACTCAATTCAAATTCGCAAACCTAAACCCCTTGTGCATTCTTCATGCCTAGGATGACTCATTCTTAAATCAACTGTACCTTTGCTCTCGCGAGTTAACATATGGCAGTCTGAATTGGAATGAGTGATGAAACATGTATAAGTTCCTTTGTAAAAAGCTGAGACTGTTGGAGTGAGTGAGTTGGTGATTTAATAAATAGCCTCTCACATCTAGTGGAAGGAAAGATGCTTCAATATCCATATGTAAACAGGTTGTGTGTGGCACGCCAGAATTGCTAAGTCCATGTGATGCCTGGTGGCTACATTATGCTCAGGAGAATTAATACCATTTCTCCCTGAAGTATTACACTATTACCTCTACTGTTGGATGGTTCATATAAACTAGTTCCTAAGAGAACCATAGGTGTGTGAACCTGTATCTCAATTGGCTGAATATAATGTATGGCTCATGCAAATTTACAAGGACTAAACATGTTTTTCCCATATGTGCTTTGGTGCATATGTGAACAATTGCTGTGCAATTGAGCTTCTGTTACCGACTGTAGTAGACATGAAAATTACTCAGTGGGGAAAGAGCACATGATGATGATGATGTACCTGTGAGACAAGTCTGGTGAAAAAGGGGTGAGGTCTGGCATTGCTGTGTAAGTGTATATGGAATAGGACATTCATGCACCAACATGACAGCCATTGGAAGTGATGTTTGGGCTGCTAATTGGGTAAATGCCATTAGTTAATACCTATTGCATATTGCAGGTGTAAATGCCTATTTTCCATTTCCCTTCACAATGCCTGTCCCATGTTGCTATGTCACAATGCTTGCTTCAAAATACTTGTAATTGTGTAAGCTACCTCTGTCTCCACATATAGGCTTGTGATTACCACAGATAAGGGTGAATTGAACACATATCACCCACAGTACATCAGAGTGAAATACACTGCATCATCAAACAAGGAGAGGTGTGTTTGGTTAACACCCTCCCTTAACCTCCCCATCCCCAATCTGTGTCTGTTGATGTATAATAACATTATCTTTTAACATATGTAAAGAGATGTCGTGCCATTTTGTATATCGACAGAGAACAGTATGGTGGAGAGGCCATCCATGTATCATCTGGGACCTCTAACCAGAAGTCCTAGATCCAGAAGTGACTCCCTATCAAAATGTAGGAATCTCAAGAAGAGTTTCTCTCTCAGCTCTCTAACAGCTGAATGCATAAATGGGAGCAAATCACAATCTGAAGCACTATAAATATGGTGAACTGGACAGTAATCTTTGAGTTAGTCAAAAGGTCAAATGAGACTAACAGCAAGTCTAGTAGTATGAATTACATTCATGGAAAACTGTGTGGTAACTTGGGAGTGTTTGTTTATCTAAGACTAAACTTGGAAAATATCCAGCCGGATGCTCACACAGTGATTCTTGAAGAATGTGATTGAACAGTAGGGAAGTTGATCTGGCTAAGTGAGTAGCTGCAATGTATGGGACATTATGTATGTCATTATTGAAGTACCCAGTGACAGCCTTCACTAACAACCTGATCAACCGTGAGATGCAGTACCATATCATCATACCAAATCTTGTCTTCAAGAGGAATGAATCTGCCATGAAGCTTATTCTGGGGAAGCTGCTAACTGGAGCTTGTCCAACATCCATGCTGATGATAAAAGGATACAACAGACCCAGAACAGTAGTTCTTCCTTGAGTTGCCCATGGATAGGATTTCCTAAATTCCCAAGAGACAGGAAATGATGATAGATACAGATACTGTAACGGAGTGGTGTAGATAGATATTAGAGAGGAGGAGGAGAGTTAATTATTGGGTGGTGGAGTAATGGGGAGGTGGTGTATCATGTTTATCAACATGCATGTGTGACATATTTTATGCATTTTCAATGTAATTATTGTGGTGTTGATATGCCAGGGGATGGAACAATGGTCATCACTATACTCACCATCAGCTCAATAAATTGTGTAATTAATGAATCAGTGTTTTAAGTACATGTCCCCAGTGAATTTCTTGTACAGTTGCTGTCAGGTGTTGTCTCTGGTGACTGTCTTAAGTGCTGTGGTTGGTTATACATATTGTGAAAAGTCTTGTATAGATGTTGTCAAGTATCTCTTATGATGTAAGTCTTGTACAATGGCTGGTGTACACAATCCCTTGTGAATGTATGTCCCACTTTTGTCAAGAAACTGTCATGTAGATGTCTTGTCCAACAGATGTTATGTACAGTTATTGTTGAGTTTGCCTACAAACCCTGAATCCTACAGTCCTAGAAAAATTGGACAAAACTGATATAGGTCATACTGACAAAATAATTAAAGAAGATCTAATGTGACGGTTGAATAGCACACTGGCAACATTATGTTGAGTGAGAGGGATCCTCAGTTGTACAGGCGCTAATAGTTCAGATCTTCTTTTGGTCTTGGGTGAACTATTTTACTTCTTATACACATTTCTGTGTAGATACATAGTGGTCTCACAGTGGGGGTTTGAGCCAAAGAAAAGTGGTTCTCCAAAAAGGCTATTGCGGGAATGATTAGCTCATTTGAGTTACCTCTAGACAAAACGTGCTAAATCATATCCTTTTCTTGCATATTTATTATTCAAGAAATATTTCCAGAGAACACTACTAACTAGGTCCTCTGTCATCAATCTAACATGTCACATAACTGGTAGGCTCTTTCCGGGATATAAACCCTGGGAAAACCTGGTCACATAACTGGGTTGTTCTTTCCAGGCTATAAACCCTGGGAAAAAGAATACTCGTCTCGGATTTAAACCCTGGTAATAACCTGCTAGGGGCTCACATACCTGTTGCCGTGATGTCAGGATACAAACCTTGGGCATACCCTGCATAAGACTCACTTTTGGGATCTCTATGTTGGTATTAAAATCCGGGGTGACCTCTCGCAAATCAGACCCAATTCTTGGAGTTTTTATGGTGTTGTTTAATGGACCCAGTCTCTTATATGAGGGCAACTGTCCAGACATGTAAACCCACAATAAATCTCTAGAAGGTTTGATTTCATTAATAGTGATAATATTGCATGTATCACTGTTTTAATATATCAGTTAGGATTCAATGTAGCAGAGTGAAAATGATGTATCAATATCTTATGGGTCAACATAATTGGTGTATCCATGATATTTGTTTTTCTCAGTATGAATTGATTATTAGCTTGTCAATATTGTTGTATAATTTTGTGCATGCTGGTTGTTCAATATATGTATCCAAAAATTAAGGTACCTGAGACACCAGAGAACACAAATTATTTTAAATATAACTGAGACAGCTAGTACAGGGAAAAATTCATTTTTGTCCCTGAAATTAAGACACTTGATCCAGTAAATGAATATGGGGCCTACTCCATCTCCAAAATTAATTGCTGGCATGGGAAAGAGAGGGGAAATATTGTTGTAACTACAACATTTTTAATGTCACCACATCACATAAGATAACAACTCCTTATATTCTCTTCTCCCCATAACATGCTTGCAACACTGAGAGCAGAGAGTGTGAACCCTGATGGAAAACTTGGGCAACCATTAAGACACCTCACTAACAATCTCTCTCGGTGATAGTCAGTATTCGTACCGGCTATAGTCCAGTGTTGATTCGACATCTGGGTTTATTCTTCAGTTGTGTGACCTTGTCAGTGGCCCTGATCAAGCTACTGCGCGTGAGCACGATTGAATCTCCAGGAGAAAACATCCTTATCAACTAAGTCACTAGCCGTTCTTGGAGTAGTGGTATTATTAAGCGTACTTGATACGTAATGTACGAGATGAAAGGAAGATTCTACCTGATGTCATGGGCGGTCATACGAAACCGACCACAGTCTGGTGTCTATAAGACATTAGTCTATTGTTCGATGGTGTAATCTCTCTGGTGTACTAGGATCCACGTCACCAGAAGTTAACTCATTGAATCTCCGGGAAGGCCATCAAAATAACTGGATCCCTAGCCATTCATATGGAAGTGGAGAGCGTACGCAAAGTATGTGTCTAGGAAACGATGGATAACCAACCTGATGTCATTGGCGTATCATACGACTAGGAGCATAACGTGGACAACCTGAAAAATTTCATGAAGAGATATAACAGGATCCGTCTCCGACGTCGGACGTCAATTCATCCTCAGTTGAGAAAGCATTTCTGCCTGGAAAATGGTGGAGATTAAAGGACGGACAAAATTGAGAGTAACTGATATCCTTCTCCTTTTTCATTCTCAATGGGAAGACCTTTCTGCCGGAAGAAGGTGGGAATGTAAATAAGGATTACTGTCTCCAAACAGTTAACTCTTATATGGTAGAGCTCACTGCAACTCCAGCAGCTGACACTCTATACACATGGTCTGCGATTCAGTGGACTAATAACGAAAGATCACTGTTCTCAAAAACAGCTGACTACTTTCAAGGTAAAGATCCCTGCAACTCCAGCAGTAGACTCTTTACACAATAAGAACCATGCAATGAGCAGTGGAATCTTATATTATTACTGAGATGCGAGGTATATTCACAAGACCTGGCCAGTCCTATCCTCAAAGTCAGTAAAATTGCTTCCAAAATTCCAGTCAATATTGGGATCTAAGAAGTATACCCACATAATCACACCCCTTCTTCAAAGGTAGCTGTGATAATGACGAACTTCTCTGTGCTGAGAGGATTCGCCCAATTCGCCAAAAGTAAACGTTTTGCTCATGTGGGAGAGAAAGAACGGATACTCCAGCCACTCAAAAGCACTTAGCTAAAGCATGGCTGAAGACAACTAGTTGGAAGTTCCACCTGGAATTATAGATTAGTAGTAGTAGATGTCAAAGTCTGGCTGCATCTACAAATTCAGTTGCTACGTTAGAAAATAGAGCAACTAAGGAGAGAAAATGCTGTCACTTCTCACAACAAATCAAAATAGAGGCCTAACGGAATGAGGAAATCTCAGCCAATAAGTGCACCTCTAAATCTATGGTAAGACTATAGAAATAAGTCAAGGAAATATAATGGGAAATTGCTACCATCTGCAAACACAAGAGGCTTATTGGAAAGGTAGACCCTGTGTCCAACGCTAACCAAATTTACAATAGTAGATTTTAGCCTTAACAAGTTTTGCAGCGGCTGCTATACAGTTCACCCGGAAGTGATTGTCTTTGCTCCGGTGCTGATTAAAAATTTTAACCCAGTTCCAAATGCCAAGATTACTATTGGAGAAGGTTGTTCAGTTAAATACACTCTCACAGGATTATCATTCTCCTGTGGCGAAGGGAAGGATGAAATTCTGATGAAGATGAAAGGTGGAGAGATACAAGGAATGCAACCATTCTCTCTAAACGTCATCTGGAAGTTGGCTTAATTGCAAAGCCATTACTTCACATAATGAATCTCTATGGTCCATTCATACATTACGAAATGGTGTGACTCAGAAAGATCATTTATCACAACAGGAAATATAGCAAGGATGTCGGCGATGGAACACTGTCAGAGGTAAATAGAAGGGCAGTTCAGGACTCTTGATGCTCCCAGTGACTTAAAGGAACTTAATGCAGGGCTAACTTCATGGTCTTTGCGTTTGCCACCAAATTCATCAACAGATGCAATGTTGGGGCAGATTTTTTTTAAAGGAGAAAAATCACTTAGTTCCAAATGTACTACTCTAGTAGGGTAAAGGGGGACAGGGAGTAATTGACAAAACCACCTGAGGGATCTGGGAACTGTGGATTTCTGAGATCATCTGTCATACCTATGAAAGATTTAAGAGAGGGGCCATGTAGCATGATGGATCAGAACTCCCCATTCCCAGCCCGACACATTCATAAGAATACTTTCGATTTAAGTGGCGTTTCCAGATAGAAGGACGATTCTTGGAAATAGTATGTTCTAGAACGAGTTGGGGGAGGGCGGCGGTATGCGCTTGCCTTTTCATTGGTTAATAAGTAATGAGCCCACGCTATTCCTGGGCCATATTTTAAAATCTAATTAGTTTGAGCGGGGATTTCACCAGGAGCGGTCGCTAGTGTGATGTGATGACCCAACAATGCCCTTAAAGATTCAATAATATATTGTTCTCTGGACAACAGGTACCACTTTAAAACATACTTTAATGTTGTAGTTGTGCCTAGTGAACGAAAGAGAAGAATATAAGAGTATTTTGTGAATAAAATGTGAAAGTGGAAAATCTAACTTCTGTGCGCCAGTATTCTGAACACTGCTTCTGCAAACCTGTCAGGTCTTTCACGCTGTATACTCCAAGTGCATATCAATCCCTTGTTGTGACTGGTTGCGTATGCTTGATGAATGTATAGTACACTCAATGCAAATTCGCAAACCCAAACCCCTTGTGCATTCTTCATGCCTAGGATGACTCATTCTTAAATCAACTGTACCTTTGCTCTCGCGAGTTAACATATGGCAGTCTGAATTGGAATGAGTGATGAAACATGTACAAGTTCCTTTGTAAAAAGCTGAGACTGTTGGAGTGAGTGAGTTGGTGATTTAATAAATAGCCTCTCACATCTAGTGGAAGGAAAGATGCTTCAATATCCATATGTAAACAGGTTGTGTGTGGCACGCCAGAATTGCTAAGTCCATGTGATGCCTGGTGGCTACATTATGCTCAGAGAATTAATACCATTTCTCCCTGAAGTATTACACTATTACCTCTACTGTTGGATGGTTCATATAAACTAATTCCTAAGAGAACCATAGGTGTGTGAACCTGTGTCTCAATTGGCTGAATATAATGTATGGCTCATGCAAATTTACAAGGACTAAACATGTTTTTCCCATATGTGCTTTGGTGCATATGTGAACAATTGCTATGCAATTGAGCTTCTGTTACCGACTGTAGTAGACATGAAAATTACTCAGTGGGGAAAGAGCACATGATGATGATGATGTACCTGTGAGACAAGTCTGGTGAAAAAGGGGTGAGGTCTGGCATTGCTGTGTAAGTGTATATGGAATAGGACATTCATGCACCAACATGACAGCCATTGGAAGTGATGTTTGGGCTGCTAATTGGGTAAATGCCATTAGTTAATACCTATTGCATATTGCAGGTGTAAATGCCTATTTTCCATTTCCCTTCACAATGCCTGTTCCATGTTGCTATGTCACAATGCTTGCTTCAAAATACTTGTAATTGTGTAAGCTACCCCTGTCTCCACATATAGGCTTGTGATTACTACAGATAAGGGTGAATTGAACACATATCACCCACAGTACATCAGAGTGAAATACACTGCATCATCAAATAAGGAGAGGTGTGTTTGGTTAACACCCTCCCTTAACCTCCCCATCCCCAATCTGTGTCTGTTGATGTATAATAACATTATCTTTTAACATATGTAAAGAGATGTCGTGCCATTTTGTATATCGACAGAGAACAGTATGGTGGAGAGGCCATCCATATATCATCTGGGACCTCTAACCAGAAGTCCTAGAACCAGAAGTGACTCCCCATCAAAATGTATTAATCTCAAGAAGAGTTTCTCTCTCAGCTCTCTAACAGCTGAATGCATAAATGGGAGCAAATCACAATCTGAAGCACTATAAATATGGTGAACTGGACAGTGATCTTTGAGTCAGTCAAAAGGTCAAATGAGACTAACAGCAAGTCTAGTAGTATGAATTACATTCATGGAAAACTGTGTGGTAACTTGGGAGTGTTTGTTTATATAAGACTAAACTTGGAAAATATCCAGCCGGATGCTCACACAGTGATTCTTGAAGAATGTGATTGAACAGTAGGGAAGTTGATCTGGCTAAGTGAGTAGCTGCAATGTATGGGACATTTTTAGTAATATTGTATTTAGTAATACTGCGGATAGTATCTTATAGCTTATGGACAGTAGTGATATTCCTCTATAATTTTCACACTGGAACTTGTCTCCTTTCTTAAAGATAGGTATCAATAATGACTCTTTCCAGTCATGGGGTAATTCTTCAGTCCTCCAGATTTTTATTATTAGTTCGTATAGCTTTAGATGTAATGCATGGCCACCCGCCTTTATAAATTCAGCAGCAATTCCATCAGTCCCAGTTGCCTTATTGTTTTTAAGTCGTGTGATTACATATAGGATTTCTTCAAATGCAGGTTCTTCAATTTGTGGTTCACACGTTAGAACCTCTTCCTGTGGGAAAGTGTTACTTGGAGCTTCACAATTTAGTAATTCAACAAAGTATTATATCCATGTGTTGCACATTTCCTCATTGGTATTTATCATATTCCCATTTTTGTCTTTTAAACCATATGTGTTGTGTTGGTGCCCTCGTTTCATTGACTTCAGTTCTTTAAAAAAACTTTCTGGATTCGTTTTTCTGGTGATTAGTTTCCATATCTTTGATTATATTAATCATATATTCTCGCTTCTGCTGTCGAACTATTTTTATAGCCTCTTTACATTCATTTCTATATTGCTCTTCCTTTTGGATGTTGTTGATGTCATTTAGCCATAGCTGTCTGGCATTCTTTTTCCTAATGACTGCTTCTTCACATTTTGGATTGAACCATCTGTCCTTTCTATGCGTGGTTAACACACCGAGACATTCTTCTGCGGTAGATTGAATTGTATTCTTGATGTTCAACCAAGTTTGGTCAACGCTTTCCTCCAACGGGCTTTGTAGAATTTCAAGTTTACATTTTATTTCATCTGCAAATTTCTCTTTGACTGTAATTTCTTGTAGTTTTTCTCTGTTATATGTTGGGTGTAACCTTTGTAGTTTAGCATAGAAAGCTCTCTTAAGTTTTATTTTAAACTTTGCCCCAACGAGGAAGTGGTCGCTGTGGCACTCAGCTCCTCTATAGCTTCTAACTTGTTGTATGTTTGATGCATTTTTGTTGTTAATTAAAATGTGATCTATTTGATTATAAGTTCTCTTGTCACATGATTTCCAAGTTTTTTATGTATATCCTTTCTTTGCAGTCTGGTACTGCTGATCTGCAGTCCTTTGGCTTCTGCTAGGGTTGAAGACTCTCCATCCATTATCATTTGAAGTTGTATGTAAGCTTTCCATACCGGCAACTTTTTTATAAGTTTGCTCTCTGCCTATTTTTGCGTTGAAGTCCCCAGCACAATCAGGATGTCCTGTTTGGGGGTTTCTTCTATGACATCTTCCAAGCCTTCTTTAATATCATCTTCTTTCTCTTCAGTAGGTGCATGTACATTAATCATCGTTATATTTTTCCATTTACCTTTTATTCATAATTTACTAATCTTATCATTAACAGCTTTAAAGTTTAGAAAGTTCCTCCATAACTCTTTTTTGATGACAAATCCTGTTCCTAATTCATGTTTATCTGGTAGAAGGTACATGTTGGCTGCTGTTGGTAGTCGCTACAGACACGTATAAATATCAGCTAAGTCTAAACTGAAACGATTGCTTTTATGTATGCACGCGCGGGTCATGTACACAGACGGAAGTTTACTATATAGATGACATCCTTGAAAGGAAAAAACTCAACTAATAAACAACTGGAATGCCTTGTTGTGTGTCATCATTGACTAGCTCTCCTTGGGAGAGTGACGTGACACGCAATAAACGTTGTCGGTGACACGTGGTTTCCTGTCCCATGCCCTCGGTGACCGAACATAAGCAGGGCTTCTGTCATCACCAGCGACATTGTCGGCAGTGATAAAACATATACACAACATGGTTGTAATCACCAAACGGACTCGGAACGACGCACTACATCATCGTCAACATGAGATCAGTGCCGCAATGTCTTGTAGACGGTCTCCATAATGTGACACACGTCAGAGCCCCATGTAATGGCAAGAGCCATGTAGCACACGCTGCCAAGTTACAACTGTACAATAAAACAAGGCTATCAATTCACCGGTAAAGGTAACAACTGAAGGTAACCCTCTAGACATTACCAGTTTTTTTTTTATTTGCTGCATGTCCTTTACAGGAAGTGGCAATCAACCCCAGCATTTTGTTTTTGGCTGTTCGTGATTCCTGGGCAAATTTACGTTCAGTAGTTTGCCATTCATTTCTGAACGACCAGCACCCATACCATTTCATATTTAAAAAAAAAAAAAACAGCTGTGTTTTCGAACGCGGGTATGCGAGATTACGAACTGCGTCCATAATTGCGTCCTTCGCCACGATGGAATATGTAAATTTCGTTCCAGGCCACAATGAACGTGACACATAAAAACATCTCTCTATCTATAGAACACGAACACAACGATGCGTTGCCTTTTCTAGATATCCTAATGAGACGTACAGCAGACAATTCAAAGATCGGTGTACCGTAAAGAAACATGGACTGGCCAATCATAAATGTTCAGATCTTCGCACCTGCCCAGTACAAACGGGGCTTAGTACGGACTCTGTTTGACCGTGCTAAGAAAATATGCACCCAGGACACACGGACAGAGGAATTTGAAACTCTGAAGAATGTCTTAAACCTGAATGGGTACTCCACAGGATTTATAAAGCGCCGCTGCCAACAGCCCAAACCAAACCCAGAAGTAACTACAGTCCCTAAACTCAAGGTATTCATCCAGCTAACCTTCCGAGGGGATGCCGTAATGCAACGTCTGCAGGACCGGCTCATCACAGCATTCGGGCGAACATTCTGTGCTGCAACTACAGTTATCAGGTAAAGAACCATACCGATCCCCATGCCAGCAGTAAAAGAACATGTAGCTTTGTACGCCAAATCAAATTGTATTTACCAATTTACATGCAGGTGTGAGGCCATCTACATCGGCAGAACAGAGCGACAGTTACATAACAAGGTTTTGGGACACATTCCGAACTGGGTCGACAAGATACTACACACAGACGATGGTAGCCTAGGTAGGCCAACACACCGGAACAGTCCCACTTCACCGGTCGCGAGACATGTGCTCGAGAGTGGTCATGTGGTTGAAAGAGACAGTGCCTTCCGTGTGTTGTTCAACACACAAAGTAGTCGCTTGTTAAAGTTTGCAGAAGCTATACTGATCAACCGACGTAAACCGGCCTTGTGCAAGCAGAAAGACATGTTATTCAGTTTAAAATTACCGTAGTAGACAATCGACATTACTGTGCGAACATGTGTATATTTCAGCTTGAAGGAGTTATCTAGTTATTCCACTTTATGTTATGCGACTTCTGCATTATGTACCTGACGAGATGCAGAGAAATATGCCAGGCAATAAATCGTGCAATTTAATGTTTATGTAAATGTCGTTTCCTTTGCGGTGGAAAGTTGCATGAATGTAGAAATGTATGTTGTTCGTATGTGTAAAACTAGTCTGATAAAGTCAAACATCCTCATCCACGCAGTGAAGCATATGTGGGTGTATCTTCTTCTTCTTCTTTGCGATCATCCGGAATGTTTTTTCAGATGTGATTGCGGTGTGTCTGTTATGCGCCCATGGGCCGAAACCCGTACGCCAACACAGCCAGCTTAAGCGTGCTTTTTTGACCAGGTAGCATTCCTGGGAGACTCTCACTGTTTGCGGTACCGTCCACAACCCAGCTGGCCAAGTTGGAACGGGTTAAGACAACGGTCGTCCCTCAAAGGAAGGCAGGGACAGTCCACGGCATTATCCGCCATCCAGGGTGGTTTCCATAATTGCAGGGCCGGCACATAGCGCCCTGGTGGTGGGCTCACCGAGGGAATCGTCACGTCATGGCTGCTTTAATTCCTCACTTCAATATATTGGGCATTTCGTTCGCCCCGAGCCGTTCCTGCACAGACCAGACTGGTCTGCAGTCAATATCCACTCAGCGAGTTTTTCGGACATGTGCTTGTCGTTGTGTCCGTCAGAGCTGTTCCAGACACGTCGGACATTCGAAAACTACCTAGTCAGAGCTGTTCCGAACAAGAGCGGCATTCGGAAACTAGGTAGCTGCTCCTAGCACGAAGGAAGACTAGCTTTTCCGGTCACGAAAGTCATTTCACTCGGACGTAATTGCGTAGTGCCATTTTTATTTTGCCGCCCGTAGGCTGACACTTCCGGCTTCAGCGGGCATTTTTGATGAGGTTAGCCTTCCTCGGGTTTCGAGACTCTTATTTCGACTTCCACACAGCAAGCTTTCACTTCGGGCTGCCACGTAATGGATTCGCAAGACAGGCGTTCCATTTCGTGTCAACGAGACAATTTTCCACCTTTGACTACACTCACTCCATGAGTACGATTACAGACTATCTACGTGCGACCGAGGTGTTTTTCCACCTTTTGTACACCGCTCACGAGGTAGGTTACATGTGCTGACGGCTCAGCACCTTACCTCCGTGCGTCTGTGGGCGAGTAACGGTCAGGCCCTCTCATCCAGGGATACCTCATATCCCCCAGCTAAGAGCCATCGAACGTATCTGCGCCAAGCATGTAGCGTGCCCAGCACCTCACCACAATTTTGTGTCGGCCAGGCTCTCACTTCCGTGGGTTTATGGCTTAGAGACGTTTCAGCCATACACCTCGGCTGGGAGCCTTAGAGGTTATGTCCGAACTGAGATTTTTGGAATCCTTTGCCTAATTTTGACTGCTATCCTCAGTCTACCTGCAGAGCAGCAGGTTGTGTCTCTCTTAGTCTGGTCCCTATCCCACGAGCCGTCCGATATGTAGTTTTCACCCAACGGCAAGCACATGGGGTCGATGGGACACGCAAGCTCCCCCACCACGGCAAGGTGGAGACACATCGGGGGAGTGTGGGTGTATGATGCTGGCCCCATATTTTCACAGTACAAGAGTAGTCGAGCGCTGCAGATTGATACCCGTAGAGCTTCATTAGATGCTGTTGCCATCTCCGTCTGTATGTATGTATGTCTGTGTGTCTTTCTGTCTGTCTGTCTGTCTCTCTAATACTCATCGTAGGTATTGCGTCTGGTGACAACGGAATACCTAAAGCCTGTGGGAGAAACATGATCAATCTAGGGCTAATGCCAGGCAGCCTGTATGTGTTGTGGGGGAAATATGGCCAATCTAGGGTTAATGCCAGACAGCCTGTATATGATGTGGGGGAAATATGGCCAATCTAGGGTTAATGCCAGACAGCCTGTATGTGATGTGGGGGAAATATGGCCAATCTAGGGCTAATGCAGGCAGCCTGTGTGTGATGTGGGGGAAATATGGCCAATCTAGGGCTAATGCCAGACAGCCTGTATGTGATGTGGAGGAAATATGGCCAATCTAGGGCTAATGCCAGGCAGCCTGTATGTGATGTGGAGGAAATATGGCCAAACTAGGGCTAATGCCAGGCAGCCTGTGTGTGATGTGAGGGAAATATGGCCAATCTAGGGCTAATACCAGGCAGCCTGTATATGATGTGGGGGAAATATGGCCAATCTAGGGTTAATGCCAGACAGCATGTATGTGATGTGGGGGAAATATGGCCAATCTAGGGCTAATGCCAGGCAGCCTGTATGTGATGTTGGGGAAATATGGCCAATCTAGGGCTAATGCCAGGTAGCCTGTGTGTGATGTATAGGAAATATGGCCAATCTAGGTCTAATGCCAGACAGCATGTATATGATGTGGAGGAAATATGGCCAAACTAGGGCTATTGCCAGGCAGCCTTATGTGATGTGAGGGAAATATGGCCAATCTAGGGCTAATGCTAGGCAGCCTGTATGTGATGTGGAGGAAATATGACCAAACTAGGGCTAATGCCAGGCAGCCTGTATGTGATGTAGAGGAAATATGGCCAATCTAGGGCTAATGCCAGGCAGCCTGTATGTGATGTTGGGGAAATATGGCCAAACTAGGGCTAATGCCAGGCAGCCTGTATGTGATGTTGGGGAAATATGGCCAATCTAGGGCTAATGTCAGGCAGCCTCTATGTGATGTTGGGGAAATATGGCCAATCTAGGGCTAATGCCAGGCAGCCTGTATGTGATGTTGGGGAAATATGGCCAATCTAGGGCCAATGCCGTAATCTAGAGTGGACTGAGTCTCGAAACTAGTATAGTTAGAAGCTGCAGTAACCAAAACTACGAACTTAACAACGTCTCGTGTCAGATATTTAGCCTTCCTCCAAAAGTGGGTGGTGAGTCTGAGTGCAGACAATCACTGAAATGTCGGCCGAAGTCCAACCTCCATAATATAGCGATAATCGACCGTAGGTGCACCCAGTCAACTGCAGAGAGACCAAGAGGGAGGCGGGTCCGAAAGAAAGGAAGATTCGGCTTCCTAGTAGGGTGCGGCGTCGTGAACGGGGCACGGAGAAGGAATACTGCAACGGAGTCGTATTGAGGCGACAGAGGCCGTGGCGGGGGATGAAGCTGGCATCCCACGACCACACGTGTTCAGGGGCAAGCACAGGCTACACGAGCTCTCCCTACCGAGAAGGGAGGGTTTGAGAGTGGACAAGGTAACAGCGAAGGGACAAGCATAACATGAGGGATAACTAATGTGACCGAACGTCTCCACGGCAGGGGTATGACGCCCGTATTCATGTCCCAGATGGGACCGCCCCCAGAAAGTATCAAGAAATGAAAGGTCCGAAATACTTGGGGAAGGGGGTTTACTTCTGACGATCAGAAGCCCCTTGCCATGTTTGCTCCGCGTCGGAGTTTTTGCGATTATATCAGCTGTCGCCGTAAGTATGTCTCGGTCTGTTCGCCTCAGCATCTGCCAGACTGCTGTGTGAAAGAGCCACATTGTCTAGAGCTTTGTCTTTCAGACTATAACACCCTTGACCCACAAAGATCCTCTCCTGGCGGGCGGCCGGCGTGATACTGGGCACATCACCCACAAGTGCCGAGTACTCTGTACAAATATTGGTCTAGCACCATCTTTCCAATGAGCCTAACTACAGGTGAGCACAGGGTTTCTTTAGCTGGCTACTTTCACATCTGAGGAGGAACAATGCGCCTACCTACAGGCGAGCACAGAGTTTCTTTAGCTGGCTACTTTCACATCTGAGGAGGAACAATGCGCCTACAGGCGAGCACAGGGATTCTTTAGCTAGCTACTTTCACATCTGAGGAGGAACAATACGCCTACCTAGAGGCGAGCACAGGGTTTCTTTAGCTGGCTAATTTCACATCTGAGGAGGAACAATGCGCCTACAAGCGAGCACGGAGTTTCTTTAGCTGGCTACTTTCACATCTAAGGAGGAACAATGCGCCTACAGGCGAGTACAGGGTTTCTTTAGCTGGCTACTTTCACATCTTAGGAAGAACAATGCGCCTACAGGCGAGCACAGGGTTTCTTTAGCTGGCTACTTTCACATCTGAGGAGAAACAATGCGCCTACAGGCGAGCACAGGGTTTCTTTAGCTGGCTACTTTCACATCTGAGGAGGAACAATGCGCCTTCAGGCGAGCACAGGGTTTCTTTAGCTGGCTACTTTCACATCTGAGGAGGAACAATGCGCCTACAGGCGAGCACAGGGTTTCTTTAGCTGGCTACTTTCACATCTGAGGAGGAACAATGCGCCTACCTACAGGCGAGCACGAGGTTTCTTTAGCTGGCTACTTTCACATCTAAGGAGGAACAATGCACCTACAGGCGAGCACAGGGTTTCTTTAGCTGGCTACTTTCACATCTAAGGAGGAACAATGCGCCTACAGGCGAGCACGAGGTTTCTTTAGCTGGCTACTTTCACATCTGAGAAGGAGCATGGACGTGGAAGGGAGCTACCATTACCTGATGTTGTGGCCTAGAACATGTCAACGCTTAACACTTCATATTCCAACGGCAATATCTCTCATGGAAATTCCTTTAGAAACCTCACCCCACTCTCAAGTGAGCAAGAACAAGCATTACAGTGAGCTATTAAAGTACAACAAAATTTAGAGATACAAAATAACTCCTGTCACCTCAACAGCACCAGAAGAGTAAAGGATATGACTGTTGCACCAGGTCTTGTAACTGATTGATAACTTCTTCAGCTAACGTAACATTACAGCTAGCAGAGTGTGTCAATGTGCTAATAGTATAGTAGCAACTGACCACATACAACATGCCCTGCCTTCAGTCAGCAGGTCACAGTGTAATGAGTTATGAGGAGACAATTACCTGTGTTGACATCATTCCTTTCGCGACTTACAGCCTGTTAATATTCATTATAATGATGCTGCTTGAGAGGATGATTTTGACGACGGGTGTTTTAATACATACTGAATTAATGGTTAGAAACAATTCTTTGGTATATAACCTACGTGCAATTCCTTGTCAGAAAACAATAAGTGTTTTATGTTAAGAGAATGGCATAGACCAACTATTGTAGATGTCTACTGGCCATGAGATACCGCGATAGAAACACAGCTGCGGTTGATTTGGAAGCAGGCCGCTTGGCGCTGGTTTTCATACGGTGGTATGAGTACAGTCGTTGAGAAAGCAATGGCAAACTACTGAACATAAATTTGCCAAGAAACCACAGCCACAAAATGCTGGGGTTGACTGCAACCTCCTGTAAAGGTTATACAACTAACTATTTGGCAATGAAATTATTATTTTTTTTTTTTTTCATTTTCTTGGCCAGAACATCCCTTAAAGTATTTAATGAATCCAGTTGTTTTCTCCTTCATGTGACTGAGTTCTAATTCAGAAGTCCAGGTAGTGTAAACCCCAAGCCATGCTGTATTCATCTCTATACCCTATAAAAGGTAGTCCCAGGGCAGTCATTGCCGTTGAAGTATGAAGTGGTAAGCATTTTAGGCCATGATATGTAAGGTTGGGTGGCCATTCCCTTCCTCGTCGTGTTTTCTTTCCAAAACCTTTAGCAGGGAATTTCGAACATTTGCTGGTACCCATTGTTGTGAGGCTGGGTCGACCCCAGTAACAGATAATCCGTCTTCCGCTTGGGATTGAACCCTGTCTTGACAGGTAAGCCCACTAAGCACTGAGCCACGGTAGAATGGACCATGTCAACATGTGATGTGAAAACACGAAGAGAGGAAAACTGCACAGATAAAGCGCAACTTAGTTTACAAAACATTCGAATAGAGGGAGACAGTCTTTTGCAAAGCTGGGAAAAGAAAAACGGAAAGACTTGAATGTCATTTATTGATAGTTTCAGATATCATTTGTGATCGCCATTCTTTTTATAAGAAGAGCCAAACAATAAAAGTCGTTTGCGATTGTTATTAAAATGGCTGCTTCCCGTCCTAGAGGCGCCATGATGTTTTATGATAAAGCTGTCCACAGGAAGACAAGTTCTGACGTCATGACAGCCTGAGTTCTGATAAACCACTTCATCATGCAGATGAGGAGAAATGCAGACGCAGTTTAGATGTCGGTTGAGCACATGTGTCATTACCACATTCCAAATGTAACGCCCCAGAAATGTCTATGACATTTACAATACGAGTAATGAAGGAGTGAAAGCATAAACTAAGCAATGGGACAAAACCATCCCAGAAGTTGACTAGATCACCATGTTCGGAAAAGGAATGTGACTGTTGCCGAGTGTGCGCCTACCTACACTGAAGCGAATGAACACAAAGTACAATTAGGAAGTTCGGGGCAGATAAAAGCTAATGTTTCTTCACCCAAAGTCTTTATCATCGAGATAAGAATAATTGGTTGGAAAACCGAAGTATCACAATGAAAGAAACGAAGTATCACAATCACAAACAAGTAATTCATATTTTTCACATTGCATGGCCACCGGACTAGGACTAAGTCCAACACATATTACATTAGAACTTGATTCTATGTGTTCAGTGCAACATGTGAATTACTGATTGTGATACTTCATTTTCTGTGATAGTGATACTTTGATTTATCAGTTGAGTATTTTTATTCTTCTCGTTTTTAACACTTTATCCGAAAAGTTTCCTTGCATCTGTTTGCGTCTTTACATTCGTCGAGTGTCCCGATTAGATTGTGTATTCATTCGGCTACAAACAAGTGGCTGGAACGCCAGAGAAGTTGTACAACAGTACAGAAGCTATACACCAGTACAGAAATTGTACAGCAGTGCAGAAGCCGTGCAACAGTACATAATCTGCACATGAGTACATGTTCCGCCCTGTTCAGTCGCAATGGTCGGGGAAAGCCATCATGGAAGACAAGGTTCCTGACGTCCAGGCAGAGGAACAACTCAGGCGGAGCTGTGGTCAAGGCATCGGAGAGCCTTGCGATGCTGCTGGAGTGGAGGTTACACAGGATTTACGCCACAGCTTTAGAACGGCCGTGGCCGGGATAATGTGCTGGATACAATATGTCGCATGATGATGAGATTATACAGTGACAAAATGTTACCTTTCTATAGCTGGGTGGCAAGTTTACATCTATGCTCTGTTAGCGTTGATTGATAATTTCTGGAAATTAACACATTTTATCTGGGTCTACTGTCACGTGGTCAGCAAAACAGAAAGCAGGGAATCCAAGAAAATACACATTTCGGTGTACTCAATATAGAGTAAAGGTGTGACAGTCAGACATAGTAATTATTTACAATAAAGAGTAAAGGTGTGACAGTCAGACATATCGATCATTTTACAATATAGAGTAAAGGTGTGACAGTCAGACATATCGATCATTTTACAATATAGAGTAAAGGTGTGACAGTCAGACATATCGATCATTTACAATATAGAGTAAAGGTGTGACAGTCAGACATATCGATCATTTACAATATACAGTAAAGGTATGACAATGAAGAAATCAAATGTTGGGGTTCTGAGAGCTGCGGTAATCACGAGGTCACTTGTCAAAACCACAATGGAGAGACACATGAAATGCATGGGACATACGGAAGAGGTTGAATGGAGAAATTAGCCAAATGTGGGTAAAATACAAAACAACAGAGGAAGACGCAAATCAAATGTACGTGGAACGCTTAAACAACTGGGCAATAGATAATAATAAACGTAACACCAGCTTCAACAAAATATCAAACTATAAATATGGCCAGTGTATGCCCTAGACCAGGCAGCCGAAGAAGAAGACTGTCATGGGGGTTTGGTTGTGCAAGATATATTTGTTCATAATGCAATGCAAACAGCTTGACCGGCCTACCATCTAGGAACTATCCGTATTTAAACACACTAAACGCACAAAACAGAGAATATAAATCAGTCTGGAAACACAGACTCATGCACATTGTAGGCATATTTGCTGGCATCTACATTCCACCTGTACTGGATACGACGAAGAAGAATGTAGACACCGACTTCACATATCCACGAACAGCAGCCGCAGAGCTGAGACCGTTGCTGTCTGACTCTAGCTTTGATGGGCCCGGTCAGGCGTACGGGAATATTCTCTACACTTCAGTGCCGGGCCGGCCTCAAACGGCAAAACCCATCTGTTCCATTCCTCGGGTGTGTGGTAATGAATGTCTGTCTATTCGTATGGCTAACGTAAACTTAGACCTTACATGTTTTTCGTAAACTTCGAGGGAGGAGCGTTGGACGATTTCCGCGCCGTTCCAGAATGGAGCGCGCAAACGGTGTATGTAGTAGCGGGGGACAACTGGACGCCGCGTACGCATCTGCTTATTTAATGGTACAGGAAACGAGAATGCGGGCCGGATAAAAACAATTGACGGGGCAGACCTGAGTGCGCTAGACAGTGAGAACGATGGGAGATGTGTTTAAGGGGATTAGTTAAATTGTTGGGTTATTCAGGCGAAAATGATGGCCGTTAGACGAAGTGTGGGCCCTTTTTCACATTGTTTCATGTCTACTCATTTCATTTGTTTAAAATAACATAGTAGTGTTCGTGGATTATGAACGATTCGACCTTGGACATACATATTTTATATTACAGCAGGTCTGTTGCTCATTCTCTGGACGTCTCCAGTGACAATTGTAGGTAGGTGTTTATGGAATGTGCACATTGAGCTTGTATGCGATAAATAATGTCCCTATCAGTGTTGTCGTGTTTTTCCATTCAATAGTTACCCGTAGAGATAGTTAGTTGCGTATCCTTTATATGACGTTTCAGTCAACATCAGCATGTTTTGATGTTATGATATTTTGGTAAGTTTTACGTTCAGTAGGTTGCCATTGATTTCTGAACGACCGGCAATAATACCATTTCGTAAAAAGAAACCAAACGCAACGCGGTCTGCTGCCAAATCGCGCACAGCTGTGATTCGAATGCGGGTATACGGGATCACGAATTGCGTCCGTAAGACCTTCGCCATGGAGCCGGCGCCCGTAGAGTGGCTTGTTTAATTTCCTGTATTATATTGTGTAGTAGTAGTAGTAGTAGTAGTAGTAGTAGTAGTAGTAGTAGTGGTGGTAGTAGTAGTAGTGGTGGTAGTAGTAGTGGTAGTAGTAGTAGTAGTAGTAGTAGTAGTAGTAGTAGTAGTAGTACCAGCAGCAGCAGCAGTAGTAGTAGTAGTAGTAGTAGTAGTAGTAGTAGTAGTAGTAGTAGTAGTACCAGCAGCAGTAGTAGTAGTAGTAGTAGTAGTAGTAGTAGTATTAGTAGTAGTAGTTGTAGTAGTAGTGGTAGTAGTAGTAGTAGTAGTAGTAGTAGTAGTAGTAGTAGTAGTAGTAGTAGTAGTAGTAGTAGTAATAGTAGTAGTGGTAGTAGTAGTAGTAGTAGTAGTAGTAGTAGTAGTAGTAGTAGTAGTTGTAGTAGTAGTAGTAGTACCAGCAGCAGCAGCAGCAGTGGTAGTAGTAGTAGTAGTAGTAGTAGTAGTAGTAGTAGTAGTAGTAGTAGTAGTAGTAGCTGCCGTACGGTTCCAACTTCACAGCAACGGGTCCCCCCATAATTGCTCCATTCCTGTGCCAGCGGAAACCCACAGGAAATGATCATCATTGTCCAATGTGAAATCGTGAAGGAAACAGTAGCTTCGCCAGCCCAATCGTCAGAGCATCGACAAGGGCCCGTCCGTCACTTGAATGTAGTTCATTGTCGAGTAGGCAGCTGTTATATTGTGTTACTAGAGACTGAACATGTGTATTCCGTTTGAGAATTGTGAACATTCTAAAAATATGTTTTTGTTTCTAGGAAAGATATATTTACTAGTGTTTTATGTTTGCTTTCGTCCACGCCCATTACATAAGTGCCAGTCAGTACCTTTATATTTACGAATACAAAGAGAAACTTTCTCAATGTCAGATGTAAACACTAATATCAACTCAAACTTCACATTGATTGCGGTGTGTGCATTTGAGATTTTATTGTGAATTGAGAGAGAAAGAGAGAGAGAGAGAGAGAGAGAGAGAGAGAGAGAGAGAGAGAGAGAGAGAGAGAGAGAGAGAGAGACACACACAAGATAGTCGCATGTCTTTTACAGGAGGTTGCAATCAACCCCGGCATTTATTGGCTGTTAGTGATTTACTAGACAACTTTAGCTCAATAGTTTTGTCATCACTCTCTGAACGGAGGAAGTCTCACGGCATGGACATTCAACGCAAAGTGGTCGTCTTCAAAATTGTCTGAGGCTGATTTCATACTCTCCACTCGGTTTGTGGGAGAATTATGAAAGATAAAATTAACAACCGGATGGGACAGAAAGAGTAAATTATCGGATATGTGGAGCTATAAGTACACTTGTAGTAAGCTGTTGGTACACAATCAGTTACCAGTACACTTGTAGTAAGTTGTTGGTACACAATCAGTTACCAGTACACTTGTAGTAAGCTGTTGGTACACAATCAGTTACCAGTACACTTGTAGTAAGCTGTTGGTACACAATGAGTTACCAGTACACTTGTAGTAAGTTGTTGGTACACAATGAGTTACCAGTACACTTGTAGTAAGTTGTTGGTACACAATGAGTTACCAGTACACTTGTAGTAAGTTGTTGGTACACAATGAGTTAAACGAACGAATACCTAAAATTTACAGGAGATAAAACCAGATAAATTTCGGGGTGGAATAATCAGCATAGAAACACCGATGATTTTTTGAAGAGAAGGGTGGAGTATGTGAAGGATGGAGCATGTGTGGCTATGTCGCGTGTGCTGTCATGTCGACTTTTATATTACGTATTCTATAAAATATAACGTAACTATACAACGGATATGGGACGACGAATGGAATAGATGCTTTTCAATATTCGTCCGTTGGCACCCCAGTCTGTACTCAACTCATTGCAACACATAGATTAGAGATTAATGATATTTCTATTGAAAGCAACCCATGCAACCAATGACAAATAATGTGACTTGTCCAAGCAGCTTACGTGGGTGCCGTGGGTCGGTGGTCTCAGTTGTTCGTACATCTTGTCAGAGAGGCTGCTTGTACAGTCTGCGTGTTACAATTTACCTCGGCGGAAGGATCTTCACCACAAGCAGGGTGAACACGCCACTTCTTGTATTTCACATTTGTCACACAAGACTAAACATTCCGTCCACGTTTACATTCGTGGTAGTGGATGGCATGGCATCATCTATGATGTACACTCGAAAGCGCATGGTTTCTTTCATAAAGCTGTACATATTAATCTAGTTATCATTTAGAAATTGTGTTATTGTTTCGATCTAAAAAAACACAAAGTTTTCAGTTTCTCCCAGCGCAATGTTGTCTAGTCCCAGAGCCCTTGATGTGTTGATGTAACGTGGCGCATTCTCAACTTCTGCGCCATATATCTGTGGATCTTGGCCATTGCCTTGTATATCTGTACATTGTCTTTATCATATCATCATACAAAAGGTTCCGGTACAAAATAGTTATATATAATCCATATTTAATTGCATATTTGAAAAACAAAATGATGTCATCAGTGGTAATTTACTATTGATTTATTTGTTTTTTGTTTCGTCATATATCTTTTTCATAGCTCTCTCTTTTAATTGTGTTGTTCAAAATAATAAAATAAATAAACAATGACATAAACAACAGAAGCGTATATGTTTAAATAATAATAATAGTAATAATAATAATAATAATAATAATAATAATAATAATAATAAGACGAAGAAGAAGAAGAAGAAGAAGAAGAAGAAGAAGAAGAAGAAGAAGAAGAAGAAGAAGAAGAAGAAGAAGAAGACAGTTAAACATATGGTTTCAGGCCCCGCTTCAGGCCTGGCTGGGTGTAGGGTATATGGTGCTAGACCCAGGTTGGTATAGACCAGTTGACACTCGGTGGGTCATGTGATCAGTGTCAGGCCGCCGTCTTTAAGTCCCAGATAATAATGGCACCCATCTCGGCTGGGTCGACCCGTTAGTCTAGACTAGATCAATGTTTGAACAAATCCCCGAGTGCAGGAGAATTCGGCCAACTACCGTTTGGGACGGCAGCCACTGAGCTCTCTGGGCATAATACAAAACATAGCGACATAAATAACATAAACTTGTATTTTTAAATTATAATTAATTAATTAATTAATTATTAATTAATTAATTAATTAATTAATAGTGATATAGATAACTAAAGCATATCATAATCATCATCATCATGTGCATATATTTAGTAATAATAATAAATAATAATTAAAGACAATGAATGAACACAAAGTACAACTAGGAAGCACGGCGAAAAGAAAGACACACAAACACACAAACACACACACACACAGAGAGAGAGAGAGAGAGAGAGAGAGAGAGAGAGAGAGAGAGAGAGAGAGAGAGAGAGAGAGAGACTATCAAAAGTGTCGAGCTTAGTCTTCATCGACAACAACAACAAGAATGCCACTTAGCTAGAAAACTAGCAAATGACAGTCACAAAATACTTATTCACATGTTTTAACAAATAATATAAACTATGCCGCGATAATATAAACACAATTCGGACAATGAAAATACAGAACAGTGAAACGATGTTTTGTCCTCCTAACTTAGGGCTTTTTTCATGTTATTCGTGAAACATATTGATTACTCATTTGTGATTGTGCTATTCCACTTTTCAAGGTCAGCGTTTCGCTGATAAACACTTTTTTCGAGACTGCCCGCTCTGTCTGTGCTTTTCTTCCCTTTCCTCGAGCTTCCTTGTTATACTTTGTTTTTAGTCATTTTTTTTTCGGTACCAGCAGGACGGAAGGCACCGTTATTTTCACTGGACGGCAGTCACTGTTATTTTCACTGAACGGAAGTCACCTCTATTTTCACTGGACGATAGTTATCTCTATTTTCGCTGGACGATAGCTACCTCTGCCGGTCTCCCTGGTCTAGAGGTTACACGACTTTCTCTGTAATCCCGTATACTGTCGTGAGTAACGTGACGTTGCGCGGAAATCGGTAGCGGTTCTCTTCGCGCCGGTAACTTACTGGGTACATGAGCCGGTCGCTCAGAAAGCAATGGCAAACCACTGAGCGTAATCTTGCCATGAAATCAACAATCAGCTTAAAGACTGATGTTAACAGCGATGTCCTGTAAAGGATATGCGAACACCCCCCCCCCTTCCCCCCCCCCCCCAAAAAAAAAAAAAATAAATAAAATGGTTACCTCTATTTTCGCTGGACGGAAGTCACTGATACTTTCACTGAACGGAAGTCGCCGACATTTTCACTGGACGATAGTTTCCTCTATTTTCGCTGGACTACAGTTACCTCTATTTTCGCTGACTGGAAGTCACCGCTATTTCCACTTAACGGAAGTCACCGATATTTTCACAGGACGGCAGTTACAGAAATTTTCACTGGACGATAGTTACCTTTATTTTCACAGGACGGAAGTCACCGATATTTTCACTGAACGGAAGTCACCGCTATTTTCACTTGACAATAGTTTACTCTATTTTCGCTGGGCGATAGTTACCTCTATTTTAGCTGAACGGAAGTCATCGCTATTTTCGTTGGACAATAGTTACCTCTATTTTCTCTGAACGGAAGTCGCCGCTATTTTCGCTGGGCGATAGTTACCTCTATTTTAGCCGGACGGAAGTCACCGTTATTTTCGTTGGGCGATAGTTACCGCTATTTTCACTGGACAATAGTTACCGTTATTTTCGCTGGACGATGTTCATTTCTATTTTCGTTGGACGATAGTTACCAGTATTTTCACTGGACAATAGTTACCGCTATTTTCGCTGGACGATAGTTACCACTATTTTCACTGGACAATAGTTACCGCTATTTTCGCTGAATGATTGTTAGCTCTGTTTTCGCTGGGCGATAGTCACAACTATTTTCGAATAAATAAATAAATAAATCATTACCTAAATAACACAAGCATATTAATTGCAATCTTTCTTTGATTAGAATAAACCTGTCCATTGCCTCATCAAAATACAAAGTGCATAGAAAATATATAAATGCGAAACTGATATTAAATCAATGAATTGTCTTACTACGGAATAAATACTAAATCGTGATATTAGTAGATGACACTGAAATCTGTAAGTGACCCAATTTTGAAGAGGATAACAATATCAGTGCGACCTCTGAGACTACAATTAAGGGAAGTCATGATGCGTCTTTTAGGTTCGTTTCCTCAGTCATTATATGGGACGAAATTCTATCCGTCAACTGTCATCTACTGTCTGTAGTACCTTGCGGTGTACGACAGGGGGGGGGGGGAGGGGTTATGAACCTAAGGAATTAAGGCCGTCTATTCTATCATCATCATCATCTTCCACTTCTGCCGTCAAGCGTCGTGGGGAGGAATAATTTGCGTTCCAGCGCCCGGTGGACGGCACTGGATAGTGTCATTCCGTGTGGTTGTACAATGTCTCTGATGTCGTCAATCCATTTTCTTCTTGGACGTCCTCGTGGTCTCGTCGCAGATGATCTTTGATGTAAGGCCAGTAATGGTAGTTGCTGATGATGCATTCTAACGACATGGCCAAACCACTTGATCTTCTGTCTTTCAATAAATGTGGCACAAGGTGTTGATCCCACAGTCTGTCTGATAGTAGCATTTCTTACTTTTTGAAATCTGATTTCAATTTCTCTGTCCAATCTGCCATCTTCTGTGATCATACTTCCAAGGTATTTGAATTCTTTAACTTGTTTCAGAGGTGTGTTATTTATCTGTATACTATTCTATCAAACTGAATAAATTGTGGAGAGGGACAGCTAGAACTACAAAAATTATATTCTTAAGAGCATACATCTTTCCCATTGCAACATACGCCTACGAGACCTTGACACTTACTAAACAAGCTGAGCTGCGCATAAATGTTATAGATGAGTTCTAAGAATATCTTGGATAAAGAAAAGAACAAATGCATCCATACTTCAAGAGTTGAATATTGAAGAAGGTTGGCTATTAAAGACGATAAAACAAAGAAAATTGAAATATTTTGGTCACTTGAAACGTTACGAAAGTTTGGAGAGAACAATAATGGAGGGGTATATGCCTGGGAAGAGAGGAAGAGGAAGGCCAAAGAGAAGATGGATGCAGGATGTGGCGGATGATCTCCAGATGAGTATATCGGATGCGGGACATCTTGTTTATGATCGAGAGGTTTTCCGGAAGGTTGTTATGAGAGCGAGGTTATGCAAAGTACATGCTACTGAATTAATTAATAAATTATATCAAAAACGTATATTGTGAGTAAAATGTTGTAATACTCTCAGCCCTACATAAATGAATCTCTGAATGTGTTGTGTGAGCTTGTTACATGTTTAAGTGCAGTAAATATTAGGGACACTGAAGCTTTAGTATACACATAATTTCCAATTGTAAGAAGTAGGAGGTAATTTTCGCCTTTCTGATTATGAAAGTCCTGATGAACCTATCACAAATTCAAAAGAATTGGCCAGAGTGACATTTTACCTAACAATGTTTATACCGCCATAAATTCCATTCAGTAACAATTAGAACATCTACAGGGATGTTACAATGTATTTACATTCCTTTCTGCATTTCGAGAAGTGACTGCAGAGTAATGTTTTTGTTGTTATATCTTGTTTTGATTTAGATGTTTCCCGTCTAATTAACAAAGTAAACACAAGTTATAAGGATATTGATGTCTTGAGCTTTTCAACGAGTTGATAACGTGTAGAGTTTTGAACTGTTTGGCGCAGACCCATTAATAACTTAACATATACAACAAAACATAAGTTAATGTCATCTTGTCCTAATGTAATAATACCCTTGATAATTTTTCTGACATTACCAAGTAGTGTAGCATCAGGTGAAAGTGGTTTTTGGGAACTGAAACTTACAAATACATATTTTAAAACGTTGTGGCTCAAGATATGTTTAGTGATCTGGGACTGTTAGCTATATAGAAGGAATTGTGTAAACGTTTGGAATCATCAGATTAGCTTATTGGAATGCCCCGAATGCTGTGATGTGGGTTCCTAAATCAATCAATCAATCAATCAATCAATCAATCAATCAATCATATTAATTAACGCATTGACAAATAAGAAAGCAAAAAGAGTGAACTCTTTGGACACATATAAACAGTGTGTTTAGTTACGGTATATCTTTACAGTTTGTTTTGAATATATATATTTTTTAATTCATGTATACGATGTAACTCACACAAAATTATTATAGAATATGTTTACCCCAAGTATAGATTATGATTACCCCAAGTGGAGAGTGGAAAAGGAAGAAGCAACAAAGACATTTATGATCTGTTTAAGTCCCCGCTAATCACGTAGTTATTTAGTTAGTTAGTCGATAGATCATCCTCATTGCACATAGAACCACTCAGTCCATAAGTGCACGGATCCCCTCCTCAACTAATCCCGCAGCGTGTAGCGGCTAACGACACCAGTTCTGTGTTGGTTTATCAGTCCTCTTTGGCTTCCTGTGTAGTGTTCTTATTTGGCCACCCCTCTTTTAATTTGCTGTTCTCGCAGTCTGGCCATGGTTGTAGATTCACAGTCATCCTTTGGTTCACGCAAAAGTCTTACTTCTAGTAGAGCATTCAGAATGTCAGCCTGGTCCATGGCACGTCCGCGCTCCACAGTAGCCCCACCTGTGAGCTTGTCAGCCCGCTTATTTCCTTGTACTCCCGCATGCCCTGGCACGAAGATGAAACTAATCTTTGCCAGTCGAGACCGCTCCAGAAACAGCAACCATTCTCTTCGGATCCCCCCCCCCCCCCTATCTCTATCCTTATCTCTATCCTTATCCCTATCTCTATCCCGCTAATCACTGGTATCATGACGGCTAATAGGCTGCAATTTCTGGGGCATATAGAAAGAACAAACGAACGAACGAACGGACAAACTTTATTTTCGAAGGGTAACAAATTGGGCACGCAGGCCCGTTTTACATTCGGGCCTTCCACAATGGAAGATAATAGGGAAACAAAATTCGCTTACACTCAAGAAATAAATGACCGTAGACCCCGAGGTAAACCAAGAAGATGGTGGAGAGATAATATACATACAGATCTACAAGCACTTGGAATCAACGACTGGCAAGAGAAGTCAACCAGAGAGACGAATGGAGACGGATTGTTTCTGCAGCAAAGAACCTCAATGGCTCGGAATGCTTAAGAAAAAGAAGAAGATGTTTACCCCTGCCACCTATATAGAACAGTGGAAAGAACATCCCCCATATCATGGGTTAGGTTAGGAATATAAAAGCACATTTACATGTACTCGATTTGCATTGGCATGGACGACCAAATATATGTGGCTTGTTGACGGCTAACAACCCAGAACCGTCATTGATGAAGTATAACTGCGGATGATATTAAATCTATTATATTTCTTATCATGAATTATAGTATAACTACGGATGGTGTTAAATCAATTATTTGCCTTACAAAAAAAACAACAACTGGAAATTAGGTGACAGAAATTAAAAAGAGGAACAAGCATTGCTCTGCAAAAGCTAAAGCAATTACAACACGTATGGATTGGAATAGATGGAACAACAGCACTCAAAGTTCTAAAATCATGCGTATGTCCCGTGGCAACCCACCAGTGTCAAGGTCAAGCTAGAACAAATTATCTACCCAATATTTTTCTGCCAAAATATTTTATCAATGTTTTACTTAACATTCATCATCATCATCATGCGCCACGCCGATAAGCGTGGGCGGTCATGTTTTACCATCTCACACAATCACCAGAGTCGTGGATAAGCTCATTGTTCTTGTCTCGACCATACCAGGTGGCAAGCCATCCGGGTATTTACTCCTCTGCCTTCTCCTTGTCCTTTTTCTCTCAATCTTTGCCAGTTGTCACCAAGTTCTACAATTTATTTCTTTTCATAACGTGTCCACAAAATAGTGAATGTCTACGTTTAATTTCTCTAATCAGTTTAAGTTTTCATTTGTTTCTTGAAGGACTTGATAATTGGTTTTT
This sequence comes from Cepaea hortensis, assembly GCA_963921405.1. Lineage (NCBI taxonomy): Eukaryota > Metazoa > Mollusca > Gastropoda > Stylommatophora > Helicidae > Cepaea > Cepaea hortensis. The sequence continues at coordinate 73,252,722 of OY992882.1, forward strand.
CTATCTGTCCATGGTATTTTTTGCATGTTCCCCACAAACCACATTTCCACAGCCATCAGATGCTTTTCAGCTTGTCTGCTCATTGTCCACGCTTCACATCCACACAAAAGTACAGGTTCTATGTAACACTTCAACTCTCTTTTTCTCGTTGCAAATGACATTTTTGTATTGGTCAGTATGTTTTCCATCTTGCAAAAAGCTATTTTCGCCATGGCGATTCTTGTTCTAATCTCTTCAAGGCATCTAACATCATATGTTACGACTGTTCCGAGATAATTGTACCGATTCGTATTATATCGATGACGTATCTCTTTGTGTAGGCTGCTGGATTCAGTGAGCAAACCTATCTCACCGGTTAGACTGCTAAATTCAAGCAGCAAACCTCAGAATCTAGACTGCTGGCTTCATGGACAAAACCTGTCTCTCTATGTAGAATGCTCTATTCATTCGGATTCCTACCTTTAATGTTTAGACCGATGGATTCATGGGGGAAACTAATCTTTAATGTTTAGACTGCTGAATTAATTGAAGAAACCTGTCTCACTATTTAGACTGCCGAATTCGTTTAGGAAACCTATCCTTAATGTTCAGGCTGCTAGATTCATGGAGGGAACTCATCTTTAATGTTTAGACTGTTGGATTCATGCAGAAACCTATCTCTCCATAGAAACCTATTTCTATCTATTTTTTTTTTTTGCTAGATTCATGGAAGACATCTGTCTGTCTGTCTGTCTGTCTGTCTGTCTGTCTGTCTGTCTGTCTGTCTGTCTGTCCGTCTCTCTCTCTCTCTCTATTTCTCTCTCTCTCTCTCTCTCTCTCTCTCTCTCTCTCTCTCTCTATTTCTCTCTCTCTCTCAGGTTTAATGTCTAGATTCTTGAAGGAGTTTACTCTCTCAGTTTAGATTTCTGAATTCAAAAAGAAACCCATCTCTCCAGATAGAAACCCTTTTCTCTGTTTAGAGTGTATCCATGGAGATAATTCATGTCTATTTAGATTTCTGGTTTCACGGAGGTAACTCGTATCGATCTCTGTTCGGATTGCTGGCCAAAGGAAACTGACAGCAGATATATTAGATCAATTAATGTTGCTGCCAAAATGGGCGGGCCTGCTGCATTGTCTGAGCGCTGTACTTCCGTTTTGTAATAACTATAAAGGTCACTGATATCTTCTGTCCATATCGCAGTTTTTTTCCCCCGGTGCTATTTTCCCGCCTTTAGTTTCAAATATCTGGTCGGTTTCTGTATTTGTCGTCCTGTGAAATGATTTATTTCTTTGTGCCATCGGCTCGTACATTTAGCAGTTCGTTCATATTGTTTTGTTTTTGTTGTTGTTGTTTAGCCACTACGTTGATACTCGTGTTTTATGTCTCAACGCAAGTTGTTATACAAGTATATATACTCGCATTTCCCTCTTTTGTTACACTTCGTTCTTCCATCCATTAAAAGCAACATTTCTTTCATCAGTCTTATTAGCGCAGGTCTTTTTACTGCCGGAATTATTTCTATGGATGTTTATGTTATAGTCTCCCTTAGCATGGCCCACTTGTGTTCGGTTCCTTCTATATGATTGCCAAAGCATTATATTGTCTACTATTGCATTATACTATGCCTTTATTTGACTGTCAGATTCGCCAACTGTAGATATAGTGTGTCAATGTGTGTGTATTTTTGTATTTTTTTTTTTTTTTTTTTTTTTTGGGGGGGGGGGGGGGGGGGACTGTTTGCGTTCGATTAATCCAAGAGTAATTCACGCGACACTGTTAGTGAGTGCACTGGACTGATTTTTGCGTGTGCATTACCTTTTCTTATATCATTGTCCCTCGTCCTAAGGCGAACCCACTCCGACTTCTGAGGTACATGCAATTTACATCAATTTACGTCAAGGACGAGAAGTTGACATTTCAGTCCAGCCGATCGGTGTAGGGGTTGAACACGCTATCCCGGCATCAGCACACCGGAAGTTTAAGGACGTGCGCTCTGATAAATTCGGCCACGCTGACCTCCATCCAGTGTGCTGCCTTTATGGTCATGCATATTTGATTTATTTGTCAACCTCATTTCCCCGATCACTAGAACGCGATCACTGTAACAGTCAGTGTTCGCTATTAGTTTGACTGACTCAACCCATTGTTTCTTTGGAATGATCAATACTTGAGAGGATTACTTGTATTCAACGAAGTTTATGAGCCTTCCATGTATACAAAGCAATTTCACTCTACCTGGAACTGTCCCAAGTTCTTCTCCAACGCCACTCAGACACAACCTTGTGTTTCCTACAATACGCCTTTCTTATATATGCTTCCAAAAACGTACACAATGTTTTACTTGTCAGTCATTATTGCACCTGTGCCTATCGATCTGACTTCACTAGACCCACGTGTAATTGTTTGCTTCCTATCCATTTCTCGTGTCATGTTATCAGATTCTTTCTTCACTGTCATTGTTCCGATGTTCCAGTTATTGATTCGTATAGCATGTGTCTGTTTCCTGGTGTTATCAGTATTACTTGAGAAGAATTATGTGATGTTTTCATTTGACTTTCACATACTTCTTGTGTTGAAATGTGTCCATAATCTTTAGTAATGAATAGCAGGCAGCTTATTCTGAAGCACCTTATAAAGCGGTAGCTAGTTAGTTAGTTAGTTAGTTAGTCGCAGTTCCAACTTCACAGCAACGGGTTGTCCCCATTATGCTCCGTTCCTGTGCCAGTGAATATCACACAAAACGCTCCCCACTGCCCAATGGGAAAAGTGGAAACGACAGGAGTCTCGACAAACAACAGCCCGCACAGATACACTGTGCATAATGCCACCACCAGAATGTCAACACACCAGTCCCCCACGAAACACCCTGTTCATCTCTGATGGAATCGGCAGTCATTTTCCTATCTGAATGTTTCCTAGATGTTCACCCACACAGTCCACGAAAATACAGTTCATCGCTGATGGCAGTGGCAGTCAACCAGAAGCCCAGCAGCCACGCATTTCTGCATAAGGCAAAAACCGGTCAACTCTGGGACATAGCCACCTGCCATCACTCCGAACATGCAGTCACGTTCCAAAAAATCTCAGGCAGATTCAAAAGCATTTCACACGAAACTCACAGCTCACAGTGTCGCGCCACGCACTCACTCAGTAGCAGGGCGACGGAACCATCAAGCCACCTTAGTCTCCTCTTACGACATGCGTGGTAGGCTACAGTGTTGCTATTCTTTGCTTCCCTTATGGGCCTCGGCAACACACGGGAGATAGCATCTCCATTTATACAAATGGAGCTAAAGTAGAAAATACGAAGTCATGACTTTGATTATGTTATTCTAAATAAAAAAGATTTTTTTGCATATCCTTTACAGGACATCGCTGTCAACATCACCATCTTTCAGCTGATTGTTGATTTCTTGGGAAGATTACGCTCAGTAGTTTGCCATTGCTTTCTGAGCGGCCGGTTCACATACCTCGAAAGTTATCGACGCTCGTAATTAACGTTACTTACGAGAGTATACGAGATTACGGAGAAAAGTCGCTAACCTCTAAGCCAGGAAGCCGGCTATTTTAAATAGAAATAGAAAATATGAACTCATGACTTTGATTATGTTAATCTAATAGAAAATATGAAGTCATGACTTTGATTATGTTATTCTAAATAGAAATAGAAAATATGAAGTCATGACTTTGATTATGTTATTCTAAATAGAAATAGAAAATATGAAGTCATGACTTTGATTATGTTATTCTAAATAGAAATAGAAAATACGAAGTCATGACTTTGATTATGTTATTCTAATAGAAAATATGAAGTCATGACTTTGATTATGTTATTCTAATAGAAAATATGAAGTCATGACTTTGATTATGTTATTCTAATAGAAAATATGAAGTCATGAATTTGATTATGTTATTCTAAATAGAAATAGAAAATACGAAGTCATGACTTTGATTATGTTATTCTAATAGAAAATATGAAGTCATGACTTTGATTATGATATTCTAAATAGAAATATTTGATTATGATATTCTAAATAGAAATAGAAAATACGAAGTCATGACTTTGATTATGTTATTCTAAATAGAAATAGAAAATACGAAGTCATGACTTTGATTATGTTATTCTAATAGAAAATATGAAGTCATGACTTTGATTATGTTATTCTAATAGAAAATATGAAGTCATGACTTTGATTATGTTATTCTAATAGAAAATATGAAGTCATGAATTTGATTATGTTATTCTAAATAGAAATAGAAAATACGAAGTCATGACTTTGATTATGTTATTCTAATAGAAAATATGAAGTCATGACTTTGATTATGTTATTCTAAATAGAAATAGAAAATACGAAGTCATGACTTTGATTATGTTATTCTAAATAGAAATAGAAAATATGAAGTCATGACTTTGATTATGTTATTCTAAATAGAAAATACGAAGTCATGACTTTGATTATGTTATTCTAAATAGAAATAGAAAATGTGAAGTCATGACTTTGATTATGTTATTCTAAATAGAAAATACGAAGTCATGACTTTGATTATGTTATTCTAATCTTCTTCTTCTTCTTCTTCAGCGTTCCGAGCCATTGAGGTTCTTTGCTGCAAATACAATCCGTCTCCATTCGTCTCTCTGGTGGACCTTCTCTTGCCAGTCGTTGATTCCAAGTGTTTGTAGGTCTGTACATGTATTATCTCTCCACCGCCTTCTTGGTCTACCTCGGGGTCTACGGTCATTTATTTCCTGAGTGTAAGCGAGTTTTGTTTCCCTATTATCTTCCATTCTTTCTATATGCCCCAGCCATTGTAGTCTATTAGCCTTCATGATACCAGTGATTAGCGGGGACTTAAACAGATCATAAATGTCTTTGTTACTTCTTCTTTTCCACTCTCCACTTTGTGTATCCCTAATGGGTCCAAAGATGCGTCTTAAAATTTTGTTCTCAAAGGTTTGTAACAAGGCTTCGTCTCCTTTCGTTGTACTCCAGGTTTCAGAGCCATACAGCACAACTGGTCTGATCAGTGTTTTGTATATTGTGATTTTGGTGTTACGAGATAGCGCCTTTGATTTTAGTAGATGTTGTAGTGCATAGTATATCTTATTTCCAGAGTTGATTCTAGTTTGTATTTCTTCCCTTATGATGTTGGAGCAGTTGAAGATTGTACCCAGGTATTTGTATGTTTCCGTTCTTTTAATGGTCATATTATCTATTTTTATGTGGCCAGAGTTTCTAGCCATTCCGTCTCTTGAAATTACCATATATTCTGTCTTATCTTGGTTGATAACCAGCCCCATATGTTGGGCTTTTCCCTTTAAGTGAGTCAATATTTCCAATGTCTTTTGTTCACTTTGCCCTATAATATCTATATCATCTGCATAACCAAGCAGCTTGGATGTTCCTCCAATATCACATTCCTCCTTTACCTTCCTTACAACTTTCTCTAGAGCCAGATTGAAGAGTAGCGGCGATAGTGCATCACCCTGTTTCAAGCCAGATGTTATTTGGAAGGGGTCTGATTTCCTGCCTTTATATGTTACTATATTATAAGTATCTTCCATGCATAGTCTGGTCATGTTGATTAACTTCCTTGGTATTCCAAATTCCTGCATAGCATTCCATAGACTATTCCTATGGACACTATCATAAGCCTTTTTAAAATCCACAAAAATGTTATGGAGATCTCTTTTATATTCCCAATGTTTCTCGGCTATTTGTCGTAAGATAAATATCTGATCTATTGTTGATCTGTTTTGTCTAAAACCCGCCTGGTAGTCACCTAATATGTCTTCTGAATATGGTTTTAGTCTATTTAGTAATACTGCGGATAGTATCTTATAGCTTGTGGACAGTAGTGATATTCCTCTATAATTTCCACATTGGAACTTGTCTCCTTTCTTAAAGATAGGTATCAATAATGACTCTTTCCAGTCATGGGGTAATTCTTCTGTCCTCCAGATTTTTATTATTAGTTCGTATAGCTTTAGATGTAATGCATGGCCACCTGCCTTTATAAATTCAGCAGGAATTCCATCAGTCCCAGTTGCCTTATTGTTTTTAAGTCGTGTGATTACATATAGGATTTCTTCAAATGTAGGTTCTTCAATTTGTGGTTCGCATGTTAGAACCTCTTCCTGTGGGAAAATGTGACTTGGAGCTTCACAATTTAGTAATTCAATAAAATATTCTTTCCATGTGTTGCACATTTCCTCATTGGTATTTATCATATTCCCATTTTTGTCTTTTAAACCATATGTGTTTTGTTGGTGCCCTCGTTTCATTGACTTCAGTTCTTTAAAAAATTTTCTGGATTCATTTTTCTGGTGATTAGTTTCCATATCTTTGATTATATTACTCATATATTCTCGCTTCTGCTGTCTGACTATTTTTGTAGCCTCTTTACATTCATTTCTATAATGCTCTTCCTTTTGGATGTTATTGATGTCATTTAACCATACATGTCTGGCATTCTTCTTCCTAATGACTGCTTCTTCACATTTTTGATTGAACCATCTGTTCTTTCTATGCGTTATTCTAATAGAAATAGAAAATATGAAGTCGTGACTTTGATTATGATATTCTAAATAGAAATAGAAAATGTGAAGACATGACTTTGATTATGATATTCTAAATAGAAAATACGAAGTCATGACTTTGATTTTGTTATTCTAATAGAAATAGAAAATATGAAGTTATGACTTTGATTATGTTATTCTAAATAGAAATAGAAAATATGAAGTCATGACTATGATTATGTTATTCTAAATAGAAATAGAAAATATGAAGTCATGACTTTGATTATGTTATTCTAAATAGAAAATACGAAGTCATGACTTTGATTATGTTATTCTAATAGAAATAGAAAATATGAAGTCGTGACTTTGATTATGTTATTCTAAATAGAAATAGAAAATGTGAAGTCATGACTTTGATTATGATATTCTAAATAGAAAATACGAAGTCATGACTTTGATTATGTTATTCTAATAGAAATAGAAAATATGAAGTCATGACTATGATTATGTTATTCTAAATAGAAATAGAAAATATTAAGTCATGACTATGATTATGTTATTCTAAATAGAAATAGAAAATATGAAGTCATGACTTTGATTATGTTATTCTAAATAGAAATAGAAAATATTAAGTCATGACTTTGATTATGTTATTCTAATAGAAAATATGAAGTCATGACTTTGATTATGATATTCTAAATAGAAATATTTGATTATGATATTCTAAATAGAAATAGAAAATACGAAGTCATGACTTTGATTATGTTATTCTAAATAGAAATAGAAAATACGAAGTCATGACTTTGATTATGTTATTCTAATAGAAAATATGAAGTCATGACTTTGATTATGTTATTCTAATAGAAAATATGAAGTCATGACTTTGATTATGTTATTCTAATAGAAAATATGAAGTCATGAATTTGATTATGTTATTCTAAATAGAAATAGAAAATACGAAGTCATGACTTTGATTATGTTATTCTAATAGAAAATATGAAGTCATGACTTTGATTATGTTATTCTAAATAGAAATAGAAAATACGAAGTCATGACTTTGATTATGTTATTCTAAATAGAAATAGAAAATATGAAGTCATGACTTTGATTATGTTATTCTAAATAGAAAATACGAAGTCATGACTTTGATTATGCTATTCTAAATAGAAATAGAAAATGTGAAGTCATGACTTTGATTATGTTATTCTAAATAGAAAATACGAAGTCATGACTTTGATTATGTTATTCTAATAGAAATAGAAAATATGAAGTCGTGACTTTGATTATGATATTCTAAATAGAAATAGAAAATGTGAAGACATGACTTTGATTATGATATTCTAAATAGAAAATACGAAGTCATGACTTTGATTTTGTTATTCTAATAGAAATAGAAAATATGAAGTCATGACTATGATTATGTTATTCTAAATAGAAATAGAAAATATGAAGTTATGACTTTGATTATGTTATTCTAAATAGAAATAGAAAATATGAAGTCATGACTATGATTATGTTATTCTAAATAGAAATAGAAAATATGAAGTCATGACTTTGATTATGTTATTCTAAATAGAAAATACGAAGTCATGACTTTGATTATGTTATTCTAATAGAAATAGAAAATATGAAGTCGTGACTTTGATTATGTTATTCTAAATAGAAATAGAAAATGTGAAGTCATGACTTTGATTATGATATTCTAAATAGAAAATACGAAGTCATGACTTTGATTATGTTATTCTAATAGAAATAGAAAATATGAAGTCATGACTATGATTATGTTATTCTAAATAGAAATAGAAAATATGAAGTCATGACTATGATTATGTTATTCTAAATAGAAATAGAAAATATGAAGTCATGACTTTGATTATGTTATTCTAAATAGAAAATACGAAGTCATGACTTTGATTATGTTATTCTAATAGAAATAGATAATATGAAGTCATGACTTTTATTATGTTATTCTAATAGAAAATATGAAGTCATGACTTTGATTATGTTATTCTAAATAGAAATAGAAAATATTAAGTCATGACTTTGATTATGTTATTCTAATAGAAAATATGAAGTCATGACTTTGATTATGATATTCTAAATAGAAATATTTGATTATGATATTCTAAATAGAAATAGAAAATATGAAGTCATGACTTTGATTATGTTATTCTAAATAGAAATAGAAATTATGAAGTCATGACTTTTATTATGTTATTCTAATAGAAAATATGAAGTCATGACTTTGATTATGTTATTCTAAATGGAAATAGAAAATACGAAGTCATGACTTTGATTATGTTATTCTAAATAGAAATAGAAAATACGAAGTCATGACTTTGATTATGATATTCTAAATAGAAATAGAAAATATGAAGTCATGACTTTGATTATGTTATTCTAAATAGAAATAGAAAATATTAAGTCATGACTTTGATTATGTTATTCTAATAGAAAATATGAAGTCATTACTTTGATTATGTTATTCTAAATGGAAATAGAAAATACGAAGTCATGACTTTGATTATGTTATTCTAAATAGAAATAGAAAATACGAAGTCATGACTTTGATTATGTTATTCTAAATAGAAAATACGAATTCATGACTTTGATTATGTTATTCTAAATAGAAAATACGAAGTTATGACTTTGATTATGATATTCTAAATAGAAAATACGAAGTCATGACTTTGATTATGTTATTCTAATAGAAATAGAAAATATGAAGTCATGACTTTGATTATGATATTCTAAATAGAAATAGAAAATACGAAGTCGTGACTTTGATTGTGTTATTCTAAATAGAAATAGAAAATACGAAGTCATGACTTTGATTATGTTATTCTAAATAGAAATAGAAAATACGAAGTCGTGACTTTGATTATGTTATTCTAAATAGAAAATACGAATTCATGACTTTGATTATGTTATTCTAAATAGAAAATACGAAGTTATGACTTTGATTATGATATTCTAAATAGAAAATACGAAGTCATGACTTTGATTATGTTATTCTAATAGAAATAGAAAATATGAAGTCATGACTTTGATTATGATATTCTAAATAGAAATAGAAAATACGAAGTCGTGACTTTGATTGTGTTATTCTAAATAGAAATAGAAAATACGAAGTCATGACTTTGATTATGTTATTCTAATAGAAATAGAAAATACGAAGTCGTGACTTTGATTGTGTTATTCTAAATAGAAATAGAAAATACGAAGTCATGACTTTGATTATGTTATTCTAAATAGAAATAGAAAATACGATGTCATGACTTTGATTATGTTATTCTAAATAGAAAATACGAATTCATGACTTTGATTATGTTATTCTAAATAGAAAATACGAAGTTATGACTTTGATTATGATATTCTAAATAGAAAATACGAAGTCATGACTTTGATTATGTTATTCTAATAGAAATAGAAAATATGAAGTCATGACTTTGATTATGATATTCTAAATAGAAATAGAAAATATGAAGTCATGACTTTGATTATGTTATTCTAATAGAAAATATGAAGTCATGACTTTGATTATGATATTCTAAATAGAAATATTTGATTATGATATTCTAAATAGAAATAGAAAATATGAAGTCATGACTTTGATTATGTTATTCTAAATAGAAATAGAAAATATGAAGTCATGACTTTTATTATGTTATTCTAATAGAAAATATGAAGTCATGACTTTGATTATGTTATTCTAAATGGAAATAGAAAATACGAAGTCATGACTTTGATTATGTTATTCTAAATGGAAATAGAAAATACGAAGTCATGACTTTGATTATGATATTCTAAATAGAAATAGAAAATATGAAGTCATGACTTTGATTATGTTATTCTAAATAGAAATAGAAAATATTAAGTCATGACTTTGATTATGTTATTCTAATAGAAAATATGAAGTCATTACTTTGATTATGTTATTCTAAATGGAAATAGAAAATACGAAGTCATGACTTTGATTATGTTATTCTAAATAGAAATAGAAAATACGAAGTCATGACTTTGATTATGTTATTCTAAATAGAAAATACGAATTCATGACTTTGATTATGTTATTCTAAATAGAAAATACGAAGTTATGACTTTGATTATGATATTCTAAATAGAAAATACGAAGTCATGACTTTGATTATGTTATTCTAATAGAAATAGAAAATATGAAGTCATGACTTTGATTATGATATTCTAAATAGAAATAGAAAATTCTAAGTCATGACTTTGATTATGTTATTCTAATAGAAATAGAAAATACGAAGTCGTGACTTTGATTATGTTATTCTAAATAGAAATAGAAAATACGAAGTCATGACTTTGATTATGTTATTCTAAATAGAAATAGAAAATACGAAGTCATGACTTTGATTATGTTATTCTAAATAGAAAATACGAATTCATGACTTTGATTATGTTATTGTAAATAGAAAATACGAAGTTATGACTTTGATTATGATATTCTAAATAGAAAATACGAAGTCATGACTTTGATTATGTTATTCTAATAGAAATAGAAAATATGAAGTCATGACTTTGATTATGATATTCTAAATAGAAATAGAAAATATGAAGTCATGACTTTGATTATGATATTCTAAATAGAAATAGAAAATACGAAGTCATAACTTTGATTATGTTATTCTAAATAGAAATAGAAATCATGACTTTGATTATGTTATTCTAAATAGAAATAGAAATCATGACTTTGATTATGTTATTCGAAATATTAAAAAGGCGCAGATTTCAAGGGATGTAAAGGCAAGCGGATCGACTTCATTGTGCCGGGGTGTATCCCATCTGGCACGGTCTCTTTCAGCAGAGCGCCCAGCTGAAAGCATCCTACAGAGAACGAATGTCACAGCTTCTTCAGCGATGACCCCCACCCCCCGGGGGGGGGGGGTCTCGGGGTGTGGTTGGTGGGGGGGGGGGGTAAGCACCCGTAAACCGAACGACCGAGTCAAAAGATGAACCCATGACCTTTGGAGCGCAAGGCAGCTGGCTTGACTCCTTGACTTCAGTCCCCTCCCTCCCCCTTCCCCTGGCAAATAGTCCAGAAAAACGCTAACAATCATAACAACCTGCAGTAGGAAAGTGAAGGAAAACAACCATTTCTTCCCCATGTCGCAGGCATGCTGGCAACACAGAGTGACCCGGAACCAGTCTTTCATGAACTGTCGCAGGCATGCTGGCAACACAGAGTGACCCGGAACCAGTCTTTCATGAACTGTCGCAGGCACGCTGGCAACACTGAGTGACCCGGAACCAGTATTTCATGAACTGTCGCAGGCATGCTGGCAACACTAAGTGACCCGGAACCAGTATTTCATGAACTGTCGCAGGCATGCTGGCAACACTGAGTGACCCGGAACTAGTATTTCATGAACTGTCGAAGGCATGCTGGCAACACTAAGTGACCCGGAACCAGTATTTCATGAACTGTCGCAGGCACGCTGGCAACACTGAGTGACCCGGAACCAGTATTTCATGAACTGTCGCAGGCATGCTGGCAACACTAAGTGACCCGGAACCAGTATTTCATGAACTGTCGCAGGCATGCTGGCAACACTGAGTGACCCGGAACTAGTATTTCATGAACTGTCGCAGGCATGCTGGCAACACTAAGTGACCCGGAACCAGTATTTCATGAACTGTCGCAGGCACGCTGGCAACACTGAGTGACCCGGAACCAGTATTTCATGAACTGTCGCAGGCATGCTGGCAACACTGAGTGACCCGGAACCAGTATTTCATGAACTGTCGCAGGCATGCTGGCAACACTGAGTGACCCGGAACCAGTATTTCATGAACTGTCGCAGGCATGCTGGCAACACTGAGTGACCCGGAACCAGTATTTCATGAACTGTCGCAGGCACGCTGGCAACACTGAGTGACTCGGAACCAGTATTTCATGGACTGTCGCAGGCATGCTGGCAACACTGAGTGACCCGGAACCAGTATTTCATGAACTGTCGCAGACATGCTGGCAACACTGAGTGACCCGGAACCAGTATTTCATGAACTGTCGCAGGCATGCTGGCAACACTGAGTGACCCGGAACCAGTATTTCATGAACTGTCGCAGGCATGCTGGCAACACTAAGTGACCCGGAACCAGTATTTCATGAACTGTCGCAGGCATGCTGGCAACACTCAGTGACCCGGAACCAGTATTTCATGAACTGTCGCAGGCATGCTGGCAACACTGAGTGACCCGGAACCAGTATTTCATGGACTGTCGCAGGCATGCTGGCAACACTGAGTGACCCGGAACCAGTATTTCATGAACTGTCGCAGGCATGCTGGCAACACTAAGTGACCCGGAACCAGTATTTCATGAACTGTCGCAGGCATGCTGGCAACACTAAGTGACCCGGAACCAGTATTTCATGAACTGTCGCAGGCATGCTGACAACACTAAGTGAACTGGAACCAGTATTTCATGAACTGTCGCAGGCATGCTGGCAACACTGAGTGACCCGGAACCAGTATTTCATGAACTGTCGCAGACATGCTGGCAACACTAAGTGACCCGGAACTAGTATTTCATGAACTGTCGCAGGCATCCAGGCAACACTGAGTGTCCTGGAACCAGTATTTCATGAACTGTCGCAGGCATGCTGGCAACACTGAGTGACCCGGAACCATTATTTCATGAACTGTCGCAGGCATGCTGGCAACACTGAGTGACCCGGAACCAGTATTTCATGGAATGTCGCAGACATGCTGGCAACATTAAGTGACCCGGAACTAGTATTTCATGAACTGTCGCAGGCATGCTGGCAACACTGAGTGACCCGGAACCAGTATTTCATGAACTGTCGCAGGCATGCTGGCAACACTGAGTGACCTGGAACCAGTATTTCATGAACTGTCGCAGGCATGCTGGCAACACTAAGTGACCCGGAACTAGTATTTCATGAACTGTCGCAAGCATGCTGGCAACACTGGGTGACCTGGAACCAGTATTTCATGAACTGTCGCAGGCATGCTTGCAACACTGAGTGACCTGGAACCAGTATTTCATGAACTGTCGCAGGCATGCTTGCAACACTAAGTGACCTGGAACCAGTATTTCATGAACTATCGCAGGCATGCTGGCAACACTGAGTGACCCGGAACCAGTATTTCATGAACTGTCGCAGGCATGCTGGCAACACTAAGTGACCTGGAACCAGTATTTCTTGAACTGTCGCAGGCATGCTGGCAACACTGAGTGACCCGGAACTAGTATTTCATGAACTGTCGCAGACATGCTGGCAACACTGAGTGTCCCAGAACTAGTATTTCATGAACTGTCGCAGGCATGCTGGCAACACTGAGTGACCCGGAACTAGTATTTCATGAACTGTCGCAGGCATGCTGGCAACACTGAGTGACCTGGAACCAGTATTTCATGAACTGTCGCAGGCATGCTGTCAACACTGAGTGACCCGGAACTAGTATTTCATGAACTGTCGCTGGCATGCTGGCAACACTAAGTGACCTGGAACCAGTATTTCATGGAATGTCGCAGGCATGCTGGCAACACTAAGTGACCCGGAACCAGTATTTCATGAACTGTCGCAGGCATGCTGGCAACACTGAGTGACCCGGAACTAGTATTTCATGAACTGTCGCAGGCATGCTGGCAACACTAAGTGACCTGGAACTAGTATTTCATGAACTGTCGCAGGCATGCTGGCAACACTGGGTGACCTGAAACCAGTATTTCATGAACTGTCGCAGGCATGCTGGCAACGCTGAGTGACCTGGAACCAGTATTTCATGAACTGTCGCAGACATGCTGGCAACACTGGGTGACCCGGAACTAGTATTTCATGAACTGTCGCATGCATGCTGGCAACACTGAGTGACCTGGAACCAGTATTTCATGAACTGTCGCAGGCATGCTGTCAACACTGAGTGACCCGGAACTAGTATTTCATGAACTGTCGCAGACATGCTGGCAACACTGAGTGACCCGGAACCAGTATTTCATGAACTTTCGCAGGCATGCTGGCAACACTAAGCCCGGAACCAGTATTTCGTGAACTGTCGCAGGCATGCTGGCAACACTAAGTGACCCGGAACTAGTATTTCATGAACTGTCGCAGGCATGCTGGCAACACTGGGTGACCTGAAACCAGTATTTCATGAACTGTCGCTGGCATGCTGGGAACACTAAGTGACCTGGAACCAGTATTTCATGAACTTTCGCAGGCATGCTGGCAACACTAAGTGACCCGGAACCAGTATTTCATGGAATGTCGCAGGCATGCTGGCAACACTAAGTGACCCGGAACCAGTATTTCATGAACTGTCGCAGGCATGCTGGCAACACTGAGTGACCCGGAACTAGTATTTCATGAACTGTCGCAGGCATGCTGGCAACACTAAGTGACCCGGAACTAGTATTTCATGAACTGTCGCAGGCATGCTGGCAACACTGGGTGACCTGAAACCAGTATTTCATGAACTGTCGCAGGCATGCTGGCAACACTGAGTGACCTGGAACCAGTATTTCATGAACTGTCGCAGACATGCTGGCAACACTGGGTGACCCGGAACTAGTATTTCATGAACTGTCGCAGGCATGCTGGCAACACTGAGTGACCTGGAACCAGTATTTCATGAACTGTCGCGGACATGCTGGCAACACTGAGTGACCCGGAACCAGTATTTCATGAACTTTCGCAGGAATGCTGGCAACACTAAGCCCGAAACCAGTATTTCGTGAACTGTCGCAGGCATGCTGGCAACACTGGGTGACCTGGAACCAGTATTTCATGAACTGTCGCAGGCATGCTGGCAACACTAAGTGACCCGGAACTAGTATTTCATGAACTGTCGCAGGCATGCTGGCAACACTGAGTGACCCGGAACTAGTATTTCATGAACTGTCGCAGGCATGCTGGCAACACTAAGTGACCCGGAACCAGTATTTCATGAACTGTCGCAGGCACGCTGGCAACACTGAGTGACCCGGAACCAGTATTTCATGAACTGTCGCAGGCATGCTGGCAAAACTGAGTGACCCGGAACCAGTATTTCATGAACTGTCGCAGGCATGCTGGCAACACTGAGTGACCCGGAACCAGTATTTCATGAACTGTCGCAGGCATGCTGGCAACGCTGAGTGACCCGGAACCAGTATTTCATGAACTGTCGCAGGCACGCTGGCAACACTGAGTGACCCGGAACCAGTATTTCATGGACTGTCGCAGGCATGCTGGCAACACTGAGTGACCCGGAACCAGTATTTCATGAACTGTCGCAGACATGCTGGCAACACTGAGTGACCCGGAACCAGTATTTCATGAACTGTCGCAGGCATGCTGGCAACACTGAGTGACCCGGAACCAGTATTTCATGAACTGTCGCAGGCATGCTGGCAACACTAAGTGACCCGGAACCAGTATTTCATGAATTGTCGCAGGCATGCTGGCAACACTCAGTGACCCGGAACCAGTATTTCATGAACTGTCGCAGGCATGCTGGCAACACTAAGTGACCCGGAACCAGTATTTCATGAACTGTCGCAGGCATGCTGACAACACTAAGTGACCTGGAACCAGTATTTCATGAACTGTCGCAGGCATGCTGGCAACACTGAGTGACCCGGAACCAGTATTTCATGAACTGTCGCAGACATGCTGGCAACACTAAGTGACCTGGAACTAGTATTTCATGAACTGTCGCAGGCATCCAGGCAACACTGAGTGTCCTGGAACCAGTATTTCATGAACTGTCGCAGGCATGCTGGCAACACTGAGTGACCCGGAACCATTATTTCATGAACTGTCGCAGGCATGCTGGCAACACCGAGTGACCCGGAACCAGTATTTCATGGAATGTCGCAGACATGCTGGCAACATTAAGTGACCCGGAACTAGTATTTCATGAACTGTCGCAGGCATGCTGGCAACACTGAGTGACCCGGAACCAGTATTTCATGAACTGTCGCAGGCATGCTGGCAACACTGAGTGACCTGGAACCAGTATTTCATGAACTGTCGCAGGCATGCTGGCAACACTAAGTGACCCGGAACTAGTATTTCATGAACTGTCGCAAGCATGCTGGCAACACTGGGTGACCTGGAACCAGTATTTCATGAACTGTCGCAGGCATGCTTGCAACACTGAGTGACCTGGAACCAGTATTTCATGAACTGTCGCAGGCATGCTGGCAACACTAAGTGACCTGGAACCAGTATTTCATGAACTGTCGCAGGCATGCTGGCAACACTGAGTGACCCGGAACCAGTATTTCATGAACTGTCGCAGGCATGCTGGCAACACTAAGTGACCTGGAACCAGTATTTCTTGAACTGTCGCAGGCATGCTGGCAACACTGAGTGACCCGGAACTAGTATTTCATGAACTGTCGCAGACATGCTGGCAACACTGAGTGTCCCAGAACTAGTATTTCATGAACTGTCGCAGGCATACTGGCAACACTGAGTGACCCGGAACTAGTATTTCATGAACTGTCGCAGGCATGCTGGCAACACTGAGTGACCTGGAACCAGTATTTCATGAACTGTCGCAGGCATGCTGTCAACACTGAGTGACCCGGAACTAGTATTTCATGAACTGTCGCTGGCATGCTGGCAACACTAAGTGACCTGGAACCAGTATTTCATGAACTTTCGCAGGCATGCTGGCAACACTAAGTGACCCGGAACCAGTATTTCATGGAATGTCGCAGGCATGCTGGCAACACTAAGTGACCCGGAACCAGTATTTCATGAACTGTCGCAGGCATGCTGGCAACACTGAGTGACCCGGAACTAGTATTTCATGAACTGTCGCAGGCATGCTGGCAACACTAAGTGACCTGGAACTAGTATTTCATGAACTGTCGCAGGCATGCTGGCAACACTGGGTGACCTGAAACCAGTATTTCATGAACTGTCGCAGGCATGCTGGCAACGCTGAGTGACCTGGAACCAGTATTTCATGAACTGTCGCAGACATGCTGGCAACACTGGGTGACCCGGAACTAGTATTTCATGAACTGTCGCATGCATGCTGGCAACACTGAGTGACCTGGAACCAGTATTTCATGAACTGTCGCAGGCATGCTGTCAACACTGAGTGACCCGGAACTAGTATTTCATGAACAGTCGCAGACATGCTGGCAACACTGAGTGACCCGGAACCAGTATTTCATGAACTTTCGCAGGCATGCTGGCAACACTAAGCCCGGAACCAGTATTTCGTGAACTGTCGCAGGCATGCTGGCAACACTAAGTGACCCGGAACTAGTATTTCATGAACTGTCGCATTCATGCTGGCAACACTGGGTGACCTGAAACCAGTATTTCATGAACTGTCGCTGGCATGCTGGCAACACTAAGTGACCTGGAACCAGTATTTCATGAACTTTCGCAGGCATGCTGGCAACACTAAGTGACCCGGAACCAGTATTTCATGGAATGTCGCAGGCATGCTGGCAACACTAAGTGACCCGGAACCAGTATTTCATGAACTGTCGCAGGCATGCTGGCAACACTGAGTGACCCGGAACTAGTATTTCATGAACTGTCGCAGGCATGCTGGCAACACTAAGTGACCCGGAACTAGTATTTCATGAACTGTCGCAGGCATGCTGGCAACACTGGGTGACCTGAAACCAGTATTTCATGAACTGTCGCAGGCATGCTGGCAACACTGAGTGACCTGGAACCAGTATTTCATGAACTGTCGCAGACATGCTGGCAACACTGGGTGACCCGGAACTAGTATTTCATGAACTGTCGCAGGCATGCTGGCAACACTGAGTGACCTGGAACCAGTATTTCATGAACTGTCGCAGACATGCTGGCAACACTGAGTGACCCGGAACCAGTATTTCATGAACTTTCGCAGGAATGCTGGCAACACTAAGCCCGAAACCAGTATTTCGTGAACTGTCGCAGGCATGCTGGCAACACTGGGTGACCTGGAACCAGTATTTCATGAACTGTCGCAGGCATGCTGGCAACACTAAGTGACCCGGAACTAGTATTTCATGAACTGTCGCAGGCATGCTGGCAACACTGGGTGACCTGAAACCAGTATTTCATGAACTGTCGCAGGCATGCTGGCAACACTGAGTGACCTGGAACCAGTATTTCATGAACTGTCGCAGACATGCTGGCAACACTGGGTGACCCGGAACCAGTATTTCATGAACTGTCGCAGGCATGCTGGCAACACTGAGTGACCCGGAACCAGTATTTCATGAACTGTTGCAGACATGCTGGCAACACTGAGTGACCCGGAACCAGTATTTCATGAACTGTCGCAGTCATGCTGGCAACACTAAGTGACCCGGAACCAGTATTTCATGAACTGTCGCAGGCATGCTGGCAACACTGAGTGACCCGGAACCAGTATTTCATGAACTGTCGCAGGCATGCTGGCAACACTGAGTGACCCAGAACCAGTATTTCATGAACTGTCGCAGGCATGCTGGTAACACTAAGTGACCCGGAACCAGTATTTCATGAACTGTCGCAGGCATGCTGGCAACACTAAGTGACCTGGAACCAGTATTTCATGGACTGCCCCTCTCAGTGACAAGCAAACAGTTGTAGGGAAATCCGGAGACAATTCACACATTAAGAAACTAAACAATGTATTAGCTTATACTATCTGGAGAATAGAAGAGATCCCCATGGCTACCACAACTGCTACACATCTCCACTCTCAAGAGTGTGTAGATGCAATACTGTGTTAGTTGCATGTCCTTTACAGGACTAGCAGTCAACCCAGCATTTCTATCTGGCTGTCATGTCATGGCAAGTTTACGTTCAGTAGTTTACCATTGCATTCTGAGCGACCGGCACTCATACCATTGTATGAAAACCATACGTAAGGCGGTCTGCTGCCATATCGTCAGCAGATGTGTTTCGAATGCAGTATGCGGGATTACGAATTGCATCCGTAACGCCTTCGCCACAGATCCGGGCGAGTGTATGTGTGCATGAGTGTGATACGCAGTCGGTGACAGTTTAATTATCATCATCATCATAACATGAAGTGGAAGATCACGCTTGTACACATGTGGCCATCTCCAACCATATGTAGCAGGTTTTGTGTTGATATGTCTGTGTCATGTTGCAAGGCTGTCAACAGATCTTTCTCTCTCTCTCTCTCTCTTTCTCTCTCTTTCTATCTCTCTCTGTCTCTCTGTCTCTCTCTCTTTCTCTCTCTCTCTATCTCTCTTTCTATCTCTCTCTCTCTCTCTCTTTCTTTCTTTCTCTCTCTCCACCTCTCTCTCTTTCTCTCTCTCTCCACCTCGTTCTCTTTCTCCACCTCTCTCTCTCTCTCTCTCTCCACCCCTCTCTCTCTCTCTTTCTCTCTCCCCATCTGTCTACATCTATTTTCACCAACATTTCCCGTAGTTATATTATGTTCTCGTGTTCTTTTTTTTCTCATTTCGTGGTGGAAAAGTATGTTGTTTGCCTCTTGCTGATGTTACTGAAGAATTATCTTTGTGTATACACACACACACACACACACACACACACATTTACACGTATTATTAGTACATCAGCACACATCCGCGTTCGAAACACAGCTGTGTTGCTTTTTTATGACATGGTATGGGTGCCGGTCGTTCAGCAATCGATGGCAAACTACTGAACCTATGCTGACACAGGAATCACGAACAGCTAAAAACAAAATGCTGGGGTTGACTGCTACGTCCTGTAAAGGACATGCAACTAACCTGTTCTGTTTAAAGTATATCACACACAATGAATTCTGTGATTTAACCTCATTGCAGAGGACGAATATCAGTTAAATCAGCCACAACACATGAATAATGACACTGTTAGAAGAATAACATTCCTATCCTAGAAAATGGGAAACAAGATATGCATTTCATGAAAGCTTGAATGATATAAAGAAGAAAAATAACCCGCTTTCAGAAATGACAATAGACACCGTATATCCTAATTACACTCCAGAATGCCTGAAAAGAATATAGGGCTATTGTTCAACGAAACATGTAAAACACGTGCTATCACAACTGCAGTCAATCATGTCTTTTTTAAATAGCACCTTTTACTCGTCTTGTTCTACAGCCGATAAAGTAACAGTATGCTGCATGCTGGATTAAATATAACATATATAAAGTAAGAAGACACTACATGTTGGATTAATTATAGCATATATAAAGTAAGAATATACTACATGTTGGATTAAATATAACATATATAAAGTAAAAATATACTACATTTTGGATTAAATATAACACATATAAAGTAAGAATACACTACATGTTGGATTAAATATAACATATATAAAGTAAGAATATACTACATGTTGGATTAAATATAACATATATAAAGTAAGAAGACACTACATGTTGGATTAATTATAGCATATATAAAGTAAGAATATACTACATGTTGGATTAAATATAACATATATAAAGTAAAAATATACTACATTTTGAGTTAAATATAACACATATAAAGTAAGAATACACTACATGTTGGATTAAATATAACATATATAAAGTAAGAATATACTACATTTTGGATTAAATATAACATATATAAAGTAAGAATACACTACATTTGAATTAAATATAACATATATATAAAGTAAAAATACAGTACATGTTGATTAGATATAACATATATATATATATATATAAAGTAAGAATATACTACATGTTGGATTAAATATATCATATATAAAGTAAGAATACACTACATTTGAATTAAATATAATATATATATAAAGTAAAAATTCAGTACATGTTGGATTAAATATAACATATATATAAAGTAAGAAAAATATGACATAAATATAGAAAATAAGAATATACTACATGTTGGATTAAATATAGCATATATAAAGTAAGAATACACTACATTTTGGATTAAATATGACATAAATATAGAAAATAAGAATATACTACATGTTGGATTAAATATAACATATATAAAGTAAGAATACACTACATGTTGGATTAAATATGGCATCATCATCATCATCATCATCATCTTCCACTTCTGCCGTCAAGCGTAGTGGGGAGGAATAATTTGCGTTCCAGCGCCCGGTGGACGGCACTGGATAGTGTCATTCCGTGAGGTTGTACAATGTCTCTGATGTCGTCAATCCATTTTCTTCTTGGACGTCCTCGTGGTCTCGTCGCAGATGATCTTTGATGTAAGGCCAGTGATGGTAGTTGTTGATGTTGCATTCTAATGACATGGCCAAACCACTTGATCTTCTGTCTGTCAATAAATGTGGCACAAGGTGTTGATCCAACAGTCTGTCTGATAGTAGCATTTCTTACTCGGTCTCGGATTGTTAAGTTGGCAGCTCTCCTCAGGCATCTCATTTCGCAGGTGTTGATTTTGTGAAGGTGTAATTTGGATAAAGTCCAGGTTTGAGATTGGTAGCATAGGGTTGGTGTGAATATGCTGTTTATTATCTGTCGTTTTGCGGACATGGGTATGTTTGGATGTTTCAGTAAGGGTGATAGTTGATATGTAAGTGCACTAGCTTTTTGACATCTGATGTCAATTTCTCTGTCCTATCTGCCATAATATTAATAATATTAATTAATAATAATAAAATATGGCATAAATATAGAAAATAAGAATACATTACATGTTGAGATAAATATAACAAATATAGAAAAGGTTAGAGTACACCACATGTTCGATTAAATAGAACAAATATAGAAAAAGTTAGAGGACACCACATGTTTGATTAAATAGAACAAATATAGAAAAAGTTAGAGGACACACGTGTTGGATTAAATAGAACAAATATAGATAAAGTTAGAGGACACCACATGTTCGATTAAATAGAACAAATATAGAAAAAGTTAGAGGACACCACATGTTGGATTAAATAGAACAAATATAGAAAAAGTTAGAGGACACACGTGTTGGATTAAATAGAGCAAATATAGAAAAGGTTTTAAATAGAACGAATATAGAAAAAGTTAGAGGACACCACATGTTGGATTAAACAGAACAAATATAGAAGTTAGAGGACATCACATGTTGGATTAAATATCACAAAATATAGAAAAAGTTAGAGTACACCACATGTTGGATTAAATAGAACAAATATTTAAAAAATAATAAGAGAATACCCATCATGACCTAGTAGCCTGTTTGTGCAGAAAGAACTCATGTCTCCATGACAGTCTTTCGATATTTCTTTCTATCACATACCAGATGTCTACATTATGGTCAGCCTCTTCTACCCTTCCTCGGAACATATTCTCCCATACTTACTATTTCCAGACATTAATGTCTGTTTACATGTCCAAAATATTCAATTTTCCTCAATTATATTTGTTTTAATAACTAATCCTCAATGTTAAGTTCTTGTTGGACAGATCTGTTTATTCTCCTTTTCATACAATGAATGCTTAACACGTTACTGTAACACTTCAATATAACACATATGCAGAGAAAATAGGAATACACTCATTCATATCATTCATTGGCACATTGCCGTCTTGACAGACGATAGTTTGTGCTTTAAAAAGGCACAATAACTTTTACCTATGGCGGTAGCGAATGTGACTGATAAGGCCAATTCGCGCTGTAAATGTCCGTTCACAGTGGGTGCAAGTGAACACGTGGTCATTTCCACCATCATGCACCATCTTACGTCTCACACGCTCGCTGTGTGACTTATCTGCAATAATTTTCTCCTTTGTCTTTATTCCATTTCTGATCTTTGCCCACCATGCAACACGTTCAGCGGCGACTTGCTCCCACTGTGCATTATCAATGCCTGTATCAATCATGTCCCGCTTACACACATCTTTGTATCGTAGTAGAGGCCGACCCTGAGATCTCTTACCCATCTGTAATTCACCAAAAAAGATGTCCTTTGGTATTCTACCATCATCCATCCTCCTAAGATGTCCTATCCATCTAAGTCTACGAAGACTGAGCATGGAATAAACCGTCACACAACCAGATCTTTCCAATACTTCAGTATTTGTGATTTTGTCTTGCCACTTAATACCAAGATTAGGAATAGGGATACACTACAATGTCGATTAAATGTGATAAAATATAAGAACAGACAACAATGTGGATTAAATATTATAAAATATGAGATAACACTACATGTTTGATTAAATATTATAAAATATGAGATTGCACCACAATGTGAATTAAATATTACAATATATAAGAATACACTACAATGTGGATTAAATATTATAATATATAAGAATACACTACAATGTGGATTAAATATTATAATATATAAGAATACACTACAATGTGGATTAAATATTATAATATATAAGAATGCACTACAATGTGGATTAAATATTATAATATATAAGAATACACTACAATGTGGATTAAATATTATAATATATAAGAATACACTACAATGTGGATTAAATATTATAATATATAAGAATACACTACAATGTGGATTAAATATTATAATATATAAGAATACACTACAATGTGGATTAAATATTATAATATATAAGAATACACTACAATGTGGATTAAATATTATAATATATAAGAATACACTACAATCTGGATTAAATATTATAATATATAAGAATACACTACAATGTGGATTAAATATTATAATATATAAGATATGCTTGATAAAATGTTATGACATATAGACTACATGTTGGGTACAATTGTATAACATATAAGAATACACTACATGTTAGATTAAATAAAACAAATAAGTACAAAGTTAGAATAGACATGTTGGATTTTTCTTCTTCCTATAGTCGTGTGTTAGCTTTTCATGGCATGCCCAAAGAATGTGCTGCTTCTTTCTCTGATGCGAGTGACGAGTTCCCTTTGTGAATTAACTTTTTTCAGGATGTCTTTACTATTCATTCTACGCGTCCACTCGTTTTCATCATTCTTCTGTGAAACCTGGTTCCATTCACTTTTTTTTTAATGTTTCATTTGGGTATGCAATGCTTCGTTTTAATAAACATTAGTTCTTTTTCTCTTTTATTCAGACTAAGTCGTTTGTTTTGATTTTTCGTTGCAATTACTATGTATATGTATTATTTCTTCTAACTGCGTTTCCTTTTCCGACGACCAAAACCATGTCATCAGAATAACGCAGCTTCTTTACATGATGCCCAGCAAGCGATATCCCTGGTGTGTCTTGTGTGGATTTCATTATAATATGGCTGTACAAACTGAATAGATTGGGTGATAGTGCACAACCCCGTCTAACGCCTAGCTTAATGTGTTCAATAGTTACTAATTGCTTGTCACTTCCTATGGCGGCTAATTGTTGCCAATACATATATTTTATTATTTTCATATCTTTACCATCAATTTTAACATTTCCAAAGTTGTAATAATGTCTTCGTTTTTCACCTGATCAAATGCCTTAGTGTAGTCAATAAAGCACAGATATATTCAGATCTCTGTTAATTTCAATCATTATTTCTTCTCATATTCTCAAGATGTATGTAGCGTTGTGTGTGCTTTTACTTTCCACAAATTCAAACTGCTGATCCCCAATTGCTATCTTTATTTTGTTCATTATTCTTCCCATTATAACTCCCCGTAGTATTTTAGTCACATTACTCATTAACTGATTCTCTGCCGCAGACCGATTGGTTGGTTCCATGGACCTATTTTGGCACCCCGTATATATAGTGCGTTTATTGATCCATTTCTCCTTTTTAGTCCACAATTTTTAGTGTCCCATTGAATTAAACTTTACAACGAAAGATTTCGCTTCCGCCCGTGTGCAAGAGAACGCTAGGTCCCATTTCTTGTACATATTCACTGTTATAGATATCATTCAACAGTTTTGTATCAGATAACACACCTGTTAAAATACTAACAATACAAATGCAAATGTTTCTTAACACTCAATAAAAGTTTTTAAAAAAAAAAAAAAAAGATAACATCAAAAAAGGAGGTTTAAGAAAACTTTTTAGATGTTTCTGGCCTCGGGGATTTACCTTTCTTTATATATTGTACAGTGGCATCTGCAACGTCTGTTTATAATATTCGTGGCCCTTCACACTTACCGTAATTGTTGGTTTTTGATCTACTATGGTCATCATTTGACTCTCTTATTCTGCCTGTCAATCAATTAGCTTTTCTTTGTCCGTTAATATTTTACCATCTTTTGTTTCGAACAACTGCTTGCTGTATGTATTCTTATCCCCGATGATTCCTTTATCTTTCTGTGTCTTCTTGTTATTCTTCAATATCTTTTGTTATTCTTCAATATCGCTGCACTGATTATTTATGTAATTTAAAAAAAAAAAAAAAAAAAGACATAGGGATGTATATTTATTTTATTTTTTTTAAAGAAAATAAAACATAACTGATAATAAAACATTTATTAGACAATTTAAAAATATTTAAAGGTGAGACATCTGACTTTGTTTTGCAGAACTAAGTGCATCAGAATTGATCTCACTGATAGTGTCGCTACACGCAAACAGTTTTCTGAATGAACATCAGTAATTCGTGTTCTCACTTGTTATTTGATGTGCTTCATGCAACTAAGAAGCGAAACCATCGACAGAGCAAGTTTTAAAACACAGGATATTTATCCTTGTCCAAATACGTTTTACATAAATCCTCCAAAGCAACTTGATGGAATGTCTCCTTTAACTATGTATCACAACTCATTTCACAATGTTCCATTTGTAATCTTCCTGGTAATAAACTAACGTCTACCGTGAATGGAATTGCAAATGCACAAAAAGCACATGATGTTTTTTTTCTTTTTTAAATCCTTAAATCGGTTCTCAAATTCGAGGTTTAAGTCAGATGCCAAAGAAGCGTATTTACCCGCCGCCTCCTGCGTGTCGTCTGGTTGCAATGATAATGTAGGAAAGTGAGTAAAGTTTGTTGTCCTCAACTGTTGATCCCAAAGACTAAGTTTCATTTGAAATGCAGAATATCTTCTTCTTCTGCTGCGTTCATCAAGAGTTTTTTTTTTTTTTTTCGGATGTGATTGCGTTGTGCCTGTTTATAGCAAAGCTGCGTTCTTGCGTTGTTAGGCCGACACATCCTACTTCTGCGGGCATTTGTTGACCGGGTTAATCATCCCGGGGGTTTCTTAAGACGTTTTACTCTCACAGTTGTGGTGTTATCCCCCATCCCAGCTGGCCCATATAGAACAGCCAAAGACATCCTGGTCAGTCCTCAAGGGAAGGCAGGGGCAGACCATGGGCATTCCCCGCCATCCAAGGAGGCTTCCATACTTGCAGAGCCAACACATAGCGCTCTGGTACTGGGCTCACCCAAGGAATCGTCACGTCCTGCACATGGCTGCTTAGCCTCACTTCCGTATATTGGGCCTTCCGTTCACCATAAGCTGTTCTTCCGGAAACCAGAAGAATGCAGTCTGCTGATGACATCCACACAGTGAACTTTCGATTCGGACTTTCCACGTAATGGATTTGCTATCCAAGCAATATTCCATTTTGTGCCACTAGGACACTTTTCCATCTTTTATGAAGCCCACACAGCGAGCTTTCGATTTGGACTTTCCACATAATGGATTTGCTATCCAAGCAATATTCCATTTCATGCCTCTGGGTCGCTTTTGTAACCGAC
Organism: Cepaea hortensis; assembly: GCA_963921405.1. Classification (NCBI taxonomy): domain Eukaryota; kingdom Metazoa; phylum Mollusca; class Gastropoda; order Stylommatophora; family Helicidae; genus Cepaea; species Cepaea hortensis. The sequence goes on from OY992882.1 coordinate 73,279,779, forward strand.
ATACCTGTGGTATGAAGTGTGGCAGTCTGAATACTTCTTCATGCACCTTTAAATGTCAACCTGTATGTAGTTAAAGTAAGCTGCGGTCAACTTGAGCTTGTTGATATCTCCATAGAGCGTGTCCTCAAATGAAGCAGGTGTGGAGCCAAAATATCTTTCTCTGTTCTGCGTATGTTGGGCAATCCTGCAGCAAATGTTTTGCTGTCATTTTTCCAGTTCGACTATTATATTCATCGGTATCTCCTATCTTTAGTTTATTGAACAAGTGATATTTCAGCCTGCTATGTCCTGTGCGGAGTTTGAAGATTGCTACTTGTTCTCTTCGGTCGAGTTTGTAATATGCATCATCCTTCTGGTGGCCTGGATGCTCTGATTCCCATTTGGTTCTATAAGTGCTTTTTATCAACCTCTTTGCCTCATTATAGGTTATGTCTATGTCAGGCTGTGGTAGTCGTCCGCCCTCTTTTTCCAGTCTGTCAGCCTCTTCATTTCCAGGTATACTGCAATGTGATGGGATCCACTGTATTACAACTTTTTTGGATTTCTGGCATAGACCATCTTAGGTCAGCTAGTTCTGTGCTGTAATTGCTCTTCAGTATTGAGACAGCTGACTTTGCATCTGTGAAGATAGCTATTTGCTTCTCTTTATTTTCCTCCATCAAGAGCATTTATGCTGCAGTTTTCAGAGCCTCTACCTCCGATTTGAATTACTTGAAAACTTTCCAGTTACCACTGAATGTGTTTTTTTCACTCCATTTTTTAAATTTAGGAGAATTCCTCCTCCTCCATTCTCTGTTTAATTTTTGGCTGATCCATCTGTATATGCATGGGTCCAATTGGTGCTTGGGTAATGTTCTTTTATGTAGTTTAGGGTTATTTCTCTTCTTTCAGTTTCATGCTGGGTGTTCTTTTTCTCAATACCAGGAATGTTTTCTATCATCTCAGGCAGTTGCTGCTGTCTCCAAGCTGGGAACTTATGTGCATTGTAAATGGGTTTGACTGTTGATATGTTAAGTATAGGATCTGCCCTAATCTTTCGTTTTGCAGTTTCTACAAAGTTGCTACGCTTCAGTCTTCTATCTCCTCTATCCTGCATTGGTTGTAAACAAGTGATCTTTTCTAGTTCATTAATAGTCGTTGTCTTCAGGCTTCCAGTTATGATTCGCATTCCTTGATTTTGGACTCTACTTATTTTGTTAAAGTTTGACTTAGCTGCTGTTGCCCAAGCTGCAATGCCATATTCCAGTACTGGCCTCACCCGTCCAGTATATAACTTCTTGAGAACTTTCTCATCTGCTCCCCACGTTGTACCAGCAAGCTTTTTCATGATTGCCATTCTTTGCCTTGTTCTTGTTCGATTTGTCTCAACCTGTGTTTTCCATGTCAAGCGACGATCAAAGGTGACTCCTAGATAGTTTGGATTTTCTTCTTGGTGCAATATTTTTCCATTCAATACCAGCTTAGGTTGCTGAGTTTTGTTTGAGAGGGAGAACACTGTGCATGTTGTTTTCTCCTCACTTATCTTCACTAGCCATGATTTTGACCAATCCTCTAGCGCTAATAAGACTTGCTGTATTCTGCTGTTAGCTGTACTAATATATTCTTCAGATGTCCATATGGCTAGGTCATCTGCAAAGGATGATGTGTGTACTCTGGCTGGAAAATTTTCCGTGATGTCGTTTATATATGCTAGGAATAATGTTGGTGAAAGAACTCCTCCTTGGGGGACACCTTGCTCCAACAGCATCATTTTTCTGGTTTGTCCTTGTACTTTTGTCCTGGCTGATCCATTTGTACATTTTCCTACAAATATGCATTTTTTGTAGTTTTACTTTCAGTCCTGCCTTCCATACTTTATCAAATGCTTTTTCTAAATCTATCCAGACCGTTAGTGTGTGCTTTTTCTCTTGGAAGGCATCCTCTATTTCCTGAGCTATATAGGTTATTTGATCTTCAGTGGATCTGTACTTTCTGAATCCTGCTTGGTTTGGTGTTAAGAGTTGGTTTTCTTCCAGATGCCATGTTAGCCTGTCATTGATAATGCGTTCCATTAATTTTCCTACACAGCTAAGTTGACTGATAGATCGATAGCCATTTGGTTCTTCCAGGTCTTTTCCTTTCTTTGGGACTGGTATTAGTATAGCTTCCTTCCATGCCTGTGGGACTATTCCCCTCTTCCAGCTGAAATTTAGGACTGCTAGTAGTTTCTTTTTTGCCTTAGTGCCTAGTCCTATAAGCATTTCATTTGTGATTCCATCCTTTCCTGGTGATTTCTTCTTTTTTAGGGTATTCATTGCCTGTTCAATTTCTTCCATTGTTAGATTTGCCATCATATATTCTGCTGCTGTCTCTCTATTACTATGATGTATCTGTTTATCTTTGATTGCTTTCTTCTGTTCGGTTGTAATATCAATGTGGTTTGCACTGGCAAAGTGTTCCATTACTGCATTTGCAGCCTTTTTTTTCCTGTAAGCAAGGCATTTCCATGTTTAATTGTTATTTGTTTGTTTCTAGGCCCTTCATTGGTCATGGCTTTCACTAGTTTCCATAGTTTGTTTCCATCCCTGTCAAAATTCAGGTTTTCTGTTTTTTCCCTCCAACAATCTCTTGTTGTCTGATTTACTGTTCTTTTATATTTTGCTGAGATGGCTTTGAGAGAGATATCCGCTTCAGTTGTTTGTTCTCTCTCTGCTGTCTTCCTGGCATCTTCAACTTTGTCCTCCAAACTTTGTAGTTCTTCAGTCCAGTATGGTTTGTAATTTTTCCTCGCTCCTCTTGGAATAGACTCAGTGGCTGCCTGTATTATCGCTCTGTTTAGACTTTCCACCATTTGCTTCATGTTGCCATATCGTGTATTTATGTTTTCACAATATTTGTCTGTTAGTATGGCAAATCTGTCCCAATCTGCTCGTTTGTAATTCCAGCGGGGCAAAGGCTTTTGCTCCTGTGAACATACTCCATATTCATTACAAGCTTGATTGGTCTGTGGTCACTACCTGCTAATTGGTCCAGCACATGGCGATCGATTTTGTGGAGGATGTCTCCTGTGCAGAAAGCTAAGTCTGGAGTAGAAGTGGTAATCCATCTGCTGGAGTAGAGTAGAAGCTCGGTGTGTCATCCGCTTTGGTGAGTAGATGGAGATTTGAGTCTATTTCCCAGTCCTCCACTTCATCTCCTCTTTTGTCAGTATCTGGGTATCCCCATCTTTCTGAACGGCTATTAAAGTCTCCGACAATAATGCAATTTGTGTCAGTTATTTTCATGTTTGAGAGCGTAAGTTCCTTATCTGCCGGTCTATACAGATTGTAAATTCTTATTTTCACGTCCTTTATCATTATATCAACACCTATAATTTCTGTTTGGTTGTCAGAGATCACAGATACTTCGCTGCAAGGTATTGTATTTCGTGTAAGTATTAGAACTCCTTTGTGTCCTTCGCGGCCTGATATCCCCTGACTGAAAGTTTGCGATTGGCGTTGAGGTGTGTCTCTTGAATGCATGCCACATCTATTCTATCTTTATGAAGACGCTGTGTTAAGGAGACTTTCTTGTTATAAACTCCTTCGGCATTCCACTGTAGTATGTTGAGTGTCCGGGGTGTTTGGTCAATAGCTCTTAACCTACTCCTCTGTGCCTTGACTCCACAGCACAGGGGAAGGTGACCACCAGTAGTCATGGGTGAACCCACTCGAGGAAGGGGGCCCGGCACTATCACCGCCTGATGGGTCTTCACGGGATTAGCATCATAACGATTAATTTTAATTTGTGACATCGTGAATTAAGTTACGTTGCACTGCTTTGTCAAGCCTGTGGCTCAGTACATCCGATTTCGACAAGCATTTGTTCGGGGTGCTTTCCCTAGCCTTTGACAGTCCCCAGTCTACCTACAAGGCAGCAGGTTTGTGTGTCACTTGGTCTGGTCCTTCTCCCTTGACCTGTCCGGCATGGGTGACCCTACCAGTAGCTGTGCTACCGTCGGCATAGCTCTCGGGGTCATTGGAACACACAAGCCCCTCTACCTCGTCAAGGTGGACACACGGCAGAGGGGAAATGCATAATATGATCATACATCTTATTAATTAGATTATCTTTTCCTTGTAGACAAGTACTAACATCATTAAAGTGGCTAGTTATATCGACCAGAAATACAAAATTACAAACCCTCTCTTTGTCTTCAAACTATGGGATACTTTTCGACTTGCTTGCAAAGAATGATTGCATTTCTTGCTGCAAATCAAACACCCTTTTCAACAATTTGGCACGGGTCAGCCATCTTACTTCTGCATAAAATGTAATGTCATTATAATCTGAGTCCAACGACTTTAGAAATTCTTGGAACTGACTGTGATACAACCCGTTCGAATTAATGAAAATCTAACTAAGTAACCTTGAGTGTCAAATAGCGGGATAATTGAAATAGCTTAAATCGATGAATTTTCCCGAAAATGCGGGATATTTAAAATAACACAAAACAAATGAATTTTTCAGAAAATCCAAACTATGTTTTCCCGTAGTGAATTTGAATAACGAAGACACAAACCATAGAATATACGATTTAGTGCCTGGCATATTTCGCTGTATCTTGTCAGGTACATACTGCAAATGTCACACAACGTAGAGTAAAATAACTAGATACATCGTTCAAGCTGAAATATACACATGTTCGCACAGTAATATCAGTTGTTTACCATTGCACGTCATGTCTTGGAAACCGGTCATGTAATTGATAGACACCGCGCTTTTGGTGTGTTGCTTCATACACAAAATAGTCGTTTGTTACAGTTTGCAGAAATCCCAATGATGCATCTACATAGGAAAATTTTGTGCAAACAGAAAGATATGGTAATCAGTTTAAAATTACCTTGGTAAACAATGTGTATATTTCAGCTTGAACGATGTATCTAGTTATTTTGCTCTACGTTGTGTGACATCTGCAGTATGTACCTGACGAGATGCAGCGAAATATGCCAAGGCAAAAAATCGTACATTCTATGGTTTGTGTCTTCGTTATTGAAATGAATTGTTTTTTTTTCCAAAAATGCGAGATATTTCACATTTCTCTTAGCTATAATTTAAAAATATATGATACTAACGACTCATGATGAAATGTTCTTTTGGTGATATGTACAATAAATTTAAAATTTAACATTTATATTAATTTGATCTAGCTCCGTGGGCCGCAACATGACACCCGGCGGGCCGCATGCGACCCGCGGGTCTCGTGTTGGCCACCCCTGGTCTAGCTGATTGTGTGTTCCTTACACTTGTTCCTTCGGAGAGGTGCTGACGTTATTTGAGGCGACAATTTCGGTTTCCGGTGGGTGCTCTGCTTCCATGGTTTTTGTTTTTTTTTTGTTGTTTGGTCTGATGTGTTGTCTTGCGTCTTTCTTCTTTACGGTGTCTCCAGTGAATATTGATCAATATGTTTGCATTTATTTCAAGTGGAGCTCGGAGCATTTTGGGATTACAACATGTATGTTTATTTTTTTTTATTTGCATGCACTACAGAGGCCTGAGATAAATGCAAGTGCAGACACAGTCAAGGAAGAAACTAACGCACGAACGACGTCCATTCAGAAATTGTAGGGCAGCAAATCTTCAGTGTATATCCTGGCCAATGATAGGTGGCGCCGTGACTAAGCCACACACCGGTAATTGAGTTGTATTCAGTTAGACAAGTGTTCCGCAGCCACACAGTTCGCATAGAAGATCAGTGTGTAATACAATCTCAGGCTGGGCGTTGTAGCAGCATATAAAAACATCTACTTTTATCCTAGATGTTTTAGCAGCATATAAAAACATATACTTTTATCCTAGATGTTGTAGCAACATATAAAAACATCTACTTTTATCCTAGATGTTGTAGCAGCATATAAAAACATCTACTTTTATCCTAGATGTTGTAGCAGCATATAAAAACATATACTTTTATCCTAGATGTTGTAGCAGCATATAAAAACATCTACTTTTATCCTAGATGTTGTAGCAGCATATAAAAACATATACTTTTATCCTAGAAGTTGTAGCAGCATATAAAAACATCTACTTTTATGCTAGATGTTGTAGCAGCATATAAAAACATCTACTTTTATCCTAAATGTTATAGCAGCATATAAAAACATATATTTGTATGCTAGATGCTGTATCATAATATGCCAAACCCCTCTTTATAAAACAGTATCCATTTGTCTTTGCAATAAAAAAAAAAAGGTATCCACAATGTCTGATTCTGCCTCCGCGTGGCCAGCATAAGCTCAGTGGCCACTTCCATGATCGCCATGATACCTTCCACAATGTCCGATTCTGCCTCTGCGTGGCGAGCACAAGCTCAGTGGTCACTTCCATGATCGCCATGATACCTCCCACAATGTCCGATTCTGCCTCCGCGTGGCCAGCACAAGCTCAGTGGTCACTTCCATGATCGCCATGATACCTTCCACAATGTCCGATTCTGCCTCTGCGTGGCGAGCACAAGCTCAGTGGTCACTTCCATGATCGCCATGATACCTTCCACAATGTCTGATTCTGCCTCCGTGTGGCCAGCACAAGCTCAGTGGCCACTTCCATGATCGCCATGATACCTTCCACAATGTCTGATTCTGCCTCCGTGTGGCCAGCACAAGCTCAGTGGTCACTTCCATGATCGCCATGATACCTTCCACAATGTCTGATTCTGCCTCCGTGTGGCCAGCACAAGCTCAGTGGCCACTTCCATGATCGCCATGATACCTTCCACAATGTCTGATTCTGCCTCCGTGTGGCCAGCACAAGCTCAGTGGCCACTTCCATGATCGCCATGATACCTTCCACAATGTCTGATTCTGCCTCCGTGTGGCCAGCACAAGCTCAGTGGTCACTTCCATGATCGCCATGATACCTTCCACAATGTCTGATTCTGCCTCCGTGTGGCCAGCACAAGCTCAGTGGTCACTTCCATGATCGCCATGATACCTTCCACAATGTCTGATTTTGCCTCCGTGTGGCCAGCACAAGCTCAGTGGCCACTTCCATGATCGCCATGATACCTTCCACAATGTCTGATTTTGCCTCTGCGTGGCCAGCACAAGATCAGTGGCAGTCTCTCCTGGCCTCATGGCCGTCCATACTCGGCTGCTAATATTTATACAGACATAGTCTGACTCCTCCAGAGGTTCCTCAAAGGATTTTCTCTGCCTTTATTCCCCTAGATTTATAATTTATCCCATTCGTGGACGCCAGTATTAAAATAGTTTAAATGTAGAAAAACGTTAACCCATAAAGAGTACTGGTTAATCGCATTAGAAGCGGCAAACCACATTCTTTGAGCACACCACGAGAAAAGAAATGTTGGAGAATGTCGCAATAATGGGAAAGTTCAAGGGGAAGAGAGAAAGGGTGAAACCACGAGGGAAAATGCTGGACTGTTCGACACCATAACAGACAAACATCCGTATTTGAAATGACGAGTAGTTCACGAGACAGAAGGGCATGGCATGATGACAAACGGCACACGACATGGACTACAAGAAAAAGAACAAGAAGAAGAAAGGTAAAAAAGAAGAAGAAGAAGAAGAAGAAGAAGAAGAAGAAGTAAACGAAGAAACCCATTTTTGTTAATAAAAGTAATTAAGTGATACAAAATATTGTAATTATGTCTATTATACTCGTGTGGTTGTAAGTTTCATAACGTCGAAACCTGTGGTGCTCAAAAGAACACACACATAAGTGTAACATTTTAAGACCGTCGATTACACCAGCGTAGACGACCAACTGTCCCTGATAGTGTTGCGGTATACTATACACAACATAAGCTAAACGTATGTGAAGAAGAGAGACAGAAAGAAGGATGGAAGAAGACGCCCAAATTGCGCAGAATCCAAAGTTGGGACACAATTCACTCATGTCATGCCATGTGTCGGGTATGTGGACAGTCTACATGCAACCAGGACATGTCTTAGGAAATAAAGGCGGCCATCGTGATAATTATCACAATCAATCAATCAATCATGTGCCATGTCGGAAAGCGTGGGCCGCCATGACTCGTCTTTTCACTCGATCACCAGAGTCGTGGATGAGCTCAGTGTTCCTGTCTGAACCATGCCATGTGGCCAAGCCATCCAGGTATTTATTTCTCGGTCTTCCCCTTGGTCTCTTCCCTTCGATCTTGCCAGTTGTCACTAAGTTTTCCAATCCAATTCTTCTCATAACATGTCCAAAACATTTTGACTGTCTACGTCTAATATCTCTAATCAATTTACGATTTTCATTTGTCTCCTGTAGTACTTGGCCATTGGTTTTTCTGTCTGTCCATGGTATTCTTTGCATTTTCCTCAGAAACCACATTTCTGCAGCCATCAGATGTTTTTCAACTTGACTGCTCATTGTCCAAGTTTCACATCCATACAAAATAACAGGCTCTATGTATACAAGTAAATGGAAATATTCTTCAACAAGTGAATCGGTACAACTATCTTGGAACAGTTATAACATCTGATGGGAGATGCCTTGAAGAGAACAAGAATCGCCATGGCGAAAGTAGCCTTTAGCAAGATGAAAAACATTCTGACCAATAAGAAGATGTCAATTGAAACGAGAAAAAGAGTGTTGAGGGGATACATAGAGCCTGTTCTTTTGTATGGATGTGAAACTTGGACAATGAGCAGTCAAGCTGAAAAGCATCTGATGGCTGCAGAAATGTGGTTTCTGAGGAAAATGCAAAGAATACCATGGACAGACAGAAAAACCAATGAGCAAGTACTACAGGAGACAAATGAACATCGTAAACTGATTAGAGAAATTAGACGTAGACAGTCACAATTTTTTGGACATGTTATGAGAAGAAATGGATTGGAGAACTTAGTGACAACTGGCAAGATCGAGGGGAACAGACCAAGAGGAAGACCGAGAGGAAAATACCTGGATGGCTTGGCCACATGGCATGGACGAGACAGGAACACTGAGCTGATCCACGACACTGGTGATCGAGTGAAATGGCGAGTCATGACCGCCCACGCTTTCCGGCATGGCACATGATTGATTAATTGAGTGACGACCATAATCTGTGTCTTTTTACAATTTAATTCTAATCCCAGTTTTTTCATTGTGTGCAACAACTGCATCTACTAAATGTTGCAGATCTTGATATTGATCACATCAACCACCAAGTGACGATCGGTCCAGAAACAATGGATTTAGCACCATATACCCATTTGACCTTCAGGCGTGTACAAGGGTCATTTACTGGTACAGTTACTGTTACATTTATTGTTACAGTTGAACAACACAGTGGTTGAACACATACCTAACTGGATTAACAAGATACTACACACAGACAATGAGAGCCTAGGGAGGCCGACACACCACAAATTTCCCGCTTCGTTGATTGCACGACGTGTGTTGGAAACCGGCCATGTTATTAATAGAGACAGTGCCTTTTGCGTGTTGTTCAATACACAAAGTAGTCGCTTGTTAAAGTTTGCAGAAGCGTAATGATTAATCTACACAGTCCAGTTTTGTGCAAACAGAAATACGTGATAGTCAATTTAAAATTACCGTGGTAGACAATTGACATTACAGTGTGAACATGTGTATATTTCAGCTTGAAGGATTTATCTAGTTATTTTGCTTTATATTGTGTGAATTCTGCAGTATATACGTTACGAGATGCAGCTAAATATGCCAGGCAATAAATCGTGCAATCTATTGTTTGTGTCTAAGTTATTCAAATGTACTTGAACATTTATTGTGTACTGTGCCGGGTAGGGCCGGCGGTTGTGTCTCTAATAATTCCCTTATTGTTGATAACTTTCAGTTTTTGGATAATGTATGATCGCCTCCCGCACCACTTTGCCAAACGTCTGCTTCTTCCTCAACGATCAATGTTTGTTATGGGACTTTTCCGCCATGAGTCATGAACAGAATGGAGCACTTAAAATTTTCACAAGACCTTATCTTCCTCCCTCTTCTCTCACCACCAGTCTTGTATTATGTTTTCTAGATTTTGCTTGTTTTCGTGTATCGCAGCTGCAAGTGATATAGCAACTTGTACTGTTTTCTAGATTCTATTTTGTGTACGACAGCTGCAGGTGACAGAGCATCTTGTATTATGTTTTCTAGATTATGCTCTCTCTCTCTCTCTCTCTCTCTCTCTCTCTCTCTCTCTCTCTCTCTCTGTGTGTGCGCGCGCGTGCGTGCGTACGTGTGTGCGTGTGTGTGTTGTAGCTGCTAGTGACAGAGCAGCTTATATTATGCTTTCTAGATTATGCTTTCTCTGTGTGTATGTGTGTGTGCGCGAGCGCGCGTGCGTGCGTGTGTGTGTTGCAGCTGCTAGTGAGAGGGCAGTTTATATTATGTTTTCTATATTTTGCTTATCTTTTTTTATCACAGCTGCAAGTGACAGAGCACTTTATATTATGTTTTCTAGATACTGCTTTGGTGTATCACAGCTGCAAGTGACAGAGCACTTTGTGTTATGTTTTCTAGATACTGCTTTGGTGTATCACAGCTGCAAGTGACAGAGCACTTTGTGTTATGTTTTCTAGATACTGCTTTGGTGTATCACAGCTGCAAGTGACAGAGCACTTTGTGTTATGTTTTCTAGATACTGCTTTGGTGTATCACAGCTGCAAGTGACAGAGCACTTTGTGTTATGTTTTCTAGATACTGCTTTGGTGTATCACAGCTGCAAGTGACAGAGCACTTTGTGTTATGTTTTCTAGATACTGCTTTGGTGTATCACAGCTGCAAGTGACAGAGCACTTTGTGTTATGTTTTCTAGATTTTGCTTTGGTGTATCACAGCTGCAAATTGACAGAGCACTTTGTGTTATGTTTTCTAGGCTTTGCTGTTTTAGTGATAGGGCATCTTGTAGTATGTTTTCTAGATTATGCTGCGGCGTACACAGCTGCAAGTGACAGCTGTCTTGGCTCCATTCTTCATCTGTCTCTAACACCATCTGTCTTTACCTGTCTTTAACTCCGTCTGTCCTCCTTTGCCTCTAAAAACATAATTCTTCCCTGTTGTCTCAACTCTCAGCTCCTTTCTGCTCATAGCGTTACCAAGCAATAGCGCTGCCAATCAATGACGATTATCTTGTACCCACGTGAGCAATGATCTCCTTGTGTGAATGTCCCTCCTGCATCACTTGATTATTGGCCTTTTAAGTCATTCATTGGGTTGCCAGACTTTTACTGCATATAATGCTTTTTATCGACTGGAATGCATGGCATAGAATATTCTGTGCTCACTGGAATTGTGTCTGTGCTTCAGTTTTTTCTGCGTATCATGTCTGTGTTGTAATTTTCTGTCTGCGGTTATTGATCTTCTGCTAACAGTAGACAACATGTCAGCATTCTGATCAGCAGCGGCAACTGAAGCTATAACACACCCTCTTGTTGCTATAGAGGGAGGTCTTTGGCAGAGAACAACAATACAGCAACAACAACAACAACAACAACTAGATCACACCCTCTTGTCGCTATAGAGGAAGGTCTTTGGCAGACAACAACAATACAGCAACAACAACAACAACAACTACAACACATCCTCTTGTCGCTATTGAGGAAGGTCTTTGGCAGACAACAACAATACAGCAACAACAACAACAACTAGATCACACCCTCTTGTCGCTATAGAGGAAGGTCTTTGGCAGACAACAACAATACAGCAACAACAACAACAACAACTACAACACATCCTCTTGTCGCTATTGAGGAAGGTCTTTGGCAGACAACAACAATACAGCAACAACAACAACAACAACTACAACACACCCTCTTGTCGCTATAGAGCAAGGTCTTTGGCAGACAACAACAATACAGCAACAACAACAACAACTAGATCACACCCTCTTGTCGCTATAGAGGAAGGTCTTTGGCAGACAACAACAACAACAACAACTACATCACACCCTCTTGTCGCTATAGAGGAAGGTCTTTGGCAGACAACAACAATACAGCAACAACAACTACATCACACTCACTTGTAGCTATAGGAAGGTCTTTGGCAGACAACAGCAGTACAGCAGCATTACTAACAACCACAACTACATCAAACTCTATTGTCGCTAGAGGAAGGTCTTTGGCAGACAATAACAGTACAGCAAAACAACAACAACACCTACATCACACTCTCTTGGAGCTAGAGGACGGTCTTTGGCAGACAACAACAATAAATACAACAACAACAATAACAACAACTACATCAGTCCCTCTTGGAGCTAGAAGAAGGTCTTTGGCAGACAATAACATTACAGCAAAAACAACAAAACAACGACATCACACTCTCTTGAAGTTATAAGAAGCTCTTTGTCAGACAACAACAGTACAGCAAAAACAACAAAAACTACATCACACCTTCTTGTAGCTAGAGGAAAGTCTTTGTCAGACAACAGCACATCAGCAACAACAAAAACAACTACATCATACTCTCTTGTAGCTATAGGAAGGATCTTTGTCAGACAACAACAGTACATCAACGTTACTAACAACAATAACTTCATCACACTCTCTTGTAGCACAGTACAGCAAAACCAATAACTACTACTAGATCACACCCTCTTGTAGCTAGAGGAAGGTCTTTGTCAGACAACAACAGTCCAGCAACAGCAGCAACAATAATCATTGGTCATGTATAATTAAATGTGTTGTGGTATCGTGACCATGTAATCACATGCATCCATTGTGGACGAACATTTACAGCGCGAACTAGTCTATCCAGTCACGTTCGCTACCGTCATACGTTTAGTTATTATGCCCTTTTTAAAGGACAGTGTAATTAACTATCGCCGGCAGGACGGCCAGGTGCCAGTCAGGGCCAGCACGTTGGCTTGCCCGCCCCATGGTCACAGGTTTGAATGTGCGTCGAGGCGGGTGTTTAAATTGACCTAAACTTCCATCTAGACCAGTGTTTCCCAACCTTTTTTGTGCTATGCCCCACCTAAGCCTATCTAAAATTCGTATGCCCCCCCCCCCCCAACATATGCATCATTTTTAATATTCAAAATTTGAAATGTTCACTAAAGAAACTTGAATTTTTTTTAAGAAGGGCTCACGGTTCCCTGAGGGACCAGAGCCGCCCCCCTCCCCCCCCCCCCCCGCAGGTCCCGCGTCTCTGTGTGTCGGTTGTGTTGGGTGAATTTTTTTTTTTTGGTTTGGCGGTTACCCCAGACTAGCTGGTTCCGCTGCCTCCCCCTTTTTTGTGTGGACCTTTAGTCTCACTGAGAGCTATTGTCCACAGTGGTCCACCAGGACCACATCTAAGGTGAAGATATGTAATGGGTTTTTATTTGATTATCCCGGTACCCGACCAGACCAGGCGCACTACTGGGGGAAGAGCAGCAAATGCACCCGATCCTAGCCAAAGGACCGATAGGTTTTAGGAAGAAATCACTAGGAAATTATTGAGCAAAAACAATAAGTAAATTTTCAAAATATATAATGGAGAACTGAAATTCAAGTGTAAAATAATTTTAATGAAAGATTTTTCTATATTATTTTAATTATTAGTAATTACTAATTATTTAAATTTAGTGAGATCCTTGCGCTTGATGCTTGCTGCAAAGAGATTTTATGTCAGGTTCCAATTTAGTTAACTTCAGTTTCAAGTCTCCCCGTTTTGTTATATCCAGCCGATTTCTTCCATTTTCTAATTGCCCCCCTTAACAATCAAATTGCCCCCCTGTGGGGCGTGGGCCCCACGTTGGGAAACACTGATCTAGACCCAACCTAAACAGGATACCAGGAAATGACTTGGGAAGTCAAGACGCCAGGAATTATATTAAGCTCATCACCCAATGAGTGCCCTTTGGTCTATATACGCCTGGGGTTAGCGCTATAAGCCAGATAGGCCTCAATGCGGTGAAAAAGGTCATTGAATCTTTTTACTTTTATACCACGTTCCCAAAAGGCTTTTAGTCGTGTACAAGTGTCGTTTACATATGCTTTATATATAATTAAATATCTCATACATTGTTTCATGTTCCGTTCGTTTGATATATAACTAAGCAACTTCTAGATCAGTGGTTCTCAACCTTTTTTTGGCGCATGCCTCACCCTTTACCGTAAGTTCAGAACGTCATCACCCCCCCCCCCCCCTTCGAATTTCCTCCCTATAACCCCCCCCCCCCCACCCTATCCCCCCTTGCACAGTATACATAAAAATGGAAGCTAAATTTAATAACACATATTAGAACAAGACTAGACATCTACATAAAACGTGATTTACGTTATAAAATGAATTTCATTAGGGCGAGAAGTAAAATTTAGAGAGAAAAACAATATCAAGTATTTGGTTCTTGTATTAATGCGATCTTGAAATAATCTTAATTCCCCCCCCCCCCCCAACCCCCGGAAACCCTAAAATTCCGTTTGTTTGATATGTAACTAAATAACTCCTACATTATGTCATGTTCCGTTTGTTTTATATTTAACTAAATATCTCCTACATTATGTCATGTTCCGTTTGCTTTGTTTGTAACTAAATACAGCTAGTGCTCGACTTACGACCTATGCAACTTACGACCATTCGACTTTACGACCACAGTCACTAGCCATATTAGATTTCAAATTTATTTCTGCCTCAATTATCAGTCGAACGGCGTTGTCTGCAATCATCGGCGGTCGTTAACTAAGGAAAGGGAAGGCATGATGCTATGATGACGACAAAGTGCATGAATGGCATCTGGAAAAATTGTGTTCAGCGCTATCTTAATGATTGTCATGGATTTGACAGTGAACATGAACTTGAAACGATTTGGGGAAAAATAGTAAAACTCGCCAAAGACCTTTCTTTCGAGTGTGAAATTGAAGATGTCGAAGAGTTGCTAGACAAAGAATCTGGAGAACTTACAAATGAAGAGTTAATCGAACTGGAAGAAGAAAGAGTGGGGGAAGAAGAAAGAAGTGAAGCCAAGAAAGAAGAGGATGAGCCAGAAAGAAAGTTCACCACTAAGGGATTATGAGAAGGTTTATCTTTACTGAATAAACTTCTTATACATTTCGAAGCAATGGACCCAAACATCGAACGATTTGCAAGGATTGAACGGATGGCGCAAGATGTGTTTCGTGAAATTTATGATGAAAAAAAGAAACATACAATTCAGACAAAGCTCACCATGTTTATGAAAAAACCAACTCGGTACCCCCAACTGCTGCCTTAGATAACGACATTAATGATCTGCAGCCAAACACCAGTGGCCAATAAAATGTTTCGTACATGTTTATATATTTTGATGTTAATGACAATTTGATGTGTTTTGCGATTGGGAAAATGTTTTTCATAGTATTTTCCACACCTGTATTTTTTTATGTTTTGCAAATATTAAACCAGTTGTACATGTACAGTTAATGCAGTGTTTTTCTTAAACCTGACGATGTAAAAATAAGAAACAGCATGGTGTAGAGATGATACAAATAGCACAAAATGAACATCGAAAATTATTATTTATAACAATAATAAAAGAAATTTATGATATCATTTAACTTAAATATTTTTATAACATATTTCATAACATCACATTACTGTACACAAAGCGTACTCAACTTACGACCAAATCGTGTTACGACCAGTCTGTCGGAAGCGATCGTGGTCGTAAGTCGAGCACTAGCTGTATCTCCTACATTATTGTATGTCCCGTTAATTTCATCGTTCTTTTTAAATGACTGCTTTCCTTGGAACTGGTATTAACTGGGTTGTTGTTGTTTTTTTATGTTCAGCGAAGAAAACTGTCTACGATTTTAAAATGGTTCATGATTGCGGAAAACAAATCAAACTCAGAAATGAAACTGTCAAGGGCGGACTGTCAACTGTTGGCATCATCTGTCTCATACATATATGCCTATAATGCAGCGATTATTTAACTGTCATGGAATGTGTCTACTATATGTCATAGTAATAGGTAACGTATAGGGTGTATTTTTAATGACTGTGCTTGTTTGAAAATATTGCCGGTCCAAGTTTTGTATTCACCCTCTGTAAAGCTCATGCAACATAATAGGTAAATGCAAAACTTGGTCCGGCAATATTTTCAAACACTGCATTGTCATTAAAAATGCACCCTGTATTACTAATAATTACCTGACTAATTTGATGCTGCATACTGATTAATATTGATTAATTATAAAACCTGTTTGCATGGTGTCTACAAGAGATTATAAAGCAGATAGGAAATGATAGATATGAGTAGAACCCTCACAGATTGGTATATATTTCTGTACGATAATTATGTCAGGTGTAATACTGTGACTCACTCTCAGTAAAACAAAGACGGTTAGAATGGATGGCTGTGCCGTGCCTGGCTTCTTGTTGTGAGTGTGACATATGTACAGACACTTGCATTGATATATTGTGCTGGACATGGGGGGAGTCCGTGTCGATGAGAACATTCGTTTGGTGGCTTCTTGTTGTGAGTGTGACATATGTACAGACACTTGCATTGACATATTGTGCTGGACATGGGGGGAGTCCGTGTCGATGAGAACATTCGTTTGTTGGCTTCTTGTTGTGAGTGTGACATATGTACAGACACTTGCATTGATATATTGTGCTGGACATGGGGGGAGTCCGTGTCGATGAGAACATTCGTTTGTTGGCTTCTTGTTGTGAGTGTGGCATATGTACAGACACTTGCATTGACATATTGTGCTGGACATGGGGGGAGTCCGTGTCCATGAGAACATTCGTTTGTTGGCTTCTTGTTGTGAGTGTGACATATGTACAGACACTTGCATTGATATATTGTGCTGGACATGGGGGGAGTCCGTGTCGATGAGAACATTCGTTTGTTGGCTTCTTGTTGTGAGTGTGGCATATGTACAGACACTTGCATTGATATATTGTGCTGGACATGGGGGGAGTCCGTGTCGATGAGAACATTCGTTTGTTGGCTTCTTGTTGTGAGTGTGGCATATGTACAGACACTTGCATTGATATATTGTGCTGGACATGGGGGGAGTCCGTGTCCATGAGAACATTCATTTGGTTGCTTCTGGGGCTCCTACACTGCAATTTTCAAACGGACAAATTGTTCATTGGGCAAGCAATCATGGACAGATTTCTGAGTAATCGTACATCATGCAATGAGAAAACATTGTGCAGACCGTATGAACATAAAATCCATCCATTCATCATGTACCTTGCCGATAAGCGTGGGCGGTCATGATTCGCCATTTCACTCCATCACCAGAGTCGTGGATCAGCTCATTGTTCTTGTCTCGACCATACCACGTGGCCAAGCCATCCAGGTATTTACTTCTATATCTTCCCCTTGTTCTCTTCCCCTCGATCTTGCCAGTTGTCACCAATTCTCCAATTTATTTCTTCTCATAACATGTCTACGTCTAATTTCTCTAATCAGTTTACGATTTTCATTTGTTTCTTGAAGGACCTGTTCATTGGTTTTTCTGTCAGTCCATGGTATTCTTTGCAGTCTCCTCAGAAACTATAATTCCACAGCCATCAGCTGTTTTTCAGAGTCACTGATCGTCGTCCACGCTTCACATCCATACAACAGTACAGGTTCTATGTAACCCCTCTACACTCCATTTCGTAGCAATTGACATCTTTTTATTGGTCAGTATGTTTTTCATCTTGCAAAAGGCTACTTTCGCCATGGCGATTCTTGTTCTAATCTCTTCAAGGCATCTCCCATCAGATGTTATGACTGTTCAGAAATAATTGTACCGATTCACTTGTTGAAGAATATCTCCATTATCTCGTATATTACATTGTCGTATTTCCTTCGTCCTAGTGACAACCATAATCTGTGTCTTCTTGCAATTCATGTATAAAATTACTTAGTGCGACGTCGTGTTAGTGGGAACGTGTTAGATGTGTATCTAACCAGAAGGGGTAAGGGTAGTTAGCATCCATTTACTTCCATATTTTCTACGGAGACGGAACACTTATGGACATTTCTCTGGTGCAGTGACATAGTTTCTGCTAAAATAATGTGCGCAAAACTGGCTCAGATAGACCAAAAACGCACAGGAGACATCACAATCAGCATCCAATTTGTACAAGACTCTAGTTCGACCATGGACATCACCAAGGTCTGCTTAAAATGACACTGCTAAAAGCACACGACAATGTGAAATTCCTGCTCAGCGGTACTCTCAGTTGAAAGGCGCTTTAGACTTACACATTAGGTAACAACGTGATATCTAAGTCAATCACATATATCACATCATAATACCGTATGATAATAGAACACATTACTGGCGGGGAAGCATGTATCAAAGAGTGCTAATACTCGTACCACTTCATTCTCGTAATCTCGGAATTGATTCTAGGGGAGACATGCGAGTACTTGCACGATCGATGTCGCCATAAGAATTGTTTGGCACTTATGTAGAGTGAAAGAATGTAATAAGTTATAGATGGCATTAGAGAGGCACAGCCCCATGAAACAGTGAGATATACGCCCAGATTATCTGAACAACGTCCAGGTAAACATTGTTCGAAACTGAAGCTGCAGTGCCAGCAGCGCACAACGTCGATGATAGGCAGTGTTGCCATTCTTCTTCTTCTTCTTCTTCTTCTTCTTCTTCTTCTTCTTCTTCTTCTTCTTCTTCTTCTTCTTCTTCATTGCGCTTCCTCTTCTTCGTGCTTCTTCTTCTTCTTCTTCTTCTTCTTCTTCTTCTTCTTCTTCTTCTTCTTCTTCTTCTTCTTCTTCTTCTTCTTCTTCTTCTTCTTCTTCTTCTTTGAGCTTCTCCTTCTCGTCCTTTTTTCCTTTTCTTCTTCTGCTGCTGCTGTTGCTGCTGCACCCTTTTAATACCCCCAATAGAGCATAGGTCCTCAATCAAGTGAAGCCACGTGCTCCTCTGTTGACAACATCTACAGCTACTTCCGTCTGTCCCCCTCTCACTATTCATCCATGTTTATAATTCTCGTGTGCGTGTGTTTAGGTCTCCATCTAATATCTTTATTCTGTGGGATCCAGAGAAGGCACTTTCTAATCATATTATGTATTAATTAACAGATTTTTGTCAGCGTGTGTTCTTGGTCCTGCAAGTCATTATAGTTTCTAAGTATTAAATTGCCTATAATGCTGTCTATGTCTATTTCAGAAAACTGCAACTGAGAATAACATAGTCAACGTATGTTGACTGCAGCTGTTCTGGTAATCGGATTTGGTGACTTCAGCGGATGTTCCAAAAACAGAATGGTGCAAAGACATCGTTTCTGAGTTGTGACGTTTTCCACAGACCTGTGGCCTTAGGTTATTTGAGATGTCAATCGGTGCTTTGATGGAATCCAAGATTTTTCCATGAAATAACTGAAATTCTTATGAAACTAACTGCCACGGCTTACCGTACTCAGAGAGAGTCCAGTAAAATGTTAGAAGCCATCAAACAGATACAATGGCACTCCTGAACCGGATTAGACATATTGACTTTGCATGGATAACTCTGGGAATGGTTCTGTCAGTAGGTAAGCTCACAGTGTCTGTCTCTTTCTTTCTCACTTAATATTCAGTCTGTCATAGTATTGTGTGTTGTGTCTCCTTCGAGACAGGGATTTATTTAAGTGATCTGAGCTTTCTCTCTCTGTCTCTCTCTGTCTCTCTCTCTGTCTCTGTCTGTCTGTCTGTCTGTCTCTCTCTCTCTCTCTCTCTCTCTCTCTCTCTCTCTCTCTCTCTCTCTCTCTCTCTCTCTCTCTCTTCTCTCTATGCCTATGTGTGTATGCGTGTGTATTTATTAACATTTTCACAATTTAGTGATGATTAATGGCTGAACGTCTATTTATATATAAAATCTGAGTGATACAGAGTCGGCCACACCTTCACAGACAACTCTTGGACGTAATGTGCGTATTATTAATTATAAGTTATCACTGTTGCGATTGAGTGCTCGTGTCAGTTATAACATAAACTTTGAGTCATTGATTAATAACACCTATGAGGTTCAAAGTGATTGTTTAAAAAATATAGTACATATAATGTAAAGGGAACTCCCCCGTTGTATATATTCTTGAATACGTGTCAATGTTAACTAACAATGCTGCGGTCGTATACGGACCGCTGCTAGGCGCTCCGAATCTGATTCATTAATCCAGTCAGTAGCATGTCCTTTGCAGAACCTCGCTCCCATAACAACCTTCCGGAAAACCTCTCGATCATAGGCAAGATGTCCCGCGTCCGATACACCCATCTAGAGATCATCCGCCACATCCTGCACCCATCTTCTCTTTGGCCTTCCTCTTCCTCTCTTCCCAGGCATATACCCTTCCATTATTGTTCTCTCCAAACTTTCGTGACGTTTCAAGTGACCGAAATATTTCAATTTTCTTTGTTTTATCATATTTGATAGCCAACCTTCTTCAGTATTCAACTCTTGAAGTATGGATGCATTTGTTCTTTTCTTTACCCAAGATATTCTTAGAACTCATCTATAACATTTATATTCAAAGGCATTTATGCACTGTTCAGCATGTTTAGCAAGTTTCCAGGTCTCACAGGCGTATGTTGCAATGGGAAAGATACATGCTCTTAAAAATCTAATTAGAATGTCTGAAATCTTATGTGTCTAGATGTTACTTGTCTAAGATAAAAGAAAATACAATAGTACACATATATGAACTGATTAGAATGTCTGAAACCTTATGTGTCTAGATGTTACTTGTCTAAGATAGAAGAAGATATAATAGTACACATATGACGGCCACCGGTACATTGTGTTCTCAAACTGAAAACTTGAAGACAAATAGATTAGGCCGCTTCAGTAACTAAAGCCACCCCCAAACAGGCCGATAGGGCCAGAGTGCATATTCCGTGACCATTTGACCTTCTGACAGACGCATAGCCTTGGGGAAAGTGTCTTACAAAGTGAAATAATAATCATGTTTGACGTCAACAGCCTTTAGATTATCTCAAACGTCATTGTTGGTTTACGGTGTCTGCAGACGCGTCAGACCCAACGTTCCCGTGGAAACGGACCGGTCTGTCAGTACATACGGCATGTGGGACGCATAGAGTGATAAGTAAATTAATCATCCAAGGAAAGACATGGCCAAGACAGCACTGGTCATCTGATGAACGTTTGTGTCAGTCAGTAGCTGCCTGCCGGCTGGCAGGTTCATGTTTTAGAATGAGCATGCTGGAATGGATTTTACAACGGTCAGTTGGACTAAAATGTTGACTTCTCGTCCTTGACTTGGGGACGTAAATTACAAAGTACCTCAGAAGTCGGAGTGGGTTGGCCTGATGGCACGAGACACTGATAAAAGGGAAAGCTAACCCAAACGCAAAAATCAGGCCGGTATGGACTACGCTTGAGTTCAAAGCGGGCGAAAATAAATTGGTATCAGAAAGATTCCTGGGAAATAAAGGCGGCGGGTGTGGTGTGATATTGACATGACCAATCGGGTGCCGATCAGTCATAACATAAACGGATGGAACCATATAGCCAACATGTCTTCCTTTGTTTGAGAACCACATCATTTACATCTTATAGTCCACGCTGTGTGGCGAGGTGATCATGTCTGTCCACAACCTTCTGTCTCTTGTGCTGCCAATCTTCTTATAGTCCAAGCCGCGTGGTGTTGGTGATCATGTCTGTCCACAACCTTCTGTCTCTTGTGCTGCCAATCTTCTTATAGTCCAAGCCGCGTGGTGTTGGTGATCATGTCTGTCCACAACCTTCTGTCTCTTGTGCTGCCAAACTTATTATAGTCCAAGCCGCGTGGTTTTGGTGATCATGTCTGTCCACAACCTTCTGTCTCTTGTGCTGCCAAACTTATTATAGTCCAAGCCGCGTGGTGTTGGTGATCATGTCTGTCCACAACCTTCTGTCTCTTGTGCTGCCAAACTTATTATAGTCCAAGCCGCGTGGTGTTGGTGATCATGTCTGTCCACAACCTTCTGTCTCTTGTGCTGCCAAACTTATTATAGTCCAAGCCGCGTGGTGTTGGTGATCATGTCTGTCCACAACCTTCTGTCTCTTGTGCTGCCAAACTTATTATAGTCCATGCCGTGTGGTGTTGGTGATCATGTCTGTCCACAGTCTTCTGTCTCGTGTACTGCCAATCTTCTTATAGTCCATGCCGTGTGGCGAGGTGATCATGTCTGTCCACAACCTTCTGTCTCTTGTGCTGTCAATCATTTCTTATACGGATATTTCTCCATGCCTTGATGTCAAACTGTCCAGAATCTACTCTCTTTGTCCCTCCCCCCTTCACCTCCCCCTTCCAACCTTTAAGTTGTGACGACATACTCCAGCTTACCTCGTCTCATGGCATGACTACAGAATGTGGGCTGTTCTCTTTTGAAGGGAGTAACGGTTCTCTGATAAGACATGCCATTATGAAAGGGTAAAGTGGTACCTATAACACAAACTGACAACGGCACCGACTTGTCACGCGATGTTCACGTGAAAGCACCGATAACCCGAGAGGTAGCAGCAGAAATGAGTGGCATCCTACTGCAGTCACGGCTACCGGTAGTATGTTGTTCCTTACAGACACCAGTTGTAGCTTGCAGTTTATGTAGATCACACAGCTTATACGACTGTACAGGGATCGGCATACTAGTTGGTGGAATCATGACACTGTTAATTTACTTCTTTCCTATGTATTTTTGAGGGTTAAGAGGCTGATGTATTTATTGTTCTAGTAAGGCGTGCAAATAATGAGGCTTGTACGCTCTTCTGAAAATGCAATAAGAAACGGATTTCAGGGGGAAAATAAGAATGTTTCAGAGTTAAGGATATCATGAGAATCTAGCTGTGGTACGTACCTGTGCTGATGATTTAGGTCACAGGGGTTGGGACTACCTATGTCTCAATCTGAGTACTAACTGTGGGCTTGGAATAATATTGGCAGGTGTCAGTGATTGAAAGATCGTTTAATATAAAATGGTCTGGACTGCTGATGGGATAGCTACAGGTTAGGGTGCTTGGTTATGTATATCCAGTAGATGTTCACTGCAAAGTTGTCTCCCGGTTTATCAAGTACTAGATGACCCGGCCCGCCTTCGCCCAGTCCCTGGCGGAGATCTATCTATCTATCTATCTGTCTGTCTGTCTGTCTGTCTGTCTGTCTGTCTGTCTGTCTGTCTGTCTGTCTGTCTGTCTGTCTGTCTGTCTGTCTGTCTGTCTGTCTGTCTGTCTGTCTGTCTGTCTGTCTGTCTGTCTGTCTGTCTGTCTGTCTGTCTGTCTGTCTGTCTGTCTGTCTGTCTGTCTGTCTGTCTGTCTGTCTGTCTGTCTGTCTGTCTGTCTGTCTGTCTGTCTGTCTGTCTGTCTGTCTGTCTGTCTGTCTGTCTGTCTGTCTGTCTGTCTGTCTGTCTGTCTGTCTGTCTGTCTGTCTGTCTGTCTGTCTGTCTGTCTGTCTGTCTGTCTGTCTGTCTGTCTGTCTGTCTGTCTGTCTGTCTGTCTGTCTGTCTGTCTGTCTGTCTGTCTGTCTGTCTAACTATCTATCTATCTATCGATCCATCCATCCATCCATCTATCTATCTACCTATCTATCTACCTATCTATCTACCTACCTATCTACCTATCTATCTATCTATCTATCCATCCATCCATCCGTCCGTCCGTCCGTTCGTCCGTCCGCCCGCCCGCCTGCCTGCTTGCCTGCCCGTCCGTCCGTCTGTCCCTCCATCTCTCCCTCCCTCCCTCCCTACCTCTCTGTCTGTCTGTCTGTCTGCCTGTCTGTCTAATAATTTATTGGTTGCAGTTAGAAAATTTCGCTTAATGCTAGGATTATTTTTTTTTAAATGTTGTCGTATAATTTTCATGTAAAAAATAATGTTGTCGGATAATTTTCATGTAAAAAATGATGTGGTGGTATCGAGAACAACCTTAGATAAACGAAGACTAACTTATAAAAAGCATTAGAAAGAGCACTTTAAAGTTCTTTACATCTTCCCCCAAGAATTAACTTGGGTAAATGGAGCGGCGGCAGCAGCAGCAGAAGAAAATGAAGGAGGAGGAGGAGAGGAGGGGGAGGAGGAAGGGGAGGAGGAGGGAAGAGGAGGAAGAGGGGAGGAGGGGGAGGATTATAACGCATATGTCTGTAGATAACTGTAGCGAAAAGGTCCACCTATTTGAGAAATATGCAACAATTTTACATATATAGCAATCATGTATCTTCTTTGATATTCAAATCCCGAAACAACCAAATAATCAATATATAGCAATGCTATTAAAAGTTATGTCCACTCGCTATATATAAATTATAATATAAATTAAAATATTAAATAATATTAAGTAAATAACTGTTTGTACACTTACAAACTATGACAGTTGGCAGCACCGGAATGAGAAGAAGACGTGTAGAAAATTGTATCTCAATCGGATGGACCGTTCGCGAACGCATAAACAACATGCATACATACATACTTACAGACAGACATACATCGCATTTTATATATATATATATATATATATAAATATGTACGAGGGGCGTTCAGAAAGTAATACACCACAACGTTATTCTCAGCCAATATTGTAGATAGAAGCATTCAATTTTGCACACTTCAAATATAGGACGTGCTGATTGAGTGCACCAAATTGCAACCCAACCGGCCAAATAATGTAACTGCATCCGAGTCTACACATATGGGTTGACTGCAACGTCATGCACAGAATATGCTACTAACTATGATTTGAATAACGTACAACATAGGGTTGGTGTGAAAATGCTATTTATTATCTGCCAGTTAGAGCGCGCGCGCACACACATACACACACACACACACACACTATGTATATGTGTGTGTGTGTGTGTGTGTGATTCAATATGGGTAATAGTTGCTTTTTTTACATCTGATTTTGATTCCTCTCTCTATTCTACCATCTTCTGTAATCATACTTCATAGACATTAAAATAAAAAGGCCACGCTACAAGAGCTGGACAAGGTGCAAAATCGAGCACTTAGTGCCACCACAGGAGGGATGAGATCAACCCCTTTAGTAGCAATGGAGAAAATGGGGAGGACACAAGCACTGAGAGCGCAGAAATACGAAAACACTAATACAAGCACCCCTTGAAGAAAAGATTTGAAAACCTAAAAGGAAGTACAGAACAGTGTACAAAGCAGAATAACCTTGCGCAACTTTCTTGATGGACCTTTGGATCCGAGTCTACACAGATGGGTCAGCACAAAATACTGTTCGAAATGGAGGAGCGGGAGTGTGCATAGAATACCCAAATAATACTAGGGACACGGCCAGAGTACCGTCAGGAAAGTACTGCCATAACTATAATGCAGAAATCCAGGTAATCACGGTAGCAACAGAGAAATTACTAAATACCAGTTATGGTATACAACCTGTGGTGCTACTGACAGATGCAAAATCAGTACTCGAGGCACACCTGTCTGAGAAATTAACAGTCTACGGACTCTACTTTCTGAACTTGGCAGCTAGCGTGGATACCATCTCACTGTGGAGTACCAGGAAAAGTGAGAGCTTATCGATGGAGCAATAGAAGAACATCCTGGTGTGCCTGTTACATACCACCAAAAGAAAAGAATGATCAAATCAGTCAGAAAGCCACCAAACCCTGCTCAAGACGACTACCACGTTATGGATAGACCAGAAGAATCATTATTCTGCTCCTAAGAACAGGACACAATAGATTACGCAACTATATATATATATATATAAAAGTCAAGATTGGTGAATCAGCCATGTGCACGCGTGGTTTAGCGCCGTAGACAGAAGATTAAAAAAAAGACAGTTAAACTCATACAAGAGATAACATTGGAGTTAAAGACAACAAGAGACAACATTGGAGTTAAAGACACCAAGAGACGACATTGGAATTCAAGACAAATTTCAAGCCAACGAAAGGAGAATCAATCTTGAACTTGTTTCCGGCGCTGTAGCGAAGGGGTTACGGGTGCAATTGGCAATCCCGCATACCGCGTTCGAAACACAGGCGAGGGTGATTTGGCAGCAGACCGCCTAGCGTTGGTTTTTATACAAAGGTATGTGTGCCGGTCGTTCAGAAAGCCATGGCAAACTGCTGAACGTGAACTTGCCAAGAAATCACAAACAGCAAAACATGATGAGGTTGACTGCGACGTCCTGTAAAGGATATGCAACTTGTTTCAGAGGTCTGCTATTTATCAGTATATTTAGTGGATCAGAGAAAGCTACTTTTTTTTTTTTTTTCCGCGTTTCCATCCTGTTTCAGGATATTGCGGTCAACACCAGCATCTTTCAGCTGTATGTTGATTCCTAGGCTAGATTACGCTCATCAGCACGCCACGACTTTCTGAGCGACCGGCTCCATACTCTCATAAGTCACTTTTGCGATTCGAACCACTGCTAATTCTCGTCGCGTCACGTGACGAGAGTATTCGGGGTTAGCGGAGAAAGCTGCTAACCCCTCGGCCACGAAGCCGGTAGAGAAAGCTACTAACCTGCATTATTTCAGTTTTAGTTTCATTTATGTTCATATTTAGTTTATTGCATGTTGAACTCGGCTTATTAATATGATTGTGCAGTCTGATCTCTCGCTGTAAAACAAGCACTAATCGTCTGCAAATGACAATTCATTTATTGCAGGTTGATCTCTTATTTCGTCTAATGTAAAGAGTTGGAACCGGTCCGGTGGCTAAAGGCTTGCGAACGTGGTTCGTGAGCCGCTTACCAGGCGTTCGAAACTCAGCTGCGACCGATTTGTGCAGCAGACCGTGTCGCGTTGTGTTACAACGTGTAAGTATGGGAGCCGGTCGTTCAGAAAGCAATGGCAAACTACTGAACGTAAAACTTGCCTAGTATATCAACAGCACCTGAAAAATGCTGGTGTTGGCTGCAACGTCCTGTAAAGGGATATGCAACATTTTTTTTTTAAAAGGAGTTGGACATGTTCTTAACTGGTTCTCTTAAGGCTTGCTTCTTTGGAATTCTGTCTATGGAGATATTAAATAGCACACATCTCATTCTCACTCCTGTATTGACTGTGAACATATCTGATGTACCATCTTGTGTTCTTACTGCGATTTGGCTCGGGTGATACATGGCTATGATGTTTTCTAGCAGTTGCCCTTGTATCCCATAGTCTTCAACGATGGTCCATAATTTATATTTATCTATATAAGGATGGTTCATAATTTATATCTATCTACTCTGTCGAAATCTCCAGATGGGTGTATCTGACGCGGGACATCTTGCTTATGATCGAGAGATTTTCCGGAAGGTTGTTATGGGAGCGAGGTTCTGCAAAGGACATGCTACTGAATGAATAAATGAACTCTGTCGAAAGCCTTTTCCTGATCTACAAACACAATATGCTGCTGATACTCTATTCGATGCCCCCCCCCCCCCCAACCCCCATATGCTTTAAACTCTCCTGAAACCACATTGTATTTGCTTAACTGTTGTTCAACTATGGGTCTAGCTCTATGTTTTAATAGTTTTGAATACATTTTCCTTAAATGACTCAGGAGTGATATACCTCCGTATGTTACGCACTTTCTCTAATTGCCTTCGGTTTTTTCCATATAGAGAATGTTTTTGCTTGTTACCAATCGTCTGGGACGTTTCTTTCTTCCCAAGCTGTATTACGTAAAATTCTTAGAATTTAATTTATGTTTTCCTCACAACCCTGAATAGCTTCTGTGGTTATTCCATATGGGCCCAGTGATTTGTTATTAGGACTTTTCTGCATAATTGATTTTATTTCTGCTGGTATGAAGTTTGGTTCTTGTTGTCCACAACTTTTAGGCACACATCTTGGATTTGCTGTTTTTTGTAAATTTTTTTTTCATATCCCTTACAGGACGTTGCAGTGAACATCAGCATTTTCAGCTGCTGTTGATGTACTAGGCAATATTACGCTCAGTAGTTTGCTATTGCTTTCTGAACGACCAGCTCACATACCCCGTGAGTTACCAACGCGGCGAAAACCGCTACCGATTGTAATGTTTTACGTGGGGTTAAACAGTTCTTGAAAGTATTCTGCCCACCTTGCTGGTCTCTGTTGTGGATTAAATAAAGGTATACCTCTTTTGTTGTTTATGGCGGTGATTTGACTGTAGCATGCATCTCTATCTCTCATATTGTTGTCCCGTATATACAATTCTCTTTATTAAGGGTTGCCATCTGTTCATCGTATGCTCTCCAGAATTCATCTTTAGATGCCTTAATTGCTCGTTTGGCTT
Organism: Cepaea hortensis; assembly: GCA_963921405.1. Classification (NCBI taxonomy): domain Eukaryota; kingdom Metazoa; phylum Mollusca; class Gastropoda; order Stylommatophora; family Helicidae; genus Cepaea; species Cepaea hortensis. The sequence goes on from OY992882.1 coordinate 73,307,863, forward strand.
TTCGTCGTGCTATTCTGATTGTAGCAAGGTCTTGTTCAGCTTGAGCTTTTGTAACTAGCAATAAAAGAGATACTTAAAACGTACAAAAAGGCCAAAACAAAACGAAAGTACAGTAAAAGATATGAACGTTTGAAAATAGCCCGAAATGCTAGCATCCCGGCCTATAAGTGATAACACGTGAGCGGTGTGTGTGAAATGTTCAGATCAGTTTCAGGTTATGTGGTATTAGGTGAGAAAGCTCACAAAAACCGCCCGTCTGGCAATCTGGGCAACACTCCCCAGGCCTCATCTCAAATGTGGTCAGCAAATGAGAGGCGGCGAGAACAATCTAACATTTCCGGGGATTTTAAAACTGCGTATTATCTGGTGCTGTATGGCTCTGAAACCTGGAGTACAACGAAAGGAGACGAAGACTTGTTACAAACCTTTGAGAACAAAATTTTAAGACGCATCTTTGGACCCATTAGGGATACACAAAGTGGAGAGTGGAAAAGAAGAAGTAACAAAGACATTTATGATCTGTTTAAGTCCCCGCTAATCACTGGTATCATGAAGGCTAATAGACTACAATGGCTGGGGCATATAGAAAGAATGGAAGATAATAGGGAAACAAAACTCGCTTACACTCAGGAAATAAATGACCGTAGACCCCGAGGTAGACCAAGAAGGCGGTGGAGAGATAATACATGTACAGACCTACAAGCACTTGGAATCAACGACTGGCAAGAGAAGGTCCACCAGAGAGACGAATGGAGACGGATTGTATTTGCAGCAAAGAACCTCAATGGCTCGGAACGCTGAAGAAGAAGAAGAAGAAGAAGTATTATCTGGTCATATTTGCAACAGTTGAGCAAACAGGCTGGCCTCTTTACAACTCTTTTGAAGTGGAGATATAAAGGAAAATCACCCTTCTTCACATCTTGAGGCGTTTTTGGGTATATGGTGCAAGCCCCATATTTGTCCAGATGGCGCTTTAGGTGTCATGACGTCAGTAGCACACCGGCCGTCTGTACCTGGCAGAACGTTGCATGATGCTGATGGGAAGCCTGGCTCCATCTGCCAGCCCGGGTAGGCACAAACATGCCCTCCTCTGGGAGAATTCCAACATATGGCAAGCGCATAGCCACTGCTCTACCGGGCTTCTGGTGACTGGAAGTATACAGAAGACAACTGAGCATCGATAGGTGTTTCCAGACAAGTGTGGTCAGACGTGTGATAATGACAGTGATATGGTGAGAGGCGGGACCAGAGTGTCACAGCGCTGGCGAATATAGCACAACAACAGTTGAAGGACCGTCTCCCCCTTCTGGAGACATATTTAGCACATGATGTTAGCCCCTTGTGTTTATGACGTGGTCAACATCACCCCAAAGCCTTTACTTCTCATAATATTTCCCGGTACACATGTTATGCCTGGGAGCCCAGGTTAAGTTTTTTTTTAAAATTAATTTACTTTTAAGTCCTAGTTTCTAAATGGATTCGAATACATGACCACTGAGCAGACTGGCGGAAGTAGGTGGGGAATAAGATGGCGACTACAGGTTACCATGTGAACCGGACATCTGCGTAGACCTCCACTGGCAGCTGTGTGTATGTATAAGGATATTTGACAAATCATGATATCTGTGCACATTACTGACTCACACATGTGCTCAAGTGGATACTGAGGATGATGTGTTACGACCGCCTACGTGGACACATTGTGATATTCCATGTGTAGTTTATGATCATTACCGGTTGTTGGCATTCACTGACAGTATTCGATGACGTCGCTTTGTGTAGAGGCTTACTGGTAAAATATTCACACAAAGAAAGGTCACTTGTCACTCTTCATTGCTTAGAACGGAGTGTGTCATTCAAACCACTTCAAATATTTGCTAACCATAGCCGAGACTCTACCATGTCGTCATTAGCTATTAGCTTATCAGAGAAACGGCGACGATAAACTGCATTCAGCCAGAGCACGAATCGTATCATTTACAGCAGACTTGTCTTCAAGTGACCTTGATAAATGTGATCGAATGTCTTAAAGGACTTGTATTACTCCACAGTTTCAAGCGCCATTATCCACTCTCCGCAACACTGTTTGTTAACCACTTACGGGAAGTTGCATTAAGAATACGGCAGTGACAGGTACACGAAACCCGGCCAATTGTGATTTTTAGTTTCCCAGCTTCTTTGAAAGGTATATTTAAGACAGTAATTGGGCAGGAATACACAGAGGAACTGATGGAAATATACATGAAAGGCGTACGTACCTTAAAGAAGAACTGAAGGAAATATACATGAAAGGCGTACGTACCTTAAAGAAGAAACAGGTTAAAGCCAAACACAGGTAACATACCTGGAAAGTGAGAGTACCAGTGACCTCGTACGTTGAGGAAAACACACACAAGAAAATAATGTACTGACAGATTTATAGATGTTACTGAACACTCTTGTTGAGGAACAGATAGAGGGAAGAGCTGAGTTTGAGAGAACACACTAATGTAAGAACAAAGTAATCTGCCAACTGTTATTGTTTAGACTGTCCTTCAACATGGCATGGACATTTATATCGTAGGCAGAAACAGTCGAGAAAAAAGACTCCCATTTGTCTTGCTGGTATACAATATCCATTGTTTTCTCCTTCTGAGATCAGTTCCCAATGGTCGGCAGTCTAAACAAAGCCACGAGATACACTCGTGAACGTAGTCTCCGGCAGGAAGACGTCATGGATTCCCCCCCCCCAGCTTCTCTTCCACTTTCTTCTTCAGTGGTCAGATTTTAGTTCTCAACCCATCAAAGTGGGGCAACATATACAATGCGTGTTCTGTCTGGAGTTTGAGGGACATTTTCACACTTCTATCAACAATATGGATGTGAAGCGTGGACAATGAGCAGTCAGGCCGAAAAACATCTGATGGCTGTAGAGATGTGGTTTCTGAGGAAAATGCAAAGAATACCATGGACAGCCAGAAAGACCAATGAACAAGTCCTTCAAGAAACAAATGAAGATCGTAAATTGATTAGAGAAATTAGACGTAGACAGTCAAAATTTTTTGGACATGTTATGAGAAGAAATGGATTGGAGAATTTGGTGACAACTGGTAAGATCGAGGGGAACAGACCAAGGGGAAGACCTAGAAGCAAGTACCTGGATGGCTTGGCCTTGTGGCATGGTCGAGACAGAAACACGGAGCTGATCCACGACTCTGGTGATCGGGTGAGATGGCAGAACATGACCGCCCACGCTTACCGGCATGGCACATGATGGATGGATGGATCAACAATTTGGGCGGCTTTCATTTCGTAGAGATAGGTCTGAAATCCACAATGACTGTGGGGAGTATAAAATGGCAGCCGCGGCGTTATGACTGGATTAGAATCATGCTGCGTCTAGTGTTAGAATTGTGCTCTGTCTGGTGTTAGAATTGTGCTGTATCTAATGTTAAAATTGTGCTGTATCTAGTGTAAGAATTGTGCTCTGTCTAGTATTAGAATTGTGCTGTATCTAATATTAAAATTGAGCTGTATCTAGTGTTAGAATTGTGCTCTGTCTAGTATTAGAATTGTGCTGTGTCTAGTGTTAGAATTGTGCTCTGTCTAGTGTTAGAATTGTGCTGTATCTAGCGTTAGAATTGTGTTGTATGTCGTGTTAGAATTTATTGTGCTCTGTCTAGTGTTAGAATTGTGCTGAATCCAGTGTTAGAATTGTGCTGTATCTCGTGATAGAAATGTGCTGTATCTAGTGTTAGAATTATGCTGTATCCAGTGTTAGAATTGTGCTGTATCCAGTTTTAGAATTGTGCTGTATCTAGTGTTAGAATTGTGCTGTATCTAGTGTTAAAATTGTGCTGTATCTAATGATAGAATTGTGCTGTATCCAGTATTAGAATTGTGCTGTATCCAGTTTTAGAATTGTGCTGTATCTAGTGTTAGAATTGTGCTGTATCCAGTGTTAGAATTGTGCTGTATCTCGTGATAGAAATGTGCTGTATCTAGCGTTAGAATTGTGTTGTATGTCGTGTTAGAATTTATTGTGCTCTGTCTAGTGTTAGAATTGTGCTGTATCCAGTGTTAGAATTGTGCTGTATCTCGTGATAGAAATGTGCTGTATCTAGTGTTAGAATTATGCTGTAACCAGTGTTAGAATTGTGCTGTATCCAGTGTTAGAATTGTGCTGTATCTCGTGATAGAAATGTGCTGTATCCAGTGTTAGAATTGTGCTGTATCCAGTGTTAGAATTGTGCTATATCCAGTGTTAGAATTGTGCTGTATCCAGTGTTAGAATTGTGCTGTATCCAGTGTTAGAATTGTGCTGTATCCAGTGTTAGAATTGTGCTGTATCTCGTGATAGAATTGTGCTGTATCCAGTGTTAGAATTGTGCTGTATCTCGTGATAGAATGGTGTTGTATCTAGTGTTAGAATGTTGCTCTGTTTAGTGATAGAGTGTATGCTGCAGCTAGTGCTAGAATTGTCATGCTCTGTAATTCGAGTGTTGTTGTTTCTAGCTATAAGACATATGTACCTTGTACATGTACTCTGTAATTCGAGTGTTGTTGTTTCTAGCTATAAGACATATGTACCTTGTGAACTGTCTGTCACAAACAGGAATTCACACTTGCTCTAATCAGAAACATGGTCCACATGTTTGTGCACATTGTAGATCCTCCATTCATGCGTAGTGACCTGTAGGTAGACTCTGTCACTGTTATATATACTTGGATCCATCTATGGATGATAGGGATCATGCATTACATAAATAATCAGAACTTGTTTTTTTTTTTTTTTTTTTTTTTTTTTTTTTGGGGGGGGGGGGGGGGCTACAAGGATTGGTGCAGTAATAATAGCCAGAACATGCATGTGTGCTCGCCAGTGTGTGCTCGCCAGTTCCAGTAGTAGACACGTATGACGTTTAATGCTAGTCTGTCAGTCTTTCTTCGTGTTCATCGCTTGCCAGATCTTCTCTTTTTGTCCTTCCTCTTCTTCTTCCCCCCCCCTCCCCCCTCTCTCTCTCTCTCTCTCTCTCTCTCTCTCTCTCTCTCTCTCTCTCTCTCCTGCTCTTCCTCTCCAAATTCTCTTTACATGTGTTGAGGGTATCTATGTCAGAGCACGACCCCCGAGACCCCCGCGAAGATTTCCAATGAAATGTGAATTCATGCTTTGTTGTTAGTCACCGTTGGCTAGGAATGATGCACCTGGTAGAGCTACCGTACCGGATAAATGGCAGGGGAAGTCTCAGAGAAGCCCGGCACTCAGTAATATCAATCAATAAGTCAGACCGAGGCTGGGAGACAGTGAACTACAGATGTGCGCGTTGTGTCTCTCTATGGAAACTAATATCAATGAGTAGTCCCAGACAAAACACAAATACTGACAGTTGTGTTTATTTGAGAAAACTGCTGACGTCAACAACTCCGTTTTCCACAAAACCTGGCCCGTGTCGATGGACTGGATTTATTTCCTACCACCATGCCATATTTAGTCTATTTTCTCTTTGCCAACTTAGTTTATTCCGTCTGAATAATTTCCATTAGTATTTCATTGTTCTCGTCTAAGGCGAAACCCAGTAATAATAACGGTTTGTCTCTAATGTATGACTGTGATTCCTTTGTGCCGTGACCTCTGTTAGATTATCGTCAACGCTGGTTTTGATGTCAGTTGTATAATAACATTCTTCTGGAAAAACCCATTCTATAGCTTGTTTACAAATCTCCATAACTCACAGACCTACGAGACACACGTTCGAATGAAGAACTGGAGTTTTATGTTCCTACTTCCAATGTTAATGGCTTATTGCTTCTGACATTCTTCATGAACATTGCAGCGTGTGCACGGTTTATTCTGTCGTGACGTTTTCCGTGCATCCATCGTCTGATGTCTTCAGGTTCTCCCTAACTCAGACCCGATTTAGACCCTGCTACAAAGGCGGTCTTGATGTTTTCGTGGTAATTACGCGTGTTTCTAGTTTTTTTTCAGAACCTGTGTGTGCAGTTTCTAACGGTACTGCATCATTCGGTTTTACGGCAGTTAACTGTACTTGTTGCTGTCAAACATACTCACGAGCTTAAATGTTATCTATCAATACTTGACATGTTTTGTAAAAGAAAAGTTAGTTGGATATACTTTACAGGATGTCGCAGTCAACCCCAACATTTTTTGACTGTTTGTGATTTCATGGCATGTTTACGTTCAATAGTTGGCAATTGCTTTATGAACGACCGACATTCATACCATTTTATGAAAACCAAAGCAAGGCTATCTGCCGCCAAATCGCCCGCACTTGTTTTGAACGCAGTATGCGGAATCTCGAATTGCGTCTGTAACCCCTTCGCCACAGATCGGGCGTTGTGTAAAGAGCCCTCACTGAAATGTGAAGAAACACCCATACCCGGTGACCATCAGTTCAGAGGTTTTTACCATTGTGTATGCTGATCTGTTTCTTCATTTGCTTTACAATGTTTTAACTGTTTTTTTTTTTTAACTGTATGCATAAGCGTTTACACATTCTGATAAATGCTTCACATGCAATGTTGTCATGCCCATGAGACGCAATATTGTCAGGCCTATGAGCACAAGTAGCAATGTGTGCTCACTCCGATAGCTGTGCCCACTATTATCCGTATGATACACATGGGGCTAATATTTGAGACGTTGCCCTCTATAAATCAACGCTGTTCGCAAAAGCTGTCTGCGTTAATCTAATTTCGCCTATGTCTCAACATGATTCTGAGTCATAACTTTCTCATAAATGCTTAATAAGAGCTAGGCATTTTAGGACACGTCAAATTTGTTGGTATTTATTATCATTATTACGTTATGTTGGGTATGTTTTAGCATCTCTGATTAAGATTAAATGGTTTTTACTGTACACATGGTGCATATTTCTACCTGTTTTAGAATTTGGTCGTATTCCAGTAGGCCCTATTCCGACATGTATGTCATATTATGACTGATTTATGTGATAGTATGATCAGCTTAGCTCATGTTATAACATGTTTATACATTTCATTCACATCCAGTATACACTTCACCGGGGCTCGGATAGAACAGCCAGGGAAGGCGGGTTCGACGGGCCAGCGGAAGGGGTTGATCAGCGCGAAGATGAACACAGGACATTATAGACTTCTCGGGCTGGAGGGTTCATGGGGCGGCAGGGATGACAAGAGATCACGAGACTTCTCGGGCTGGGGGGTTCATGGGGCGGCAGGGATGGCAAGAGATCACGAGACTTCTCGGGCTGGGGGGTTAACGGGGCCGCAGGGATGGCAAGAGATCACGAGACTTCTCGGGCTGGAGGGTTCATGAGGCGGCAGGGATGGCAAGAGATCACGAGACTTCTCGGGCTGGAGGGTTCATGAGGCGGCAGAGATGGCAAGAGATCACGAGACTTCTCGGGCTGGAGGGTTCATGAGACGGCAGAGATGGCAAGAGATCGCGAGACTTCTCGGGCTGGAGGGTTCATGAGGCGGCAGGGATGGCAAGAGACCGTCAGTCAGACTTCTCGGGCTGGAGGGTTCATGAGGCGGCAGGGATGGCAAGAGACCGTCAGTCAGACTTCTCGGGCTGGAGGGTTCATGAGGAAGCAGAGATGGCAAGAGATCGCGAGACTTCTCGGGCTGGAGGGTTCATGGGGCGGCAGGGATGGCCAGAGACGGTCAGACTTCTTGAGCTGGAGGGTTCAGAAGGCGGCAGAGATGGCCAGAGATCGTCAGACTTCTCGCGCTGGAGAGTTCATGAAGCGGCAGAGATGACCAGAGACGGTCAGACTTCTCGGGCTGGTGGATCCATGAGGCGGCAGAGATGGGACAAGACCATCAGACTTTTCAGGTTGCAGGGTTCATGAGGCGGCAGAGATGGGAAGAAACCGTCAGATGTCTCGGGCTGAATAGTTTATAAGGTGACAGAGATGGCAAATAGACCGTCAGTCTTCTCGGGCTGCAGGGTTCATGAGGCGGCAGAGATGGGAAGAGAAAGTCAGACTTCTCGGGCTGCAGGGTTCATGAGGCGGCAGAGATGGGAAGAGACCGCCAGACTTCTCGGGCTGCAGGGTTCATGAGGCGGCAGAGATGGGAAGAGACCGTCAGACTTCTCGGGCTGCAGGGTTCATGAGGCGGCAGAGATGGGAAGAGAAAGTCAGACTTCTCGGGCTGCAGGGTTCATGAGGCTGCAGAGTGGGAAAAGACCGTCAGACTTCTCGGGCTGCAGGGTTTATGAGGCGGCAGAGATGGGAAGAGAAAGTCAGACTTCTCGGGCTGCAGGGTTCATGAGGCGGCAGAGATGGGAAGAGAAAGTCAGACTTCTCGGGCTGCAGGGTTCATGAGGCTGCAGAGTGGGAAGAGACCGTCAGACTTCTCGGGATGGAGGGTTCATGAGGCGGCAGAGATGGCCAAAGACCGCCAGACGTCTCGGGCTGGAAGGTTCATGAGGCGGCAGAAATAGGAAGAGACAGTCAGACGTCTCGGGCTGGAAGGTTCATGAGGCGGCAGAAATAGGAAGAGACAGTCAGACGTCTCGGGCTGGAGGGTTCATGAGGCGGCAGAGATGGCAAGAGACGGTCAGACTTCTCGGGCTGCAGGGTTCATGAGGCGGCAGTGATGGTCATAGACCGTCATACTTTTTAACCGACTGTCAAGACAGCATCGTTTTGCGAAGGAGCTGCTAAATGATGACAGTTCCCTTCACAATAAATATGAAAACTGCACGTACAGTGCTCAGTGAGTTTCTGATCTAGTAATACATATTTTATTTCTGCAACCCGATATGGTTCATTTGACTGACTGACATCGTGCCGTCTTGACAGACGATAGTTTGTGAAATAGAGTTATACCTCTCTATAGCATAGCACAAAATCTGGGCTAAACTTCAAGACAATGTGTTGCCCATGCAATATGATCCCTCTCTCAGCCTGCCTAGTTTACTCCAGGGAAAATGTTACATTAATACGCCTGGAACAGGACATGCTGTAGAAGTTGTCCGATAGGCAAAGCAATGCTCTAATTGTCCGCCTTTCGGTACTTCGATCCTAGACCAGTTGCCGAGGAACGCTTAGGGCCTGGTCTGCTCTGCCATGACATTTAGTCTTTAGGTTGCATTTTGTGGTATAGGAGTTCATTCATTCATTCAGTAGCATGTCCTTTGCAGAACCTCGCTCTCGTAACAACCTTCCGGAAAACTCTCGATTATAAGCAAGGTGTCCCGCGTCCGATACACCCATCTGGAGGTCATCCGCCGCATCCTACACACATTTTCTCTTTGCCCTTCATATTTCTCTCTTCCCAGGTATATACCCCTCCATTATTGTTCTCTCCAAACTTTCGTGACGTTTCAAGTGACCAAATTATTTCAATTTTCTTTGTTTTATCGTCTTTAATAGCCAACCTTCTGCAATATTCAGCTCTTGAAGCATGGGTGCATTTGTTATTTTCTTTATCCAAAATATTCTTAGAACTCGTCTATAACATTTATATTCACAGGCATTTATGCGCTGTTCAGCTTGTTTAGTAAGTGTCCATGTCTCACAGGCGTATGTTGCAAAGGGAAAGATGAATGCCCTTAAAAATCTGATTTTTGTAGCTCTATCTGTCCCTCTGCCGCGCTCCCTGGCCGAGGAGTTAGCAGCTTTCTCCGCAACCCCGAATTCTCTCGTGGTTGACGTGAGCGCACGAGAATTGGAAGCGGTTCGAGTCGTGCCAGTGACTTATAAGAGTATGGAGCCGGTCGCTCAGAAAGTCGTGGCGTGCTGATGAGCGTAATCTAGCTTAGGAATCAACAAACAGCTGAAAGAAGCTGATGTTGACCGCAATATCCTGGAACAGGATGGAAACGCGGAAAAACACATTTCTAAGTAGATACTGCCAGGACTGTTCTACACAAACCCAAAGGTACTCACATATCTCCTGTACCTGGTGCACTATCACTAAAGTAGTTTGCTCCTGAGATGATATTTACGACAGCTAGACTATCTCTGCCGTCTCCCTGGCGTAGGAGTTAGCGACTGTATATCCACGTAGGGGAATGTGGGTATGTGAGCCGGTCGCTCAGAAAGCAATGGCAAACTACTGAGCGCAATCTTGACAAGACATCAACAACACCGGTAAAATGCTGCTGTTGACAGCGATGTCCTGTAAATAGGATATGAGTTTTTTTTTTTTTTAAACTATCTCTGAATCCCCGTGGACCGTTGCTCCTGAGATGATATTTACTACAAACAGACTATCTGTGAATCTCCGTGGATTGTTGCTCCTGAGATGATATTTACTCTTGCTAGACTATCTCTGAATTTCAGTGGGCTGTAAACACCGTCTCTTGGCTTAGCTTTGACTAAAAAACATGTTCAGGCCCCGTACAACTGTGAAATTGTTGACGTGGTATAACTAGGGCTCTTATGCCCTAGGGCTGCGTTTTTCTCTTCCTGGATTCTCTGGACTTGTCGTTTGAATAATGGTCGTGGATGCTGTATGAAGCATGTGATGTCTAATGCCATACCTCGTGATTCTGTCCAGTCTATCATCCTCTGTGTGTGTGTGTGTGTGTGTGTGTGTGCGCGCGCGTGCGTGTTATTGTATGTTATTCCGTTTATCGTTACTTGTTTAATATAAATGACTAATATACCATTCTCAGTTACCATTAAGTACTGCACACGATGCTGCATACTTTACCTGATCTAATCCACACAAACACTGGCTGACAACTGAACATTTCTGTTCCATAACGAACTCAGCCAACGATGCTGCAGCAACCTCACTCACAGACACATTTTCAGATTATTCTCTGTAGATGTTCCTATACACGTTTTTCATATATTCATTACTCTCTCTCTCTCTCTCTCTCTCTCTCTCTCTCTCTCTCTCTCTCTCTCTCTCTCTCTCTCTCTCTCGACAACAACGTTTTGTGTGGTAATAATACCATATGTTATGTTTACTACTAGCAAATATAAACAGGGCGGATGCTGGTTCTCGTTCAGGGAAACATTTTCCAGAGAAAACCATGTCGGGTTGGCTTCAGTTACACAGAGACACAGATCATGCATATCTTCCCACTACTCACCTGTTAGTCGCTGGTCTCTTGCTGGGATATCTCAGGGTGGAGCAGGCAAGCATGAACAAGATGTCATGAAGTCATGATTGTAGCTTCCTGCCATGATTGTAAGGCTGTAATTGACAGTTATGAGCACACCTACAACTGTCTGATAATCATAACTAAATGGATGGAACACACGCAGTTTGAGTGTTACAGATTACAGCTCAAACAGCACACAGTTCTTCACCACATTCCACATTGTGTTCTATATTTGAATTGCCAAACATGTCCGCCTTGATACAAGTGACAAGAAATTAATAGTTACACAATCTTTCATTCCGCATGGCATGGCACATGATGATGATGGTGAATGATGATAATGTTGTTGTTGTTGTTGTTGTTGTTGTTGTTGTTGTTGTTGTTTTCTCGCTTGCTCGACTTGAATTCAAGTGTAGTCCATATAGACTACTTCTAGTGGTGCTGGACTAAATTTTGCTTGTGGAGTAACTTTCCCTATTAACAGTGTCCCTTGCCATCAGGCGAACCCACTCCGACTTCAGAAGTACTTGTAATTTACGTCCTCAAGTCAAGGACAGGAAGTCAACAGTCAAGCTGTCCGGTGTAGGGGTTTAACCCCTTACCTCGCCATCAGAACGCGCGTTCTTATCCATTCGTCCATGCTGGCCTCTAATGATGAGAATGAGGATGACTCTTTAATGTACTCAATATTTATAGATCTATCCCTAGCTTGTTCATAATGTCGTCCCATCCGGGCATGCGTGGACATGACATATTTGCTCTGATAGTCAGTCAGCAAGTCACTCAGTCAACAGGTGATCATTACTGTACGTTGAACTATTAATCCAGATCATCTCCTCAATATCTCCCTCAGTATCTCCCTCAAATCCCCTCCTCAGTATCACCCCCAGCCTGTAGCCACTGGTGACGCCGGTTCTGTGTTGGTTGACTATTCTTCTTTGGCTTCTGCATGCGGCTTTTGTCCAGGTTTGGTCTTTCATCATTAGTCGTCCCACATTGTTGAATTTCATGATTTGATTTTCTCGCTGCAGCTGCTCTTTTATTTGTTGATTGGTAAGATTCGGTATAATGCTTTTCGCCAGCCATCGTCTCTCAACTCGATAGATAGTGGCTTCCATGTTGATGCTACGAGATGTATGACGATGTCTGTCAGTATTTCTTTGTCTTGCCGAGTTTGTTAGGGTGGCCACTGCGCCCTAGTGGGTCTTCCCCTGTGAATCTTGTGTAGTGGGTCTTCCCCTGTGAATCTTGTGTAGTGGGTCTTCCGCTGTGAATCTTGTGTAGTGGGTCTTCCGCTGTGGACCGTCTGTAGTAGGTCTTCAGTGGTGGGCCATACTTCTCTTGCCGAGGACACTCTCAAGAGGACTCCAATTTTGAATATCGGCAAGGCTGGAATGCTAGCTTGTCCATCTTACCACCTCTGTGTTTTCTTTGACGAGTACAGAGGCATGCTTTTAGGATCGGGGGAGGGTAGGGGGTGACATCGGTGAAATTGCCCACCCCACACATTGTTGTGTTCCATCCTCGTGAGGCTCGAGTTTTTTAATTGTCCACCCCACACATCGTTGTTTTCATCCTCGTGAGGCTCGGGGTTTTTTAATTGTTCACCCCACACATCGTTGTGTTCCATCCTCGTGAGGCTCGGGGTTTTTTAATTGTCCACCCCACACATCGTTGTGTTCCATCCTCGTGAGGCTCGGGGTTTTTTAATTGTCCACCCCACACATCGTTGTGTTCCATCCTCGTGAGGCTCGGGGTTTTTAAACATAACAAAAGCTAGCATGTACATTGTGTGGCGAGCTCTGGGGCAGACGATCTTTATTCCTCGGCCAGGGAAAACTCGCATGATACACTCCAGAAATGATAGAAGTGCCGTAATGAAAACAACAAGAACGATAGAAGTTTATTGGATGAACACATGAAACTTGACATAGCACTGTCTCACAATATAATGGAGGTTGATATATTCAATGTAAAGTTGTAACATGCAACTACAACACATAGATGTGAAGTTGCAACAAACCATTAGAAGACATATATGTTGGATATAGATGTGATATTGCAACATAACCAAATGACATAATATAAAGTTGACCATACATGTGAAATTACAACAAACAACTAAAATACATAGATGTTAACCACAGATGTGAACGTATTTTCAGAATTCAATCATCGGTTGTCAATGAAATCCAATTTCTCCTAGATGCATCGTCATCTCCGACATATTTATGCTCTGAAATCAAGAATCGATTTTCCCTTGGAAGTAATGGTGTTCTAGCTCAAATGAAAGTCTTCGTGTGGAGAAGTTCTTATCACGTCATCATCGTTCGTGGTTCTTCATCCCACACAACTCCGTGTACTGGTAGCCCACAGTGAAGGAATGGACATTTCTCCTCATTTCAGAAGTTACTTCTTGCCACAGATAATTTTAACCTGGAGTTTTCTGGTTTCAGCTGCATTCAGTAAAGCCGAGAAGGATGAGTTCAAACGTGCACTACTTCCAACATATGTGAGGAAGATCTTGACTACAACAGGATATGACAATTTAGAAGGCGTGTCAAGATCTTGACTACAACAGGATATGACAATATAGAAGGCATGTCAAGATCTTGACTACAACAGGATATGACAATATAGAAGGCGTGTCAAGATCTTGACTACAACAGGATATGACAATATAGAAGGCATGTCAAGATCTTGACTACAACAGGATATGACAATTTAGAAGGCGTGTCAAGATCTTGACTACAACAGGATATGACAATATAGAAGGCATGTCAAGATCTTGACTACAACAGGATATGACAATATAGAAGGCATGTCAAGATCTTGACTACAACAGGATATGACAATATAGAAGGCATGTCAAGATCTTGAATACAGCAGGATATGACAATATAGAAGGCATGTCAAGATCTTGACTACAACAGGATATCACAATATAGAAGGCATGTCAAGATCTTGACTACAACAGGATATGACAATATAGAAGGCATGTCAAGATCTTGACTACAACAGGATATGAAAATATGGAAGGCATGTCAAGATCTTGACTACAACAAGATATGACAATATAGAAGGCATTTCCATATCTTGACTACAACAGGATATAACAATATAGAAGGCATGTCAAGATCTTGACTACAACAGGATATAACAATATAGACGGCATGTCAAGATCTTGACTACAATAGGATATCACAATATAGAAGGCATGTCAAGATCTTGAATACAGCAGGATATGACAATATAGAAGGCATGTCAAGATCTTGACTACAACAGAATATGACAATATGGAAGGCATGTCAAGATCTTGATTACAGCAGGATATGACAATATAGAAGGCATGTCAAGATCTTGACTACAACAGGATATGACAATATAGAAGGCATGTCAAGATCTTGAATACAGCAGGATATGACAATATAGAAGGCATGTCAAGATCTTGACTACAACAGGATATGACAATATAGAAGGCATGTCAAGATCTTGAATACAGCAGGATATGACAATATAGAAGGCATGTCAAGATCTTGACTACAACAGGATATGACAATATGGAAGGCATGTCAAGATCTTGATTACAGCAGGATATGACAATATAGAAGGCATGTCAAGATCTTGACTACAACAGGATATGACAATATAGAAGGCATGTCAAGATCTTGAATACAGCAGGATATGACAATATAGAAGGCATGTCAAGATCTTGACTACAACAGGATATGACAATATAGAAGGCATGTCAAGATCTTGAATACAGCAGGATATGACAATATAGAAGGCATGTCAAGATCTTGACTACAATAGGATATCACAATATATTTGTAAAATTCTTTTACAAGACTTGAAAAAACAGACATAATAATTATAACAACTGATTTATGAAACGCAGTTTTTGGTCTGTTTTTCTATAGTGAAGCTAATTCTGGGCAATGAGTAATTAACTGGAGAATGAGTAATGAACTGGACAATGAGTAATAAACTAGACAACAAATAATGAACTGGATAATGAGTAACGAAATGGACAATGAATAATGAACTGTTCAAGAGTGTATTGAGGTTCGTTGGCTTAAGGCAGTTGTGTTCACCGTGACTCTTCGGGTGGCTCACTCGCTTGCTGGAAGATGCTTGGCACGGAGTTAACAAAACACACAGCTGCAGCTCACAAAGTGTATTTACAATATTCACCTCAATAGGCTTCAGCAGCCGGCCATGCATTCCATACACCTTTTGTGCTGATGCAAGTACACGGTGTCACTACTGACAGTCCCACTCTTGGCTGTCGGTCTTCTACGTTTACGCTGGTGCTGTCTTTACTGTTCCACGTAGATCTGGGCGAAGCCACAGTTGAGTTAAACTCTACTTAACTATCAATTAAACAGCTGACAGTGCGACGTTGACTGTTGGATCGATTAATCAATTTCAGTCTCACTGCAGTCAAGTCTTCATTAATGATGTAGATGGCGTTCGAGAATGATTACCACTCTACTGACTTTTATTTACGTTAACCCATTTCTGTCCATGATGAGTAATGAACTGGACAAAAAATTAATAAACTAGAAATGAGTAATGAACTGGATAATGAGTAATGAAACGGTGAAGAAACTGGAGTCAGTGGAGGTTTGGCTTTTTAAAAGAGTGTTGCGAATATCGTGGAAGAGAATAAGTAATCGCTAAGGTACTGAGATTCCCCCAACGTGGCGGTTAGGCATTGATCCGTTAAGTCCTCTGACGTGTTTATGCTTGTGGCTACGTTTTGCATTCGTATTTTCCCCATTTTGGACTGATAGTACATGGTCCCGTCGCCCTGCTACTGAGTGAGTGCGTGGCGCGACATTGTGAGCTGTGAGATTCGTGTGAAATGCTTTTACATCTACATCTGTCCGCTGTTGTTAGCACGGTGAACTGCACGTTCGGAACAATTGCCGGCTGTCACTGAATTCACTGGTTTGCCTTTTCGGTTCACGAGTGCATATTTCTGGACTCCTGTGATTCGTCGCTAGAGCTACGGAGTTCGTGCTTTGTGTGGCACTTTTGGCGGGTCGCCCTCCGGAAAGAGATCGGGCATTGTTGGATAAAGCCCGGGTCAATGAAGTCTTTCTGGTGACAAGCGATTCCATCAACGATGAACTGTAGTTTTCGTGGAGGACTTTTGTGTTGGCATTCTGGCGGCAGTATTATGCACAGTGTACCTGTGCGAGCTGTTGGCTTGCCGAGACTCCTGTCTGTTCCACTTTTCACATTGGGCAGTGAGGAGCATTTTGTGTGATATTCACTGGCACAGAAACGGAGCATAATGGGGACGACCCGTTGCTGTGAAGTTGGAACCGTAACTAAGTAACTGAGAGCTGCAGGTGTTACTAGACCACTCATGTAAACTACAAGGAACAAATACATGACACTGAGGACACGGAGGAGAAGAAGAAGAGGACGGGGAGAAGAATGCACTGAAGAGAATGAGACATGTTACAAAGTTCTCAGCTTAATGAAGAGAAGCTCCGATCAATGCCTCTTAGATGACGAGGACATGAAACGTACATGAGTGGCAAGGCAATTCGGTGGATAGAGCATGCACCTCTGGACACCGTTGCACTTGAACACTTTTCATGACAGCCAAACATTGCTAGCAATAGCCGAGGTTTGAAACCACTACTGTGGATGCACAGCGCAAAGGGAAATCCCATCGTCATCTTTCAAAGAATAAGTGTACTGAAAGCTCACACATTGGTGGTGGTGGTGGTGGTGGTGATGGTGGTGGTGGTGGGGAGGGTGAAGAAGGTGCAGGGTCCGATCACGGCATGGGGCTAGGGATTTTCCATGTGTCTTACGATATCATTTGTGCTCCTGGTCTCTTGGATAGTTACATCGGATATCTAGTCTTCTTGGGTACCCACGGGCAGATAGAGCCTGTTACCGCCGAATGGAATCTGTCTAGACGATGTCTATATGACACACACGAACTTCTCATTGTATACACGTGTGTGAGACATGCGGGGGAGTGAGGGGGCTGAGTGGTCTCGAGGTATGGTGTCCGTCTCGAGTGCTGGAGGTCCCGGTTTCAAGCCACGGTGAGGGCCTAGATTTTTGCACATTGACTTAGAGTAACAAATAATGTTCCCTGGTCTTTGGGTAGTGAGATCGGACGCCCGTGTGTATTGTTGCGCACGTAAAACGTAAAAAACAAATCCCTTGGCAGTGGGAAATCGAAAAAGAGTGCCTAACGGCGCTGCAAAATTTCGAGTTAAAAATCTACCCAAAGTATGTCAGGATCCTCGCCGGTGCTACGGAGTTCGTGCACTGAGCTTAGATTCTCCACATTCAGGCTTGAGTTAGGAGTAGAACTGAGCACTTATGGGATACAGCCGTGTGCCGTGGTGTTGATCCGTCGACTAAACTGTCGCTTGTTTTCCCGGGAGAGAGGTGGAATCAACAAGCACATCTTCAAACTTATTATCTGTTGGGATTATTGACTGACTTTTGTCTACACCCCTCCCTTCTGTCTTCCCTTCCATATATCTATTTCTTTCACTCTCTCTGTTATTCTCTCAACACATACTCAGACAACAGTTCCTTTCAACAATAAATAAAAGATTTATTAAGAAAAACTATGTCTGGTGTATGTATGGACTGAGTATATGTAGTTGGTATTGTCTGCTAGTGTGAATGCAAGATAGGACGGTTGATCTCGTATGTGCATTAGTTCTTCTCGTCTTTTCTGTCAGCCAAAACACAGGACTGCACACACAGAAATGGAGTGATCTCACCATGAATGATCTCCTCCTGCTTGAGTCGGGAATTAATCCAATTCTTGAAGAAAACAACTGTTCAATGTCTTATCACCAGAAAATAATCCGATTTGGTAAGTCACTGAAGTTCATATATTTCCCGGTTTGGACGGTATTATAATCCACCTCTGAATACACACCGCCACTATCCAACATTGTCTAGAGTTACTATGACTGTTCTACACCATGTCTATGGTTAACAAAGTTTAATGTTTCGGCACAGTGCAATTGCATGCAGTTTTAAGTATCCCTGCTTGCCACAGGTTAACGTCTTTTCCTTTTAAGGGTTTTAGTTGTATATTTGGTTGAGCATACAGTGTTCTGTATTTGACGTTAAGTTATCACTTCTTCATATTAAAACATGTCTATGTTCTTGTTGTTTCTAAGTAGGTACTTTATTTGCTCAAGTGTAGTAACCTTCATCTCTTCTATGATTTCAATAGGAGATTTGAACCTGTGGAGAAGATAGGTAATCTGGTGATATGCGTCTGCTTCATATAATTTTCTTATGTGATAGTCCTTTTCTAGCCATACTGAAAAGCCTCCGAAAAACATACGGACATACGATTTCTGAGTGCACTAAAGTTTACACGACTAGATAAACGAATGCAATTTCACACATTAAGAATAAACACCTATATCCCTATGCCACTATTACTCTAATATTAGTGTTACCTTATATATATATATATATATCTATAGAATTAATGTAAGTCCCCGAATCGAAATTTATCCGCAGCCAAGCACTCTATCCCATTATAAGGGAGGATATTTCTATTCATTACAGGACACATAATTCTATCTTTCCGTCCAGTTTGGTATCACACTAAACAGAAACTCCATGTTCAGCTTTTTATATTGCGTGTCCCATTCCCCGGTGATTGTTTGATATCCATACATGAACAGTCGCATTTACCATTCCCGTAACATCAAACGTTCAGTGAAATCACGTATACGTCCTGGCGCTCCGTTCTCCACTGTTGCGCTGGTCCTCTGTCCATCGTTCGTTGGCACTTCAAAGCATTCTCCGTTCATTTTCCCGTCGGCCGATCGTCCCGTTTCTCCGTGTCCGTCAGATCGTCAAGCAATGAACTTTACGAACACCTGTATCCTATTTTCATATCTGTGTCGGTCAATGCTCTTTTATTCGTCCTCCTCTCAGAATGAAGTACACTATTGTTAACCCTTCTCCTTCCTTGTATTTTAATATGTAAGTTATCAAGGAATCATTAAACTGCAGTTTTTTCTGTGACATAGGCCCCCTCTTAAGAGAGTTGACCGCGTCGACTCTTCATCCCTGTAGTTTTGATTCCTATGATCCTCCAACTTATTCCTCTTCCTCTGGAGTTGGATGTCTAGATAAGAAATCCGCTCCTACATTCTCCTTACCAGAAATGTATTCCACTGTGAAGTCCTGTTGCAACAACAACGTCCATCACATCCACCGTGCGTTGAGCTTCTGCGAAGTAGCTATTAACATCACGTGTTGATGATATGATTGGATCCTCACATGGATCAACACCTCATCCAGTAGGCGACCTCATATGCACCCTACCATACTACTCATGACTGAAACTAGTGTTGGCTCATCGCTCCGGTACGTTCAGTCGGCCTCCTTTCCACTGGCGTAAGCGATGGCTCACAATACAGACGGATTGTCCCATCCTGATTGTAACACTGCTTCCATGTCCTCTTGGTTTCCCCCGGCTTTGCCTCTGGGGATGTTCCACCTCGTCCTCGTTGGACCGAGTCGTCTTTCCCAAATCTCCTGGACTTTTGCTTCCAGGACCATCTTGGGCGATATTGTATCTGGTCAGCCAATCTTCGGTTGGAGTCCTGGGTATTTCTCGCCTTTCCCGACGTTACCCACCCCTTTTGAACTTGGTTACCGGTGAAACTTTCACTCTTGTCCTTTCCCTGACTTGTGATTTCCCTCCTCCTGTCGTTGAGTAAATCTGACCTATCACGTACTGTCCCATAGGCCCTCCTATGTTGTACTGGCGATCTCTGGTCTTCGTCTGGACTGGTAACTTTTGTCCCAATGGCTGCCATCACCATAAAGTGCGAAGCATTGCTCCCGGATCTCTCCTCATATTTCCTAATGAGATGTCTAGGGAGATTTTTCTGCTCTTCCCCGATCCGTATTTTGTAGATGTTCTTGGACACAACCTTTTCCACAGGATAAGGTCCTTTCCATCCTACTTGGAGTATATTGGTCTCTGCTGGACCCCACACTTCCACTTTGTCTTCCACTTTAAGAGCTATTTTACTCTTAGTCCTCTTGTTGGGTGGTGCGTTCTGGCACTCCGAACAAGACTTCAACCACCGGCGTACATCTCCGGTCATTCCTGGCCAGCAATAATGGCCGGAAATTTGCTGCAAGGTCTCTCTGACACCCATATGTCGATTCTCGCCTATGATGTGTCCACTCTGAAGAATGTGAGGACGGTGGGTCTCTGGAACCACCCACTGCTCGTGCAGGTTATCTCCCCTCCCCGCTCTCCGATAGAGTAGTCGATTCTTCAGAAAGTACTGTCCCCGTTCTGGTGGCTCAGCACTTCTTTGCAACTTCCTGTAGCAAGGACGCAACGTAGTATCCTTCCCCTGGGCAGTATGCAATTCTCCTATCCCTGAGTTGTCGCATAGTGTCTCTGCCTCTTTTTCCTTCCCATGAGATCCACTGACTACTGTTCCTTTGTGGGCTGGCTGGTTGGGCATTCCCAAAAAGACATATTTCGTGCCAATGATCATGGGAGATAAGGAGTCAGATAATACAGCAGCTGGAATAATGCCCGTGACGTACCGGGATTTAATCTCCACCTTGGCGATTGGCAGCGTCATGGTAACAGCACTCCTCATTGCCGGCTGTATCTCTATGGTCTCCCCTGTAAGTTGGTCTGGGCTTACCAAGCTAGCGTCCACCACCGCTTCCCCATGCAAACCTGTATCGTAGAGACAAGCAACCTGCTGGCCATTGACTTCAATCAGTTCGACCACAGGTGGTCTCTCTTGGTCCTGAGTGTCTTTCATCTCCTTGATCGTTTCCTTGCCTTCCTCTTTTGATTCCTCGAGGTTGGTTATGCAATTGGCGTCTTCTGCCTTGCATCTGCAGTCCACAGTATTATGTGTTTTCGACCGGCAGTGTGTGCACCATGTTCCCTTCCTAGGTTTCCGGGTGTCCTTTTTGTTCCTTTCTCCTTCGCCGACCTCAGCCTTGTCTGTGATCACCGTCGTAGGAATCACTTTGCATGCTGCGAAGTAAGAACTTTTAGGTTTCGATCTGCAGTCCTTCGTGTTATGAGATGGCACTTTGCAGAATGAACACCACTTCTCAGACCACTGTCGTTTCGCTGGAGAATTCGAGGTGCTCTGGTTTCCTTCCTTCACCTTCTCTGAACTCTCCTCTGTGTGCTTTATATAAGGTTCCACTTTTTCTCCTTCCCAGTTCTTAGATTTCTTTTGGTCTTGTTTCTCCTGACCTTTGGTTTGAATACTGAGTTCCGCAACCTCCCCATGTACCTCTACGAATCGTTCCGCCAGCTTATTCACAACATCAATCCGTTCCGCCCCTTGTTCTTCCAAGAAGGTTCTGAGAGGTTTCGACATTTGCTTTCGCATCTGGTCGACCACCATCATCTCTTCGAGACTCTCATAATCCCTCTAGAATTCTGCCAAGTCCTTCCATTTCTGGAGATAGGATTTCAGCCTCATACTGTAGGCGGCGAATAGTTCTCCCGGCTCTCGTCTAGACGATCTAAACTTCTTCCTATACGTTTGTGCTGTGACTTCATAATGTTTCATCAAAGCGGCTTTCAATTCCTCGTACTGATTTTCATGTCCTGGTGGTAGGCGTGTGTAGACCTCGTACCCTGAACCACGTAAAGCCTGGGATAATTTAAGAGCCCATCGGGTTCTATCCAGTCCCATAGCGACTGCCATAGCCTCGAACCGATCCAAAAACTGGTATATCTTCTCTTTACTTTCATCAAAGACCGCCAAGGGAAACTTCATGGCATGGTAACCCTGTCCACTCATGTTGAGTGAACCCTGGGAAAAGGATCCTCCTTCTGTCCCGTCAGTTTCTCCCTTCGTTTGTGTCTTGAGCTCCAGTTCTCGCATGCGGTATTCATGTTCCCTTATCTTGTTGGCTTCCTCTGCTTGCAACCTCTTGTTGTCCTGTTCCAGTCTCAGTCTCCTGGTCTCCTGGTCCAGTTTCTGGCCTCCTGTTCCATTTCCATTCATTTGGTCTCTTGTTCCATTTCCATTCGTTTGGTCTCCACCTCTATTCTTCTTCAGAGTGAATGAGTGAGCGTGAGAGTGAATGAGTGAGTGTGAGAGTGAATGAGTGAGCGGCAGAGTGAATGATTGAGCGGGACAGTGAATGAGTGAGCGTGAGAGTGAATGAGTGAGCGTGAGAGTGAATGAGTGAGAGTGAATGATTGAATGGGAGAGTGAATGAGTGAGCGGGAGAGTGAATGAGTGAGCGGGAGAGTGAATGAGTGAGCGGGAGAGACAGAATGAGTGAGCGTGAGAGTGAATGAGTGAGCGGGAGAGTAAATGAGTGAGCGGGAGAATGAATGAGTGAACGGAAGAGTGAATGAGTGAGAGTGAATGAGTGAGCGGGAGAGTGAATGAGTGAGCGGGAGAGTGAATGAGTGAGCGTGAGAGTGAATGAGTGAGCGTGAGAGTGAATGAGTGAGAGGGAGAGTGAATGAGTGAGCGTGAGAGTAAATGAGTGAGCGTGAGAATGAATGAGTGAGCGGGAGAGTGAATTAGTGAGAGTGAGAGTGAATGAGAGAGAAAGAGAGAGAGTGTGTGTGTGTGTGAGAGCGTACGCATGCGTGTGAGTGTGTGTATATGAAAGAATACAGAGAGAGAGAGAAAGAGTGAGAGAGAGAGAGAGAGAGCTGAGCAGATGCATGTCATGTAACACGCATGTTATGTAACACGCGAATCCATATGTTTGTGTATTCTCATCTGTCATATTATAAGTTAAATACCATTTGATTTTATCATGTATAATCTAAACTTATGTTCATTACTATAGTTTGAGTGAGAGAGTGAGTTAGTGTGAATGAGAGACAGAATGAGTGAGCGTGAGAGTGAATGAGTGAGCGTGAGAGTGAATGAGTGAGCGGAAGAGTGAATGAGTGAGCGGGAGAGTGAATTAGTGAGAGTGAATGAGTGAGCGGGAGAGTGAATGATTGAGCGGGAGAGTGAATGAGTGAGCGGGAGAGTGAATGAGTGAGCGTGAGAGTGAATGAGTGAGTGTGAGAGTGAATGAGTGAGCGTGAGTGATTGAGTGAGCGTGAGAGTGAATGAGTGAGAGTGAATGAGTGAGCGTGAGAGTGATTGAGTGAGCGTGAGAGTGAATGAGTGAGAGTGAATGAGTGAGCGTGAGAAGGAATGAGTGAGCGTGAGAGTGAATGAGTGAGCGTGAGAGTGAATGAGTGAGCGGGAGAGTGAATGATTGAGCGTGAGAGTGAATGAGTGGGCGTGTGAGTAAATGAGTGAGAGTGAATGAGTGAGCGGCAGAGTGAATGAGTGAGCGGGACAGTGAATGAGTGAGCGTGAGAGTGAATGAGTGAGCATGAGAGTGAATGCGGGAGAGTGAATGAGTGAGCGGGAGAGTGAATGATTGAACGGGAGAGTGAATGAGTGAGCGGGAGAGACAGAATGAGTGAGCGTGAGAGTGAATGAGTGAGCGGGAGAGTGAATGAGTGAGCGGGAGAGTGAATGAGTGAACGGGAGAGTGAATGAGTGACCGGGAGAGTGAATGAGTGAGAATGTGTGTGTGTGAGTGAATGAGTGAGAGTGAGAGTGAATGAGAGAGAGAGAGAGTGTGTGGTGTGTGTGTGTGTGTGTGTGTGTGTGGGACGCGCTGGCATCACTACTTTTACGTCACATACTTTTTATGTACACATTTTTCTCCATGTTTAGCCTTGTTTATGTTTACAACATTCATTTCACAATGTTTATTTTTCTTCCTATGTAAATGTATAATGCTCTTGATGAACGAAAGACGAGTGATTGGAAGGGCCGAATGTAAGACGGGCCTGCGCGCCCAATTTGTGACCCTAATAAAGTTGATTTGATTTGATTTGATTTCACTTCCAACTCGGCCTTTCGATCTTCTCTTTCCGCTTGACGAATTTCTCTCTCTCTTTCCTGTATGTAATCAGTTAGTTCCGAACCAGCTAAACCAATTGCCTCCCCGTTGGCCCTCAGTTCGGCTGTAGTTACTTTAGGAGTTGCCATAGTTAAAGCAGGTACGTCAGCAAGTTGAGTACAGACACCTCAAGGCAGTAAAGAAGAACTCACTATAGAATTATATTCTACCTAGAACCTATATCATTTATCTATGTCTATCTAATATTATAAATCTACAACACCACACAGTACATCACAACCACTCTCTCATCCACAAGAGGAGATATAGGATAAAGACATATGTAGACGTGTGACCGTGTGACTAGGTATGTAATGTGTCTTACCACCTATCCACATTCACCCTGTCTGGAACTTTCTCACTGTAAAGTCACCAGCATTAATGAAATGTTTCTACCATAAATGTAATGGCACCATATATCCAATGGACGTCCTTCCATTAAAAGTCATCAATGTATACTTATATTTATTCCAATCCGTATGTCCCAACATGCAGGTACTCCGCTATGCCTGTGCCAATATGCAGGTACCCCTCTATGTATATGTCCTGTTATGCCTCTAGGTCATATGGGTATTATGTCTGTACCCCGCTGCTCCACCAATTATGTCGCTTGTTTTCCCGGGAGAGAGGTGGAATCAACAAGCACATCTTCAAACTTATTATCTGTTGGGAATATTGACTGACTTTTGTCTACACCCCTCCCTTCTGTCTTCCCTTCCATATATCTATTTCTTTCACTCTCTCTGTTATTCTCTCAACACATACTCAGACAACAGTTCCTTTCAACAATAAATAAAAGATTTATTAAGAAAAACTATGTCTGGTGTATGTATGGACTGAGTATATGTAGTTGGTATTGTCTGCTAGTGTGAATGCAAGATAGGACGGTTGATATCGTATGTGCATTAGTTCTTCTCGTCTTTTCTGTCAGCCAAAACACAGGACTGCACACACAGAAATGGAGTGATCTCACCATGAATGATCTCCTCCTGCTTGAGTCGGGAATTAATCCAATTCTTGAAGAAAACAACTGTTCAATGTCTTATCACCAGAAAATAATCCGATTTGGTAAGTCACTGAAGTTCATATATTTCCCGGTTTGGACGGTATTATAATCCACCTCTGAATACACACCGCCACTATCCAACATTGTCTAGAGTTACTATGACTGTTCTACACCATGTCTATGGTTAACAAAGTTTAATGTTTCGGCACAGTGCAATTGCATGCAGTTTTAAGTATCCCTGCTTGCCACAGGTTAACGTCTTTTCCTTTTAAGGGTTTTAGTTGTATATTTGGTTGAGCATACAGTGTTCTGTATTTGACGTTAAGTTATCACTTCTTCATATTAAAACATGTCTATGTTCTTGTTGTTTCTAAGTAGGTACTTTATTTGCTCAAGTGTGGTAACCTTCATCTCTTCTATGATTTCAATAGGAGATTTGAACCTGTGGAGAAGATAGGTAATCTGGTGATATGCGTCTGCTTCATATAATTTTCTTATGTGATAGTCCTTTTCTAGCCATACTGAAAAGCCTCCGAAAAACATACGGACATACGATTTCTGAGTGCACTAAAGTTTACACGACTAGATAAACGAATGCAATTTCACACATTAAGAATAAACACCTATATCCCTATGCCACTATTACTCTAATATTAGTGTTACCTTATATATATATATCTATAGAATTAATGTAAGTCCCCGAATCGAAATTTATCCGCAGCCAAGCACTCTATCCCATTATAAGGGAGGATATTTCTATTCATTACAGGACACATAATTCTATCTTTCCGTCCAGTTTGGTATCACACTAAACAGAAACTCCATGTTCAGCTTTTTATATTGCGTGTCCCATTCCCCGGTGATTGTTTGATATCCATACATCAACAGTCGCATTTACCGTTCCCGTAACATCAAACGTTCAGTGAAATCACGTATACGTCCGGGCGCTCCGTTCTCCACTGTTGCGCTGGTCCTCTGTCCATCGTTCGTTGGCACTTCAAAGCATTCTCCGTTCATTTTCCCGTCGGCCGATCGTCCCGTTTCTCCGTGTCCGTCAGATCGTCAAGCAATGAACTTTACGAACACCTGTATCCTATTTTCATATCTGTGTCGGTCAATGCTCTTTTATTCGTCCTCCTCTCAGAATGAAGTACACTATTATTAACCCTTCTCCTTCCTTGTATTTTAATATGTAAGTTATCAAGGAATCATTAAACTGCAGTTTTTTCTGTGACATAAACTAAACTAAATTAAACTAAAAACGTGTGTGAGACAAGAATGTGTTCATGAACTTCTAATTGTATGCACGTGTGTAAGACAGGAATGTGTCCATGAATTTATCATTGTATGCACGTGTGTAAGACAGGAATGTGTCCATGAATTTATCATTGTATGCACGTGTGTGAGACAGGAATGTGTCCATGAACTTCTCATTGTATGCATGTGTGTAAGACAGGAATATGTCCATGAACTTCTCATTGTATGCACGTGTGTGAGACAGGAATGTGTCCATGAACTTCTCATTGTATGAACGTGTGTGTAAGACAGGAATGTGTCCATGAACTTCTCATTGTATGCATGTGTGTGAGACAGGAATGTGTCCATGAACTTCTCATTGTATGCATGTGTGTGAGACAGGAATGTGTCCATGAACTTCTTATTGTATGCACGTGTGTGAGACAGGAATGTGTCCATGAACTTCTCATTGTATGAACGTGTGTGTAAGACAGTAATGTGTCCATGAACTTCTCATTGTATGAACGTGTGTGTGAGACAGGAATGTGTCCATGAACTTCTCATTGTATGAACGTGTGTGTAAGACAGTAATATGTCCATGAACTTCTCATTGTATGCATGTGTGTGAGACAGGAATGTGTCCATGAACTTCTCATTGTATGAACGTGTGTGTAAGACAGTAATGTGTCCATGAACTTCTCATTGTATGCATGTGTGTGAGACAGGAATGTGTCCATGAACTTCTCATTGTATGAACGTGTGTGTAAGACAGTAATGTGTCCATGAACTTCTCATTGTATGCATGTGTGTGAGACAGGAATGTGTCCATGAACTTCTCATTGTATGCGTGTGTGTGAGACAGGAATGTGTCCATGAACTTCTCATTGTATGCATGTGTGTGAGACAGGAATGTGTCCATGAACTTCTCATTGTATGAACGTGTGTGTAAGACAGGAATGTGTCCATGAACTTCTCATTGTATGCATGTGTGTGAGACAGGAATGTGTCCATGAACTTCTCATTGTATGAACGTGTGTGTGAGACAGGAATGTGTCCATGAACTTCTCATTGTATGCATGTATGTGAGACAGGAATGTGTCCATGATCTCCTCATTGTATGCGTGTGTGTGAGACAGGAATGTGTCCATGAACTTCTCATTGTATGGGTGTGTGTGAGACAGGAATGTGTCCATGAACTTCTCATTGTATGCGTGTGTGTGAGACAGGAATGTGTCCATGAACTTCTCTTTGTATGCACGTGTGTGAGACAGGAATGTGTCCATGAATTTATCATTGTATGAACGTGTGTGAGAGAGGAATGTGTCCATGAACTTCTCATTGTATGAACGTGTGTGAGACAGGAATGTGTCCATGAATTTATCATTGTATGAACGTGTGTGAGACAGGAATGTGTCCATGAATTTATCATTGTATGAACGTGTGTGAGACAGGAATGTGTCCATGAATTTATCATTGTATGCGTGTGTGTCAGACAGGAATGTGTCCATGAATTTATCATTGTATGAACGTGTGTGAGACAGCAATGTGTCCATGAACTTCTCATTGTATGAACGTGTGTGAGACAGGAATGTGTCCATGAACTTCTCATTGTATGAACGTGTGTGAGACAGGAATGTGTCCATGAACTTCTCATTGTATGAACGTGTGTGAGACAGGAATGTGTCCATGAACTTCTCATTGTATGAACGTGTGTGAGACAGGAATGTGTCCATGAACTTCTCATTGTATGAACGTGTGTGTAAGACAGTAATGTGTCCATGAACTTCTCATTGTATGAACGTGTGTGTGAGACAGGAATGTGTCCATGAACTTCTCATTGTATGAACGTGTGTGTAAGACAGTAATATGTCCATGAACTTCTCATTGTATGCATGTGTGTGAGACAGGAATGTGTCCATGAACTTCTCATTGTATGAACGTGTGTGTAAGACAGTAATGTGTCCATGAACTTCTCATTGTATGCATGTGTGTGAGACAGGAATGTGTCCATGAACTTCTCATTGTATGAACGTGTGTGTAAGACAGTAATGTGTCCATGAACTTCTCATTGTATGCATGTGTGTGAGACAGGAATGTGTCCATGAACTTCTCATTGTATGCGTGTGTGTGAGACAGGAATGTGTCCATGAACTTCTCATTGTATGCATGTGTGTGAGACAGGAATGTGTCCATGAACTTCTCATTGTATGAACGTGTGTGTAAGACAGGAATGTGTCCATGTACTTCTCATTGTATGCATGTGTGTGAGACAGGAATGTGTCCATGAACTTCTCATTGTATGAACGTGTGTGTGAGACAGGAATGTGTCCATGAACTTCTCATTGTATGCATGTATGTGAGACAGGAATGTGTCCATGATCTCCTCATTGTATGCGTGTGTGTGAGACAGGAATGTGTCCATGAACTTCTCATTGTATGGGTGTGTGTGAGACAGGAATGTGTCCATGAACTTCTCATTGTATGCGTGTGTGTGAGACAGGAATGTGTCCATGAACTTCTCTTTGTATGCACGTGTGTGAGACAGGAATGTGTCCATGAATTTATCATTGTATGAACGTGTGTGAGAGAGGAATGTGTCCATGAACTTCTCATTGTATGAACGTGTGTGAGACAGGAATGTGTCCATGAATTTATCATTGTATGAACGTGTGTGAGACAGGAATGTGTCCATGAATTTATCATTGTATGAACGTGTGTGAGACAGGAATGTGTCCATGAATTTATCATTGTATGCGTGTGTGTCAGACAGGAATGTGTCCATGAATTTATCATTGTATGAACGTGTGTGAGACAGCAATGTGTCCATGAACTTCTCATTGTATGAACGTGTGTGAGACAGGAATGTGTCCATGAACTTCTCATTGTATGAACGTGTGTGAGACAGGAATGTGTCCATGAACTTCTCATTGTATGAACGTGTGTGAGACAGGAATGTGTCCATGAACTTCTCATTGTATGAACGTGTGTGAGACAGGAATGTGTCCATGAACTTCTCATTGTATGAACGTGTGTGAGACAGCAATGTGTCCATGAACTTCTCATTGTATGAACGTGTGTGAGACAGGAATGTGTCCATGAACTTCTCATTGTATGAACGTGTGTACGCGCACGTCCGTTCGTGTATTACATGGTTCGCTATATAGTGAAACGAAGTTTATCGACAGAATCATCCAAAGGAAAAACTAGCAGAGACATTCGTAACAAGAACACGAGTTAGACAGGGGTGTATTTTGTCATCTCTACTATTCTGATTATTTTCCGAAGACAACAACAAGCACTGCCTGAAATGGACTTCTCTCTCAAAGCAGCACAGCGACCTAGACTTCGATTACAACATTGCCCTCACCTCTTACGCACGATATCAGATGCAAGATAAACTAATATTGAATGTGAGGTTTAAAATTGCATGGGGGGAAAGACAAATACAATAGGAAAACAGCGCACAAATCATAACCCTCCCTTGGAGACGCTTCACTTCAAGATACGCAATCATAAACCTATTCAGGTAGCAATACAGGGACAGATGAGGGAACAGATAAAGATATCAAAATACAAACACAATTGGCAAGAGCAGCTTTTATAACATTAAGACATGTGTAGCAGTAAAACGAAATTAAACTAGTCAACAAACTGAAACTATTCACTTCTATCCGCACTACTGCGTGGATTAAAAATGGACAACGCTGAAAACGATTAAAAATAAACTACAAACATACATTTATTGGTGTCTGCGCAAAATAGGACTACAATGTTATGACAGAACCATCAATGTTTAGCCCATAGAAAGAAACAGACAAATAAATACTAGTGAACCAAGAAGTGAAGATAGATTCTGGCGCTGAATAGGACATATAGTGAACCAATAGGTGAAAGATATGTGCTGGCGCTGTATAGGGCAAATAGAGAGACAACCCGTGAATAGTATAACCAGACAGGCCTTTGTGTGGAATCCACAGGGTAAACTAGAAGAAGAGCTGAAATGACACGGAGAAGAGAAGTAGAAACAGAAATGGATAACATGGAGAGGATGTTCTAGAGCTGCATGACCTAGCTGAGGAAAGAGACTTGGGGTGAATTTGTTGAGGGTCGTACACCAAAGGAGAATAAAGGGCAATAGAAGACAGAAGACGTAGTAATTCCGTGGCAGAACAACGCTCTCATTGCGGCTGGACGAAATGTTGTTGATCCCTTGCCAGTTCTACTGACTAATGCATCCTGCTGCTCACTGTGTCTTCAGTGCCCTGTGTCCATCATCGTTCTGATCCATCTGTACCTATTCTTCCAGGAATGATGTCTCCCCCCCCCCCTCCCCTCCCTCCCCAACAGGTCTCTCCCAGCCGTTGTGACGTTCCTTGATATAACGCTGTGAATGGGCCAGTTTTCTTCTATGAATAGATCTTGTGGAATGTGAGTATTTCTCTTCCTTCTTATCCACTACATTCTATGAATGTTTATGTAGCTCAAAATCCCTGAATGTCGTCTTCTGTGATTGCTAACTCCTCCATGACACATCCTTGTATTGCCACAGGGAAGATGCATGTTCTGAAACAGGTGTACTTTCATCTGTATGTCGTGATGTGCCATAGATTCTCAACACTGTTTAACCTCTGTATTAACTTGGCCTGTCTGCGTCTGTCTGTGGTGATGTACCATAGATTCTCAACACTGTTTAACCTCTGTATTAACTTGGCCTGTCTGCGTCTGTCTGTGGTGATGTACCATAGATTCTCAACACGGTTTAACCTCTGTATTAACTTGGCCTGTCTACGTCTGTCTGTGGTGATGTACCATAGATTCTCAACATTGTTTAACCTCTGTATTAGCTTGGCCTGTCTACGTCTGATTTCTACCCAGCAGTCGTCAACGATGTTGATTATGGTGCCAAGTTACTCGAAATTTGTGACTTTTCCCATTTCTTCATTCACTTCTGCAATATAAACTGATGGGATGCTGCGCCATATGCCAGACAACACATTATATAACTTAATCTTTATGGCTTATGTGTGTAAATGTCATTGTTGTTCTTGTGTTTCTCATTTGGAAATGTAGTTTTGTCAGTGGCATTTTTGTTCAAAGTTCAGAAACAGATTTTATTTGTCACTGCGTCTCGTGACGGGCATGGTCAACTCTTCTAGTCCATTGACATTATTTTAGGGTAGGACCCTGTCATCTTCACATCTGCCACGTAATATTAAGTTATTTGCGTGTCCTTTCCTGGACGTCGCAATCAACATCAGCATTTTTGCTGTATGTGATGTTCTGGGCAATTTTTCCCCAGTAGTTTGCCATTGCTTTCTGAACGATGGACATGTACACCAATATTGTTAAAAACCAACGCAAGGCGGCCAGCTTCCGAATTCCAGCAGCTGATCTGGAACTCGGTGTGCAGATTGGCGATCGGGTTCGCTTCCCCTCAGCCAAAGACGCCGCTGCGTGATAAACATCCTGGTCATGATCAGCTGGCGCTGGGATTATACTTGGCCGACACACTCGCTCGCCAATACTTCCCCACTTAATGGTGAATCTCCTTTTCCTGTTTTCCTCTCTATTTTCCATATTTTCAGTTGTTACAGCATGTGTCCGTGGTTTCTTCTCACACGTACCAGTGTACAGTTGTATTGCACGAATGTAGCTTGTTTGACACGTGAGATGAATGAGAGCACTAGAAAACCTTGGTGCTCCAAAATCTCTGTAGACAATACAGCTATCCTAAAACTGCTTCTGAGACGTGTACACGTGTGGCATGACCGAACCAGCCACCACTGGAAACAACGGTCTGGCTCTACTCTGGGGAATGGTGCCTTTTGTAAACCAGGAACAGGTCGTGGAGAATGCAGCCCTTGAATGTCAGTTCGTAGATGATGTCTGGTTAACAGTGTGTGGATTTGCTCGCGTGGGACAAGATAAATGGGATCTTGAATATCTACAGCGTACCTTGCTTCCGATGGGAGCCTTTGTAACAAATGAAGCGACCTCGAGTAAAGACTTCAATAATCCAGAAACAATAGAAACAAAGTGACGTTATCAAATAGCGGAATCTGATGTGATAAATCAATGGTTCTCAACCAATTTACCCCCGCCCACTCCGAGCCTCATATGTAGCTGTTTCCTTCCCCATCACTATTACCTTTAGCGCAAAAACAAAACACCTTGCCGCTTGAGCTCTGTTTTTGTCTGAACTGTGCCATGCCAGAACACCATGTATGTTGTAGTATCTGGCAAGGTTAATCGGTTCTGTGCAGGCATAACTGTATAACAGCAAACCCAATAGTTCAGCACACAGTATGTCTGACAACACCGGCAGATCGGTACAATGACCATGAATCAAATCATTAGTAGTTGACGTCTCAATCAACCCTAGAATTTTGAAACTGCGTTCACAACCCCTTGGGCACTGACGCTACAGCAGGAGTAAAAGCAGCGTACTAACAATAATGCTCGTCCTGTTTCACTATGATGCAGATCCAAATAAGCTGATAATAAATAATAAATTGCATTTTATGTTCCACGGAAATAAATGCAACATTGTAGGAAAGCACTGCCTGCAAGTTTTACTGCATAAATGTTAGACGTGTTAAAAGAATTAGAAATCAAACTTTCAAATCACATGTTCTGCTATATTAAGAAATATTTTCAGTGACACCATTACAAAATGTTGGGTATCTTTGTTGTAACTTATCGGATAGATAGATACATTACAATATTGATCTATAGATACGCTATGTGTATAAACGGCGTCTTTAATAATGTAGGTAGAAATTACCGGCAAGAGCGTATAAGATATTCAGGAATAAAGTCCGTAGAACAAGGACAGAGGGAAATAACAGTCGTCCTTGGTTATCAGTTGTGGAAGAATAAGTCTGGGGCAGCATCTAGCAGGTAGGTTGACCAGTCTAGCGCCAACGCTTCTTCGTAAGGCGTCGACGAGTGGCTTGAACGGTTGGAATACAAGTAAACGTTTCACGACAGACACCTACTGGAAATCTAAAATATACAAATAAGGAACGGGTCTGTTTATATCTACTACTGTTATTGGTATATGATTTCAAGTATAAATATAAATAATGTTTAATATAATTGTTGATCACAAGTTGCACTGAACACTTCTACTACTACATTTCAGTCATGAAGCTTGTGATCGGCAGCTGTCCTAGAGATGTGTCCACAAAAGCCCACTCCTGCTTCACCTCCTACAGCTTTCATTTTCAAAATATGCAGAACAGCCCGGAGAAGCTGTGCTGCGGCGTGGACGTGGAGACCCTACGAGCGTTTTGCCAGTAAGTCAGCCTTGCCATAGACTATAGAGGAATCAGGTTCATGTTGTCAGTGTTGAAGCGTTGGGCGTTAATATCAACAGTAATCGTCATCACCATGTGCCCCGCCCACATTTATGGACTTTCGTGTCCCTCTACAGATCTCGGCCCTTTGTTGTTATGGATCAATTCTGCTGATGATATTCCCACACACAACGTCTTAGACCATGACGCATTATGACTCGCCATCTTCTGCAGCAAATACTAAGTCGGCACGATGTTCTTTAGGGCCTCTGTTCTCATTATATGACCACAGAACGTTGTTGATTCGTTCTTATTGCTGTGTATAAGGCTCTACTTCCATTAGCTACTTCAGCAATGATTGTTAGGTACCAATACCGTCGAGCTCTTTAATACTTACTACCAAATAAATGTGTTAAATGTTTTAACTCTACGAAAGAACAGAATGGGCAATATTTACCGCTCACTGGTAAAACTAATGGATGAGACAGTGGCATAGATAGGTACTAAAACACATATTTAGCTTCTAATTCATATGTGGCATTTTGTTGAGATAAAATAACTGCAAAAGCTTTAATTGGATATAACCCGTTTAGTGACTGAATCATCACTGTCAGACTTAAAGACCATCCAAAATACAACACAACTCTCATAAAGTTAAATGCACTACTTCAACAGCAGAGGATGACGACATTTAAGATTTTTACAGCACACTGCGAGACACATTACATAAGATTGGTCATAATGACATAGCAATAATACTGGGAGATTATTATAGCAAAAGTGGGTACAGGAAGAGCTGAACATGAGAGACGCGTTTTAGGAAAATTTGATTGGGAAATAGAAATGATGCAGGTGACAAATTAATTCAATTTTGCACAGAAAATGAGTTCATGATAGCCAACACACTTTTTAAATAACACCCAAGAAGACTCTTCACGTGGAAGTCCCCGGACAGAACTACCAAAAACCAGATAGATTATATTTTAATACAAAGAAGATGGAGATCAGGCATACCATCGGCAAAAACATTACGAAGTGCAGACTGTGATACAGATCATCAGTTATTAGAAGCAGATCTGAAATTAAAACTCAAAAAAGCTTACCCGAGGTTCAAGCCCATTTCGTTTTGATCTCACAAAAATACCAGATGCATACAACGTAGAAGTGAGGAATCGTTTTGGGGTCTTGATGTCTGTACAAGAGGAATTGACACCTGATGATATTGGCAGTACAAGCTATAGATATCTTGATAACTACAGCCAGAGATATATTTCCGCCCAAGAAAAAGCAACAAACGCCATGGATTACATCAGACGCGTTAGAATTAATAAAACAACGAAGGGAACTGAAATAGAAAGGAGGTGAATCCGATAACAGCAAGAACTCGAGAAATAAGAAAGAACACAAGAAAGGAGAAAAACCAATATATACATGATTGCTGTACCAGAATAGAGCAATATCATAAGACTGTAAGAGATTGGTGAGAAGAGAGGAATAGGAAAGCCAAAGAGAAGATGGGTGCAGGATGTGGCTGATGATCTCCAGATGAGTTTATCGGATACGGGACATCTTGCTTGTGATCGAGAGGTTTTCCGGAAGGTTGTTATGGAAGCGAGGTTCTGCAAAGGACATGCTACTGAATGAATGAATGAATGAATGAATCCACACGTGCAGTCGCTCGATATTTAGTGTCGATGTTCCTTACATCTTCGAGAACTTCGTGTCTTTATGCCAGGTCGGAAGAACAATGACACAGCTTATCTATCAGCTAGCATCAGGAGAGCCGACGATGTCAACACCCACCCACCCACAGTTACAGACCTCTTAAAGTACTGTCATATAAAACCGAAGACCTGCATGACTTTGACACAATCTAAGAATATCAGTTGCGAGTAAGATACAGACTGAAGTATGTGTATTTTAGAGTTTTTATTGATGTGGGTCTAGTTGGGACTAACAGAAATTATATTTGAGAAAATGCGCTAAATGATAAAGGACATTTTGTTTTTAAATTAAATAGGATCTTCCCGGCTGTTATGGAGACTGTTAAATATCATATTTTATATTGAAACCATCGATTATCGAGACGATTCTTCAGTGTTGATGAAACAGAGATGTCCACTCATATTTATCATCTTACGGCCATATCCTTCTCACGCTAAACCACAAACATAAATCAGTCAGTGAAGGACTCTTGTACTTGCTTGTTGGTACACTGGGCCGCACTCTTGTACTTGCTTGTTGGTACACTGGGCCGCACTCTTGTACTTGCTTGTTGGCACACTGGGCCGCACTCTTGTACTTGCTTGTTGGTACACTGGGCCGCAATCTTGTACTTGCTTGTTGGCACATTGGGCCGCACCCTCGTACTTGCTTGTTGGCACACTGAGCGGCACTCTTGTACTTGCTTGTTGGCACACTGAGCGGGACTCTTGTACTTGCTTGTTGGCACACTGGGCGGCACTCTTGTACTTGCTTGTTATCACACTGGGCCGCACTCTTGTACTTGCTTGTTGGTACACTGGGCCGCAATCTTGTACTTGCTTGTTGACACATTGGGCCGCACCCTT
Organism: Cepaea hortensis; assembly: GCA_963921405.1. NCBI lineage: Eukaryota > Metazoa > Mollusca > Gastropoda > Stylommatophora > Helicidae > Cepaea > Cepaea hortensis. Next base: position 73,343,977 of record OY992882.1, read on the forward strand.
GTAATTGCTTGTTGGCACACTGAGCGGCACTCTTGTACTTGCTTGTTGGCACACTGGGCCGCACCCTTGTACTTGCTTGTTGGCACACTGAGCGGCACTCTTGTACTTGCTTGTTATCACACTGGGCCGCACTCTTGTACTTGCTTGTTGGCACACTGGGCCGCACCCTTGTACTTGCTTGTTGGCACACTGAGCGGCACTCTTGTACTTGCTTGTTATCACACTGGGCCGCACTCTTGTACTTGCTTGTTGGCACATTGGGCAGCACTCTTGTACTTGCTTGTTGGCACATTGGGCCGCACCCTTGTACTTGCTTGTTGGCACACTGAGCGGCACTCTTGTACTTGCTTGTTGGCAAACTGGGCCGCAATCTTGTACTTGCTTGTTGGCACACTGGGCCGCACTCTTGTACTTGCTTGTTGGCACATTGGGCCGCAATCTTGTACTTGCTTGTTGGCACACTGGGCCGCACTCTTGTACTTGCTTGTTGGCACACTGAGCGGCACTCTTGTACTTGCTTGTTGGCACACTGGGCCGCAATCTTGTACTTGCTTGTTGGCACACTGGGCCGCACCCTTGTACTTGCTTGTTGGCAAACTGAGCGGCACTCTTGTACTTGCTTGTTGGCACAGTGGGCCGCACTCTTGTACTTGCTTGTTGGCACACTGGGCCGCATATTTTCTGTAACCAACACTGGGTGGGTGAGGTGGTCAGTATCACGTTGACCGCATTTACTTCCTCCTGGTGTCCATTGTAAGCTAGGTCGACCTGGGGATATGAGGATCCGAACCCACGATCACCGGATCGGCTGACAAGTGTGCAAGCCACTGCGCTACACGACTCCTTAGGCAGATTTGCATCGTTAACATTGTGACGTGACTCTATTTCCTTTTCACCGGATGTGGAGAGGCAGACCTATAGCTTACACTCTTGTATCTACAACACATTTCAGGTCTTATACCAGTGCTACGGCATGCGTGAAACAGCTGAAGCAAGACTGCCCTGAAGACTCCTATCCGACAATAGACAAGGTCCTGACAAACCTGGACGGATCTCGGGCAGGACTGCGGGATCTCTGTACAAACGACAGCATTATTGAAAGTAAGAATATGTCGCTAAGCACTCATTGTGTGTTAGAGTTGTTATCGTTGCCTTGACAAGAATCCAACTGCAGACTTGTTATGTCACCACATATATCTGCATTATCTGTTAAAGATGCTTGCATAGTTCAGATAGCAAGCACAAACACCAGGGGTCACTAGGTTGTGTCTAGTTAGCTAAGAACGTGCTAGGAAGAGGCATCGATGCTTGCTTCCATAGTTCTAACCTTTAGCAAAGGGTTCTGTTATTGGCTCAGGTAAATATCTTATATATCATATATTTTGTTCAAGTGCCTAGTCTGGAGTAGACATAGCCATCATGATTTTTCGGTCCACTCTGTCGTCTGATATTTTCACGAAGTTATACTCTGATTCGTTTCCCTGTTCTTTACGCTTCACCCATCGTCCACTGTCTAATTTGCCTAGTATTGTCTCAACATAATAATTATTTCTCCTTTCTACCAATTTTGTTAATGCATCCGTTACATTGCATTTGTCTGTCCCTTATGCTTTTTGTGCTTTTTGTGATTGATACCTTAGCATTTGTACTTTTCTTTGTCAACGATATTATAAACATTCTTTTCACAACACATCTCCTCTTACCGTTCCATTTCTATTGCCCAGCATTCGCATCCATACAGAAGTACAGGCGACACACATGTGCACCTATTTGAAAAATAATCGTTGCTCATAGAAACTCTTCTATTTATCTTTGTCTCACATCTTTCTGGCAAGTGTGCTTAATATGAGAGACGAAGAATATTCAGAAGCTAGATTCTCTTAAGTGATTATACTGGGTGTCTGTAAAGTCTGGTCACATGGGAAAATTTGATATTTTTCATTTAATTCAAATGAAATACAAAATTCAAAATTATTAACATACTTTTCGCCTCCACAGATTAATCATGGCTTTGTCACAGAAAGAAATAGCTGAGCTGGTACTTCTCAGTGGACGTGAAGATGTTATTTTAATAAAAAAAATTATTTTTATCCATGTGTCCAGACTTTACGGACACCCTATTTGGCTTAACATTTCACTCATCCCAAATTAGTAGACGCCATTAAATTTATCAAATTTGAAATTACACCACAAAACGACTAACATAATTTTTCTGCAACTCCGAAAGTTCTCCTTCTATCCACTGGATAAATCGGAGGAACCCTGGTCTTAGCACTTTTTCCTTCTTATAATAGAATTGGGCTTTTTTTTTTTATTTATTCCAACATGCCAACGCTGAATAAATGCTCATACTCTGCTCACCATTATGTCGTTCCTTTCAATTATCCAAAGCATGATATAATCTGAGGTATTCTCCTTTTGGTGAATTACTTCCCAAGTGCTCTAATTTCCTGCGCTGTGTCTTTTATCTTCTGGCTGCTCCTGGGCAGAATTGTCACTTTCGAAAGCGTATTTGAATAGCTGCATCGTTCGTTCCGAGTAAATCGTTAACATTTTTAAATCATTGTTCTGACGGATAGCAAGAGACAATTTGGTACTATGTTAAACTAAATGGGATTTCGAATCTGGGATGGCTGGATGACGCAACAGAAAAAAAAATTAAGTTAGCATTTTGTAACATTGCCTTACTCCTTGTTGACGTTTTTCTGGTCTTCAAAATATAATAGTGCATGCATTTCTACACTTGTATCTAGAATATGTCAGTTTTGATTCTACCATTTCTAATAAATCATATTCTGTGTTTTATAACTCATATATTCGATTCTCCAATTTCTTTATTTACTTTAATGCCATAACACATTATACAACTGTGTGTACAGTTCTTTTCGTAATTTTGAAGTAGAAATTTTCAGAATGTTATTAGACTACTGATTTTGAGAGACATTCATCATTTCAGATATTCCTATTCCTAAGTATATCAATTTTCTTCTTGCCCTTTGTAATCCGTTTGCTAATTTAAGGATTACGTTTGTGAGTACCCCAATGTCTTCACGATGGCCAGCTGTACACATATAGTCCAGTTTCCCTCAGATGTGATTTGATTGTTTTTATGGACCTTGTTAACAGTAACCATTTTACTTCCTTTGTTTATGTTCCATGCTGTTGTTGGTTTGTGGGATTTTTGGATTGTTTCAGTGACATGTAACTGCTGTGAGTGAGGCTTGTGTTACGATGTTTAATAAAATGCGATTTGCATGAGATGGTCATATAAGTGAGCTAGTACTAAAGAGAGTAGACGAAAAGTTGCCCTAATTCAGACATCTACTAGCATAATTACTTTTTACTGCGCGACGATAGCTGAACAGTATGAATATGAAACTATAAAGGAACCAAACTTTAATGTACTGTGATAGATGTCTCTGATATTATGTGAAGTGGTTTATTTCAGTCTTCTTCCATGCAGATCAAATGTGCACATTGCAACTGGATGCCTAGTAAGTGAAATATGTGTAGCGCTTGAAGCGCCCGTAAAATGCTCCTACTTCCTGAGAAATCAGAAGTGAATGTTTAAACCGACAATGTGCCTACGTCATGGCGTTTTCCGTCCCAAAAATTATGCCTTTTCGGATGTATGTGCTTGCTAACTACTCCCAACATTGCTGATTTGTCAAACACATATTTTCAGGCTATGCAATGTACCAATCTTGCTTCACCTTCGCCGGAGGTGGGTCGGAACAGTGTTTCCAGATACATATGAACAACAGTATGGGCGCCAACATTAGGTTCTTGACCAAACTGAGCACAACCAGGATGGACCAGTTCTGCAAGTAGGTACCCACCCCAGAGGGTCATGTGTCAACTCATTATCCACCCCGCCACCCAGCGTGTACTTATCGGATGGTTCATATATAATTTATCATTCGTGACTCTTTCTGTCCCAGCCAGTGGGTAACATTGCCTCACTCTAGCCCAGTTTCTCACTTCACTCTTCATGCTATCTAGTTTTAGAATACTCCTTCTTTTATATACAGACTTTAAGTAACAACAGTCTTTAACAAGGAGCTAAAGTAACAACTGTTTATAAAAAGAGCTAAAGTAACATATGTTTATAACACAGAGCTAAAGCAACATATTTATAAAAAAAAGGGCCAAAGTAACATATGTTTATAACAAAGAGCTACAGTAACAAATGTTATAACAAAGACCTAAAGCAACAAATGTCTTAACAAAGAGCTGAAGTAACGACTGTTTATAGCATAGAGTTGAAGTAACAAATGTCTTTAAAAAGAGCTAAAGTAACAAATGTTTATAACAAAGAGCTAAAGTAACAAATGTTTATAACAACGAGCTAAATTAACAAATGTCTTTAACAAAGAGCTAAACTAACAAATGTTTATAACAAAGAGCTAAACCAACACATGTCTTTAACAAAGAGCTAAACCAACACATGTCTTTAACAAAGAGTTAAAGTAACAACTGTTTACAACAACGAGCTAAAGTAACACATGTTTATAATAAAGAGCTAAACTAACAAATGTTATCTTACTTCCGAGATATTTGACTTTTTTAACTTGTTTCAGAGATGTGCTATTTATCTGTATACATAATAGACCAGGAGATCTACTAACTTGCATTACTTCAGTGGTGGTTATTTTTATATTCATGTAGTTCTTAATTAAAAGTGAATAATGCATATATATATATATATATATATATATATATATATATATATATATATATATATATATATAGAGAGAGAGAGAGAGAGAGAGAGAGAGAGAGAGAGAGAGAGAAAGAGAGCGTGACTGGGTGAGAGAGAGGGGGGAGGGCAATAAGGCAAGCAGGCAGGTAGGCAAGTAAGTAAGTGGGTGGTGGGCAGATAGTTGGGTGGATAAATAGACGAGGTATACTTGGATACATAAATAGACAGACAAGAAAACAGTTGGCGAGATATGCAGGAGGACTGATACATAATTGCCATATTGTATTGTGTTTCTCGTCTGAAGCGACGAATATTAACGATAAGTACCGTTTCTCGTTGTCCAGCGACATGAGACATACTGTCAACTGTGTACAGACAAATATCAGGGCCACGTGCGGTGATAAAGCCGCAAGACTGGCGGCCATCTTGGTAAAGCCCATGGTATGGCAGAGTGCCAGCTGTGATTATTCTGTGATAAACAGTCAAGGGAAGGTAAGCCATAGATTTTAACCACCATGATCTTACAATAGAGAGTAAATAAGACACCTTCAATATATACAGTGTATTTTTAATGACTGTGGGGTTTTTGACAATATTGCCGTTTCATGTTTTGTATTTACCTTTTATGTCGCATCCGGTACAATGGCGACAAAATGAAGCGTTACTTTTCGGAGGGACGCTATTTAATGGTTTCCTTTGGATTTCGTGTGATTTCCTATGGATATCCTGTGAATAGTGTTTTCCTGTGGCTTATGTGATGTTATTTTGTGTTCCTTTTATTGGAAGTTTTCAAAAGAAGCCACGGAAGGCTGGTGGTAGATGAAATTTTGAGGGCAGCCGACAGATATTTGTGGGTCATGGCCTCGAGCTTCACGACGGCAGGCAGAGGAACTCTTCTTGAGTCAATGGCTGCGGTCTCCGACCAGTAAGGTCACTGCCATAGAAGAAAGCAACGGCAAACTACCTCTTTAAAAGTGCCTAGTATATTATAATTCGCTTAAAGACTGATCATCGCAAGACAAGGACAGAGACGTTAAAATTAGCAACTTGGAACGTTAGGATGTTAAACGACGACGAAAAATTAGAGAACATAAAACAAGAAATTTAAAGGGAAAAAATTAATATTTTAGGTATGTGCGAAACGAGATGGACAGGAGCAGGCATCAAGATAGGAGAAGATTTCAAGATTATTTATTCTGGAGGTGAAGATTGTCATAGAGGAGTGGCAATTATTTTGGACCGGAAAACAGCAAAATCTGTTCAAGGATATTGGGCCGTGTCGGACAGAGTTCTACTAGTTAAATTAAGTGGCAGACCTTTTAGCATAAATATTATTCAAGTATATGCCCCAACAGGAGAATCCAGTGAAGATAGTGTAGAAGAATTTTATAATGACATAGAGTCTGCCTTAAAGAAATGTAAAAATTCAGAAATAAATATCATAATAGGGGACTTAATGCCAAAGTAGGAAATCAAGGGGATAGATACACAGTAGGAAACTATGGTTTAGGAGAGAGAAATGAAAGAGGATACAGACTCGTAGAGTGGGCAAAAGAACAGGAAATGATTGTAGGAAACACCTGGTTCAAGCAACACCCTAGAAGATTATGGACATGGAAGAGTCCTGATAGCAGGATTAGAAACAAGATTGACTACATTCTGATTAGCAGAAGATTTAGAAACGCATTAACACTAGCAAAAACAGTTCCCAGTGCTGATTGTTATAGTGACCACAGATTACTCACAGGAACATTGAGGATAAAGTTGAAGAAAGTCAAGTATATGACAGGAAACACTAAATATGATTTGTGTACATTGAGTAATGACAAGGAAATACAAAACAAATTCAACATAGAAGTACAGAACAGATTTGAAATTTTGTCTGATCTAGAGATCCTATTCCAGGATGTGGATGATCAATGGGAAACGTTGAAGAATTCAATCAATGTGGCTGCAGAAACAACTATTCCAAAATTAAAGAAGGTGGGTCGTAAGAAATGGATGACTGAAGAAATTTTACACCTCATGGAAACAAGAAGACTCAACAAAAATAATTCTGTCAATTATGAAGAAATTCACAGACAAGTCAGAATATTATGTAAGGAGGCAAAAGAAGCATGGCTTGAGGAAAAGTGCTTAGAAATTGACAACCAACACAACAGTCAAAATACCAAATTAGTGCACAAAAGAATTCAGGAACTTACTAATAAAAAAACAAGTACATCAACAGGGTGTCTAAAAACTGAAGATGGCAAAATCATAATAGAAAAAGACCAGATTCTACATGTATGGACAGTTTATGTGAAACACCTTTATGATGGTAACAGAGACGAACAGTATGATATTAGATTTAATAATGAAGGACCGCCAATTTTGGAGATGGAGGTTCGAAATGTTCTTAAGCATATGAAAGCTGGCAAGGCCCCCGGTGCAGATAACATCACAACAGAAATGATTAAAGCTTTAGAAGAATTTTGATTAGAGCAAGTCACTAGACTGCTGAACACATTATATGATACTGGAGATATACCTCCTGAATTATGTAACTCTGTATTTATTGCAATCCCAAAGAAATCAGGAACCTTGGAATGTGATCAACATAGAACAATTAGTATAATGAGTCACATCACAAAGATTTTACTAAGAATTATCATGCAAAGAGTGAGGAAGAAGATATAACCTGAAATAGGGGAAGAACAATGCGGGTTTGTAGAAGGAAAGGGTACAGTAAATGCTGTGTATATGCCGCGAACAGTTATTGAACGTGCTATAGAAGTAAACAAGGATATACATCTTTGCTTTATTGACTATACAAAGGCTTTTGATAGAGTTAGACATGTCAGCATGGTGGATATGCTTGCAGATCTACAAATTGATGGGAAAGACATTAGACTTATAAAAAACATATATTGGAAACAACAAGCTGCAATGAGGATTGATAATGAAGTGGGACAGTATCAGCCAATTAAGAGAGGTGTTAGGCAGGGGTGTGTGATGTCTCCAGATCTTTTTTCCCTATACAGTGAAAATATTTTCAGAAATGTAGAGGATATAAATGGAATCAGCATTGGAGGACGAAACATCAATAACATTATATATGCAGATGATACAGTATTAATTGCAGACAATGCGCAGGACCTGCAACAATTAGTAGATGCGGTTGTTGTACACAGTGAGCAACTGGGGTTAGAATTAAATTGTAAAAAGACTCAGGTTATAGTCGTCACTAGGAAGGAAGAAGTGCCACAATGTAATATACAAGTAAATGGAAATATTCTTCAACAAGTGAATCGGTACAATTATCTTGGAACAGTCATAACATCTGATGGGAGATGCTTTGAAGAGATTAGAACAAGAATCGCCATGGCGAAAGTAGCCTTTAGCAAGATGAAAAACATTCTGACCAATAAAAATATGTCAATTGAAACGAGAAAAAGAGTGTTGAGGGGATATATAGAGCCTTTGTATGGATGTGAAACTTGGACAATGAGCAGTCAAGCTGAAAAGCATCTGATGGCTGCAGAAATGTGGTTTCTGATGAAAATGCAAAGAATACCATGGACAGACAAAAAGAAACAATGACCAAGTACTACAGGAGACAAATGAACATCGTAAACTGATTAGAGAAATTAGACGTAGACAGTCAAAATTTTTTGGACATGTTATGAGAAGAAATGGATTGGAGAACTTAGTGACAACTGGCAAGATCGAAGGGAACAGACCAAGAGGAAGACCGAGAGGAAAATACCTGGATAGCTTGGCCACATGGCATGGACGAGACAGGAACATTGAGATGATCCACGACGCTGGCGATCGAGTGAAATGGCGAGTCATGACCGCCCACGCTCTCCGGCATGGCACATGATTGATTGATTGTCGCATGAACTCCACAGAGGGTGAATACAAAACTTGGTACCGCAATATTTTTAATAGCTCCACATTCATTAAAAATACACCCTATAGCTGGGCTGTGGTGCTCAAAGATTAGTACATTTGCCAGCCAATCTGGTTATCGGGTTCATCATAATCATCATCATCATCATCAAGTGCCATGCCAGCTGGCGAAGGCGTTCATGATTCTCCACAGATCTCGGTCCTTGGTTTTCTGGATCACCTCTACTGGTGATATTCCTCCATGCCACCGTCTCAATCCATACAGCATAATTTGTCTTGTTCTGCCTCTGCCTTTCTTCCCCTCGATCTTTCCAGTTGTCACGATGTTCTCCAATGCCTCTCTTCTCACCACATGACCAAAGGAAGCTCGGGTTCATGACCCCTGGAAGTCTTGTCCGTGACCACATGGCACTGTGTCCTATCCCGTCTCATAAACTGGGTGCCAGAAGATATCTGGGGAGGTAAGACGGCCGGCGTGGCCACGACATCTGTTGAGTGTCGGACTAGCATGGGTACTGTAGCTTAAGTTGTTTCCTTTCTACTAAACAGATGGCCCACATACAATGTTGGGTGTTCGTACGTCCTCTGCATAGGAAATATGTGGTACTGTTTAGTGGCCTTAACATTTGTTGTCTCAGATACGCTCTTCCTACATTGAGAGTCATTGTACAAGTAGATGCTGACAACAGCTAAAGCACTTTTCAGGGAAGCCACGGTGAGACTAGTTCATATGGAATTGATTGATTGATTGATTGATTAATTGATTGATTGATTTAGGAACCGACATCACAGCATTCGGGACATTCCCATAAGCGCTCCGTCTCCATCCTCAGCAGCCAGCGAAGAATTCCAACACCAATAGTTCATATGGAATTATTGCACAATATCACAGTGGAACGAGTTATAATTGAAAGTGATGCCACACAATCCACAAATGAAGAAGGGCAAAGTACATAAGACAACTCAGCATACAAATATGTCAACATAAGACAACTCTGCATACAAATATGTCAACATAAGACAACTCAGCATACAAATATGTCAACACAACCATAATCGAATGTACTGTTGCAGGACCATGCTGTGGCATGTGGCATATGTGTAAGTCTGGGTGCACGGTTAATAGGTGGTCAGTGTTGCTGTCCTTAGCAACCATCCAGAGCTGACATCCACATGTTGACAGAACAACCATCCAGAGCTGACATCCACATGTTGACAGAAGAACCATCCAGAGCTGACATCCACATGTTGACAGAACAACCATAAAGAGCTGACATCCACATGTTGACAGAACAACCATAAAGAGCTGACATCCACATGTTGACAGAACAACCATAAAGAGCTGACATCCACATGTTGACAGAACAACCACCCAGAGCTGACATCCACATGTTAACAGAGAACAACCATCGACAACTGACATCCAGATGTTAACAGAACAACCATCGAGAGCTGACATTAAAATGTTAACAGAACAACCATGGCGAGCTGACATCCACATTTTAACAGACCAACCTTCGAGAGCTGACATCCCCATGTTAACAGAACAACCTTCGAGAGCTGACATCCACATGTTAACAGAACAATCGTGGATAGCTGACATTAAAATGTTAACAGTACAACCATGGAGAGCTGACATTAAAATGTTAACAGAACAACCATGGAGAGCTGACATCCACATTTTAACAGACCTACCTTCGAGAGCTGACATTCCCATGTTAACAGAACAACCTTCGAGAGCTGACATCCCCATTTTAACAGAACAACCTTCAAGAGCTGACATTCACATGTTAACAGAACAATCATGGAGAGCTGACATCCAAATGTTAACAGAACAACCATCGAGATCTGACATCCAAACGTTAACAGAACAAACATGGACAGCTGGCATTAAAATGTTAACAGAACAACCATGAAGAGCTGACATCCACATTTTAACAGAATAACTATCGAGAGCTGACATCCAAATGTTAACAGAACAACCTTCGAGAGCTGACATCCAAATGTTAACAGAACAATCATGGAGAGCTGACATCCAAATGTTAATGTTAACAGAACAACCTTCGAGAGCTGACATCCAAATGTTAACAGAACAACCTTCGAGAGCTGACATCCAAATGTTAACAGAACAACCTTCGAGAGCTGACATCCAAATGCTAATGTTAACAGAACAACCTTCGAGAGCTGACATCCAAATGTTAACAGAATGCACAAATATAATTATAATCAAGACTGGTAATTATAGCCAAAGTGAAATATCTGCCACATACTAGGTCAACACACCAAGTTAACACAACTCTGCTATCACAGACACTACTTCAATAAATAGTTATATATATCTGCTACATAATATTTCAACACGACCAAGTTAACACAACTCTGCTATCACAGACACTACTTCAATAAATAGTTATATATATCTGCTACATAATATTTCAACACGACCAAGTTAACACAACTCTGCTATCACAGACACTACTTCAATAAATAGTTATATATATCTGCTACATAATATTTCAACACGACCAAGTTAACACAACTCTGCTATCACAGACACTACTTCAATAAATAGTTATATATATCTGCTACATAATATTTCAACACGACCAAGTTAACACAACTCTGCTATCACAGACACTACTTCAATAAATAGTTATATATATCTGCTACATAATATTTCAACACGACCAAGTTAACACAACTCTGCTATCACAGACACTACTTCAATAAATAGTTATATATATCTGCTACACAATATTTCAACACGACCAAGTTAACACAACTCTGCTATCACAGAGACTACTTCAATAAATAGTTATATATATCTGCTACATAATATTTCAACACGACCAAGTTAACACAACTCTGCTATCACAGACACTACTTCAATAAATAGTTATATATATCTGCTACATAATAGGTCAACACATCAAGTTAACACAACTCTGCTATCACAGACATTACTTCAATAAATAGTTATATATATCTGCTACATAATATTTCAACACGACCAAGTTAACACAACTCTGCTTTCCTCAGACCTTCATTAAAGCACTTACTTACAAGTTAACACAACTCTGCTTTCCTCAGACTTTCATTAAAGCACTTACTTACAAGTTAACACAACTCTGCTTTCCTAAGACTTTCATTAAAGCACTTACTTACAAGTTAACACAACTCTGCTTTCCTCAGACTTTCATTAAAGCACTTACTTACAAGTTAACAAAACTTTGCTTTCCTCAGACTTTCATTAAAGCACTTACTTACAAGTTAACACAACTATGCTTTCCTCAAACCTTCATCAGAGCACTTACTTACAAGTTAACACAACTCTCCTTTCCTCAGACTTTCATTAAAGCACTTACTTACAAGTTAACACAACTCTGCTTTCCTCAGACTTTCATTAAAGCACTTACTTACAAGTTAACACAACTCTGCTTTCCTCAGACTTTCATTAAAGCACTTACTTACAAGTTAACACAACTCTACTTTCCTCAGACTTTCATTAAAGCACTTACTTACAAGTTAACACAACTCTGCTTTCCTCAGACTTTCATCAAACCACTTACTCACAAGTTAACACAACTCTGCTTTTCTCAGACCTACATTAGAGCACTTACTTACAAGTTAACACAACTCTGCTTTCCCCAGACCTTCATTAAAGCACTTACTTACAAGTTAACACAACTCTGCTTTCCTCAGACCTTCATTAAAGCACTTACTTACAAGTTAACACAACTCTGCTTTCCTCAGACCTTCATTAAAGCACTTACTTACAAGTTAACACAACTATGCTTTCCTCAAACCTTCATTAGATCACTTACTTACAAGTTAACACAACTATGCTTTCCTCAGACCTTCATTAGAGCACTTACTTACAAGTTAACACAATTCTGCTTTCCTCAGATCTTCATTAGAGCACTTATTTACAAGTTAACACAACTCTGCTTTCCTCAGATCTTCATTAAAGCACTTACTTACACGTTAACACAACTCTGCTTTCCTCAGACCTTCATTAAAGCACTTACTTACAAGTTAACACAACTCTGCTTTCCTCAGACCTTCATTAAAGCACTTACTTACACGTTAACACAACTCTGCTTTCCTCAGACCTTCATTAAAGCACTTACTTACAAGTTAACACAACTCTGCTTTCCTCAGACCTTCATTAAAGCACTTACTTACACGTTAACACAACTCTGCTTTCCTCAAACCTTCATTAGATCACTTACTGACAAGTTAACACAACTATGCTTTCCTCAGACTTTAATTAAAGCACTTACTTACAAGTTAACACAACTCTGCTTTCCTCAGATCTTCAATAGAGCACTTATTTACAAGTTAACACAACTCTGCTTTCCTCAGATCTTCATTAGAGCATTTACTTACATGTTAACACAACTCTGCTTTCCTCAGACCTTCATTAGAGCACTTACTTACAAGTTAACACAACTCTGCTTTCCTCAGACCTTCATTAGAGCACTTACTTACAAGTTAACACAACTCTGCTTTCCTCAGACCTTCATTAGAGCACTTACTTACAAGTTAACACAACTCTGCTTTCCTCAGACCTTCATTAGAGCATTTACTTACAAGTTAACACAACTCTGCTTTCCTCAGACCTTCATTAGAGCACTTACTTACAAGTTAACACAACTCTGCTTTCCTCAGACCTTCGTTAGAGCACTTACTTACAAGTTAACGCAACTCTACTTTCCTCAGACCTTCGTTAGAGCACTTACTTACAAGTTAACGCAACTCTGCTTTCCTCAGACGTTCATTAGAGCACTTACGTACAAGTTAACACAACTCTGCTTTCCTCAGACCTTCATTAGAGCACTCACTTACAAGTTAACACAACTCTGCTTTCCTCAGACCTTCATTAGAGCACTTACTTACAAGTTAACACAACTCTGCTTTCCTCAGACCTTCATTAGAGCACTTACTTACAAGTTAACACAACTCTGCTTTCCTCAGACCTTCATTAGAGCACTTACTTACAAGTTAACACAACTCTGCTTTCCTCAGACCTTCATTAGAGCTCTTACTTGCTTCTCCGGCAACCGGCTCCGTGGAGAAGGTGTTATGGAAACAGTTTGTAATCCCGCATACCCGTGTTCGAAAAACAGCCGGGGGAGATTTGGCAGCAGGCCGCCATACATTGTTTTTTTAATGAAATGGTATGGGTGCCGGTCGTTCAGAAAGCAATGGCAAACTACTGAACCTAAACCTGTCCAGGAATCACGAACAGCCAAATAATGATGGGGTTGGCTGCAACATCCTGTAAATATTATGCAAATAACATTTTATAACTTGCTCCTCCCCGCACACAACACTGATGTAGAAGAGGACAAGACACTTCAACTGTGCCGGACAAAGCTGAGACAAATAAATGCACACTAGCAAAGAAGTCAAGTAAAAGTCAAGGACATCTGTCCAGGCCACGAGGCTATTGGGTATATAGTGCTAGCTCTGTATGTTAGATGGGTCGGCACTTGAAGGGTCATGTCATTAATATGAGTTGGTCGCCATTACTTTCCTATACATTTCATGGCATCCATTTTGGGGTGTGTCGTCCTGGGCTCTTGTGTTGGTGGCCCAAGTCCCTATCCAAGAAGGATAATGATGCAAACATAAAATATACAGAAATGGTGCTGTTAAGCGAAGGACAATCTTGGATTTCTAGGCTGTTATCAGTGTGAACAACAACAAATAATTAATTCAAACTACAGAGACAATCAAACTACTAAAAGCAGACATTTTAATGAAGTGCACCAGTAACAATTACTTTAAAAATCTCTGCCAGTACTCCCTTAACTTACTCTCTGTAAGTAATTGCACATAAAAGACAATTGTTACAAACTAAATTACAACTCCAGACTGTTTCAAACATAAAAACATTACTAAATCATGAAATACAAATGCGTTACAGGTAAGATGGCTGCACACTGTTGTAAACTTAGCCAACCATACTCGTCAAAATAAATTGTTGCGTTTCGTTTTACTTTTATGTTTTCTCGACAATATTGGTACGCACCAGTAGCTAATTTCTAGTTATTCTATTTTTATACCACTTTTATTCTTTCTTTTTCTCCGGTAATACCTCTTTTGTTCACTCGGGATTGATGGATAGAACGCGTACAAGGTAAAGAAAAACAACCATAAACTACATAGAAGAACATTACCCATGCAGCATCTACTCAGGCATATACAGACGGATCAGCAAAAAACTCATCAGAAAATAAATGTGGAGGGATTCACCCGGATGTAAGAAACAGGGCAAAGAAATCAATCAGCGGTAACTGGCAAACTTTCAAGTAATTTCAGAGAAAGAGACCATGAAAACTGTAGCAGAAATGCCGTTGAAAGAGAACAATAAAATGAAACGCATAGCTCTCCTTACCAATGCTAATTTTGTCATTTGGATACTGAAAGCTGAAATTGTGCAGAACTAGTGCAGATAAAAACAACACCCTATGGACTTTGTCATAAATCCAACTGGTGGGGTTGTATTGACACTTGTACAGCTGTGGGAACAGGACAGTCTCATTAGAAGGGTACCTGAACATTTACGGAATGTTTTGAAAACTGTTAGATGAATCGTGACAAAGAGGCAACCGATCACCCCACCTCATTATAGCATGATCAAGCATATGTGAATGTCCAACATGTTACACCCAGTCGGCAGTAACTGTCATGGGACTGCCTTTACTGTAGACTCACTTGAAATATTGCTGCGGGTTTCATGTCAAATGTGGCCAAACAATTATGTTTTTTTTTAGCTGTGCACTGACGTCAACCTGTTCTTTCAGACAACCAAGCGGGCCCACCATGGACACCATGCCTACGTCAGCAATGACCAAGCTGATGGCAAGAACAAGAACAGTGGACACAAGCACGCCCATGACCGCGTGACAACGATCAAAGTCTTCATGGTGCAAGCTGTTATTGCTCTTTTTACATTACCAATATTATTATGTTGATTAATTTATTTCCTTGCGTGAAATACTTCAGAGAATTGTGCATCGTGTATGACATATATTTATATCAAATATATAGGTTCTTTTTTAATATGGATATCTAGAATTGTGCAAAGCAATAAGCCTAATATCATTCAATGTATGACTCTACATCTCCATGGTATTTACAACTGTACATCTTTAAAGCAATGTACATTCATTATTATGATACATGTTACACAGCCACCATTTTATACATAAAAATGCCATAGTCCTGTGTAAATAATACATTGTAAGTTTTAAGGAAACTATGCAAGAGTAATTAACATTGAATAACTTTGGTAATATACGGACCTATGCAAATTGTGTTATTCAAGAATCTGTTACTTTTCAACACTGAACAAATCTATGCAGGTGTCGGGATAAAACGTGCTCATGTAGTTGCGCCCATACAGAATTAGTGAGCGAAACCAATGGGAGAGGGTTGCAACAGAATACACCTGAACAGATGCCGTAAACTGGGTACACGGATCTACTTATTCTAGATAATACGAGGGTAGGTCAGAAAGTTATGTACCACAATTATTCACTCTTTAACAGTTAATAACACACAAATTAAATGTGGTCATAATGTTCATGCACATGTGCAGTAAACATAATCCCCATCAACTTTAACGGCTTCACGCCATCTTCAACAAGAGCATGTATCCCAGATTGAACCACAATTTGTCATGTCCTCGTTGCCATTTCTTCACTGCATTACTCACTCCCAATTTGTCTTCAAACGTTGTCCCACGGATAGCATTCTTACGGGGACCGCACAGATGGAAATCAGATGGTGCCAGGTCCGGACTGTAGGGTGGGATGGGGCAGTACATTCCCCCACATTTTGTCCATTTGCCTCCCTTGTTTGCAAACTTGTGTGAGGACGCGAGTTGTCGTGAAGGAGAAGCAGTCGCTCTCGATTCTTATGAGGTCTAACCCTGCAGTAACGACGATTGAGTTTTGGGAGTGTTTTGATGTAAATTTCCAAAGTGATGGTTACACCTTTCGGCAACACATCCACGAGAATAACCCCATCAATGAGCACAACTTTACCGGCGTATGGAGTTCTTTTGGATTGTTTTATCGATGGTGATTGAGGATGATGCCACTCCATTGACTGTATTTTTGTCTCCTGATCAAAATGACGAACCCGAGTTTCGTCTCCTGTCACAATGTTTGACAAACATCATCCCCATCTTTCTCGAATTCCATCAGCCGGTAAAGTCATTGTCACCGCCTCAAATAGTTATAGCTCGTCACAAAGACGTGACAAGTTTGTATAATACATAATGTACAAATGAGTTGTCAAAACTGGCTTATCTTAAGCAATTTATTAAGCAGAATATTCATTTGACGTAAGTCATAATCACGCTCTGCCAAACTATTAAATCACATGAACGTTAATCAGCCAAGCACTCATGCGCTCCAATATCACAATTTCTTTGAATATCAGCGCACAGGCTGTCTCCTATAGACACTCTCACAATAACAGTAAATCTCTAGCATGAGGCATTCAGCACACTCTCTCAAACAGGTAACCCCCATAACACTCCTCTCTCAACCACAGTCAAAGTCCGTCTGATCTCTCTTGCCCTGGTCTGTGGTCACGCGGTGCTTGACCCACGTGTCGTCCGTGCCACGCCGGGTGTCTCGGTCTTCAGGTGTCGTTCAGTCCTTCACCCGTCTGTTGACGGCTGACGCCTCAGGTCGTTTAGTCCATGGTTGGACTGCCATTCAAGGACGTGTCCAGTCTCTAACCCTATGTCCTGTCTCCCACTGGGTGTGCAGTTCATGTCCTACTCTACCCCCACTCTATCTATGTCCTGTCCTTGCCCTGTGTCCTCTCTCACACTTATTCAGGACTCTGACAGTCATGCTCACTTCTTTTGGGACATCGATGGAGTTATTCTCGTGGATGTGCTGCCAAAAGGTGGAACCATCAATTCGAAAATTTAGGTCTAACAACAATCGAGAACAACTACTTCTCTTTCGTGATATCGCGCGTCCTCACACAAGTTTGCAAACAAGAGAGACAATCGACAAAGATGTGGTGGAATGTAGTGCCCCATCCACCTTACAGTCCAGACCTGGCACCGTCTGATCTATCTTTTCGGTCCCCTTAAAAATGATATCCATGGGACAAAGTTTGAAGACAACGATGGAGTGATTAATGCAGTGAATAAATGGCTACGAGAACAGGACAAAATGTGGTACAGATCTGGGAGAAGATGGCGTAAAGTCGATTACAGTTGATAGGGATTATGTTGAGAAGTAGAAATGTTTGTTGCACATATGCATGAACATTGAGGCTAAATTTCATTTGTATGTTATAAACGGTTAAAGAGATAATTGTGGTGTATAATTTTCTGACCTGCACTCACATTTAATTAAATACACTGAGAGATGAGGACGACTCTGCTAAACTATTACATGTTCTACTCTGTTGATAATGTCAACAGAGACTGACGCCTCAGCTCGTTGCCTGCTAATGAGGGGGAGATTGGCTACCTTCTCCTCCGCGCATTCAGGCTTACACAATGTGGTGACGCTATGACATCACAAACCCATAGTAGGCACCTGCATGGGGATACATTATTATTAGTAGTAGTGGTATTATTATATTTTCCTCATAGATCTATGCACTTGTATCCACTTCAATATTATGTAAACTTCATTATTGTGACAAGACAGACCTCTGGAGTTTTATGGCGCATGTTTGGGCCTGGAAACATAACTATGAGTGTATCTTTGAGCAGGGTTGCTATTCTATTTACATATGTTATTTCACGTGTGATCTGATCATTCAAATACTTATGTTTCTTCATATGTTTGAGGCAGTAGACGTGTCTTCTTTTCAACCTGCTTGAGATGAAACTGCTTTAGTATCAGAAGCTTCCAGCTTGCCTTGCAACCCCCCGCTGCCTATGAGGTTGTGAGTATACCACTTCTAGGTGCAGTGTCTTGGTGCACTGTGTATTCCCTGTCTCTTGTCAGCACTTCAGTTGTGCACTGTGTCTTGGTGAACTGTGTGTTACCTGCCTCTTGCCAGCTTTTCAGTTTTGTGCTGTGTCATAGTCACTGTGTATTCCGTGTCTCTTGTCGGCACTTCGGTTGTGCACTGTGTCTTGGTGCACTGTGTGTTACCTGCCTCTTGCCAGCACTTCAGTTTTGTGCTGTGTCATGGTCACTATGTATTTGGTGTCTCTTGCCAACACTTCAGTTGTGTTCTGTGTCTTAGTGCACTGTGTATTCCCTGTCCCTTGTCGGTACGTATGTTTTGTGCTTTGTTTTGTTGCGCTGTCTATTATGTTTCCACATGTGGCAGTCTCTTTGCCACAGTTCAGTTGTATGCATCGCCAGGGCAGTTTCAAACATGATGCAGTCCAACCCACTCTAAATGGTCATCTCCCCATTAGCCTCAAACACAATGCCTCCAGTTTATCAGTGTTCACGTGGAGTGGAGCTGGCTTGTGTAGCTGTGGTACAACATCAGGCCACGCTTTCACTGTCCACTGCTACAGAGGTAATCTAGCCACTTCTAACACAGCCGAGATAGGCCACAACACCGTGCAATCTACCAGCACTTCAGGCCACGCTTTCACTGCCCACTGCTACAGGGGTAATCTAGCCACTTCTAACACAGCTGGACTATACCACAACACCGTGCAATCTCCCAGCAGTTCAGGCCACGCTTTCACTGTCCACAGCTACAGAGGTAATCTAGCCACTTCTAACACAGCTGAGCTACACCACAACATCGTGCGATCACCCAGCAGTTCAGGCCACGCTTTCACTGTCCACAGCTACAGAGGTAATCTAGCCACTTCTAACACAGCTGGACTATACCACAACATCGTGCGATCACCCAGCAGTTCAGGCCACGCTTTCACTGTCCACAGCTACAGAGGTAATCTAGCCACTTCTAACACAGCTGGACTATACCACAACATCGTGCGATCACCCAGCAGTTCAGGCCACGCTTTCACTGTCCACAGCTACAGAGGTAATCTAGCCACTTCTAACACAGCTGGACTATACCACAACATCGTGCGATCACCCAGCAGTTCAGGCCACGCTTTCACTGTCCACAGCTACAGAGGTAATCTAGCCACTTCTAACACAGCTGGACTATACTACAACATCGTGCGATCACCCAGCAGTTCAGGCCACGCTTTCACTGTCCACAGCTACAGAGGTAATCTAGCCACTTCTAACACAGCTGGACTATACCACAACATCGTGCGATCACCCAGCAGTTCAGGCCACGCTTTCACTGGTACAGTGGTAATCTAGCCACTTCTAACACCGCTGAGATAGGCCACAACACCGTGCAATCTTCCAGCAGTTCAGTTCAGACGCATCGTCATTAACTGGCTATGTGACAGGTCCAGAAATACTGACACACATTGCTGACACCAGGGACAGCTACTGAACTCATGACTATATTTGCTCTTTCTGTTTGTGAATAGGCCTTGTGTTGGCTACATGCTATTTCATTATGTGTCGCCGCGACACGTTGCATGAAAAACAACTTATTTACTGGTATTCATCTGCACTTGGAGAAGTAAAGGAACTATGCGAATATCAGAAGATGCACAAAACAAAATTGAAATTCAAAGTTATACACTTACTGGGATTCGAACCTACGACTTGTAGATGACGTGACCGGCCGGTTGGAAGAACAAGTGCACTGTGAGGAACAGCCAATTAGCATTTCATTCATGCCTCGAGGCAGCGTGTTCATATCCCTTCGATGAGCCTGTAGTTTTCAGTTGCTATATTATCTAGTGTCCTCTGATCTCTGCATCTTTCCTTTACTTCTGTAAGTGCCGATAAATACCCGAGACTTTATTTCTCATGTCATTTCAATATTGTCATGAGTTTTCCAGGGAAAAGCTTGTGGCGTGACATGTGATTCCCTTACCCCAGTGATTCTCACCTATATGGTGCATCCCCCTTGTGGTAACCATATACCTAAATGAGGGATGAGGGAGGGTGGAGAGGTAAGAAAATGGAAACCAAAGGGAACACTGAAAAGCAAATGAAAACCTAAAAGGTCCCTCCCCCCTCCCCCTCCACCACGAATGGACCACATTTGAAAGAAGGTTGAGAAAGACTGCCTTATACTTCACTACACGTAAGATCAAATTATTAACGAATGGTGGATGATCTGCGCAGTTGATTCTATTTATAAACTACACCCAACACAAACAACCTGCCATTAACAACAGGCCATCGTTGCTCAAAGGTGAATCATTTGGTCGGTGATTATTCAGTTCTTTATTATAATAAAATGTCCAAAAGCTGCAGTGTTCTCGTGTGCGTGTATATGGTGTGATTGTGTAGTACCTAGCAGCAGAACTTTTTAGAACTATTTACCGCATGTCTGGTTTCAACTCTTATGCAAAGAGCATCTTGTCTGGGTTACTATAAATACACGGACGTCGTGGCTATTCATACTGAATACGGTGCTAATTAATTGCTGTACTCCAGTTCCCAAGAGTCGCGGTAGCCTTGTAGCTAGACGCCCACCTCCTGGACGGTGGTCATGGGTTCGATTGAGGATTATGAACATGGATGTGGACTTGCAGGACCACCCGGCCTAGAATGGGAACCAGGACATGTCTTGGGAAGCCAGGATGTCGGCGTGGTATTGAACACATCATCTCCCGGGTGGCGGTTGGTCTATAAGAATATGGGTCTAGCCTCAAATTCCAAATACATCAGAAATTTGGTTTAAAAAAAAGGGTCTTTAACTGACTCATTTACTCCAGGTTCCTACATTCTCACGTAACGTGTTGACACATTACTCACTCACTGACTCCAGGTCTCTACATTCCCACGTCAAGATGTTAACACATTGACACATTACTCACTCACTGACTCCAGGTCTCTACATTCCCACGTCAAGATGTTAACACATTGACACATTACTCACTCACTGACTCCAGTTTCCTACATTCTCACGTCACAATGTTAACACATTGACACATTACTCACTCACTGAGTTCAGTTCTTTACATTATCACATCATGTTGTTAACACACTGACACATTACTCACTCACTTACTCTAGTTTTCTACATTCTCACGTCAAGAAGTTAACACATTGACACTCACTCACTCACTAACTCCAGGTTCCTACATTCTTACGTCAAAATGCTAACACATTGAGACATTACTCACTCACTTACTCCAGGTTCCTACATTCTCACGTCAAGATGTTAACACACTGCTGAGGAAAGAAGAGGAAGATGATGACGAAGAGAGAGAAGAATAGAAGTAACGGACTGCGATTGTTTTATATCACAACTATCACATTACAGATACCAAGCAGAGAACTGTTTCGGGACATTTGTTGTATTTAGCTGTTGTCCCGTACATTGTTGATGATGCATCCATTGTTGACCTGTGTATACAGTATTAACAGTGTAACCAATACTGGACTTGAGTTTCTGCTACAAGGCCTGGTATGGCCACTTTCATTTGTCTCCGATTGGAGGAGTTCTATGGTTGTTGCTCGACGGCCTGTGAAGAGCGTTGGCACACAGAACGCTGCATAACAAGCACAACATCAACAGCCACCCAACACAGAACTGCCACAACGAAACGCTGTATACAAATGTGATAGCCGGACTCGGCGCACTTACACATCTATACATTGCCATCCACTGATAATTGATAAGATAGTATGGAAGCGAGAGAGAGAGAGAGCTAAAATGTGTAATCATGTGTAAACATACGGGTAACGTCGCCTGTTCAGTGTCCTATCTGACCAGTGTGAATGTCTCAAACACTGATCAACGCTGTTACGTCTTCTGATATCAACAGTGGTGCCCAGAAACCGGTATCCACAAACTTTAACAGTTCTTACCACTGTGGCGTGGCAGACATACAAGTCACGGCGTTCAAATCTTACGCATCTCACGAACATGATCGGAAGACTTTGGAGAACCGTCTAATCTTCCAGTTAGGTTCACTTTCTCCTCACGGCCTCAATGTCCAACATAGTTTCATCTAACTTCCAACCTCCCCTCCCCCCTTTTCCATCCCCGAAGTTGTATAGCCCACTAGAAAGACGTGGTAGCATATCCTTTACAGGACGTAGCAATCTACCTCAACATTACTTTTGCCGTTTGTAATTTCTTGGCAAGTTTGCTTTCGGTGGCTTGTCATTACTTTCTGAGCAACGGCACGCATACCATTCTATGCTAACCAACGCAGGGCGGACTGCATTCCAAGCACCTGCCACTGTGTTCCTACGCGGTATGTGGGAGTACGTACTACACCTTCGCCACAGAGCCGGCTATAGTTCACTGCTAATCCGCTTTTCACCCTTCGCTCACATGGGCGTCCCTCCATCCCTCCCACGGTGCGGCTAAGCCAATCCCTGTCACCCATCGACCAGTTTAAACCAAACATCCGGTTCTTTCGTTCACATCAACCGGTAAGCGTCGAAGGCGCATTCGACCAAACCAGGATTAAGATAAGTAACCTTTATATCGTCATGCAGACACAGACCACCCACTGCATGAGGCGCTGGACACAGTTAAGGGTCAGCGACTGATAAGAGGGAAATCATGGATGGCTCAGGCGGAGGATACGATCAGACAGGTGTGCCCCCTGGAGAACATTAGGCGTGGAGAGGAGTGGGTCAGAGTGCCAGCGGAGCAGTCAGACTTGTGCAGAGTTATAATCACATTAAGCCGGTAGTGCAGGGAGTGGCCAGCAGGGGCCACGGAAGTGGAAATCCAGCAACTAATTCAGGACAATGCTCACTCGGGTGATGTGATTATCTGCACAGATGGTTCGGTGTCAAGAGGTGAGAGAAGTGGCTGGGGGTTCATAGCCAAAGTTAATGGTCGATGTTTGGGGCAGGAGAGCCTGGCATATGATACCACAACATCCAGCTTAAGAATGGAAGTGGAGGCAGTCACTGCGGCTCTCCGCTGGATGGAGAATATGACACGTACACACATCGTGATTGTAACTGACTCAGAAAGCATGCTGACGAGGGTGAGGACGGGCAGACTTCGTGCGGAGTGGCTTGCTTCGCTTCGGAGGTCACGTGTGACAAGCATCGCCTGGATCTTTTCTCCGGGGCATGCCGGTGTGCTGGGAAATGAACAGGCGGACAGATTGGCTGGCTCTGCAGAACTTGGTGGAGTATTGATACATGACAAGGCAGACGTGGTTGCGGCCTTGTGGGAGCACATGCACACCTCGGAGGAGCAAATGGATTACCATGGTCTGGCAAGAATGAGACAACGAGGAGTGACGAAGGGATCTGGCCGACGCTCAAAGCTCAAAGGAAAGGCGAGACGGACTTATAATCAGATTGCTACTGGTACTATTAGTGTTGGAACTCTTCGCTGGCTGCTGAGGATGGGGATAGAGCACTTATGGGAATGCCCCGAATGCTGTGATGTCGATTCCTAAATCAATCAATCAATCATATCGTCATGTAGTGTTTCTCGTGTAGTTAGTTGGTTGTCTGTTTGTGTTTGTTTGTTCTGTGCTGACGTAGGCTTTAGCCGCAACGTCCATTTTGTTTCTTGTAATCGTGTTCTAGTAAAGCTCAAAATATACTTCTGGTTTGTTTTTGTTTTTTTGGGATTCATTCATAGCCTTTTTAAGCTTTACTGCAGTTCTCCTTATTCTTATCAACCTATGCATAAGAGAAGGATTAACACGGTAGAACAGAACCACTAGAGTGGAGCTCACGGAGTTAACTAGACACCTAATAGAGAGTTGAGAGATCAAGAACAGAACCAGCAGAGTGGAGCTCATGGAGACAACTAAACACCCACTAAGGAGTTGGGAGGTCAAGAACAGAACAAACAGAGTGAGGCTCGTGGAGAGACTAAACACCCACTAGAGAGTTCAGAGGTCAATAACAGAACTAGCAGCGTGGAGCTGGTGGAGAGACTAAACACCCACTGGAGAGTTGAGAGGTCAAGAACAGAATCACCATCGTGGAGTTCGTGGATAGACTAAACACCCACTGGAGAGTTGAGAGGTCAAGAACCAGCAGCGTGGAGCTGGTGGAGAGACGAAACACCCACTATAGAGTTGAGAGGTAAAGACCAGGCTGGCGCCGGGTGGGTCACCTGAGAGTAGTCTATATATATAAAAGAGACTGTATGTGTGTGGTTGGGGATGTATTGGATGCGTTCGATAACGGTACATCCGATTGAGATGAAATTTTCTACACGTCTTTCTTTCATTCCTGTGCAACCGACTGTAATAGTTTCTTAGTGTAAAATCGGCTACTTACTTACTAAAATTTCATTTTGTAATTACATGACTTAACATAAGAAATATTCTATAAAGGGACATAACTTTTAGTAGCATTGATATATCTTAGGTTAAGTCCCCTGGCTATAGATAGCTATATAAATAAATAGATAGATAGATCTGACCCGATAGATAGAGATGGTGGGATAGACGGATTGAGAGACTGACGGGCAGGCAAGCAGATAGATAGATAGACAGACAGACAGCCGGGTCGACAGACAGACAGACAGACAGTCGGGAACGGGAACTTATATGACTACTTATATGAATTAAATTAGATGCTCCCCACCAGGGACTGGGTGAAGCCGGGCCGGGTCAGACAGACAGACAGACAGCGGGGTCGACAGACAGACAGACAGACAGTCGGGAACGGGAACTTATATGACTACTTATATGAATTAAATTAGATGCTCCCCACCAGGGACTGGGTGAAGCCGGGCCGGGTCAGACAGACAGATAGACAGACAGATAGTCGGGAACGGGAGCTTATATGACTACTTATATGAATTAAATGAGATGCTCCCACCAGGAGCTGGGCGAAGCCGGGCCGGGTCAGACAGACAGACAGACAGACAGACAGACAGATAGATAGATAAGATAGATAGATAGATAGATAGATAGATAGATAGATAGATAGATAGATAGATAGATAGATAGATAGATAGATAGATAGATAGATAGATAGATCATTCCATCATGTGCCATGCCGGTAAGCGTGGGCGGTCATGTTCTGCCATCTCACTCGATCAACAGAGTCGTGGATCAGTTCCGTGTTTCTGTCTCGACCATGCCACAAGGCCAAGCCATCCAGATACTTGTTTCTAGGTCTTCCCCTTGGTCTGTTCCCCTCGATCTTACCAGCTGTCACCAAGTTCTCCAAATCATTTCTTCTCATAACATGCCCAAAATATTTTGACTGTCTACGTCTAATAGATGGATAGATAGATAGATAGATAGATAGATAGATAGATAGATAGATAGATAGATAGATAGATAGATAGATAGATAGATAGATAGATAGATAGATAGATAGATAGATAGATAGATAGATAGATAGATAGATAGATAGATAGATAGATAGATAGATAGATAGATAGATAGATAGATAGATAGATAGATAGATAGATAGATAGATAGATAGATAGATAGATAGATAGATAGATAGATAGATAGATAGATAGATAGATAGATAGATAGATAGATAGATAGATAGATAGATAGATAGATAGATAGATAGATAGATAGATAGATAGATAGATAGATAGATAGATAGATAGATAGATAGATAGATAGATAGATAGATAGATAGATAGATAGATAGATAGATAGATAGATAGATAGATAGATAGATAGATAGATAGATAGATAGATAGATAGATAGATAGATAGATAGATAGATAGATAGATAGATAGATAGATAGATAGATAGATAGATAGATAGATAGATAGATAGATAGATAGATAGATAGATAGATAGATAGATAGATAGATAGATAGATAGATAGATAGATAGATAGATAGATAGATCCCCGCCAGGGCCTGGGCAAAGCCGGGCAGGGTCAGCTAGTATACTATAACTATAAAATCCATTGCCTATAACCCTCTAGATAGTGAGTTATTCACGACCAGGCTGGCGCCGGGTGGGACACCTGACAGTACTATAATTATGAAATCCCTTGCCTATAACCCTCACAGTTAGTGAGTTAGTCAAGACCAGGCTGGCGCCGGTTGGGTCACCTGATAGTAGTGTACTATAACTATAAAATCCATTGCCTATAACCCTTTAGATAGTGAGTTATTCACGACCAGGCTGGCGCCGGGTGGGTCACCTGACAGTACTATAACTATAAAATCCATTGCCTATAACCCCCACAAAGAGTGAATTAGTCAAGACCAGGCTGGCACCGGGTGGGTCACCTGACAGTACTATAACTATAAAATCTATTGCTTATAACCCCCACAGTTAGTGAGTTAGTCAAGACCAGGCTGGCGCCGGGTGGGTCACCTGACAGTACTATAACTATAAAATCCATTGCTTATAACCCTCACAGTTAGTGAGTTAGTCAAGACCAGGCTGGCGCCGGGTGGGTCCCTGATAGTAGTATAACTATAAAATCCCTTCTCTATAACTGTCGTGTCCTCCTTTACAGTGTCGTCCCTGGAGTGAAGAGAGCCGACACCCACATTATAATATTTTTTCCCTTCTCAATATTCTGGAGAATCCACCAGCTTCCGTCCAACACACTCCATCAGCCTATGGACACCTCTTCCTATCACTCTCTCACTGTCGTACTATGCCCCCTTCTCATACTTCCCCAACGCAACATACTCAACAACTCTTGCTTCTAGAAATTAATAAAGATTAATTTATTAAAATAAAAGTGTAACGTGTATGAGACGTGTATGCGAAGAAAATGTGTGACGTGTTCTATAAAGTGTGTAGACTCTGTCTCTCAGACATCAACTCAGTCAGCTGATCACAGCAAAGATAGACCACAGCACGTTACGTCAGAACAAGTACGTCTCACCCGTTGCCGGAACCATCTTGCCGGATAATGCTTTGCCTCTGTAGACCTCTGGTAATCCAATTTCATGAACATCCGAAATAGACACCGGTGGTATTAACAGTTAATCATGGACCGGTTGCACTCTACACCATGTCCGTTCCTAATGTTCCTAAACAAACTGCACAAGTCTTTTGCAGTGTGTACGCAGTTAGTTAGTTAGATAGTTAGTCGACAGATCATCCTCGTTGCACATCGAACCATTCAGTCCATAAGTGCTAATTTCTAATGTTAATTGTTACTGTACTAACACTAGGTACTCTTAGCCGGTTCTCGGTTCGTTACTACTGTTTAATGCTGTGTGGTGCATCAGTATGCATCACTCTCTTTGATGAATCAATTTCCTTCTAGCGTAAGTTACGTTCTGTATGCAACTCTAGTGACTCTTGAACTGGTGTTCTTCCCTTTTGGATTTGATTTTTTCCCAAAAACTTGTTGAGTTTCCTTGGATCTGGTAGGGAACCTAGGATAGAAACAACACATCTGGTGATAGTACTAGTCACTGATCCTTTCGGCTGAGTGTAAGCCTATCACCTTGCTTAATGATCTTTAGCTAACTAGAATTAGTCATAGAGCAGATTAGCTACCCACCTAGAGTCGAATCAGGCGATGACAAAGAAAAAATATCAGCAAACAGAATGCGGAACCCCGCCCACCAGGGACACCTACTGGAAGATCCCAATTATCCCTCATTACTCAATTCTCAACTAGTAAAGCTTATCAACACTTCACTAATCTATTCTAGCTAACAGAGCCAAGTATCACTTCACTACTCTAGCTAGTTTCCACTAACAGTGCTAATCATCACACTATAGTTTAACAAGGCCACAGTCTATAGTAATTATAACGAATATATTATAATAAGTTATACCTTAAATGGCACTACTGCAGTCCTATAAATCATATCTACATCTGCCATATAGGCACGTGTAAAATTAAGTCACTAATTAACACACGGTAGATATTATTTCCACTGGCACTGCAGTGCCCTGCACTCTGTCTAGAGCATTATTCAAGTCCACCCTAGTTGATCTCAACTCGAGTTTATATGGCAAACTACCAAAGTTGTCCACGTGACGTTATCCTTTACTCCCCCACACAGGTGGCACAGTGGCAAATCATCCCCTGTCAAGAACTATTTTCCTGGTTTAAATCCTGTCAAAGTTGTCAGTAATTGCCTAGATTCTCAAAACAAGCCAGCTAGTTTATGTAAACTCCCAACAAAGAGTTTCGATACCAAGCTGCCAATCATCGTGATGTTCCGGAAACCAAGAATTGACAGATGCACTGTTTTCCGTACTAGGTACTTCCGTTTTACATCTGCCCCTGTGATCTCACGGCTTCCATCTGCATTCAAATGTTGACAAACTTGTCACTCTTCTGTTCCGTGGTGACAATCCCAGCAGCCATTTCCGTCTGATGTCCGGCAGTATAGATGACAAACGGAACCATTCCATATCCTTCTCCCTCACCACCAAATGTGTTTATGGGCTGACACGATGTAACCTGTACAACTGTGTTTACTCTGTTAGTACAAATAGATGTCGCTGGTCGATCGTCCGCTTAATCCGAAAATCCTCTGTAATAATCAACCGGATAAACACACGGTTTCATTTTGTGACATAGGCCCCCTCCTAAGAGAGTAGTCCATCTCACTCTTCTCCACCGTGAGTTTAATCCAGATGATTCATTCTTCTTCTTCAGGAGCTGGGTGTCTTGACAAGAAATCCGCTCCAACATTTTCCTTCCCAGGAATGTACTCTACTGTGAAATTATACGGTTGAAGTAACAACGACCACCGCATCAAACGTGCGTTGAGCTTCTGAGAAGTAGCCAGGAACATCAGGGGCTGATGATCCGACTGGACCCGAAACTTAACTCCATACAAATATGGCTGAAATTTTTGCACTGCCCATACGAGGGACAAGCATTCTCTCTCGACGGTTGAATAATTCCTCTCCGCCTGTAGAAGTTTCTTACTTGCGTATGCCACAGGTTTCAAAACCGAAGCATCGTCTTTTCCTTCCTGTAACAAAGCGGCTCCAATTCCAATCGCACTCGCATCCGTTCTCAACACAAATGGTTTGGAAAGGTCAGGGAGCTGTAATACAGGTTTGCTGACCAAGGCCTCCTTTAATTGACTATAGGCATTCTCACATTCTGGTGTCCAAATGATTTGATCCGGTAATCCCTTTTTCAAGGTTTCCGTCAACGGAGCTCCCAGTTCCGTGAAATGTGGGATAAATTTGTGGTAGAACCCACACAACGAGAGAAAAGATCGCACATCCTTCTTCGTTTTTGGCCTTGGTGCATTTCTGATTTTCTCCAGGTTCTTCTCTTCTGGAACAATGTGTCCTGGAGTGATGGTGTGACCTAGAAATTCCAGAGTCTGGTAACCAATCATGCACTTGGTTGGACGAGCAGTAAGCCCTGCTTCCTTGAGCCTATTAAACACTCTCTCCAAGGATTGTAAGTGGTCATCCAAGCTGTCACTGGAAATCAGAATATCATCCATGAATGAGATGATGGATGGATCCTGTAACGGATCTAGTAAAGTCCTCATCATGCGTGTAAACACACTAGGTGCATTGCTGAGTCCAAAGGGCATGACCTTGAATTCGTAGTGTCCACTGGGTGTACTGAAAGCTAACAGTGGTCGAATCTCCGGTTTGACTGGTATCTGATAGTACCCCCGACTCAGATCCACCTTTGAAAAGTACCGAGCCTTATGGAGCCTAGCGAATAACTGAGTTGGATTCGGCAAAGGTTCCACCTGAAACTGTGTATGACTGTTCAGAAGTCGGTAATCTATACACAACCTGTGTTCTCCACTTGGTTTGCGTAACAAAACTACCCCCGCATTGTATGGGGATGTGGATGGTGCAATCACGTCATCCTCCAGCAATTTTTGTATTTCCCCCTCCAGGGCCTTTTCTTTAGAGAATGGCACTGGGTAAACCTTTTGGCGAACAGGCTCCTGTGTGGTCAAAGTCATCTCGAACTCAACCAACCTCGTTCGTCCTGGTTTATCAGTCAGTATCTCCTTATGAGACTTGAGAACCTGGGTTATCTTTTCCCTCTCCTGTGAGGTCAGATCAGGGTTCACTTGTACATCCCTATAGGTTTCCTGGTGTACCAAGGGATATTCCCTGCCCTCGTTGGTTCCCACTTCTGTCTCCACTGCAACTGCCATTGCCATGAGGTGAGCTGCCTTGTCTCCGGGTCTCTCTTCGTATTTCCGCAAGAGATTGATATGGAAAATCTTCGACTTTCCCCGGATCCGGATTTGATAGTTGGTTCTGGATATCACCCTTTCCACGGGAAATGGTCCTTGCCAACCTATCTCCAGTTTGTTGTTTCCCGTTGGGAGTAGCAACAAGACTTTATCTCCCACCTCTAGAGATCTTTCTTTAGACCTACGGTTGTAGTAAGCCGCATGTCTTTTCCTGGCCTTTTTCAAGTTTTGATTTGCCAGAGTCCATCCCTTGTGGAGTTTTTCTTTCAGTTCCTCCACGTATTGATAGGATGAGATCACTTCTTCTGACGTCCCCTCTTCAGTCCAACTCCTCAACATGGCTTCCAACGGTCCTTTGATTGGACGACCAAACAGCAACGTAGCGGGTGGTAGTCCTGTTGAGCCATGAGGAACTTCCCGATAGGCAAAGAGTGCTGCTGGGATATATTCATCCCACCTATCAGGCTTTTCCTGCGCTAGTTTCCTGAGCATTGTCATCAACGTGCCGTTGAAACGCTCCACTTGTCCATTGGCTTGAGGGTGGTAAGGGCTGGTATGTATGTGGTTAGAGTGAAACACCCTAAATACCTCCTCCATGAGTTTTCCACAAAACTGAGATCCATTGTCCGTCAGAATTTGATCCGGAAAGCCTAATCTGGTAAAGGCCTCCATCAGTGCGTCCGCCACTCTTTTCGAGTCAATCGTGGTCAACGGTATGGCTTCACCCCACATTGTACAGCAATCCACCATTGTGAGTATATACATGTTCCTCTTCCTAGTCCTGGGAAGTGGACCCACGATATCGATGGCTACCCTCTCGAAAGGAGAGTTCATGATGGGCATCTCACCCAACACCACCGGTGCTGTCCAGTGTTTCGGTGCCACCCTCTGGCACTCAGGGCAGGACTTCACATACCGACGCACATCATCTGTCATTCCCGGCCAATAGTAGTGGCAGGAAATCCGCTGCATGGTGGCGGCAATACCCATGTGTCCACTAAAGGAGATGGTATGCCCCATATGAAGAATCTGGGACCGGTGAGCTTTCGGGACGACCAACTGACCGTATAGGTTGTCTCCCCTTCCTGCTCTCCTGTAGAGTATCCTATTCTTCATGTAGTACTGCCCCCGTCCTGGTGGATCAGCACTTTTCTGCAGCTTTTTGTAGCAAGGACGTAAAGTATCATCCTCACTCTGGGCAGTTCGTAGCTCCCCCGGCATTGGGTTAGTCACAATTGCGTCTGCCTCTTCCGTTTTTGTCTGAGAGCGAGTCTGCATTGCTCCCATCTGAATTGGCTCCCTGGGCATTCCCAGAAAGACATACCGGCAACCTAGGATGACTGGGAAAATGGGATCGGTCAATACAGCGGCCTTGATGGTGCCGGTGACGTACCTTGACCGAATCTCCACATTAGCAATGGGCAACTTCATGACTACAGCACTCTTCTGTGCAGGCTGTATATCCAAGGTTTCACCTGTGAATTGTTCTGGATGTACCAGATCCGCAGAAATCACGGCCTCCCCGTCCAGTCCTGTGTCGTATAAACACTCCACTTGACGACCGTTAACCTCTACCAATTCCACTACAGGTGGTTTTTCCTGGTCTGGAGTCTCTTCCTCGGCCTCGACCTGTTCGGTGGGCTCCACCTTAGGTTTTCCTGAGCACACGACGAATTGAGTGTCTCCTGACTTTCCCCTGCAGTCAATAGCATTGTGCGTGTTTGACTTGCATTGGTTGCACCATTTCCCTGTCCTAGATTTTCTATTGTCGGACTTGAGTGAGCTCTCCTGGTGGCGAGCTTCCTTGTTGACCTTGGCATTTTCCGTGACAACCTCCTTGGAAGTCACTTGACATGCTGCGAAGTGAGGGTTCTTAGCCTTCGATTTGCAGTCCCTCGTATTGTGAGAGGGTGACTTACAAATTGAACACCACTTCTCCGACCACGGTCGTTTTGGTGTAGAGCTTGAAGTGCTCTTGCTTCCCTCCTTCTTCTTCTCTGAACTATCCTCTGATTTTTGCACATAAGGTTCCCACTTTTTTGTTCCTGAGTTTTTGGTTTTCTTCTTGTCATGTTTCTCTTGACTTTTGGTGTTGGTGGAAAGGTTTTCCCCTGCCTCCCCATGTACCTCGACGAACCGTTCTGCTAATTTATTCACGAGGTCAATACGTTCCGCTCCTTGTTCTCCCAGGAACGTCCTGAGAGGTTTAGACATTTGCTTCTTCAGCTGGTCGACCACCATGAGCTCTTCCAGACTCTCATAGTCATGTGCGAACCCAGCCAAATCCATCCACTTATGGAGATAAGATTTAAGACGCAAACTGTAGGCGGCAAACAACTCCCCCGGTTCTCGTTTCGCTGCTCGAAATTTTTTCCGGTAGGTATGTGACGTAACCTCGAATCGTTTCAGCAGAGCCGTCTTTAACTCGTCATAATTGTTCTCATGTCCTGGTGGCAGGCGAGTATAAACCTCGTAACCGGTCCCGCGTAATCCCTGGGATAGCTTAAGATTCCATTTGTTACGCTCCAAACCCATAGCAACTGACATAGCCTCGAAGCGTTGAAGGTATTGATCAATCTTCTCTTTGTCCTCCTCGTAGACCGCTAAAGGAAACTTCATAGCATGGTACCCATGTCCACCTACTGGTGTTGATCCTGGGATGGAGGAACCTCCAACTGCTCCCTCAGTTTCTCCATTAGATTGACTCTTGAACTCGAGTTCCCTCATCCGGTACTCGTGCTCCCTCTTCTGTGCTTCTTGTTCAGCTTCTAATTTCCTAGCTGCTTGTTCAGCTTCAAATTTCCTAGCTGCTTGCTCAGCTTCCAATTTCCTAGCTGCTTGCTCAGCTTCCAATTTCTTAGCTGCTTGCTCAGCTTCCAATTTCTTAGCTGCTTGTTCCAACTCCATCCTTCTCAATTCCAGCTCGGCCTTTCGATCATCCCTTTCTGCTTGACGATACTCTCTCTCCACTTCCTGTATGTAATCCGTTAGAGCAGACCCCGACAGTCCCATGTCTTCCCCCTTTGCCTTTAATTCTAACGTGGTTAGCTTAGGGGTGGCCATTATACAGAGAGGTAAGCTAGCAGGTCTAGTACAATATAACTGCAAATTACTATACAGATATATGAACAAGTACTATAAATCTAAATATTACCACACACAGTACATTCACTCAGTGACAAGAGTAGAATCAGGACCACAGACCTATGCAGACGTGTGAAGTGTGAACAGGTAAGATATTTGTCCTAACCCCTATCCACATTCACTCTAGCTGGATTCTCCAAAATGATATCTCCCTCTTATAACTAAGGATCCCGTGTCAAAAGACCCCGTTGTCAGAAGATCCCCCTGTCAAACGTTCCTGCTTGCAGGAGATCTCGCTGTCCAAGGATTCCGTTTACGGGAGATCCCGCTGTCCAAGGATCCCGTTTACGAGAGATCCCGCTGTCCAAAGATCCCGTTATCGAGCCCCCAATAATGTCGTGTCCTCCTTTACAGTGTCGTCCCTGGAGTGAAGAGAGCCGACACCCACATTATAATATTTTTTCCCTTCTCAATATTCTGGAGAATCCACCAGCTTCCGTCCAACACACTCCATCAGCCTATGGACACCTCTTCCTATCACTCTCTCACTGTCGTACTATGCCCCCTTCTCATACTTCCCCAACGCAACATACTCAACAACTCTTGCTTCTAGAAATTAATAAAGATTAATTTATTAAAATAAAAGTGTAACGTGTATGAGACGTGTATGCGAAGAAAATGTGTGACGTGTTCTATAAAGTGTGTAGACTCTGTCTCTCAGACATCAACTCAGTCAGCTGATCACAGCAAAGATAGACCACAGCACGTTACGTCAGAACAAGTACGTCTCACCCGTTGCCGGAACCATCTTGCCGGATAATGCTTTGCCTCTGTAGACCTCTGGTAATCCAATTTCATGAACATCCGAAATAGACACCGGTGGTATTAACAGTTAATCATGGACCGGTTGCACTCTACACCATGTCCGTTCCTAATGTTCCTAAACAAACTGCACAAGTCTTTTGCAGTGTGTACGCAGTTAGTTAGTTAGTTAGTTAGTCGACAGATCATCCTCGTTGCACATCGAACCATTCAGTCCATAAGTGCTAATTTCTAATGTTAATTGTTACTGTACTAACACTAGGTACTCTTAGCCGGTTCTCGGTTCGTTACTACTGTTTAATGCTGTGTGGTGCATCAGTATGCATCACTCTCTTTGATGAATCAATTTCCTTCTAGCGTAAGTTACGTTCTGTATGCAACTCTAGTGACTCTTGAACTGGTGTTCTTCCCTTTTGGATTTGATTTTTTCCCAAAAACTTGTTGAGTTTCCTTGGATCTGGTAGGGAACCTAGGATAGAAACAACACATCTGGTGATAGTACTAGTCACTGATCCTTTCGGCTGAGTGTAAGCCTATCACCTTGCTTAATGATCTTTAGCTAACTAGAATTAGTCATAGAGCAGATTAGCTACCCACCTAGAGTCGAATCAGGCGATGACAAAGAAAAAATATCAGCAAACAGAATGCGGAACCCCGCCCACCAGGGACACCTACTGGAAGATCCCAATTATCCCTCATTACTCAATTCTCAACTAGTAAAGCTTATCAACACTTCACTAATCTATTCTAGCTAACAGAGCCAAGTATCACTTCACTACTCTAGCTAGTTTCCACTAACAGTGCTAATCATCACACTATAGTTTAACAAGGCCACAGTCTATAGTAATTATAACGAATATATTATAATAAGTTATACCTTAAATGGCACTACTGCAGTCCTATAAATCATATCTACATCTGCCATATAGGCACGTGTAAAATTAAGTCACTAATTAACACACGGTAGATATTATTTCCACTGGCACTGCAGTGCCCTGCACTCTGTCTAGAGCATTATTCAAGTCCACCCTAGTTGATCTCAACTCGAGTTTATATGGCAAACTACCAAAGTTGTCCACGTGACGTTATCCTTTACTCCCCCACACAGGTGGCACAGTGGCAAATCATCCCCTGTCAAGAACTATTTTCCTGGTTTAAATCCTGTCAAAGTTGTCAGTAATTGCCTAGATTCTCAAAACAAGCCAGCTAGTTTATGTAAACTCCCAACAAAGAGTTTCGATACCAAGCTGCCAATCATCGTGATGTTCCGGAAACCAAGAATTGACAGATGCACTGTTTTCCGTACTAGGTACTTCCGTTTTACATCTGCCCCTGTGATCTCACGGCTTCCATCTGCATTCAAATGTTGACAAACTTGTCACTCTTCTGTTCCGTGGTGACAATCCCAGCAGCCATTTCCGTCTGATGTCCGGCAGTATAGATGACAAACGGAACCATTCCATATCCTTCTCCCTCACCACCAAATGTGTTTATGGGCTGACACGATGTAACCTGTACAACTGTGTTTACTCTGTTAGTACAAATAGATGTCGCTGGTCGATCGTCCGCTTAATCCGAAAATCCTCTGTAATAATCAACCGGATAAACACACGGTTTCATTTTGTGACAATAACCTCACAGTTAGTGAGTTGTATGTCCTTTAACAGAACGTTGCAGTCAACCCTAGCATATATTGGCTGGTTGTGATCTACTAGGTAATTTTAGGTCAGTAATTTGTTATTGCTTTCTGAACGACCGACACTTTATACCATGGAAATCAAAGCAAAGCGGGCTGCTTCCAAATCACCAAGGGCTGATTTCGAACCCCCGACTGGGCTGGTCGGGGAATTATGGAACTGCGCGATTCACCATCCCCCAAGCCACAGACGACTTAACATGGAGGGAGCTAAAAGATAGCAAAGGACAGGACGGCCTGTTTCGAGTTGGTTCAAGGCTTATGCTTAACTGTGGGATAAAGTTACATTAGTTACATATCCTTTACAGGACGATGCAGTCAACACCAGCATTTCTGCTGCTGTGATCTCTTGGCAAGTTTACGTTCAGTAGTTTGCCATTGCTTTCTGAACGACCGGCACCCATACCATTTCCTAAAAAACAACACAAGGCGGTCTGCTGTCAAATCGCCCGCAGCTGTGTTTTGAACGCGGATTTGAAAGATTACGAACTGTGTCCGCAACCCCTTCGCCATGGAACCGGCTGTGAGATCAAGGGAAGAAGAAAAAAAAGAAGATGACAGAAGAAGAAGAAAAAGAAGAATAATTAAGAAAGTGACGATGGTCCTAATCTCGGCGTTTTCTGCGACTATCAGTGTGTATATTGTCTGTTGTGAATTGTTTGGAAACTCTTAGTGGGGAGGGGGGGGGGGCTTTGGAAATAACACGAGAAATACAATTCCAGGGTATTGATTGGCGCTCACATAAGTAGAGGAAAGATGTAGAAATTACAGGACACATAAGACAACATAACAATTGAAACCTGTAGATACCACACCGGGATTTGAACCTGTTGCCTCCAAAAGGAAAATGCAAAGAATACCATGAACAGACAGAAAAACTAGTGACCAAGTCCTACAAGAAACAAATGAAACTCGTCAACTGATTAGACGTTGATAGTCAACATTTTTTGGGCATGTTATGAGAAGAAATAAATTGGAGAACTTGGTGACAACTGGTAAGATCGAGTGGAAGACAATAAGGGAAGGCATAGAAGTAAATATCTGGATGGCTTGACCACGTGGCATGGTCGAGACAGGAACACTGAGCTGATCCACGACTCTGGTGATCGAGTGAAATGGCGAATGACCGCCCACGCTTATCGGCATGGCTTGTGATGGATGATGGATGGCCTCCAAAGACGACACGAACAAATGTACTTCAGTGCACGGGCAACTAGTCACTCCTTGTCCATTGATGTCTACTTCTTTTCTTTACTTTTCTGAATGCCGATCAGTATCTGTTAATTTATTTCGCACGCTGGGTCTATTAACAAATAACAACCCTGCACACGTATCAATGACGCAGTTTGAGAACAGGAAACAAAGGAATACCCTGTAAACCGAAATCCACAAATTTTGGTGTTCTTTATCAACATAAGAAGTCAAATGTTATCAAGACAATTACAAATAGTAACTTCATTGTCTCCAGAATTGCTGCAGTTCTGGGAACCACCTTAACGGAAACAGTGTGTGTTTACACTTTCTGGAGCCACAGATATGGGTATGTGTGTTGTTTTGCAAAGTTGCAATCGTGAGAGGAATACCAGTTCCAGTTGGTTAATGAATACTATAGAGACTGATGGCGTGTATTTCCAGTATTAGCAGAAAGCTGTGGTGGTCCTCGTTGGTTCTGATCCTGCTGGCTGTGACTACAACCATCCTGAGCAATGTGGTGATCATGTCACGTCTTGCCATCACTAAGTATAAGCAGAGATCGACTGCATCTCTCCCAGCTGACAGTTCCTATAAACAAGGATTAGTTCATTACTTGCGCACAAACCCCCAAACACCATCTACCACACATATACGAGAATTTACTACAACATCAGCAACAAAAACACTGGCTGATATACGAACAACTTACAGATCTCTAGATGAGATTCATGGAACCGTTGGCTTCTTTTCCAATCAAACTCTGCCGTCCCATCTGCGCTCGGGACTATTACAACCGGGAACTAAAGAAGAAGCTGTAGCACGAAAGCTTATGAGTGTTCGGCGACATAAGATAGTGAACCCCCATCATTACGCCTATCGAATCAACCCCCTGCAGATGTGCACTAACAAGGCTGTGGAGATTGTTCTGTGTGTGGTTTCAGCCGTGAAGAACGTGCAGCTTCGACACAAGTTTCGTTACGCGATCAAGGGTGGGTACGCCGGTATTTGGAATGAGGTCAACAAAGCAGTCCTGCTGTTTTTCCTTGGCTTGCCCAATGGTGGCAACTCTCAAAGTCTGCAAGAAAGTGTAGACAACGAATCGTCTGTGTATGGAGACATTGTACAAGCCACCTATATGGACACGTACAGAAACCTAAGTATTAAAACAGTGTCCATTCTAAAATGGGTTAGTATGTATTGTTCTAATGCCAACTTTGTCATAAAAACGGACGATGATTGTGATGTGAATATCCCACTGATGGTTACAGAACTACGCAAGAAGCAGAAAGAAATTCCTTTGTTTATTTTAGGAAAAGTATCGAGAAAACTGACTCCAGTGCGCCTTGTTAAGAGCAAATGGTATATTCCACGTTCGCTCTATAGAGAAGAGAAGTATCCTACGTTTATGTACGGTGGAAGCCAAGGCTATCCTACTGCAGTAGCCAAATTGTTATACGAGGCATCACTTAGGATTCCACTTTTCTTCCTGGAAGATGTTTACATATCTGGCATGTGTGCCCATATGTTAAATATCCCACGATTCGACAGTCCTGCGTTCTACTTTTCACATTTCCCTCCCCCAAGCGAAACGGAATATTAGCCGAGCTTCAACAAATTCATGAATATCAAAGACACAATACATTTTGAAGTATGGTGTATAATCGTATAATTATACACAATGAGTATCAATGAGCAAGACTTATTTATACGTTTAGGGGAGCATGAAAGACTACTACAGGCGAACTAAGAGTTAAATCTTTACGGACTAAAACAGTGCTTACTGAAGATCACAGGGAATAAAGACAAACGGAAACGTACCGTGCTGTTTCCCGCTAAGAGTAAGAGCATTACATTATCGTGATAGAGGAGACAAGAGAAGTTTGCAACAGTACTGAACATTAGTCGACACGGCTAAAGTACAAAAACAACTGTGATACTATTCTGAACAAAAATGGCATTTGTGTTTATCGGGAATGTGCATGGTCCCCAGGCCTTTTTGAAAATATGAGAAATTTGACATAAGAGGGATCGTCACTGTAGGAGATAACAATAACAATAGATATGATATGCATATGACACAGTACTGATCTCAGATAACTATAAAAATAGATATGATATGCATATGACACAGTAGTTATCTCAGATAACGAGCAGGCATTTAGTGCATGCTGTTATTGTACACAGCGGTAAATGTGACTAGAATTAAAATGTAAGAAAACAGACAATACGGCCATCTCCATGAAAAACAAATATCAAAAATATAACACCCACTTAATTGGAACATTGATAAACAAGTACATCGGTATAACTATCTGGGAACAGCCTTAACACCTGACGTAAAATGCCTTGTAACGATTAGAAAAATAATCGTCTCAAGAAAAGTTATATCGCCGAAAACATTCTTGTCAATTACAGTGATAAACAAACACAGAGGGTTAATGTGCATGTAGAACCCACACTATACATCTTTAGTCGTCAGCCTGAAAATATTTAAAGAAAGCTGCAAATCAACTTGAAGTTGTTGAAACGCCAGAGAGTTTGTCCTCAAATTTAACGGGTGGAAGAATGTGTTTTTTGTTGTGCATATATTGGACACCTGGTGTAGCAAATGTTTAGCCGTCATATTACCAATGTGGTGGTTATATTCATCAGTATCTCCTATCTTAGGTTTATTGAACAAGTGGTATTTCAGTCTGTTATCTGTACATTTCATAAACATGACAGAGTCGAGAATCAGTTGCTTCGTGAGGCAGATATGAGTAAGATGGGGGGGGGGGGGGGAGCTGAAATAGACGTTGTTGGCCGAGGCTCTGTGCTCAATGATGAGTTATAAGACAGGCTATGAAGAACAGATGAACAAATATCTGAGCATGTGAACTTTAATATTTTTTTTTTTAATTCTTAGAATAGCGTGGGCTAAGAGAACGAAAAATATAAACATTCTACAAGATGTGAACTGGCAGAAAACTGGCTCATAGATTGCATCCCTTGGGGAAACTGAAAAACTGAGTAGTTTAGAAAGAACAAAGATGAAAGGCGTGATTCCTGGAAAAAGAGACAGGCGTCGACTAACATTAAGGAGGGCACAAGACACAGAAACACTGGACATTATAAAACATGAACCAGCGGAATTGGCAATGGACCGAGAGTCTTTCCTGTGGGCCGTGATGGGGGAAATCTTCTAATGATGTTGATGTTGATGAACCATAACTTTATATTTCCGCGACATAAACCTGATAACAGCGGGGAAACAAATATTAAGAAAGCGTATATGAAACGAAAAGATATTTATTTAAAACATCTGGAATAATTGTTTACATCTACGTCTTTTTACAGTTATCATTGATACATTATACCCACACTTCATTTTGACTTTTTATACATGATTATGTTTAGAAATATCATATATCAATGATTCATTACTTCTTACAAATCAGAATTTAAGAACTGTAAATATATATTTAAAAAAAAAAAAAAAAGTTAGGTTTACCACTGTAAATGATTCCTTCATCATCATCATCAAGTGCCGTGCCGGCTGGCGTAGGCGTTCATGGCTCTCCATAGATCTCGGTCTTTGGTTTTCTGGATCAACTCTGGTGCTGATATTCCTCCATGCCACCGTCTCAATCCATCCAGCATCACTTCTCTTGGTCTACCTCTGCCTCTCTTCCCCTCGATCTTTCCAGTTGTTACGATGTTCTCCAATGCCTCTCTTCTCATCACGTGACCGAAGAAAGATGTTTGTCTCTGTCTTATTGTTGTATATAATGTTCTAGTTTCATTAGCCTGTTTCAGGCAGTCGTCGTTAGTTACTCTGGCAGTCCAAGGAATTCGCAACATTCGTCTCAGGAACCACATCTCTGTTGCTTCTAATTTCTTCTTAATTTGTTCATTTACGTTCCAAGATTCACTGCCATACAGCAAAACTGGTTCTACATAGCATTTCAGCACTCTCTTTCTTACATTCAGTGATAGTGACTTATTGCATAAGATACTCTTCATTTTCTGAAAAGCGGCTTTTGCCTGTCCTATTCTACTCCTAATCTCTGTTGTACATCTTCCATCTGATGTTATAAATGCCCCTAGGTATCTAAAATTATCAACTTGGTTAAGGATTTTCCCTTCTATTTCTATGTCACATTTTGGTGTCACCATTTTCTTTGATATTACCATTGTTACTGTTTTCTTGATATTCAAGGAGAGTCCTTTCCTTGCACTCTCTGTTACTACAACGTCTAATAATTGTTGTAGGTCTGTTGAATTATCCGCCACCAATACTGTGTCATCTGCATAGCGTATATTATTTATATTATAACCTCCAACTAGTATTCCTGGCATCTCTTTGATCTCTCTCAAAATTACTTCGCTATACAGGGAGAAAAGATCTGGTGACAAGACACACCCTTGTCGTACTCCTAGCTTTATACGTTCGTAACTACCCTCTTTATTTCCCATTTTAATTGCTGCTACTTGGTTCCAGTAAACATTCTTTATTATTCTTAAATCTTTTCCATCAATGTTGATATCTTCCAACATTTTAATCAGTTCATCATGTTTTACTTTATCAAATGCCTTAGTATAATCTATGAAGCACAAATATATGTCTCTCTGTTTCTCTATTGACCTTTCTATTAGTGTCCGTAATGTATAAATTGCATTGTTTGTGCCCTTTCCTTCCACAAATCCATACTGTTCTTCACTAATTTCCATTTTTATTTTCTTTTTGATTCTTCTCATTATGATTCTGAGTAGAAGCTTAGTGATATGGTTTATAAGGTTAATTGTACGAAAATCTTCACAATCAATTGCTCCTGGTCTTTTTGGTATAGCTATAAATACATATTTCAGCATATCACTGGGTAAATATCCACTGCTGTAAATATCATTCAACATTTTGGTTAATATATCTACTCCAAATTCTCCCAATACTTCTAATTCTTCTATTGTGATTTCATCTGGCCCAGCTGTTTTTCCTTTCTTCATACGTTTCATGGCGTCAGCGACTTCTTCTTTCAGAATAGGTGGACCTTCTAAGTTACTATCTTCTGTTAATTCTCCCCTTTCTCCTTCATATAATTCTCTTATATACTCATTCCACTTCTTCATTATAGCATCTTCCTCTAATATTATCTTTCCTGTTTTTGATTTCAAACACCCTGTATTTATTCTTATTTTTCTTCCTGTAAGCTCACTGATTTTTCTGTGCATATTTTTTGTATCTTTAATGGAATTTAATTCAATTTTTTTGCATTGCTCGTTTAACCAACTTTATTTAGCCTTCCCACATTTATCTTTTATTTCTTTATTTATCTTAGCGTATTCTTTTTTGTCATTTTTACTCTGTTTTCTTTTGTCCATCAGTTTTAAGATATCTTCATTCATCCATTTTTTCTTAGCTATTTTGCCTCTCTCCGGTAATACTTCTTTGCTAGTTTGATGAATGGAGTCCCTTAACATTTCCCATTGTTCATCTATACTCTGTATTTTAGTTATTGCATTGTACCTATTTTTCACAGTCACTCTGTATTGTTCTTGCATTTCTTTATCTATTTTCAGAACCTCTTTATTAAGTCTCATGTTCTTAACCATTTTTTCCCTCTCTTTAATCTTACTTTTATTTGTCCACATAGTGGTACATGATCACTATTACAGTCAGCACCAGGCATTGTCTTTACATTAATTAAAGCATTTCTAAATCTTTTATTAATTATTATGTAGTCAATTTGGTTGCGTATTTTCTTATCAGGGCTTATCCATGTGTACAGTCGTCTTTTATGGTGTTTAAACCATGTGTTTCCAATTATCATCTCATTGATATTTGCCCATTCTATTAGCATTTCCCCTCTTTCATTTCTTGTACCTAAACCATAATTCCCCACTACATCCTCCATTTTTCCCTTTCCTACTTTTGCATTAAAATCACCAAGTATTATTTTTATTTCTTGTGATCCAATTTGAGCCATCGCCATTTCTATTTCGTCGTAAAAGTGTTGTATTTCTTCATCACTACTGCTCGCTGTTGGTGCATATACTTGTATAATATTTATGTCTATTGGTTTGCCTTTGATTTTTACCATAATAACTCTATCTGAAATACACCAGTATCCATTAATTGACTTGGCTGTTTTTTCGTCTAATATTATTCCTACACCTTTTTCATGTGTTTTCCCTCCAGAATAAATTATTGTGTGATTGTCAGCTATAATTTTGCCCGATCCCTTCCATCTCATCTCACTAACGCCTAGTATATTCATTTTCATGCCATCCATCTCTCTTAGAACATTGGTCAACTTTCCTAGCTCATTTAATGTCCTAACATTCCATGTTCCTACTCTAAATTTATTTATTTTAGTTATGATTTTGCCATCATTAGCTGGATGACGGTCTGGTGTCACCTGTGGCTCATGACTGTCCCTACCGGACGAGGATGCCCTAAGACAGCCATTAACGTCCTTCACTAACTTTGATTTATGTTTTGCCATGACGTCTTGGGAAGATAATGTGGTGGTTTCCCCTTGCCTTCCACATTCACACGGTGGGCTTTTAACTCTGCCTTTGACAGCCATTTCTGACTGTAAGGACAAGTGAGTGCCCTGCTCTGCTCAGCTGCAGAGTTGTCCACTTATTCCGGTGGATACTCGGTCCCCAGAGCTGTGTTAGCCACACCGTGGTGTGTTTCCATCCTCTACCACGGGGAGGTGCAGTTGGGATTTTCCCTTCATAAAGTTATGGTCTCTGACCAAAACTCTCCAGTACTTTTAGAGGATGATTCCTTAACTTCTATTAATTATACATTTTCATTATAATTTGCATTGCCTCCCTTTATAAATATATTCGTCTCTCTCTCTCTCTCTATATATATATATATATATATATATAGAATGGTATAGAAAACCTAATAGCCTCACCCCAATTGAATAGTGAAAATCATAACTTATATCTTAACATTGCAAAAACAAAGATAATACATATAGATAAAACTACTATGGAGAAAGAAATATATGTTATTGAGGAAAAATTGGAGGTGGTGGAAAATTTTGAATATCTTGGGTCACTGGTTACCAACAACGGTGACACAATGAAAAAAATTAAACGACGACTATCAATTGCTCTTCAAAGACTAAAAATAACTGAATACTATATGGAGCGGGACAGACAGAACTACAAAAATTAGATTTTTTAAGAGCATGCATCTTTCCCATTGCAACATACGCTTGTGAGACCTGGACACTTACTAAACAAGCTGAACAGCGCTTAAATGCATTTGAATATAAATATTATAGAC
The DNA here is from genome assembly GCA_963921405.1 of Cepaea hortensis. Taxonomy (NCBI): domain Eukaryota; kingdom Metazoa; phylum Mollusca; class Gastropoda; order Stylommatophora; family Helicidae; genus Cepaea; species Cepaea hortensis. The sequence continues at coordinate 73,388,753 of OY992882.1, forward strand.
GAGTTCTAAGAATATCTTGGGTAAAGAAAAGCACAAATGCATCCATACTTCAAGCGCTGAATATTGAAGAAGGTTGGCTATTAAGGACGATAAAACAAAGAAAATTGAAATATTTTGGTCACTTGAAACGCCACGAAAGTTTGGAGAGGACAATAATGGAGGGGTATATGCCTGGGAAGAGAGGAAGAGGAAGCTGGGTGCAGGATGTGGCAGATGATCTCCAGATGGGTGTAACGGACGCGGGACATCTTGCTAATGATCGAGAGGTTTTCCAGAAAGTTGTTATGGGAGCGAGGTTCTGCAAAGGACATGCTACTGAATGAATTACAAATATATATATATTTTTTTTTTTTCCGCGTTTTCCATCCTGTTTCAGGATATTGCGGTCAACACCAGCATCTTTCAGCTGTATGTTGATTCCTAGGCTAGATTGCGCTCATCAGCACGCCACGACTTTCTGAGCGACCGGCTCCATACTCTCATAAGTCACTTTTGCGATTCGAACCACTGCTAATTTTCGTCGCGTCACGTGACGAGAGTATTCGGGGTTAGCGGAGAAAGCTGCTAACTCCTCGGCCATGGAGCCGGCCATATATATATATATATATATATATATATATATATATATATATATATATATATATATATATATATATATATATATATATATATATGCCATGCCGATAAGCGTGGGCTGTCATGTTCTGCCATCTCGCTCGATTACCAGAGTCGTGGATCAGCTCCGTGTTTCTGTCTCGACCATGCCATGTGGCCAAGCCATCCAGGTATTTAATTCTTGGTCTTTCCCTTGGTCTCTTCCCTTTGACCTTGCCAGTTGTCACCAAGTTCTCTAATTCATTTCTTCTCATAACATGCCTAAAAAATTTTGACTGTATACATCTAATGTCTCTACTCAGTTTACGATCTTCATTTGTTTCTTGAAGCACATGTTCATTCTCTCTCTCTCTCTATATATATATATATATATAATATATATATATATATATATATATATATATATATATATATATATATATATATATAGAGAGAGAGAGAGAGAGAGAGAGAGAGAGAGAGAGAGAGAGAGAGAGAGAGAGAGAGATCGTTGATGAAGAAATAAAAATGCTTCTGTCGACTGCAACAGTTTCTAGGAAATAACACTGTGTATGTGGCATGATTGTTTTGTTATTTTAGGAATAACAGGAAATTGAGAAGTGTAAGTTATAAAGAAATGAAGCAATATGTTCATTGTGACCTGTCATGCTTCTGTGTAGAGCTATTTGAATGCTCAAAGTTAAAGTGTAGAAATGGCAGCTAAGGTTGTCGCAAATTTGAAGAAAACGTATTAATGTTTTGTGTGAAATTCCATTTGGTAAATTACAGCGTACTAGCTGAAATCAAGGCTATATTGAAACGAAAGCTGGAAACGTCCACCTAATATTATTGTCTGGCATCCTGCCGTCTTGATAGATGGAATTATAGCTCTCAATAGCACAAAGCCTGGGTTGATTTTAGAGACCATGTGTTGCATATACAGTAAGATCCTCTCTCTCTCTCTCTCTCTCTCTCTCTCTCTCTCTCTCTCTGCCTTCCTGCCTAGTTTAATCTAGAGGAAAGGTAACACCAATACGTCTGGAACAAGTCATTTAGTCTGTATGCTGTATTTCCTCACACTAGGGTAAGGCCTGTACCCTCGAAATTGCGCTCTTCCGCCCGAAACCGTTGGCACGATGTGGGGTGTCTGGTTTGATAAGCTCCGCCCACATTCCGCACTTGCAAAAAGCAGGTAGTACCGTCTATTGTCATGTGTTAGCTCAGTCATATCTGACTAAGACCTGATTTTGAAATATTCTTGTAAGTATATACTACAATATCTTAATTACACACTACTTGCTAAAAAGATGTATTAAATCATTGACTATATCATATTTAACGAGAAGTTTGGTTATATACAAATCTATGTGGTGTTGCCTTCTTATGTGGGATTTTCCAGTATTTACATTTAATTTATAGTATGTCCAGAACATAAACTGAGGTAAACTCAAATCAAGATAAGTTATCAACCACTTATCAGTAATAGTGTGATAGGACACACATTGAGAAAACATGAGAATAGTGTCGGTAGATAGGACACACATTGAGAAAACATGAGAATAGTGTTAGTTGATAGGACACACTTTGTGAAAACATGAGAATAGTGTTAGTTGAAAGGACACACATTGTGAAAACATGAGAATAGTGTTAGTAGATAGGACACACATTGAGAACACATGAGAATAGTGTTAGTTGAAAGGACACACATTGTAAAAACAGAATAGTGTCAGTTGAAAGGACACACATTGAGAAAACATGAGAATGGTGTCAGTAGATGGGACACACATTGTGAAAACATGGGAATGGTGTCAGTTGAAAGGACACACACTGTGAAAACATGAGAATGGTGTCAGTTGAAAGGACACACATTGTGAAAACATGAGAATGGTGTCAGTAGATGGGACACACATTGTGAAAACATGAGAATGGTGTCAGTTGAAAGGACACACATTGTGAAAACATGAGAATAGTGTCAGTAGATGGGACACACATTGAGAAAACATGAGAATGGTGTCAGTTGAAAGGACACACATTGTGAAAACATGAGAATAGTGCCAGTAGATGGGACACACATTGTGAAAACATGAGAATGGTGTCAGTTGAAAGGACACACATTGAGAAAACATGAGAATAGTGTCAGAAGATGGGACACACATTGTGAAAACATGAGAATGGTGTCAGTTGAAAGGACGCACATTGTGAAAACATGAGAATGGTATCAGTAGATGGGACACACATTGAGAAAACATGAGAATGGTGTCAGTAGATGGGACACACATTGTGAAAACATGAGAATGGTGTCAGTAGATGGGACACACATTGAGAAAACATGAGAATGGTGTCAGTTGAAAGGACGCACATTGTGAAAACATGAGAATGGTGCCAGTAGATGGGACACACATTGTGAAAACATGAGAATGGTGTCAGTTGAAAGGACACACATTGTGAAAACATGAGAATGGTGCCAGTAGATGGGACACACATTGTGAAAACATGAGAATAGTGTCAGAAGATGGGACACACATTGTGAAAACATGAGAATAGTGTCAGTAGATGGGACACACATTGTGAAAACATGAGAATAGTGCCAGTAGATGGGACACACATTGTGAAAACATGAGAATGGTGCCAGTAGATGGGACACACATTGTTAAAACATGAGAATGGTGTCAGTTGAAAGGACACACGTTGTGAAAACATGAGAATAGTGCAAGTAGATGGGACACACATTGTGAAAACATGAGAATGGTGTCAGTTGAAAGGACACACATTGAGAAAACATGAGAATAGTGTCAGAAGATGGGACACACATTGTGAAAACATGAGAATAGTGTCAGTAGATGGGACACACATTGAGAAAACATGAGAATGGTGTCAGTTGAAAGGACACACATTGAGAAAACATGAGAATAGTGTCAGAAGATGGGACACACATTGTGAAAACATGAGAATGGTGTCAGTTGAAAGGACACACATTGTGAAAACATGAGAATGGTGTCAGTAGATGGGACACACATTGTGAAAACATGAGAATGGTGTCAGTTGAAAGGACACACATTGTGAAAACATGAGAATAGTGCCAGTAGATGGGACACACATTGTGAAAACATGAGAATGGTGTCAGTTGAAAGGACACACATTGTGAAAACATGAGAATGGTGTCAGTAGATGGGACACACATTGTGAAAACATGAGAATGGTGTCAGTTGAAAGGACACACATTGTGAAAACATGAGAATAGTGCCAGTAGATGGGACACACATTGAGAAAACACGAGAATGGTGTCAGTTGAAAGGACACACATTGTGAAAACATGAGAATAGTGTTAGTTGAAAGGACACACATTGTGAAAACATGATAATAATGCCAGTAGATGGGACACACATTGTGAAAACATGAGAATGGTGTCAGTTGAAAGGACACACATTGTGAAAACATGAGAATAGTGCCAGTAGATGGGACACACATTGTGAAAACATGAGAATGGTGTCAGTTGAAAGGACACACATTGAGAAAACATGAGAATGGTATCAGTAGATGGGACACACATTGTGAAAACATGAGAATAGTGCCAGTAGATTGGACACACATTGTGAAAACATGAGAATGGTGTCAGTTGAAAGGACACACATTGTGAAAACATGAGAATGGTGTCAGTTGAAAGGACACACATTGTGAAAACATGAGAATAGTGCCAGTAGATGGGACACACATTGTGAAAACATGAGAATGGTGTCAGTTGAAAGGACACACATTGAGAAAACATGAGAATAGTGTCAGAAGATGGGACACACATTGTGAAAACATGAGAATGGTGTCAGTTGAAAGGATGCACATTGTGAAAACATGAGAATGGTGTCAGTAGATGGGACACACATTGAGAAAACATGAGAATGGTGTCAGTAGATAGGACACACATTGTGAAAACATGAGAATGGTGTCAGTAGATGGGACACACATTGAGAAAACATGAGAATGGTGTCAGTTGAAAGGACACACATTGTGAAAACATGAGAATGGTGCCAGTAGATGGGACACACATTGTGAAAACATGAGAATGGTGTCAGTTGAAAGGACACACATTGTGAAAACATGAGAATGGTGCCAGTAGATGGGACACACATTGTGAAAACATGAGAATAGTGTCAGAAGATGGGACACACATTGTGAAAACATGAGAATAGTGTCAGTAGATGGGACACACATTGTGAAAACATGAGAATAGTGTCAGAAGATGGGACACACATTGTGAAAACATGAGAATGGTGCCAGTAGATGGGACACACATTGTGAAAACATGAGAATGGTGCCAGTAGATGGGACACACATTGTTAAAACATGAGAATGGTGTCAGTTGAAAGGACACACATTGAGAAAACATGAGAATAGTGTCAGAAGATGGGACACACATTGTGAAAACATGAGAATGGTGTCAGTTGAAAGGACACACATTGAGAAAACATGAGAATAGTGTCAGAAGATGGGACACACATTGTAAAAACATGAGAATGGTGTCAGTTGAAAGGATGCACATTGTGAAAACATGAGAATGGTGTCAGTAGATGGGACACACATTGTGAAAACATGAGAATGGTGTCAGTTGAAAGGACACACATTGTGAAAACATGAGAATAGTGTCAGTAGATGGGACACACATTGAGAAAACATGAGAATGGTGTCAGTTGAAAGGACACACATTGTGAAAACATGAGAATAGTGTCAGAAGATGGGACACACATTGTGAAAACATGAGAATGGTGTCAGTTGAAAGGACACACATTGTGAAAACATGAGAATAGTGCCAGTAGATGGGACACACATTGTGAAAACATGAGAATGGTGTCAGTTGAAAGGACACACATTGAGAAAACATGAGAATGGTGTCAGTAGATTGGACACACATTGTGAAAACATGAGAATGGTGTCAGTTGAAAGGACACACATTGTGAAAACATGAGAATGGTGTCAGTTGAAAGGACACACATTGTGAAAACATGAGAATAGTGCCAGTAGATGGGACACACATTGTGAAAACATGAGAATGGTGTCAGTTGAAAGGACACACATTGAGAAAACATGAGAATAGTGTCAGAAGATGGGACACACATTGTGAAAACATGAGAATGGTGTCAGTTGAAAGGACGCACATTGTGAAAACATGAGAATGGTGTCAGTAGATGGGACACACATTGAGAAAACATGAGAATGGTGTCAGTAGATGGGACACACATTGTGAAAACATGAGAATGGTGTCAGTAGATGGGACACACATTGTGAAAACATGAGAATAGTGCCAGTAGATGGGACACACATTGTGAAAACATGAGAATGGTGTCAGTTGAAAGGACACACATTGAGAAAACATGAGAATAGTGTCAGAAGATGGGACACACATTGTGAAAACATGAGAATGGTGTCAGTTGAAAGGACACACATTGTGAAAACATGAGAATGGTGCCAGTAGATGGGACACACATTGTGAAAACATGAGAATAGTGCCAGTAGATGGGACAAACATTGTGAAAACATGAGAATTGTGTCAGTTGAAAGCACACACATTGTGAAAACATGAGAATGGTGTCAGTTGAAAGGACACACATTGTGAAAACATGAGAATGGTGTCAGTTGAAAGGACACACATTGTGAAAACATGAGAATGGTGTCAGTTGAAAGGACAGACATTGAGAAAACATGAGAATAGTGCCAGTAGATTGGACACACATTGTGAAAACATGAGAATGGTGTCAGTTGAAAGGACACACATTGTGAAAACATGAGAATAGTGCCAGTAGATGGGACACACATTGTGAAAACATGAGAATGGTGTCAGTTGAAAGGACACACATTGTGAAAACATGAGAATAGTGCCAGTAGATGGGACACACATTGAGAAAACATGAGAATAGTGTCAGAAGATGGGACACACATTGTGAAAACATGAGAATAGTGTCAGTAGATGGGACACACATTGAGAAAACATGAGAATGGTGCCAGTAGATGGGACACACATTGTGAAAACATGAGAATGGTGTCAGTAGATTGGACACACATTGAGAAAACATGAGAATGGTGTTAGTTGAAAGAACACACATTGTGAAAACATGAGAATAGTGCCAGTAGATGGGACACACATTGAGAAAACATGAGAATGGTGTCAGTTGAAAGGACACACATTGTGAAAACATGAGAATAGTGTCAGTAGATGGGACACACATTGTGAAAACATGAGAATAGTGTCAGTTGAAAGGACACACATTGTGAAAACATGAGAATTGTGCCAGTAGATGGGACACACATTGAGAAAACATGAGAATAGTGTCAGAAGATGGGACACACATTGTGAAAACATGAGAATAGTGTCAGTAGATGGGACACACATTGAGAAAACATGAGAATGGTGCCAGTAGATGGGACACACATTGTGAAAACATGAGAATGGTGTCAGTTGAAAGGATGCACATTGTGAAAACATGAGAATGGTGTCAGTAGATGGGACACACATTGTGAAAACATGAGAATGGTGTCAGTTGAAAGGACACACATTGTGAAAACATGAGAATAGTGCCAGTAGATGGGACACACATTGAGAAAACACGAGAATGGTGTCAGTTGAAAGGACACACATTGTGAAAACATGAGAATAGTGTTAGTTGAAAGGACACACATTGTGAAAACATGAGAATAATGCCAGTAGATGGGACACACATTGTGAAAACATGAGAATGGTATCAGTTGAAAGGACACACATTGTGAAAACATGAGAATAGTGCCAGTAGATGGGACACACATTGTGAAAACATGAGAATGGTGTCAGTTGAAAGGACACACATTGAGAAAACATGAGAATGGTATCAGTAGATGGGACACACATTGTGAAAACATGAGAATAGTGCCAGTAGATTGGACACACATTGTGAAAACATGAGAATGGTGTCAGTTGAAAGGACACACATTGTGAAAACATGAGAATGGTGTCAGTTGAAAGGACACACATTGTGAAAACATGAGAATATTGCCAGTAGATGGGACACACATTGTGAAAACATGAGAATGGTGTCAGTTGAAAGGACACACATTGAGAAAACATGAGAATAGTGTCAGAAGATGGGACACACATTGTGAAAACATGAGAATGGTGTCAGTTGAAAGGATGCACATTGTGAAAACATGAGAATGGTGTCAGTAGATGGGACACACATTGAGAAAACATGAGAATGGTGTCAGTAGATGGGACACACATTGTGAAAACATGAGAATGGTGTCAGTAGATGGGACACACATTGAGAAAACATGAGAATGGTGTCAGTTGAAAGGACACACATTGTGAAAACATGAGAATGGTGCCAGTAGATGGGACACACATTGTGAAAACATGAGAATGGTGTCAGTTGAAAGGACACACATTGTGAAAACATGAGAATGGTGCCAGTAGATGGGACACACATTGTGAAAACATGAGAATAGTGTCAGAAGATGGGACACACATTGTGAAAACATGAGAATAGTGTCAGTAGATTGGACACACATTGTGAAAACATGAGAATAGTGTCAGAAGATGGGACACACATTGTGAAAACATGAGAATGGTGCCAGTAGATGGGACACACATTGTGAAAACATGAGAATGGTGCCAGTAGATGGGACACACATTGTTAAAACATGAGAATGGTGTCAGTTGAAAGGACACACGTTGTGAAAACATGAGAATAGTGCAAGTAGATGGGACACACATTGTGAAAACATGAGAATGGTGTCAGTTGAAAGGACACACATTGAGAAAACATGAGAATAGTGTCAGAAGATGGGACACACATTGTGAAAACATGAGAATGGTGTCAGTTGAAAGGACACACATTGAGAAAACATGAGAATAGTGTCAGAAGATGGGACACACATTGTGAAAACATGAGAATGGTGTCAGTTGAAAGGATGCACATTGTGAAAACATGAGAATGGTGTCAGTAGATGGGACACACATTGAGAAAACATGAGAATGGTGTCAGTTGAAAGGACACACATTGTGAAAACATGAGAATGGTGCCAGTAGATGGGACACACATTGTGAAAACATGAGAATGGTGTCAGTTGAAAGGACACACATTGTGAAAACATGAGACTGGTGCCAGTAGATGGGACACACATTGTGAAAACATGAGAATAGTGTCAGAAGATGGGACACACATTGTGAAAACATGAGAATAGTGTCAGTAGATGGGACACACATTGTGAAAACATGAGAATAGTGTCAGAAGATGGGACACACATTGTGAAAACATGAGAATAGTGTCAGAAGATGGGACACACATTGTGAAAACATGAGAATAGTGTCAGTAGATGGGACACACATTGAGAAAACATGAGAATGGTGTCAGTTGAAAGGACACACATTGTGAAAACATGAGAATGGTGTCAGTAGATGGGACACACATTGTGAAAACATGAGAATGGTGTCAGTTGAAAGGACACACATTGAGAAAACATGAGAATAGTGTCAGAAGATGGGACACACATTGTGAAAACATGAGAATGGTGCCAGTAGATGGGACACACATTGTGAAAACATGAGAATAGTGTCAGAAGATGGAACACACATTGTGAAAACATGATAATAGTGTCAGTAGATGGGACACACATTGTGAAAACATGAGAATAGCGTCAGATGATGGGACACACATTGTGAAAACATGAGAATGGTGTCAGTTGAAAGGACACACATTGTGAAAACATGAGAATAGTGCCAGTAGATGGGACACACATTGTGAAAACATGAGAATGGTGTCAGTTGAAAGGACACACATTGTGAAAACATGCGAATGGTGTCAGTTGAAAGGACACACATTGAGAAAACATGAGAATAGTGCCAGTAGATGGGACACACATTGTGAAAACAAGAGAATGGTGTCAGTTGAAAGGACACACATTGTGAAAACATGAGAATGATGCCAGTAGATGGGACACACATTGTGAAAACATGAGAATAGTGCCAGTAGATGGGACAAACATTGTGAAAACATGAGAATTGTGTCAGTTGAAAGCACACACATTGTGAAAACATGAGAATGGTGTCAGTTGAAAGGACACACATTGTGAAAACATGAGAATGGTGTCAGTTGAAAGGACACACATTGTGAAAACATGAGAATGGTGTCAGTTGAAAGGACAGACATTGAGAAAACATGAGAATAGTGCCAGTAGATGGGACACACATTGTGAAAACATGAGAATGGTGTCAGTTGAAAGGACACACATTGTGAAAACATGAGAATAGTGCCAGTAGATGGGACACACATTGAGAAAACATGAGAATAGTGTCAGAAGATGGGACACACATTGTGAAAACATGAGAATAGTGTCAGTAGATGGGACACACATTGAGAAAACATGAGAATGGTGCCAGTAGATGGGACACACATTGTGAAAACATGAGAATGGTGTCAGTAGATGGGACACACATTGAGAAAACATGAGAATGGTGTTAGTTGAAAGGACACACATTGTGAAAACATGAGAATAGTGCCAGTAGATGGGACACACATTGAGAAAACATGAGAATGGTGTCAGTTGAAAGGACACACATTGTGAAAACATGAGAATAGTGTCAGTAGATGGGACACACATTGTGAAAACATGAGAATAGTGTCAGTTGAAAGGACACACATTGTGAAAACATGAGAATAGTGTCAGTAGATGGGACACACATTGTAAAAACATGAGAATGGTGTCAGTTGAAAGGACACACATTGTGAAAACATGAGAATAGTGTCAGTATATAGGACCCACATTGTGAAAACATGAGAATGGTGTCAGTTGAAAGGACACACATTGTGAAAACATGAGAATGGTGTCAGTTGAAAGGACACACATTGTGAAAACATGAGAATAGTGTCAGTACATGGGACACACATTGTTAAAACATGAGAATTGTGTCATTTGAAAGGACACACATTGAGAAAACATGAGAATAGTGTCAGTAGATAGGACACACATTGAGAAAACATGAGAATAGTGTCAGTACATGGGACACACATTGTGAAAACATGAGAATGGTGTCAGTTGAAAGGACACACATTGTGAAAACATGAGAATGGTGTCAGTAGATAGGACACACATTGTGAAAACATGAGAATAGTGTCAGAAGATGGGACACACATTGTGAAAACATGAGAATAGTGTCAGAAGATGGGACACACATTGTGAAAACATGAGAATAGTGTCAGAAGATGGGACACACATTGTGAAAACATGAGAATGGTGCCAGTAGATAGGACACACATTGAGAAAACATGAGAATGGTGTCAGTTGAAAGGACACACATTGTGAAAACATGAGAATGGTTTCAGTTGAAAGGACACACATTGAGAAAACATGAGAATAGTGTCAGAAGATAGTTTATAGTAAGTAATCCAGTCTATAGTTAGTAATCCAGTCTATAGTTAGCAATCCAGTCTATAGTTAGTAACCTAGTCTATAGTTAGTAACCCAGTCTATAGTAAGTAACCCAGTCTATAGTTAGTAACCCAGTCTATAGTAAGTATCCCAGTCTATAGTATGTAATCCAGTCTATAGTTATTAACCCAGTCTATAGTAAGTAATCCAGTCTATAGTAAATAATCCAGTCTATAGTTAGTAACCCTGTCTATAGTTAGTAACCCAGTAAGTAACCCAGTCTATAGTAAGTAATCCAGTCTATAATTAGTAGTCCAGTCTATAGTTAGTAACCCAGTATATAGTTAGTAACGTAGTCTATAGTAAGTAATCCAGTCTATAGTTGGTAACCCAGTAAGTAACCCAGTCTATAGTTAGTAACCCAGTAAGTAACCCAGTCTATAATTAGTAACCCAGTATATAGTAAGTAATCCGGTCTATAGTTAGTAATCCAGTCTATAGTTAGTAACCCAGTCTATAGTTAGTAATCCAGTCTATAGTTAGTAACCCAGTAAGTAACCCAGTCTATAGTTAGTAACCCAGTAAGTAACCCAGTCTATAATTAGTAACCCAGTATATAGTAAGTAATCCAGTTTATAGTTAGTAACCCAGTATATAGTAAGTAATCCAGTCTATAGTTAGTAATCCAATTTATAGTTAGTAACCCAGTAAGTAACCCAGTCTATAGTAAGTAATCCATTCTATAGTTAATAATCCAGTCTATGGTAAGTAACCCAGTCTATAGTTAGTAACCCAGTCTATAGTTAGTAACCCAGTCTATAGTTAGTAATCCAGTCTATATTTATAATGCAGTCTATAGTTAGTAATCCAGTCTATAGTAAGTAACCCAGTCTATAGTAAATAATCCAGTCTATAGTTAGTAATCCAGTCTATAGTTAGTAATCCAGTCTATAGTTAGTAACCCAGTAAGTAATCCAGTCTATAGTTAGAAACCCAGTCTATAGTTAGTAATCCAGTCTATAGTAAGTAATCCAGTCTATAGTTAGTAACCCAGTCTATAGTTAGTAATCCAGTCTATAGTTAGTAACCCAGTAAGTAATCCAGTCTATAGTAAATAATCCAGTCTATAGTTAGTAACTCTGTCTATAGTTAGTAACCCAGTAAGTAACCCAGTCTATAGTAAGTAATCCAGTCTATAATTAGTAATCCAGTCTATAGTTAGTAACCCAGTATATAGTTAGTAACGTAGTTTATAGTAAGTAATCCAGTCTATAGTTAGTAACCCAGTAAGTAACCCAGTCTATAATTAGTAACCCAGTATATAGTAAGTAATCCGGTCTATAGTTAGTAATCCAGTCTATAGTTAGTAATCCAGTTTATAGTTAGTAACCCAGTAAGTAACCCAGTCTATAGTTAGTAACCCAGTATATAGTAAGTAATCCAGTCTATAGTTAGTAATCCAGTTTATAGTTAGTAACCCAGTATATAGTAAGTAACCCAGTCTATAGTTAGTAATCCAGTTTATTGTTAGTAACCCAGTAAGTAACCCAGTCTATAATTAGTAACCCAGTATATAGTAAGTAATCCGGTCTATAGTTAGTAATCCAGTCTATAGTTAGTAACCCAGTCTATAGTTAGTAATCCAGTCTATAGTTAGTAACCCAGTAAGTAACCCAGTCTATAGTTAGTAACCCAGTAAGTAACCCAGTCTATAATTAGTAACCCAGTATATAGTAAGTAATCCAGTTTATAGTTAGTAACCCAGTATATAGTAAGTAATCCAGTCTATAGTTAGTAATCCAATTTATAGTTAGTAACCCAGTAAGTAACCCAGTCTATAGTAAGTAATCCATTCTATAGTTAATAATCCAGTCTATGGTAAGTAACCCAGTCTATAGTTAGTAACCCAGTCTATAGTTAGTAACCCAGTCTATAGTTAGTAATCCAGTCTATATTTATAATGCAGTCTATAGTTAGTAATCCAGTCTATAGTAAGTAACCCAGTCTATAGTAAATAATCCAGTCTATAGTTAGTAATCCAGTCTATAGTTAGTAATCCAGTCTATAGTTAGTAACCCAGTAAGTAATCCAGTCTATAGTTAGAAACCCAGTCTATAGTTAGTAATCCAGTCTATAGTAAGTAATCCAGTCTATAGTTAGTAACCCAGTCTATAGTTAGTAATCCAGTCTATAGTTAGTAACCCAGTCTATAGTTAGTAACCCAGTCTATAGTAAGTAATCCAGTCTATAGTAAGTAATCCAGTCTATAGTTAGTAATCCAGTCTATAGTTAGTAACCCAGTAAGTAACCCAATCTATAGTAAGTGATCCAGTCTATAGTTAATAATGCAGTCTATAGTAAGTAATCCAGTCTATAGTAAGTAATCCAGTATATAGTAAGTAACCCAGTCTATAGTTAGTAATCCAGTCTATAGTAAGTAATCCAGTCTATAGTAACTAATCCAGTCTATATTTAGTAATCCAGTCTATAATAAGTAAAGTTGACAACCTGCGTCCATGTAGCAGTCCTCTACTTATTTCAAGCACCTGTTAGCTTTACCTCATGAAGAACTCTGCATATCGCGTCTCTACATGTTGTTTTCGTTAAGTTTATGATCTTCAGTGGGATCCCATAGTGCCTCATCAACTTCTGAAGAGATTCCTTATCAATACTGTCAGTTGTCCTGTAACAGCTTCCAAATGGATTAGCCACTTCACTACAATGCTTTTCCCTGTTATGTATAATATGGTTAGCTTGTCATTGCAGGATCTGTTTGGTCTGAAGCCTGACCGCTCATCCCTTGGTTGTTTGTCAGTGGCATGTCTGGTTTTCTCCAGAATGATTGTGCTTAATATTTTCCTTGTATAATTGCAGGGCCCCATTAGAGGCACTTGACTTTGTATCCTCGTTAGTCGGCTGGTATTTCTCCGGTCTCCCAGTGGGTTAAATAATGTGTGAGTAATTATGTTCCGGTGTTAATGTTGATTTTAACATCCTCTGCGATGATACCATCTGTACCCGCAACTTTCCAATCCTTTATAAACAAGATAACTTTATCAATATCTTCTTTAATAGGTTTCTCGCAGTTATATTCTGCTCCAATTCTGCGGGTTGGACATCTGAAGGGTATTTTTGCATTGATCTATTCAGAAGTTGCTCAAAGTGTTCAGCCAATCTGTTCTTTGATTTTTAACGTTGCCAAGAACTTTCCCATTACTATTTTTGATCAGTCAACTTGATTATATTTTCCTGCTACTTTCTATGTGGTGTGCGGGTCAATGAACAGACGGATATATTTGCTGCTGCTGCTCATCGTCCTCCTCATTCTCATCTGGGCTTTCAAATATTTTACTGTCATACGTCGGGGTGCCCCACCGGCTAGATGAATGTATTTATTCACTGGCGAGCAACCCCAGATAGTCAGAAACTGACTAGGGACAAAATCTATATGGCTGAACTACAGATTGAGCCCTTGAATATCCAACGTACAGTTCCTAGTGGCTCGTTACAAAATGAAATGAACTGTGCTGAATATTCGCCAAGGAACAGGAAAGAGAAGTTTAGCTGAGATAGATGTTTAAGTCTAAATATATGAATATAGACGACTATTCTCAGTACAGGTTTTTCTCCCTGACTACTCCCTTCCTTGGTGTGTAAGTGAACCCCCACCAATGTACACACACAACACGTATGCACAATTGGAATTAAAAGATAACGACAGAACTATGAGTTACAATACTACAACATTTATTTACTACTCATAATCATAGACATCTGATGGTTCAAGATGAGGATGATAAAATCATATAACATATTGTGATGAGAAACATTACGTAACTTTACTTGTTACTTCATCTATCTGGAACTGTGGTCCAGATCCCCACTCTCCAGTAGACTCAACAAAAGAACAGCTTGCCGGTATTCTAACGTCTGCCAGTCCTGGCTCTACCTAGTCATAACTCGTTCTTGAGATCTATAACATAGGTGCTCCTTGTGAGAGCTTGAAAGAAAGTCAAGAATGTGTTATATCAGTTCTACATCAGCGCAATCCTAATTAAAACATATCATAACACAAACATATACAATGACCAGTCTGGCCAAGTTTATCTTTCAGCTCGACTGCGTTCACCATCCTCCTTCTCCCTACTGTCTTTAGTCTGGGACGGGCTTTTCAATTGTCTCACACGCCTGTAATGATTACATTTCTGCCGCCCCATGTCCATGTCGCTAATGCAGAAATTCTGTGTCGTACAGCCGCTCCGTCCAATGTTAATTTAGCAGCTCACAGGGTCGGTAAGTGTATTATAACAATGCCAGATCATCCGGGCTTGCAAGCCGTGACTAGTAGCTGTGCCAGGTTTCCATGCATTACCGTGGACGCACGCCCACAATACACTGAGAAAGTTTAGCACCATATACCAATTGTGGGTAAGGTCTGTACCATTATACCTCTGCTACAAATGCAATCGACGGTTAGTGTGCCAATGCGCACACCATAATATAACACGTCATATTGATAGGCTTGCATATGACCAATCAATATACCAAACATGAAATACACATAAAACATTAATTAAACTAGACATATTATGATACTTTAACATAATAGCATAATGCACTAGTTAGTTTGTAGGTATACGAAATGAGATGTATATACACAAAAAGAATATGTACGAAGCATATTCCTAGCATCGTATATTCATATGAAATTACACATACATACATCCAACATATCCGTAAACATTATATTACTTCAAGATAGACATCTAATGATACCCACATAATAGCATCAGGCATTATTAATGAGTACTAATATTGTATAGCTACAAAATGAGATATACAACAAGTCTAATTGAAGTTACCACACAGACCAGCTATATTTGCTGAGCTGCCCGGTTTAATCACACTTAGTTACTGCTGTTGTAAGAATTAAATAAATAGTCAGTTGACTATATTCTGTACAACAAATGCACACACCAAAACGAGACTAGTCTGGTTTAGAAAGAGATGGCAAGCATCTGCTACGACACCTCAAGTATATCTAGACAAGACCTGCCTTCCATAAGTTTCTACTTCTCAGAAGAGTAGCACTTACAGCACAATGATATTGAACACAGAACTCAGAAAGAACACTCAAGTAACCTATGACAATGATAGTTCTTGCAATAACCTAGATCAGATATAGACTGAAAATCGGTCCATCCATCTAAGAAACTAAGAGAATTACTAAGGGACTAGTTACTAAGAAATAATTCCTAGAAGCCAACAAAAAAAAATCATGCATATGACTACAGACATTGAGATAGTTCCTACCTGTTCTGAAGTCACACTTAATCTAACGTAAAACAGGCTAGGGACCCTTATTTAAGCTGAGTCAAGCAGACAGTATTTGAGACACTATTATCTCTTTGGCATTCCCGTCATAAATTCTTCTTATCTCCTCCTGACAGTGATTGCAATTAAATCCAAGTCTGTCCAGTCATAAAAATTCTTTTAACCACTAACCCTCACCATAGTGTCACACCTGGGTGGTTTTGCGTTGCCAGCCCCAGATCAGTTTCACAGTCTTATCAGTGATTTCACACCTTGCAGAGTCTGCCAGTCTCTTGTTTTCTTGTAAACGGGGCTTGTTTACCGCCCTGGGGCCATTATCTCTCCCTGTGTCAATGTTGTTCACGCCTGGGTGGTTTTATTTCACTCACTGGCCCAGTTCATTGTTGATTCAGCATGTCTGGGTCAGCAGTTTCCCAAGGTGTATACTAATTATCTAGTTGCCATTTTACTTGCCATCTGCAAGCTTACGTCATGGCTAGAGGCTTTTTGTGAATAATCTTACCTCACGACTAGATAACCTTGGAGTAGCGTGATTAATTCATTCTTTCTCAATTTGGCCTCTCAACTTTGGAGACCGAGAAAAATATTCTGGGATGTTAAGGCGGCCAATTCGTGACAGAGCTTTCCCCTTAAAAAAAAAGTTTCTGCCAGAAATCTTTTGTCAAAGCACGCCGTACATCCCAGAATAATGCCTAAGCACTCTCCGTTCTGTATCTGCCTAAAGGTTTCCAATATTCCTTGTGGCAATGGGTTGTCCTGCATCTGCATAAAGACGTTCCATTTCCATAACCCAAAGATACTCTGGATAGATCCTTGTACCTGGTTTTCGGCCGGGATTCCATGCAATAGCTTGGTAAAATCCGGTAATTGTCAGAAGGTTGTAATTTTACCCCTCTGGGAAAGATCACAATCAACGGGATTCTTCTACGCCTCTGGGCAGCAATTGTTTTACACCATTCACTCACGTGATTTACTCCTTTCAGCCGAGGATGTACCCGTAGTGAGGTCTTGCATAAGCTGGCCACAGCAAAGCTTGTCTCCGTGATTTTCCTCCGTCCGTTATAGATCCTTAACAGATTCATCAATATCTTCCTTTTGAAAGGAATAATGTTACACATCATGGTCCCATGATATAAATTCAACTGGCGCTTTCCTCCTTCAAAGTTGGGCGTAACAATCTTCCCTCCTCGGTGTCGCGGTTTCTTCCCCTGATAATCAGTTAATGGGCTGAGTTTCTCTACATTAGAGTTTCTTGTAAAAACCGTGCTAGAAATTGGAAATTTAGTGTGCCAAGTTGTCCTGCCTTGAGAAATAACATAGTTACTCCAGGGCGATAAAGTGGTGTTACTTTTGAATAAAGTATCCACAAATAGCTGATCTACTCCTATCAAATCGACCTGACTGAAGGGTAGATTGAGTCCTAAGAATGTTGATTCCAAACCACTCTTGACTTCTGTTACTTCAGGTCCCTGTTGCTGGAATTCCCTGATAACTTCAGCTAATGAGATGATAGGCGTTTCTTCCTCCATCTTGTGCAAAGAATTTTCTTCTTTAGCAACTACAGACAATGTTGTCTGCACAATATCAGAGTCCATATTCTGGCTCCTAACAATTCCCGGTGTTTCCTGAGTCTCCGAACTGGTATGCTCCGAGATAACAACTGGAAATGTTTCCTGGTCTGGATGTTCCTCTCTGGTCGTGCTTTCATGGGCTAAGTCCAGTTGAGGTAACTCCTGTGATGGGCTGGTGTCTACACAATCCATCACACTACGTAAATCATTTGAACTGATGTCTAGTGTCTTTTCCTGAGCTGCAGCCTCAAAGATCACAAGGGGTTCCGGGTCATCCTTCATCCCACTGTCAGTCAAATTTAATCCCACTTCTTCCTCGTCTGGGCTGAAGGGAATAATAAAGTCGGTTACCTTTCGATCTCCGACCTCCTTAAAAGATGTCCTCAGGTCATCTTCCTCTTGAGTTTCACCTCTCGTTGAAGTAAAATGAGATTCCTGGGAGTCTTGTA
This sequence comes from Cepaea hortensis, assembly GCA_963921405.1. Classification (NCBI taxonomy): domain Eukaryota; kingdom Metazoa; phylum Mollusca; class Gastropoda; order Stylommatophora; family Helicidae; genus Cepaea; species Cepaea hortensis. The sequence goes on from OY992882.1 coordinate 73,407,087, forward strand.
CTGGCGGACCAGTTAAACCACTAATCTTGTGGCCCAAACAGTTGTCCTCTAGGTAACTGTTACTAGGTAAATTATCTGAACTGATAATTAGTGACTCTTCCCGCGTTGCAGCAGTGAAATTCACCTGGGATTCTGTTCCTTCCTTCCTCCCTATTTCAGTCAGATGTAATTCCACTTCGTGATTCTGTGACCAGAAGGGAATGTGAGAATCGGCTAGGTCTCCGCCTGCGACCTCATTAAAGGTTGTCTTCAGTTCCTCTTTCTCTCGAGATTCATTTCTCATAGAAGTCAAGTGGTTTTCCTGAAGGTCCTGTACTGTTAAACCACCATTGCCGTGGTACAAACAGTTATCACGTTTGTGACTGTTTGAAGTGCCCTTGGCACGTTTTTTCTTCCCTCTTTTCCGTTTAGGACTGGGTCGAATGAGAACCTGTAGTTCCCGGTCCACTAACTCTGATTCCGCGGTGGTTGGCAACGATGTCCCTTCCTTCCTGGTTGGGTGAACATCCGTATCTCCTACCTTATATTCCGCTAGAACGGTTAGCTTCTCTGCATTGACTACTTCCATATGCTGTTTATTAATCTCTGCTTCTTCAGTTTTGCTACGCTCTTGTGCTCCAAAGAACTCATCATTTTCTTTAAACATAATTTCTTCTTCTTGGTCCCACCATTCTAACTCAGCTGTGATATACATTTCTAGTTGCTCCCCCTTTAAGCCTTTTCTTATGCCCCACCCTTTCGCGGACTCTGCGAAATCTGCGCGCGCCTTCATGTCCTCTTCGGGATTCCGGTAACGTAAGGCCATAATTGCAAAGGACTATATTCCGGTAAGCTCCTATGTATATATCAAAAATCAGATCTAAGCTAGAAAGACAAGAGTTAACTACTGACAGTCTACGCTATCCAATGTGTATAGTTTAGCCTCAGCAGTGAAAGACAACTGAAAATAATATTCAAGTAGTACCTGGCGACAGCAGTGAAGTAAGTGTGAGAGATATGCTACACAGTAATCACCCGTTATATTTACCTAAATAAACATTAAAATGCACTGCATACATGTCAAAATGAACATGGCATATATTAGCATAAAATTGCAAATCAGTCAAGCAGTTAAATCATCAAACACATCAATGTAAATATGATTAAAGTGTTCAATTATCAATAAATGATTAATGGTAACACTAATTGATAATAGTTACAAACAGTTATCAATAAATGATAGATGATGGTAGTTTTCTCATAAGTTCTTATCTGTTATACTTTTGAAAAGTTATATATGTACTCTGAAACTTCCTCAACTAAAAGTAGCTACATTTGATGATAGTCTATTTTGATGACTGAAGATTACAAGAGTTAACTTTGAAAAATCGTTTGTCTAGGGTCTAGTAGAATCACTATGATTACTAGAATCCTGATTCAGGATCGCGGACTGGACCCCAAATCTGTCATACGTCGGGGTGCCCCACCGGCTAGATGAATGTATTTATTCACTGGCGAGCAACCCCAGATAGTCAGAAACTGACTAGGGACAAAATCTATATGGCTGAACTACAGATTGAGCCCTTGAATATCCAACGTACAGTTCCTAGTGGCTCGTTACAAAATGAAATGAACTGTGCTGAATATTCGCCAAGGAACAGGAAAGAGAAGTTTAGCTGAGATAGATGTTTAAGTCTAAATATATGAATATAGACGACTATTCTCAGTACAGGTTTTTCTCCCTGACTACTCCCTTCCTTGGTGTGTAAGTGAACCCCCACCAATGTACACACACAACACGTATGCACAATTGGAATTAAAAGATAACGACAGAACTATGAGTTACAATACTACAACATTTATTTACTACTCATAATCATAGACATCTGATGGTTCAAGATGAGGATGATAAAATCATATAACATATTGTGATGAGAAACATTACGTAACTTTACTTGTTACTTCATCTATCTGGAACTGTGGTCCAGATCCCCACTCTCCAGTAGACTCAACAAAAGAACAGCTTGCCGGTATTCTAACGTCTGCCAGTCCTGGCTCTACCTAGTCATAACTCGTTCTTGAGATCTATAACATAGGTGCTCCTTGTGAGAGCTTGAAAGAAAGTCAAGAATGTGTTATATCAGTTCTACATCAGCGCAATCCTAATTAAAACATATCATAACACAAACATATACAATGACCAGTCTGGCCAAGTTTATCTTTCAGCTCGACTGCGTTCACCATCCTCCTTCTCCCTACTGTCTTTAGTCTGGGACGGGCTTTTCAATTGTCTCACACGCCTGTAATGATTACATTTCTGCCGCCCCATGTCCATGTCGCTAATGCAGAAATTCTGTGTCGTACAGCCGCTCCGTCCAATGTTAGTTTAGCAGCTCACAGGGTCGGTAAGTGTATTATAACAATGCCAGATCATCCGGGCTTGCAAGCCGTGACTAGTAGCTGTGCCAGGTTTCCATGCATTACCGTGGACGCACGCCCACAATACACTGAGAAAGTTTAGCACCATATACCAATTGTGGGTAAGGTCTGTACCATTACACCTCTGCTACAAATGCAATCGACGGTTAGTGTGCCAATGCGCACACCATAATATAACACGTCATATTGATAGGCTTGCATATGACCAATCAATATACCAAACATGAAATACACATAAAACATTAATTAAACTAGACATATTATGATACTTTAACATAATAGCATAATGCACTAGTTAGTTTGTAGGTATACGAAATGAGATGTATATACACAAAAAGAATATGTACGAAGCATATTCCTAGCATCGTATATTCATATGAAATTACACATACATACATCCAACATATCCGTAAACATTATATTACTTCAAGATAGACATCTAATGATACCCACATAATAGCATCAGGCATTATTAATGAGTACTAATATTGTATAGCTACAAAATGAGATATACAACAAGTCTAATTGAAGTTACCACACAGACCAGCTATATTTGCTGAGCTGCCCGGTTTAATCACACTTAGTTACTGCTGTTGTAAGAATTAAATAAATAGTCAGTTGACTATATTCTGTACAACAAATGCACACACCAAAACGAGACTAGTCTGGTTTAGAAAGAGATGGCAAGCATCTGCTACGACACCTCAAGTATATCTAGACAAGACCTGCCTTCCATAAGTTTCTACTTCTCAGAAGAGTAGCACTTACAGCACAATGATATTGAACACAGAACTCAGAAAGAACACTCAAGTAACCTATGACAATGATAGTTCTTGCAATAACCTAGATCAGATATAGACTGAAAATCGGTCCATCCATCTAAGAAACTAAGAGAATTACTAAGGGACTAGTTACTAAGAAATAATTCCTAGAAGCCAACAAAAAAAATCATGCATATGACTACAGACATTGAGATAGTTCCTACCTGTTCTGAAGTCACACTTAATCTAACGTAAAACAGGCTAGGGACCCTTATTTAAGCTGAGTCAAGCAGACAGTATTTGAGACACTATTATCTCTTTGGCATTCCCGTCATAAATTCTTCTTATCTCCTCCTGACAGTGATTGCAATTAAATCCAAGTCTGTCCAGTCATAAAAATTCTTTTAACCACTAACCCTCACCATAGTGTCACACCTGGGTGGTTTTGCGTTGCCAGCCCCAGATCAGTTTCACAGTCTTATCAGTGATTTCACACCTTGCAGAGTCTGCCAGTCTCTTGTTTTCTTGTAAACGGGGCTTGTTTACCGCCCTGGGGCCATTATCTCTCCCTGTGTCAATGTTGTTCACGCCTGGGTGGTTTTATTTCACTCACTGGCCCAGTTCATTGTTGATTCAGCATGTCTGGGTCAGCAGTTTCCCAAGGTGTATACTAATTATCTAGTTGCCATTTTACTTGCCATCTGCAAGCTTACGTCATGGCTAGAGGCTTTTTGTGAATAATCTTACCTCACGACTAGATAACCTTGGAGTAGCGTGATTAATTCATTCTTTCTCAATTTGGCCTCTCAACTTTGGAGACCGAGAAAAATATTCTGATTATATTTTCCTGCTACTTTCTATGTGGTGTGCGGGTCAATGAACAGACGGATATATTTGCTGCTGCTGCTCATCGTCCTCCTCATTCTCATCTGGGCTTTCAAATATTTTACTATTACAAGGATTTAGTGAAGGCTCTCTGGAACCAAGTGGAGAGCACTGCTGAACAGAGTAACCATGTCGGGAGAGACTAACTGAGAACGGAATTAGCATTGGGTTTGGGCGATACCCAGGGCGTAGACAAAAGGTAAGGCTGGCTTTAAATGAGTAAATGTGTCACAGTGGGTTACAGGAGCAAATGCGTAGTCTGTTTGATGATTTTTTTTTTTTAAATAAAGGATATATCTGTGAAGTCATATAATTTCAAAAGGGCCTACTTCTACAGGTCGCATAATGATAATCTAGGCACTATTCACGTAGCACCGGCGTTGATCAGAATATGTGTATACCAGAAGAACATATTCTATATATATGTTGTTGCTGGGCACGTTTCCTAATAGTGCCATTTTCGGCGTTCAGCTGCCTGGGGAGTTTTACCGTGCGCAAGGTGGGCATGAGTGCGTCTAGTTTGTCAGGGACAACTATTCATTTTATTCTCTGTTCCAGGTGAAATTGAACAGTCCTTTTGTTATTGTGTAATACTGTTCATAAACTGGTTTGTACTAGGTCTACTCAAGTTAGAAGCGAACACCCCTAGCTCCGTTGACAGTCAACACTACACCAATTGTCCCTTGGTGACGTACACAGTGATCTTGACAGTGGAGCCACTTCACTACTTGCAAGAGTGTGTGTGTGTGTGTGTGTGTGTGTGTGTGTGTGTGTGTGTGTGTGTGTGTGTGTGTGTGTGTGTGGGTGGGTGAGTGGGTGGGTGGGTGGGTGGGTGGTGCGTGATCAGCAACAGTAGAGAATTTTTTCACAGGTACAGTAGAAGACAATGAGACTGACCGGAAGGAAAGTTCTCCTACTGAAGAACTAGAAGACAAATGGCTCGTATGACTAGGGAGTATGAATACTGGTCCCAGAAGAAGTCTACTATTCTTGGAATGGTACGGGAACTGCAGGTAAAGTTGGCGCTATACACAACAGGTGACAGCAGACTTGGTTATCGAGCGACACGATGATCCTGTGATAAAGAAGGGATCCCCCAAACTTCATTTTGAGCTATGCAGCACAAAGAAGTCGATAAAGATAAAGATTCGACGTTCGTTCTACTCTCACACTTGGATACTAATTACATGTTGGATTATGGAAACAACAACTTCAATTACTTATTTAGCAATAAGCGACAATACCGCTTATCACTGGTTTAATATTTAAGAAGGATAATGAAAGACTCACGCATGATAAAAATATAATTACCAATGTAAGAGAAATAAAATCTACATACTAATTTGGGTTCAAAAGTTCTGTATGTTTTCACACGCCTGTTAATATTAACGTGTCAATAATCACTAGAGATAGGTTTTACTATAGCAAGGTGGTGTGTGTAGCTCCAGAATGGTGGTTGATTACTCTGCTGCAATCAGTGTTTCCCACGGTGAAGCTGGAATGTTCTCCGTCGTCCCTCTGCCGTTCACTCTAGTCACATGCAGTCAGAAAGTCAGATTCACTTCCTTTTGATGTGTTACCACTAGCAAGTGGCTAAGAACTATGGACACCGATAATCTTGGGGTTAGCTTATGATGCTGGTTTGCAACACGTGGTCGATGTTGCTGGTTTGCAACATGTAGTTGATGCTGATGATGTTATGTTCAGGTTCTCATGTTATTTACCAAATCTCTAGTTTCAGAAACAGTCTGTCCTCACTATCACAGTCAGGGCACTTATTCAATTTAATAAAAGTGTGGTATAAATTAAACCACAAGTACTGATTCAGTAATATACATTTAGAATGTCAACTATTCAGACTACAAAATTTGCCCCGACTGTTCGCTGAGATCGCTCGCGGAGGATTGAGACAGGAAGTGGAACTGGGCTTAGCAAGTGGACACTACCGTGGCCATTTGCCAGGTTGTCCTGTGCTCGACCAAAATCTCTCAGCCAAAGGTAGCCCAACGTAAATAATACTAAATATAATGCAAACAAATACTAATCACATTTACACCAAATACTAGCATATGTGCAAGACGATCCAGCTTTGCAAAGGCTTTGGCACAGTGTGTGTGTGGGGGGGAGGGGTGTGTGTGTGGGGGAGGGGTGTGTGTGTGGGGGAGGGTGTGTGTGGGGGGAGGGGTGTGTGTGTGTGTGAGTGTGTGTGTTTTTTTGTTTTTTTTTAAATCATTCTTGCCACAGATACCAGCCATCTCAGAGCCTCAGTGACCGCCTCTGCTTCCATTCTCGAGCTGAATGTTATATTTGATTTAAGCTGCTATAAACTTTTCCCTCCATCCAGCTGTGAAGCAGCAATATCTCACCTCGCAGCACGAAGTTGTCACTTCAAAGTAATGAATCTTCGGATCAATATTAGTTGAACCAGAAACTGTCTGAGACACAATGATGATCGTTGTCAATGGGCCAGGACTGGGGGAGTTGACTTAATTCTTCTTCTCTCGTTCGCTAATTAACTTAATAACTGGAATAGAGTTGCTTAAAGCACTAACTGTTTGAGGCAGAGAGAACTCAGCTACTGCTCCCTAAACAGATGAATGCACTAAGCACTAATATATGTTGAGATAACATTCCGTCACCTTCCCCTTTTTCATAGTTGTGGCCATGGTGTCAAGTACCCTATCTGTTGTTTCATTCTAATTAATATTTTTCTTTCATATACCTCTGTTGCATTCTGCCTTGTTGTGGCCACAACAGTGCGCTTTTCATTGTCAGCATGTGTCTGCGTTTTCGTGTTTTTACTTGCTTGTTGGGGGTTGGGGGGGGGGGGCTGTTCAACCCATACATGCGCTCATCTCCACCCTCTCCACATATTTTACGTGAAAAATCTGCCATGCAGTTCGTGTGTTTTAATGTTTTCCTGTTGTTTAAATCGTCTACTTATCAACGGCTTAACTGCAGTTTTACTTATTTCATTCATGTAAATAATTTTGGTTTTCGCTCCAATATCCACGCAGTCCCTGCCCCTTCTTTTTTCTCTTTCTGTTTGCCTAAACCACTGAGTTTCGTTTCTAGTGAGATCTATCTCCGCCGCTCCTCCCTTCCGTTTCCGCACACCACTCTCCCCCTTCCTGGTCTCTGTTGTTGTTGTCCCAGTCAGCTGACCCAAGGTCAGCGTGGCTATCAGTCTGATGTATACAAGCGATGAGAGTTCCATCCCTTGACCGATGCTAATGACGGGGACACGTCAGCTAAGTTAGTAGGTAACTTGCCTATATTTGGTGCTGACGATCGCCCACTGTTTGATTGTGTTGTTGCAAAGCCGACCAATGCCACTTCTCGTGTTCGTTAATTAACTACAATATGTTAGCGCAGCTCTTGTCAATGCTGTACCCCAAGGTGACAATGAGGGTTTGTGTGTACCATGGAATTATTCGCTATCTACCCTAGAACTTACTGCACGTGTCCACCCATTTCAAGGACACAGATGTGTTCACATAGCGAATAAAGGGGTGAACATTCTGTACATAATAGAGCATATTTTACCCCTAGCTTTTTCAGACAGTTGTTACTTCAGGGTTTAGTCTGTCACAAGCAATTGCCACTTAAAGTGGTCATTATTTGAATATTAAGGAATCGAAATAACAATACAGTGGGACATTAGGAGTTAAGGTAACAATAGGGGCTAAGAGGGACAACGAAACCACTATTTAATTAATTGGTTTCAAGGCTACGGTGGGTTCAAATAGAATGTCTGAGCAGAACTAGTTCATGAATTCCTTTTTTTTTTCATATGGCTATGATATCATCTTACTTTCAAGAAGGGTAGAGAAAAGTTACATAGGAGGATAGGTACATCCCACCACATTTTGTCGATTTCCTCCATTGTTTGCAAACACAAATCTCCCGATGTTTTATACTCGCAAAACCACGAGTGTTATGGTTATATCCCTTAAATAAAATGAACCACTAGATTGTAAATCTCAAACACATTCTCTATATACAGTTGTTTATTCTTAAAATGTCTTTATTAGCAAGAATATTGCATACAAATGTTCACACATGTCAAATTACTAGTCAATGTTTCTCTCAAATAGTCTCCCAAGAAGTGAAGTGTATGAGGGAAAGTCAGCAAGTAAGTTCCATATTTATACCAGGAAGTTTACAGAGAAGTTGGTAGTTTTTAAAGGTGTCATTCGGTGGCAGCATCTTCCATTTGTATGAATTGTTTAGGTAGCAGACTGTTGGTTTTCGAATATGCATGCGCAAAGTAGGTAAAAATAACAACCATAATTTTGGATGTACAAACAGAAGAGAAAAAAAAACATCACGCGTTTCTGTTATACTGTACAGGCGAGGTGGGGAAGGGGGGGGGGGAGACTTCCTTTACAAATACCCGCTTACGGTGATAATTATTAGGCAACCAGACTTGGTCGATCCGTTTAGGATGCAATAGGAAAACTCTGCTAAGGATAAGGATAGGGGAAATGATTCGAGCTGGCAGGCGAGTAACGATAGACACTGTAGCAAAAGTAGCATGATATTCTCTTAGCTTAGCTTACACCATATGCATGACAGTTTAAATTTCCACAAAATTTGCTCAAAATGAGTGCTCGGACAACTGGCCGTGGTTCACAAGATTTACCCATTCGGCATGCCGTTCGTTGTTCAATATAATGGGAGCATTTTTATTTTTTATTTTATTTTTAGAAAGCAGGGTTTCGCCATCAGCAAGAATGTTCATGCTTACCGCGTTTGAGGATTCTCAACGTGGTCCATTAGTCCTTGTCGAGAAGTAGGTTGAGACTGCGGATGCCCCAGTGTACTGTGAAGTTCTGTTGTTGTTTCAGACGGCAACCAGAAGACAACTGGATGTGTATTCTTCCACAACTGTTTTGCATTCCCAACTCGGCCCCGAATGATGTTAACCTGTTGGGCCCACTGCATGATCACTACGGCGGTAAATAATGAGACGATATAGATGTTGATCCTGAAACGCTCATGTCTTTGAGAATGCCAAGCACGTATCTAAGCTGCTGGAGTCGATGGGACAAGTGTATCTATGTTGGTGGTGATTACTTTGAGAAACAAAGGAAACCAGAAGTTCGATCATAAATGGTGGTGAAACTGAAATCTTCCTACCTATTCCTTTACTCTGTTCGAAGATACGCATGTAAACTACTTAACTAACCTCTTCATGTACATTTCACTGACATGAGAGCATCAATCAACCAGTCGTTGTTGGAGAAAAGAACATCAACCTCCGTTTAAAAGTATATCCTTGTACACTTGTCATAACAGGTGTAACGTTGTCACTCCGTGGAAGTCACCGTTACACGCTTTGATGCGGACTGGGAATATGGTACTGACACCATACTGATTATAAGCCAGTCGTCACTGGATGGGTAGTGTGGTCAATATCACGTCAGTCGTCACTGGATGGGTAATGTGGTCAATATCACGTCAGTCGTCACTGGATGGATAATTTGGTCAATATCACGGCAGTCGTCACTGGATGGGTAGTGTGGTCAATATCACGTCAGTCGTCACTGGATGGATAGTTTGGTCAATATCACGTCAGTCGTCACTGGATGGGTAGTGTGGTCAATATCACGTCAGTCGTCACTGGGTGGGTAGTGTGGTCAATATCACGCCAGTTGTCACTGGATGGATAGTGTGGTCAATATCACGCCAGTCGTCACTGGATGGGTAGTGTGGTCAATATCACGCCAGTCGTCACTGGATGGGTAGTGTGGTCAATATCACGTCAGTCGCCTTTTACTTCCCAGGACATTTTCTGATATACATTTTAGGTGACAAGGCATAAAAGTCGAGGACAAGTAATCCCTGCTGGAAACACTGGGCTAGCGGGGCTAGCCAGCCAGACCTAGTTTCCCCTACACGTTTCTGAAACTCCTTGTATTCCCATTATAGGATGTCGTGAACCAGATAATTATTAAATATAACCACAGCCTTGGATAGTAACAGTGAAGATGAAATAATGTTATGCAATGACTTACAACAACTATATCAGATTTTCACTCAGCAAGAAAGATGCTCTGGTTAATAGCATTCATAGTTAGGAAACATTTACTAGTATGTCATATAAAAATTGAGTTTATATGAGCAGCTTAGCTCTCTCTTCTCTGTCATACACTTCACAGCTCTTTCCGTTTTTCTGTGAAAGAAAACAAGATTTAACGCATATTTATTATGTGGTAAAATTATCAATCCAGCGTTGAATGTTCTACTTTTGTTATATAATCACTGTTCCTCTGCTACACATAAAAGAATGATCAGAATGAATCAATTCAGGGGGAATTTTACGTGAAACTTCAAAGTACTATAGGTAATCATAGCAAAGCAGTATCAACATAGTGATCTAGATGCCAACATAGGATCAGATAACACGGGTTATGAAGAGATAATTATGTGGGAAAACACTTCCGCATATTATATATATATATATCCATCATGTGCCATGCCGGTAAGCGTAGACGGTCATGTTCTGCCATCTCACTCGATCACCAGAGTCGTGGATCAGCTCCGTGTTCCTGTCTCGACCATGCCATGTGGCCAATCCATCCAGGTATTTACTTCTCGGTCTCCCCCTTGGTCTCTTGCCAGTTGTCACCAAGTTCTACAATTCATTTCTTTTCATAACATGCCCAAAAAATGTTGACTGTCTACATCTGTCTCTAATCAGTTTACGATCTTCATTTGTTTCTTGAAGGACTTGCTCATTGGTTTTTCTGTCCGTCCCTGGTATTCTTTGCATTTTCCTCAGAAACCACATTTCCACAGCCATCAGCTGTTTTTCAGCTTGACTGCTTATTGTCCACGCTTCACATCCGTATAAAAGTACAGGTTCTATGTAGCACCTCAACACTCTTTTTCTCGTTTCAATTGATATCTTTTTAATGGTCAGTATGGTTTTCATCTTGCAAAAGGCTACCTTCACAATGGCAATTCTTGTTCTAATCTCTTCAAGGCATCTCCCATCAGATGTTATGACTGTGCCGAGATAACAGTATCGATTCACTTGTTTAAGAATATGCCCATCTACTCGTATATCACACTGTGGTATTTCCTTCTTCCCAGTGACGACCATAATCTGTGTCTTCTTAATATTCAGTTCTAACCCTAGTTGTTTACTGTGTGCAACAACCGCATCTACTAAATTTTGCAGGTCCTGTTCATTGTCTGCAATCAAGAATGTGTGTGTGCGTGTGCGTGCGTGCGTGCGTGCGTGCGTGCGTGTGTGTGTGTGTGTGTGTGTGTGTGTGTGTGTGCGTGTGTGTGTGAGATATATATATATATATATATATATAACCCGAAACGTTCGTAACTCGAAACATTGAAATCAATGAAATAGAGACAATCAGTTTGAAAATGAAAGAATCGTTCTTTTTTATTAACATCCGGTCGTTTAGCTGACAAGACGCAAAGAATACGTGTACTTCACGTATTAAATAAAGAAAAAGAAAACAGCCAAATAAATTAAAGTGTAAAATAAATAAAGATTTAGTCTATCTTTCTTACCAAGAAAACGATCATTGGAAATTTGTAACTTTCTGTGCTGTTCTGAATCATTAGTTTCAAGAGTTTCTTCTCGCTATTTCTTGGCAGTCGACTGGGAATCTTTCAGCACCAAGAAACTATCAAGGGAAATTTGTCGCTTCCTTTGCTGGAGAATCTTTCTGAAGTGGGCCATCGCGTTATCATTCATCATTTCTTTAATCCTGGCAGTTTAAACGATCACTGGCTCCTCGTCATCGAACGACCGCTTCTCCAGTAATGTCTTTAGCTGTTCATTCTGAAGATCCACAAGCTCATCTGTAGTGAGGTCTCCACTGTGGTCTTCAACCAGCTCCTCCAAGTCGTTGCCATCGACTTCCAGTCCCATATTTTTGCACAAGGTCACAATCTCATCCATTACATTGGCAAGAACAGCAGAGTTAGCCTGTCCTTCATTGGTTTGTGCCCCGGCAGTGCTTTCTCCTCCTGGGTGATAAAGATCCTCGTTGGCATTTTCTTCCAGAAGAGGCCCGCTTCATCGCAATTAAAGACTTGTTGTGGAACGTAGTCTTCCTCTTTGATGATCTTATCAAATTCCACATTGAACGCTTCTGCTTCTTTCTCGTTAGAACTTGCAGCCTCTCCGTGCCTAATTACACTATGAATGCCACTTTTGTTTTTAAACTTTTCAAACCAGCTTCTGCTGGCTTTAAAATCGCCAGTCTCAGCACTTGTGCCAAGCAATTTCGACAATAAATCAATGTGCAACAGCTTCGCCTTTTCACATATTATTGCCTCACTAACACTGTCTCCTGCAAGTTGCTTTTCATTAATCCAGATCAAGAGAAGATTTTCAACTTTCTCTAAAATTTGAGGTCTTTGCTTCTGCTGCTTATTTACGCCTTTAGCCACATCGACTGATTTGAGTAACTCTTTGTTCTTTATGTTGGTGAAGAAGGTAGATTTTGCCATGCTGTACTCATTAGCGATGTCACACTACCGAACGCCGTTTTCATGTTTCATAATTATTTCCTTCTTTACCTCCACTGTTATACGTTTCTGCTTCCCAGCAGCACCACTACCGTTCTTCAAACTCGTAATTGGTGGGGTTAACAAGGAAAATAATGAAAGAGATAAACTTAACAAAGTGCCACTACTAAGAAATCTTTGACAGCTGTGTAGTAAGGCCAATGCGTGCAAAACTAGGTTACTAGGTTAGCGCTAAGCGATATTAGTACTGCGTGGCCTTCGTTTGTACTGTACGTGATCGTTTGTCTCCAACGTTAAACATTGCTCTCTCTCTCTCTCTCTCTCTCTCTCTCTCTCTCTCTCTCTCTCTCTCTCTCTCTCTCTCTCTCTCTCTCTCTCTCTCTCTCGCCTTCATTCGTAACCCCGAGGCACTGTTCCTTACCCGAGACAAAACATTTTCGAAGTTGTTCTTAACTCGAATTGTTCGTGACCTGAGGTGTTCGTAAACCGAGGTACCGCTGTATTTGAAAAATTTTGAACTGCAATGCAGACATCCAATGAACCGACTAATCTTCATTTAATAATTGGAGGGTCAGCAGACAGATGTTAAAAACCATAGTAAAACCAGGAGCATGAGGAAGAAATCTCAGGTTTTTAGATGTGAAATTAAAGAAGGGGGAGAACACAGGCATAGAGCATTACAACTAAGTAAATTAGCAAGGATAGAAGTGGAGAAACACAGAGAGACCAACTTGATATCCCTGAACAGTTGAAACATGGAATACGCCTGCCATGACCTAAAGCCAAGGAGCGCGAAAAACCTACAGATTAAGGCATTTGGTGAAAAGTCCCACTAAGAAGAAGACTTCTGTTATCCAACTACTTGATGGAAATTGGAAGTTTGCGACAACTGCATTAATCAGTCATGGAAAATGAGCCTAGCTGTGTCACGGTGTGTGACGAGTGTTGACCTATATATGTTGAAGCTACACGAGACCAGAACACCCGTGAACCTTTGATTCCTTTTGTTGAGTCAGTTCTGCCATACTGAACCATATATATATATATATATATATATATATATATATATATATATATATATATATATATATATATATATATATATATATATATATATATATATATATATGTCGTTGAACAGGAGAGGATAGAGGAAGCAAAGCCAAGCGTGATAATGAAAAACAATCTTGCACAATGGAACTATTTGAATTTGGAGAGAGAAGGTTATAGACAAGGAAACGTTGGGAAGAAACAAGCTCGCCCGGAGGAAGCGAAAGAATGGAAAAACAAACATGAATATGATTTCTTGAAGATTTAAATTATCTATGTTACACTATGCAGGGATTAAGATATGGTGTTAGATTACAATTCATACAGTTTCAGATATTGGACAATCACTCAAATTCACACATACTAACACACTCCAACATCTTTACTGTCTTAGTTAACACGAATGATGCTTATTTTAGAGATATGATCGGGGAAATTGTTGAATATATTTACAAACATGTGTTATAAATGTTTCCCTTAAACATGCTTTTCATACGCTTTAAAAAAAAAAATATAAATCGATGAAATCGATTAATCCTTTCTGAAAAGGGGAAACTTATTCGTCTTGTTTGATGGGTGTACAGATTTATTGGTATACCTCGCCGTCTAAGTCTGAGGGACAATGTGAGTTCCACATTAACAAAACTGGTACAACCAAAGCACCATAAAATCAGAAACAGACTTATGGGGTAAAGGTACCCAAAGTCCCTCCACCGCAATGTTCCACATTGGTTTGTGATTTTATTAGATATTATAAGTGACCACACACTTATAGATGTGTTATGTTTGCAGTCTTTAAAGGGTTCTGAAAATCATAAGCCATGTTTGCCAGAACAGGTACCCCGGGTAAATATATAAATCAAAATGTGAAAGTCATAAACCATGTTTGCCAGAAGAGTTTATCCTGAGTAAATATATAAATCAAAATGTGTAAGTCATAAACCATGTTTGCCAGAAGAGGTATCCTGAGTAAATATATAAATCAAAATGTGAAAGTCATAAACCATGTTTGCCAGAAGAGTTTATCCTGAGTAAATATATCAATCAAAATGTGCAAGTCGTAAACCATGTTTGCCAGAAGAGGTATCCTGAGTAAATATATCAGTTAAAATGTGCGAGTCATAAACCTTGTCTTGCACAAGACGGTAGCCACGTGAAAACTCAGAACAAGGTATCAAGTTGTGTTGTTTCATAATGCACCATCTGAGGGTGGATCCCAATCCTTCAGTCTGAACAAAGGAAACAAAGTTGGGTATTTCCAAGTCAATAAGTACCTGTTGTTGTTGATCAGAATTTCTTTTCTACAATGAGCTTGCTCTTTAACAAGATTCAGGATTAGGACTTACCTTCGAACATTTTATGTTGTGTTAGAATATTCTCTAATCCTCAGTTGTGCCAGATTTCTTTCAACACTTTTATGTGAATTCAATCACGTAATCTTTCATCCCCTATTAGACTAAATGTATTATATTCTTCTTATATTTATATCACACTGTGTTGTTTGTTTTCTTTAAGTTCTTACTTTCAAATTAATGTGGTTTTATTAGATATCTTTAACAGTGTCTGTGAGTCAGGGCAGGGAGTCGGATGCCCCCCCCCCTTTTTAATGTCCATAGAGAGGAGACAGAATACTTACTGTTGCTCATAATAATGGCTGATCTTTTTATGCGAATATACACATTCCCTTAGACTGTTGTTAACCTTTGGACCTTTGTTTTAATCACCACCACATATATGAGAGTGATCTTGCTATGTGATTATACACATTCCCTTAGACTGTTGTTAACCTTTGGACCTTTGTTTTAATCACCACCACATATAAGAGAGTGATCTTGCTATGTGATTATACACATTCCCCTAAACTGTTGTTAACCTTTAGACCTTTGTTTTAATCACCACCACATATATGAGACTGGTCAACATTCTGTTTCTAAGTCTAGATTAACAGATGTTACTGTTTTGGGGAAAACAGGAAGGTCTGCTTGTTTAGCCATTTTCTATATGGGATGCCTTCTCCACTAATCTGGTCACAGTCACAATAGTGCCTTTTGTCAAATTTATTATTCTCACAGATTATGCACTGCATTATGAAGACAACAATACCGCCAGAAATGGAATTCAATGGAATCTGACAGAGCAATTAGGTGATAGGGACAATTTTTTCCTGTCCACACTTGAAATTAGATGCAAGATAAAATAAACATACAAGATGGAAGGCCATAAAAGTTAGGTCTAAAACTTCACAATGGAAAGACAACGAAAATGAGAGTAAACCAATAAAATACTAACCAGATCTCATGGTGACACCAGAAGATGGAATCAGACACCTATTTGGATAGCGATATCGATTAACGAGCGAACGAAACTTTAAAAAAAAAAAAAAGAATTTAAAGGACAAGAGGAGCTTTCATAGCACTATGAAATTTGTGGAAGTCATTGGAAATTAATTTCAGCACCAAACTTGGAATATTTAACCCTAATCTTACCCTACTGTATGTATCAGCATCATGGAGAACGACGGAAACAGTTATGAATAAACTACAAACCGTTATTAAATAGCGCCTGAGCAGAACTGAAGGATTACAATGATACAAGAGAATCACTAACGTAGAGCTCACAGGGAGAACAAAACAACTTCTAGAACAGTGGTTCTCAACCGGTAGGGGGGGGGGGGGGATTTTAGGGTTTCCAGGGGGGAATTAAGATTATTTCAAGATCGCGTTAATACAAGAACCGATTACTTGATATTGTTTTTCCCTCATACTTTACGGTTCTGTACGTCTCACCCTTCTAAAATTCATTTTATAAAGTAAGTAGACCCACAGATCACGTTTTATGTGGACGTCTGGACTTGTTTTACTATGTGCTATTAAATTTAGATTCCATTATTACGTATACTGTGTAAGAGGGAGGGGGGAATTTTAGGTAGGAAATACGAAGGGGGTGGGGGGAGGGGAATGACGTTCTGAACATATGGTGAAGGGGGCCACGGGCCAAATTTTTAGGTACGAAATACGAAAGGGGGGAATGACGTTCTGAAAATATGGTGAAGGGGGGCACGGACCAAAAAAAAGGTTGAGAACCACTGTTCTAGAATCACGAGGTGTGGAAAATACGCGGACTCTGACTATGATAGGCACGGAGAAAACATAATAATAGTATCACTAGACAGTCCTTTGTCTATAACCTACAAGACCAGCAAAACAGAGGGTAGGCTAAGACACAAGTAGAAGACAATTAGAGACAGATTAATCATCTGGGGGGGGGGGTGACACTGAGGCAGTCACAAATAGAATGCCTTGGTCTGGGTTCATTGAAGGCCTATGCTTCTTTGAGGGATACAGTAGGAGAAGAATAGAAGAGGAGAAGAAACACACATTTAAAAGGTGAATTAAAAAGAGTACGAGCTTACCTTGTTTTATCTTCTCGGGGCTATTTGCATGGGTGAAGTCTGTACCCTGGTTAGATTCACCAGGCTGGCCTTTATCGTGTTTTTTAGGGACGTCTTTCGCCTTACTGAGTGTGTTTAGCATATCTTGCAACTCTGAAAATTTATCAGTCATAGGCGAGGAGGCCTTCTTCTTGCCTGATTTACCGTTAAGTATGTTACCAAAGGATGCAAACAGGTTATTCTCGTTGTCATCCATGCCACTAAATAGATCATTAAAGTCAAAAAAGCCACCAGAATTCCCAGTCTTGAAACTCTCGGACTGTTTGTCTCCCTTGCCTTGCCGTACTGACTGTTTTAAGGCGTCGTCAAACTGCTTGAAGAAACTGTTAACATCAAAGCCTCCGGGAGAATCTAAAGGCTGTCCTGTCATGTCGTACATTCGTCTCTTCTCGGGATCATGTAGCGTTGTGTAAGCTGCAAACACATTGAAGACATTACAAGTGGTGTTCATAATTCATTGGCGGTGGTTCTGTTTTCTCAAAGATAAAATAAATATTTATTTAAACATTTAGTGTCTTTTTGTCTTTCTTTATTACTTGTCAAAGAAAGCTTGCAACACAAGCTCCATTTCTATTTTAAAATTGTGTTCTTATTAATTTGACCTTCTAAAGTGCTTGTTTTCCTAACATTCCTTCAACTGTTTGCGCTCAACTTGCCGCTGTGTGTTTGCGACAGAATGCACAATCAGTGCGAGAGACAGACAGTGTTGGAGATCCATTGCAGCCAACATTCATTGTGGAGACGGCACCTGATTGATTGATGATGATTGTGTGCGGCTGTTCGGTCTGTATGTTTCACGCAGTCCTGGCAATGCCTCGCAGTTTTCAAGTAGAATGTTTAAAGTGACCAAGTTTTTAACGCCGTAGAGTTAATTTCAGATAAGCACTCTCTACTTCTGTGAGTGCCCATCAATAAATGTGAATGTATTTCTCATTCTGGGCCAGGGAATGTGGCAAATGTCCGTGTTGTAGTCGCTAGGGTCGATTGTTTTTATCCAAATGATGTGGATGTCCAGACAACGGACCGGTCTACGCCCTGTGCCATCTACTATCTAGTCACGTTAATCTAATATTTTAATTCTGTAACAAGTGTACAGGAGCCATGCTTAAAACAAAGAAAGGACACTTATACGGGCCTCCTGGCGTGCTAGGGCTGTTGTACCAGTCCACATTAGTACAGGTCAATCGGCTCTGGCTGGATATATCGCTGGTCAGTATCCCGCCGGTCGCCACAACTTCCTAAGACATTTCCTGGAACCCAGTTTAGACGAGGATATTGTGTTGAATCCGTCGCAATGGAGATTCGAACACAAGACTGTCGGGCCGACAAGCAAACGTGCAGGCTACTGAACTATCGCTGCTCCCTATTGTAATATATGCAAGTCATAATTCCTTGTGAAGTATTTCCACTGCCACTAGATGTTTCTCAGCTTCAGTTGTACAAACGACAAAACAAACTGAAGGTAACGTAAATATGAATGACGGCATGTACATTTGCAAGCATAATCGCAGTCTGCCAGCTTTAGACAACCGCTTCTAGGAATTAATTTAAGGAAGTGCTGAACATTCTTGTGTGTACCATAATTATTGTTCGTTCACAGTCTGTGCCTCTAACAACATATGCTTTGTTATGATTTATGTAAATTGACTAATGTTGCATGTATATGCGTTTTTTAATGTCATAGAGTCACAAACTGAACGTTAAATCTAAAGGCGAACATGCGTGTCCTGTGAAAACTATTTGATAATTTTGTAACAATTGATTACACACCGTGTTTGACATCCTCATTTAGCACATAACTTACGTAAAACTGTTATAGTGGTAGTATTGTTTCAGCTATTGACAACCCTACATCTTTGCTTCTTCTTCTCCCTTCGCATGTAATGCCGCCCCCCCCCCCTTTTCCAACCAGCTCAAGCCAGAGCGTCCTGTCGTTTGCTATCTCCTGCAGCTCTACCCATGTTCTTCCCACATTATTCATCTCAGTCGTTGAATCTCTTCTCCGTGTGGTTTTCCGTCTACCGCTTGTTGGTTCGCCCTGTGGGTTCCAGACACGGCGGTATCTAGTTGTACTACCCTCATTTTGTCTAAGTATGTGTCCTATCCCAACGCCAGCGTTTTCCCCTCATCTCTGGATTGACTGGGATTGTTCAGTGCTCGGCCTGATTGGTGATTCTGACCATCAATAATTGAATGTATTCAGCAATGTAATTTCACACATACTCATAATACATGAATACATACCATTTGACAGTCATAGCAATATACATGTTACTGAACACATCCTTGTAAGATATTCTAAACTGGCAGCAATTTTACAATCATGTGTTGAGTAAATCACTAAACAGAACACTGGACATTTAAATGTAAACATTCTTAACACAAAATCAACACAATGTCACAATCACCTTTGGTAATCTGTTGAAACATTTCGTTGGCATTTGCGTCCTTATTTTTATCTGGGTGATATTTTAGCGCAAGGTTTCGAAATGCGCGTTTAATCTCTTGTTGTGAAGCAGTTTTCGGCACCCCGAGTGTGGTGTAGTAGTCCGCCGTAGCCCGCACATATACGAGCAAAATAGTACAGCCATAGATGGCAGTCAGAACATGTGGGAATTTACACGGATTCATGAATGGTTGAAAACAGTCGCCCCTAGGTAAACAATGTTCTTGTCTCTTTTCTGCAAATAAATAGGTACTTCAATTAATATACATCACTGTGTTAATAATTATGAAACATCAATTTTTTTTTTTCAGTTTTGCATACCTAAACCATATTAAAACTGACAATACCCCGGGTCAAGACAATATCACAACAGAAATGATCAATTCCTTAAAAAAAATATGATATAGACCAGGTCACCAGACTGCTGAACACAATTTATAATACTGCAGATATACCTCCTGAATTATGTAAATCTATATTTATTGCTTTCCCAAAGATATAAGGAGCCTTGGAATGTGATCAACGTCAAATAATTAGCATAATGAGCCGCATCACGAAGCTTTTCCTAAGAATAATCATAATGTCGCGGGATTTCAGGGATTCTTTAACAGGCGGCACCTCGGACAGGCCATTCTGGTCCGCAACAACATACTAGTGTCTGAGATCGATATGTCTTCCTGGAACAGTGATGCCCTGCAAGTGCAAGCATTAAGAATAATGACGCCAGTGCAGCTTGTAATCGTGAACGTTTATGCGCGAAATGGGAAGGTCGACGTGCGACAATGGCAGAGTTTGTTCAATATGGATGAAAGGCATATTATCTACTGTGGGGACTTCAATGCCAGAGGCAGTCAATGGAAGAATTGCATCACCAATAGACAGGGAGAAGATCTGGAGGACGCCCTGGCATCTGCTGCCCTAATCTGTCTGAATGATGGGAAGGTCACTAGAATAGTCACTCGACCAGGTGACTCTGACAGCGTCATTGACTTGGCTCTGGTGTCGCCCACCATCGCACCAAGGTGCCGGTGGGGCACACTGGGATACCACGATAGTGACCACTACCCTTGTCGCATCCTGATCAAGAAAGACAGGGCCATGAGTCAAAGAAACAAGACAAATGACTTACCGTACGACAACACTGGTCAAGACGCCATAAGCAAGATCAGAAGAAGAAAACTAACTTCCTCCCACAGGAGACAAGAAAGATGGTTGCAGCCACCATGGTGGAATGGAGAGGTCGAGAAGGCATGGCTGGGAAAGAGGCAGGCTGTCAAAGACTGGCAAAAGGCCAGAAAGGCTAACATGCCACAGGTTGAGTTGGCAAACCTGAAGACTGAGGTCGATAGGACGACGACTTTATTCAAATCCTGCGCCAAACAGGCCAAGGCCGAAAAATTGGACGAGTTCTGCAGGAAGGTGTGCTCCGAGCGATCTCTTACGACGTTCTGGCGCCTCCATAAGAGCATGAACGGTGCCGCACAACGTAGGGGTATTCCAGACTTTCAAGGCACAGACCTCACATGGAAAAAGTCGGATGCGGATAAAGGTAAGGCCCTTCTTGCACGCTACATAGAACAGACTGACCAGAAAGACGAGCCCGCCAGACAGAGGACCACAACGACACTATCTCAGTTGTGCGAGGGGGTCGGGACAGACGAAGAAGGGATAATCACAGCTGAGATGATGCGTGCGATGCTCAAGAAATCACCTAACACCGCCCCAGGCCCAGACGGCATCCGAAATGGTGACCTACTGGTGATATCAGATGATGACATGGAAGACCTGGCCAGAGAATTCAACACCAGTATCCAGAGGGGTCAGATCAAAGAAGAATGGCTACGCAGCTACTTGCTGCCGCTGCCAAAACCGAACAAAGACCATTCCACGATAAGCGGCTACAGAATCATTACGATGCAGAATACTGCGGGCAAGTTACTGGAGAAAATTGTAGCACACAGACTTGCTTGTGACTTGGAACAGCTCGGCTGCTTCCCGCCCACACTTGGAGGGTACAGACGCAACAAAGAGTCATGGCTGAATGCGGCGGTGTTTGCTCAAGATGTTTACGAAGGATTTCAGGTCAGAGAAGAGACATGTGCGGTCGCCATAGACTTAGAGGACGCTTATAACAGAGTATCTTTCGAGCACTTGATGCAAACCCTCCTCAGACTGAAAGTGCACCCTCACCTTGTACGATGGATAGCTGCAGTTCTGCTCCAAAGGAAGGTGGTGCTAAGTTGCGGGAGTTGGTCTTCTGAGCCGATAACGATATGTCCAGGATTGCCGCAGGGTTCACCACTGTCACCAGTACTATTCAACGTGTATACGGTGCCGATCACTGAACAACAGTTGGACGGGAGGGGTAGGACTCTGTATCCCTAATGGGTCCAAAGATGCGTCTTAAAACTTTGTTCTCAAAGGTTTGTGGCAAGGCTTCGTCTCCTTTCGCTGTACTCCAGGTTTCAGAGCCATACAGCACAACTGGTCAAGTAGTATCCCAGACTATTAGTTACACTTCTAGGATCATGGCACAAAACAAGAGACGAGTGTGCATCTTATATGTGTCAGAAATCCTACAAGATGACCAACTTACATATTGTGTGCTTCAGAAATCCCATTGAGGACCAGCGCGCATGTGTGTGCGTCAGAAATCCCATAAGAGGACCAGCGTACATGTGTGCGTCGGGAAATCCCACCATGGACACATGTGTATGTGTGTCAGAAATCCTACAGGAGTTGGAAACGGAAAAGAGTAGGCCGCATAGGTCTTGGCGCCGATTAGATTTTAAATTGAGAAACCTACCCACATCAAGAGCTTTTAATATATTTGTGATTCTAACATACATACGTTGAGTGCTTCACAGTTCGTGCAAATATATCAGACAGAGCTGGGGGTAGTTGCATGCAATGAAGATGATCCTTTGCAAATAAACAATCACTTAACACACGAAAGATAATTAAGAGAAAGTCAGAAACAAACTCATAACATAAGGAGATAATAGAAGGAAAGTTAAAAGAGAGTCAGAAACAAACACATAAAATAAGGGAGATAATGGAAACACGCTAAGATAAAGTCAGAAACAATAAAATAAAAAAACAAAGCGAAATAATAGAATCACGTTTGGAGAAAGTCAGAAACAAACACATAACATGAGGAGATAATAGAAGCAAAGTTAAGAGAAAGTCAGAAGCAAACAATTGACACAATAAGAAAGAACGTCAGAAACACACTTGACATACAATAGGTATAAGAAGCAAGTTAAGAGAAAGTCAGAAGCAAACAATTGACACAATAAGAAAGAACGTCAGAAACACACTTGACATACAATTGATACAAGAAGCAAGTTACAAAAAGTCAGAAACAAACACTTGACATACAATAGGTACAAGAAGCAAGTTAAGAGAAAGACAGAAACAAACACTTGACATACAATAATTACAAGAAGCAAGTTAAGAGACAGTCAGAAATAAACACTTGACATATAATAGTTGCAAGAAGCAAGTTAAGAGAAAGTCAGAAATAAACACTTGACATACAATAATTACAAGAAGCAAGTTAAGAGAAAGCCAGAAATAAAGACTTGGCATACAATAATTACAAAAAGCAAGTTAAGAGAAAGTCAGAAACAAACAGTTGGCATACAATAGTTACAAGAAGCAAGTTAAGAGAAAGTCAGAAATAAACACTTGACATACAATAATTACAAGAGGCAAGTTAAGAGAAAGTCAGAAATAAACACTTGACATGCAATAATTACAAGAAGCAAGTTAAGAGAAAGTCAAAAATAAAGACTTGGCATACAATAATTACAAGAAACAAGTTAAGAGAAAGTCAAAAATAAAGACTTGGCATACAATAATTACAAGAAACAAGTTAAGAGAAAGTCAGAAACAAACACTTGACATACAATAATTACAAGAGGCAAGTTAAGAGAAAGTCAGAAATAAAGACTTGGCATACAATAATTACAAGAAACAAGTTAAGAGAAAGTCAGAAACAAACACTTGACATGCAATAATTACAAGAAGCAAGTTAAGAGAAAGTCAAAAATAAAGACTTGGCATACAATAATTACAAGAAACAAGTTAAGAGAAAGTCAGAAATAAACACTTGACATACAATAATTACAAGAAGCAAGTTAAGAGAAAATCAGAAATAAACGCTTGACATACAATAATTACAAGAGGCAAGTTAAGAGAAAGTCAGAAATAAACACTTGACATACAATAATTACAAGAGGCAAGATAAGAGAAAGTCAAAAATAAAAACTTGACATACAATAATTACAAGAAGCAAGTTAAGAGAAAGTCAGAAATAAACACTTGGCATGCAGGAGATACGTTTCAAGATGTGTAAAAGGCCCTTCACTTAACCTCACATATATTAAGTACATTACTATAGTGTTAACCTCACATATATTAAGTACATTACTATAGTGTTAACCTCTCATATATTAAGTACATTACTACAGTGTTAACCTCACATATATTAAGTACATTACTATAGTGTTAACCTCACATATATTAAGTACATTAATATAGTGTTAACCTCACATATATTAAGTACATTGCTATAGTGTTAACCTCACATATATTAAGTACATTACTATAGTGTTAACCTCACATATATTAAGTACATTACTATAGTGTTAACCTCACATATACTAAGTACATTAATATAGTGTTAACCTCACATATATTAAGTACATTACTATAGTGTTAACCTCACATATATTAAGTACATTGCTATAGTGTTAACCTCACATATATTAAGTACATTAATATAGTGTTAACCTCACATATACTAAGTACATTGCTATAGTGTTAACCTCACATATATTAAGTACATTGCTATAGTGTTAACCTCACATATATTAAGTACATTACTATAGTGTTAACCCCACATATATTAAGTACATTGCTATAGTGTTAACCTCACATATATTAAGTACATTACTATAGTGTTAACCTCACATATATTAAGTACATTACTATAGTGTTAACCTCACATATATTAAGTACATTGCTATAGTGTTAACCTCTCATATATTAAGTACATTACTATAGTGTTTGAACCATTCAGGACACACTAGATACATTAAAATAACAACCGTATATAGTAGCGTCGACGCTTGCCTACGACCAGGTGGTCGTGGTGCGAATTTGCATCGAAGCGGTTTTTTTTAAAATTAAACTGCGCTACCAGGTCGACTCAGCTCAAACTGGCAACTAGGAAATGTCTTTGGAAGTAAAGACAATCAGCACGACAATGATCTCTTCAAGTCCGAGTCCCGATCGTCGGTCTATACAGTTATGGGATTGGCACCAAAACACCTCAGGGTGTATACAAGAGATCCCTTGCCCCCTCCCCCCCCCACCCCACCCTTTTTTTAAAACCATAGTAACGTCGAGAAACATTTGTCATGATCACTTATGAGTGTCTCATTATAAATATTCTCTAAACAAACCACAAGTGTAGTGTTAAAATAACATAAGTACGTCTTAATAACTATCATTGATACTCAACTTTTACAACACACCAATGCTAGTACGGTTGCTGACCAACGAAGGCTTTTATCTCACCCGTGGAAGGCTCTGAAGCCTAACAGATGTATGAACTACTTAACAGTTTTAAAGTCTGTTTCCCTTTGGAACTGCAAGAAAAATGACAGAACTGGTGTCTTCATGTCTAGTTGACGAAATATGAATACACGTCAGTGAAAACTCCACAGACAGCAAGTACGTCCACGATATCTTCCTGTGCAACACGTGGACCCTTCAGATGTACACGACACATCGCTCAACTGGCTGCCTCGGCCGTGTGATTAGTGGGAAAGTAATTAGTTGAGCGTGGAAATCCAGCCTGAGCCAGCCAATAATATGTCTTCTTTATTGCTAAAACGCGAACAAAAGTCCAGATGTCGACCTGGTGAGCGGTGAATGTACATGCAAAACTCACTGCTGAAATATCGGATGAAACACTCCAATTATATGATGTCCTGAAATGCTACTGTAGATAGAACCTGATTTGCTGTATGACAGTGAATCTTGGAATGGAAATGAACAAATTATGAAGAACTTGGAAGCAACAGAGATGTGTTTCTTGAGACGAATGTTGCGAATTCCTTGGACTGCCAGATTAACTAACGACTGCCTGAACGAGGCTAATGAAACTAGAACATTATATTCAACAATAAGAATGAGACAAACATCTTGCTTTGGTTATGTCATGAAAAAAAGACGCATTGGAGAGAGTCGTGACGACTGGAAAGATCAAGGCGATGAGAGGCAGGGGCAGACCAAGAGAAATGATACATGATGGACTAACACCCGGGTATGGAGGAATATCATCAGCAGAATTGATCCAGAATACCAAAGCCTGAGATCTATGGAGAGACATAAATGCCAACGCCAGTTGACAAGGCATTTGATGATGATATGAAAAAATGAGAAAATCTGTCATATTGCGTTAAATCGTAGAGGAAACGTCATGGGGATTTCTCAAAATATAATACATTATGGCCATAACTTTAATAAAGGAAAGCGCTTCATATGCTGTATTCACAGAACAATAGACGATTGCTCAAACTATATTGAGGCGTTAGCAATTAGACGGTTCCAGTCGGTTTTATGCAAATAAAAAGAGTTCGTGTTAAATTTGCAATTACCATGAGGATAACAGATGTTCCACATTCGAACAATACCTGTGATTGTGTGTTTTCAGTGTTTCGGATAAAGTTTCATTCATTTATTCACTTCATACGATATATAACTGTATGGTATGCATCTGACGAGATGCAGCGAAATATGCCAGGCAATAAATCGTGCAACACATTTTTTGTGGCTTCTGAGTTTAAATTCATCCCTTGAGATGGACGAACAAAGAATATCACACACACGCACGCACGCACGCACGCGCACACACATACGCACGCACACACACACACACACACACACACACACACACACACACCGAGAGGGAAAGGGAGGAGAAAGAACGAACTTTATTTTCAAAAGGTTACAAATTGGGCACGCAGGCCCGTCTTACATTCGGCCCTTCTAATCACTCATCTTTCATTCATCAATAATGCATGATACATTCACATAGGGGAAAAAGAACATTGTCAAATGAATGTTGTAAACATAAACAATGCATATTACCATTGTATGAGACAGACAGACACAAGTGCACACAATGTGTAAAAACACACATACCTGCATACATACTTACATCATTTGCACAAACTTATAGTTTTGCAATCACTCGATAACACACAAATACACATTCCCTCGCATATACATATACTTAATCACAATCACAAACTCAATGACAAATGTTTACCTATGCACACACACACACACACACACACACACACACGCGCGCGCGCGCACATACGCACACATCTCCCCACACATCCTCCAACACACATCCCTATACACATCCACACACATCCCTCCATACAAACCCATCCACCCACACATCCCCAACCTATCCACTAACACCCACACATCCTCCACCCACACACACCCCACCCACAGAGAGAGAGAGAGAGAGAGAGACAGACAGACAGACAGACAGACAGACAGAAAGACAGACAGAAAGACAGAGAGAGAAGGGGGAATATCACTATTATTTCTCTGTTGTTGGTGGTAGTAGACAATATTTTGTTAACCCCCTCCTTCCCTCTTCCTACCATAACAAATGTAAGCACAACTTAACTTCACTAAAACAGACAATCACTCAACAGCCACGTCATTGTCTCTTTCAAATCACCTTCCGCGGATTAATGAACACTGCGTCAGATGTCTGCGTTAGCGCTGGTTAATCGATGCCCAACACCCCCGTCCATTCAGCCCACCACTGTCATTCCCAGCAAGTAGGTGCAGCAGCTGGGGGAATGTGTGTATTGCGAATCATCTGTATCTAGAAGTTAAGACATACAAGTTACATGTCACGGACGTCTGAAGACTGAGCTAGAAGTTAAGACATACAAGTTACATTTATGGTGTGTCTGAAGACTGCGCTAGAAGTTAAGACATACACGTTATATGTCAGATGTGTCTGAAGACTGAGCTAGAAGTTAAGACATACATGTCAAAAGTCAGCTATGTTTGAAGACTGAGCTAGAAGTTAAGACATACAAGTTACATTTATGGTGTGTCTGAAGACTGAGCTAGAAGTTAAGACATACAAGTTACATGTCACGGACGTCTGAAGACTGAGCTAGAAGTTAAGACATACAAGTTACATTTATGGTGTGTCTGAAGACTGCGCTAGAAGTTAAGACATACAAGTTATATGTCAGGTGTGTCTGAAGACTGAGCTAGAAGTTAAGACATACATGTCAAAAGTCAGCTATGTTTGAAGACTGAGCTAGAAGTTAAGACAAGTTACATGTCAGGTGTGTCTGAAGATTGAGGAACCCATTTTGACAAGTGATTATTTATCATCACAACTAAAACGACTCACGGAGAAACAATATGAGAGAAGAAAGTTCTCGAAATGCTAAAGTGCCATGTGGTATTGTGAGCGGTTTGTATATTTCTAGATGAAAGTAATGGGGACAGTGAGAAATTTGGAAATAACAAGGAAAGAACGCTTTTCCACGCCTTGAAGACATTTGGGTATATGGTGCTAGCTTTATATTTTGTAAAGACTAATCAGCACTCAATCACGCCCGTCACATTTATTTCCCAGAATATTTCCAAAATACATGTCCATGCCCAATATGCCTTTAATGTCAGGGGTCCACCGTCGTGTTGCTTCCACCTCTCTTTGTATTTCTGTTTTTCCTGTAACATCCGGAATTTTACCACAAGCCTCTGACTTATCTACTGTTCTGGCAAAATCGTTGCAGTAGATCCTTGCGCCATAGGCAGTTTCAACGTTACCCTGTCACACATTCACAGTAAGAATAAAGATGTGTGATTTGCTATCTCTACGTGCCCGTGTGTAATGCATTAAGTCCTTTACAGAACGTTGCTCTTATTAAGACCCGTTGACAAGTCTCTCGATCTCTTGCGATTTACCCGTCTCATGCGCCATTATGCTCACAGTGTGTGAATGTTCCATATCTGGTCGACTCTAGTGTAGACAGTGGCCTGGCGGTCGGGAGGTAGACCCTCGCTTACACTCTAGTGTAGGCCGTGGCCTGGCGGTCAGGAGGTAGACCCTCGCTTACACTCTAGTGTAGGCCGTGGCCTGGCGGTCAGGGGGTAGACCCTCGCTTACACTCTAGTGTAGACAGTGGCCTGGCGGTCAGGAGGTAGACCCTCGCTTACACTCTAGTGTAGACAGTGACCTGGTGGTCAGGAGGTAGACCCTCGCTTACACTCTAGTGTAGGCCGTGGCCTGGCGGTCAGGAGGTAGACCCTCGCTTACACTCTAGTGTAGGCCGTGGCCTGGCGGTCAGGAGGTAGACCCTCCCTTACACTCTAGTGTAGACAGTGGCCTGGCGGTCATGATGTAGACCCTCGCTTACACTCTAGTGTAGGCCGTGGCCTGGTGGTCATGAGGTAGACCCTCGCTTACACTCTAGTGTAGACAGTGACCTGGTGGTCAGGAGGTAGACCCTCGCTTACACTCTAGTGTAGGCCGTGGCCTGGTGGTCATGAGGTAGACCCTCGCTTACACTCTAGTGTAGACAGTGGCCTGGCGGTCAGGAGGTAGACCCTCGCTTACACTCTAGTGTAGGCCGTGGCCTGGCGGTCAGGAGGTAGTCCCTGGTTTACACTCTTGTGTAGACAGTGGCCTGGCGGTCAGGAGGTAGACCCTCGCTTACACACTAATGTAGGCCGTGGCCTGGCGGACTGGCACAATGTAATAATAACACTGGGTCGTGAGTACAGATAATGGGCAGCGGGCCGCACTGAGTTTGAAGTGCAACAGCTGATCCAGAGTAACACACATCAAGGTGACATAGTCATCTCACAGTTGTGAGAAATAGACGTTGTGGTTGGGGTTTATTGCAAAGACTAATGGACGAGTCTTGAAAAAGGAGAGTCTGGCATATGAGACTACGACCTCCAGCATAAGAATGGAGGTGGAGGCAGTAAAAGCGGCATTCCGTTGGCTAGAATGAGACTACTGCAACACACGTTGTATTCATTACGGATTCAAAGAGTATGCTTAGTAAGGTTGAGAAAGGAATGTTTTGTGTGAAATGGCTCTCGTCGCTTCAGAGGTCACAGATTGTGAGAACTGTATGGATATTTTGCCCTGGTCATGCGGGGATGCCGGGGAATGAACAGGCTGATAGGCTAGCAGGGAATACAACTCTTGGCGACAGATTGCCTATGGACAAGGTGGGGGGGGGGGTGGTCGTGCGCTTGTGGGAGCAGGTGGAGAAGGCGGAGGAACAGATTGAGAAGCTATATGTGGAAAGAATGAGATTGCGGGGGATCGACAGGGGTTCTGGAAGAATCTCAAAACTGAGAGGGAAGACCAGGAGAACTTTTCATCAGATAGCGGTGGGAACGATTAGTAGTATGACTCTTCGCTGGCTGTTGAATGATGGGACGGAGCACGTATTGGAATGTCCTGAGTGCAGTGATGTCGGTTCTTAACTCAACTCAACGTGTCTGGATTTGTAGGGATAGTCTACATTCATCTTTCCATGGAGTTCGCTCTGGAATAGTTGTCAGGGGGATACCAACTGTGGGAAGATTGGTTTTTCTGCAGAGTCGTTTGGCCTTGTGGATAAAACTACTTCTTTTCAACCGCCCCTATAGCTAAGTTTTCACATGTTCTTCATAGGGTGACCTGGCAAGCTGAGGAACTTTTCTGCTTGTATTAGCGTTTTCGTATCTATGCACTCTCTCAGTGCATGTGTCCTCTCCATCCTCTCCATCTCCTTTATAGGGGTTGATCTCATCCCTCCTGTGGTGACTCTAAGTGCTTGATTTTGCACCTTGTCCAGCTCTTGTAGTGTGGTTTTTGACGCTGAACACCACGCAGTTGACCCGTATTCCAGGTGTGGTCGTATGCTCTGTTAATAAACTTTGCTAAGTATTTTCCGACTGGCTCCCCATGTGGTTCCATTTAGTTTTCTCAGGATGGATATTTTCCTTCTGGCTTTTGCTACTGTTTTGTTGATGTGCTTTCTCTGTCAGCCTGTCATGAAATATTACTCCAAGGTATGTTGGTTCTTTATCTTCTCTTAGGGGTGTTCCATTTATCTGGATGGTCCCTGCCTTTTGTTTTGGAGAGAGGGTAAATAGAGTGGTGCTGCACTTGTCAGTGTTTATGCTGACACATCATCTATTTGACCATGCAACAAATGCATCTACAGCTCTTTGTAGCGACCTGGTGACCACTGATGCATGTTCATTTGTGCCCCATAGAACCAGGTCATCAGCGTACATTGCCGTTTTAATTCCATGCGGTAGATTAGCAGGATTATTGATGAAGATTAGAGAAAGTGTGGGGGACAAGACTCCGCCCTGGGGAATACCGTGGCGCAGTAGTACTTTCTTGCTCTTGAGTCCGTCTATCTGGACTCGGGCTCTTCTGTTGTGCAAGTATGCTTTCACCCATATGTACATTCTTCCATTGACTTTACAGTTTCTCAGTTTCTTCATCAGACCCTCTTTCCAGACTTTGCCAAAGGCTTTCTTCAGATCTATTCATGCCGCAAGCACCAGCTTCGTCTCTTGGAATGCATCCTCAATTTCTTGAGAGAGGTAGGTTGTCTGATATTCAGTACAGTTTTTTTTTTTTGCATATCCTTTACATGACATCGCTGTCAACACCAGCATCTTTCAGCTGTATGTTGATTTCTTGGCAAGATTACGCTCAGTAGTTTGCCAATGCTTTCTGAGCGGCCGGCTCACATACCCCGTAAGTTACCGATGCGATTCGAACCACTGCTGATTCTCACCGTCATCACGTTACCCTGCGAGAGTATACGAGATTACGGAGAAAAGTCATAACCTCTAAGCCACGAAGCCGGCATTCAGTACAGTAGCACTGCCTAAAGCCAGCCTAACGTGGCACAAGGATGTTTTCACTTTCAATGTACCACTGCAGTCTGTGATTGATGACGCGCTCCATTGTTTTGCAGAGACAGCTGGTGAAGCTTATTGGTCTGTAGCTGGAGGCGATGGAACTATCTTTCCCTGATTTTAGGAGGGGTATCATGATTTCTTCTCTCCAGGCTTGTGGAACACTGCCTAAGGTCCAGCTGTTATTGAAGATTTGCAACAGCTTTGCTTTGGCCTCTGTTCCTAGGTTCCTGATCATTTCATTGGAGATACCATCAGCTCCTGGTGACTCAGGTGACTTTCTTATTTTCAGTTTTGATATGGGTATCTCCCGTTCGCTGATTGTGATAGATGCCTCCAGAACCTCATGTAGTATTTCATTCAGTCCTGTATGTTGCCATTTCTCTCGAATCTCTTGTTGTTTCTCTGAACTAATTTCGATATTGTTATCTTGTGCTAATGAGTCCGCAAAATGGTCAGCTGCTTGCTTTCCTGTTAAGATGTTTCCGTCTTTATGTAGTGGATTTTTTTAGTTTCTCCCTGTACCCTCATCGTTTAGTTGTTTTATTAACTTCCACAACTTCCTTTCATAGTTCAAATACTATTTTCTCCTGTCAACTTTTCCGTCTAGCCTACAGCTTGGCCCTATGAAATTTGGCTTTTGCGTGCTGGTTTTTATTGCGGTGCTCTTGGCTGGGTTTGGCCTCTTCTTGCTTTCTACACACTTTCACATCATTATGCAACTGTTCCAGTTCACTACTCCAGTAGGGTTTATATTGTTTACGGGCACCTCTTGGTACTGTTTCTCGTGCTGCCTGTAGTATGCATTTCCCAAACTCTTCAACTACTATATTTATGTCTTTCTCAGTGTTCAGGTTTCTAACCAGTATGCTGGTGCGATGCTTGTACATTGCGCAGTCTGTTTTCTTGTAGTTCGACCTCGAGAGGGTGCTACTTTCATTCACAAGCTCATTTTCTACAGCTAGAAAGACTATCCGATGGTCACTGCCACCAAGTTGTTTCCCAACAATTCGTGTAATGTTCCACTCCAGGTCTGGTGAATGAAAAGCCAGGTAAAGTGTAGTTGTTATGTGCCATGATCTCGAGTAGAAGGTATGTGGGTCAGACGGCTCGTTAATCAAGACAAATCTATGCTCATTCTGCCAGTCTTCCAGTCTCTCTCCTCTCTGGTCCATGTGATCAAAGCCCCAGCTCTGTTGAAATCGCCACACACAATATTTTTTTTTCTTTTAATGGTAGTGTGTCCAGTGCCTGTGGGTGGTCACTGGGACAGTAATAATTGATCAGATGTAGGTTTGTACTGCCTGTCTTAAGTTTTAAGTGTCTGATACTCAGCCTCTTCCATGTAAACTTCCATTTGGGAAGTAGTGATGTTTTCTTTTACAAGGGTCAGTACCCCACCCTTTCGCCTGTGCTTTCGGTCAGATCAGTAACACTGGTAAGCCTCTGATTTTGAAGGCCATATTTTCGTTCAGATGAGTTTCTTGCAAGCAACATACGCTTAATTGTTCTTGGTCCAAGATGTTTTCTAGTTCTATTTTTTTTTTTTTTTTTTTGCCGACTCCCTCCCCATTCCAGTGCATTATTTTTAGTCTTTGTTTGGTATGGCCAGACGCTCTATTCTCAGGTCCCCTGGCTCCACAGGGCATCTGAGGAGGACCTCCAGTAGTTGTCGTTGGACCATTTCGAGGCATAGGGTCCGGCTCTGCACCTGCCTGGAGATCCAAACCAGGGAGAGCACCATACCATTTAGCAGTAGTCGACATATTTTCATGGCGTAATTGCGTGGCATCCTGATTTCTGTGGTGCGCCTCCTGGCTGGTTGCTTCCGTCTTCAGCACCGTTCTTTTACTAGAGCAGACTGTGGTCTTACTCGAGTTTAGATATGTAGGTGCGCACACACGTGTCTGCGCATGCATGTAGTGCATACACATATAGAGCGTACTGGTTATTTTTCGGCGCCTGAGACTCGCCACCGCCCCTTCTCCTGTTAGTTAAAATAGTTCCGCCACGTAAAGACCACGAGTTGGACTTTTGCTGCAGAAGTGATGAAAGCACGAACCATTGGGTATTTATGCAAGGTTTGGCGTTCACCCCAACTCTGCGCCCCGGCTACATAACAGCAACATTTGGAACTGCACCAAGAATATCAAAGCCACCTGTTTTATTCCTTCTATCATCACTGACAGTGAATCAGAGAGTATAACGAGTTTGATGTAATTGTTGCCTGCACGCTACTAGAGGACAGCAGTTCCTGTCTCTTACTCCACTCTCATGCTGGATTGTTTGAGATAAGATTCTACCTTTGTTTTTCAATAGATCCACCTCTGCACACCAATAGAAGACTGCACCTATTACTGTCTCTCATTCCATTCTCATGCTGGATTGTATGAGATCATAAGCTCCACCTGTGTTTCTCATTAGTTCCACCCTGCATGCCAGTCATGTACCCCCATCCTGAGTGACTTCCGTCATATTTACTGACATCATCCAATAAAATGTGCTATCTTGATTAGCCCTTCACACCACTGTGCACTCCCTGCCCAGGGGTACTTAGCACATTATCTTGGTGTCCTATAGCCAGCCTGTTATAACTGTTAAAACCTATAACATATACTCACAGGAGGGTCATTTTCCCAACAACAGATTCTGCCTTCACACCCATGACACCCGTCCTCTTGAAGTTGTTGCCCTTATGAATCATAGATTATAATCCAGGTTTTGTCAATAGTGTTGCTGTTACCCCTGGACACATGGGTACATACTCTGAATTGGCCAAGAATGTAGTTTGATATAATGAACTAGAGACAAAGCATGTATCACAATGGTTTGATGAATGCTCTCTGTGTACATACCCCTAGATACCCCAGTCAGCTACACATGTCACAAAACTCAAGCCACATATTTTAACAGACACCTGTGTCTCCCAACAATGCTAACAGATACTGCTGCTTATGAGAAACCATACACAAGTTGCCAGTGGCAGTATGTCTGTAGATCTGGCTGATGTATACATAACACATAACTTTAACAGAATGTTTTCCGGTGTGAAGATGAATAATGAAAATACAGACAATAGGTTGCCTGATTTATTGCCTGGCATATTTCATTGTATTTTGTCAGGTCCTTCTACATAAGTCAATCAACATAAAATGAAGCAAACAATGCATCCTTAAAGCTGAAATACTCAACACACATGACTGTGACAACATACAAGACTGTGACAACATGTGTGTTGAGTATTTCAGCTTTAGGAATTCATTATCTGCTGCATGTTATGTTGATTGACTTATGCAGAATGCGTCTGAAAAGATGCAGCGAAATCTGCCAGACAATAAAACAGGGCAGCTTAAAGGCCAGAGGACTGACTTTACTGCATCAGGTTTCATCTCATTTGGTCTCTATCCACAGAGCAATCTGCCAAAAGTGTTGAACAGGGCACACGCTCTGTGACTCCAGTGACAAACCCCAGAAGCCTCAGAGAACAGGGCACACGCTCTGTGACTCCAGTGACAAACCCCAGAAGCCTCATAGAACAGGGCACACGCTCTGTGACTCCAGTGACAAACCCCAGAAGACTCAGAGAACAGGGTACAAGCTCTGTGGCCCCAGTGACAAACCCCAGAAGCCTCACAGAACAGGGTACAAGCTCTGGGGCTCCAGTGACAAACCCCAGAAAACAGGGCACACTCTCTGTGGCTCCAGTGACAAACCCCAGAAGCCTCAGAGAACAGGGTACAAGCTCTGTGGCTCCAGTGACAAACCCCAGAAGCCTCAGAGAAAACTACACTCATGAACCAAATAATGGAGTTGGGAAACAAGCCCACAACCTTCAGAGTGTGAGGCAGGCAGCTTAACCACTTCACCACAGAGATCCCCAGACAATAAACTGTGCTGACATAACTGACGACGAGAAATTTTGTGTCAAGACCATGTTCCTGTCATCAAACATCTGTAATTTACAAACAAACATATTTGATTCACACAATTTTTATTGTCAAGGTGTACAATTAATGTTATTGTCCAAGAAAACATTATGCTTATATGGTACGTGTTTCTTTGTGGTTAACTGCATGCAAATATGGATCGTATTTAAACAAACAAAACATCCCAAAAACAGCACATTGTAAATACCAGTGCAAACTTATTAATATGCTAATCTGATATGCTGATAACAAGATATGCTTAATATGCAATACTAAACAGAATACATACATAACATGCTAGACACCAAAATGCAAAATAATGTTCTAAAAGAAGTCATGGCACATGTGTGGCCCCAAGACACAGAAGATAGCAGCTGATAGGCTTTGATCATGTCATAGGAAAAGTCAAATTGGAACTAAGTGTAGCAACTGACAAGACAAGTAGAAAACACAGTACAACATCTCTGATATCAACAACATTTTGGTATAACATCATGGAAAATTGCCAATAGTGAAATCATCATACAGACGTATGAGCCTGTTAGATTTTCACAGTAAGTTCTGTTCTTCCTTTCTGTTTTATTTTAGTTGTTTGTATTATTTCTTCTCATTGCATCTTTAATTCTCTCATATGCTTCTTCTTAAGGTTAGGTCCTGAAAATGTTAATGTTCCAAAGCATTAGTAAAAAACCACGGAAATTATGTCACATGGTAAATAGCTGGGCAATTTGTCCCTACTAAAACACACAAATCAATGCAAATGTGCATAATTATTTTCCAACGATTAATTTCAAAGCATTACCACTTAACAAATCAAAATATAATACAGTATAGTCAAAAGAGCACTATACAACACATTTGATGAAATATAGTACTTCCAACCAAAAAGTCAAAGAAATGAGAGATATAAAGTCACAATACAAAACTTATAAAGTGGCATGGAGATACTACAGATTATTGATGAGCAGTGAAATTTAATATGTGAATCAATATTTTAGACATAAACAGAAATGGTACCTACATGGCATGACAGAATCACTGATGCAGAGCTTGGGGAGAGAACTAACATGGCAAGACAGAATCACTGATGCAGAGCTTGGGGAGAGAACTAACATGGCAAGACAGAATCACTGATGCAGAGCTTGGGGAGAGAACTAAACAGATTCCAGGAGATTAAGAGGTGAAAAAAATTATGCTGGCATTGGACAGGACACACACTGAGAAATCCTGTTAATAACTAGAAAGGCCCTTCTCTAAAACCCACAATGCAAAATAAAATATAGGGAAACCTAAAAATATATGAAGAAGAAAATCAGAAACAGAGAGAAATAATATGGAGAGGACATAGGTAGGTCTGCAGAAGCTGGTAAAAAAAAGAGGGCTTGGCATGTATGGTTGTGGGCCTACATTAGTTTTTTTTTTTTTTTAATTCGCATATCCTTTACAGGACATTGCTGTCAACAGCAGCATCATTCAGCTGTCTGTTGATTTCTTGGCAAGATTACGCTCAGTAGTTTGCCATTGCTTTCTGGGCGGCCGGCTCAGTTATCCCGCAAGTCACCAGCGGGGGTAGAACCGCTTCCAGTTCTCGCCCACTACGAGACTCTGCATGAACAACGGGATTACGAAGAAAGTGGTATAACCCCTCGGCCAGAGAGACCGGCCTACATTAGTTTAGGGGATAAAAATCAGAAGCAAAAGAAGAAGAAAGAAAACAGGTCCTACAGAATGTGAAGATTTTGTTTGGTGATTGTATGGCCATACCACAGAGTTATTATTGATAATCATTTTAAGAAGAGTAAGAAACAAGATTAAATTATGCTTTATAGATTATAAAAAAGAGTGAAAAATTAGGAAATTATTGGAATATTAGAATACTTATAAACACTGATGATAAAGTTATGAGAATAATAGTGAACATATACGGGCTACAAACAGCAGCAATTGGCAAACAATTTGAGACCATTTCAATACTGTAAACAAGGCACCAGGCTTGCATGTATGGTGTCATTTATTTTCATTGGTCTATCAGCACATTAAGAGGATTAAATAAAATATGCTAGGTGTTTCATTCATCAGACATAACATGAATAATTTATAATAATGCAGTTTCAGTTGGAGGATATAAAATAAATAATCTATATGTCAGTTTCAGTGTGCCAGTTTTAGTTGCAGGACGTAATATACACAATTTATGGTATACAAATGATTATGTCTTAATGGCAAAGTGTCAAAAGGAACTAGATAATATGACAGATGGAGCCTTGTTACAGATATCAGAAAGAAACAAGCAACATTTTATGGTGAAATAAAATAAAGGAGACAAACTGGAATAAATTATAACGAGTAGGATTAACGGGAAAAGAATTAAAGGATGGAACAGATAAAATATGCTAAACAGTCCCAGCAGCATGATGTAGAATGATGGCAGGTCATAAACTGAAATATAGCACTCAAGTGCAAGGTTGTGGAGATACATTATTGCCGGAGTCAGAAGGCAGCTAGTAAAGTTACCAAACATTAATCTCTCTTGTGCTTGCAAGTGAAGCTGGCAGTGTAGACATAGTTTCTGACAGCCCACTGTGGTAAATCTTGCCTGGGAAGTGTTCATATTAAGCTTGACTGCTTGCACAGCAAACACCTAGATTTGTAGTAAAGTCTGCACAATTTATAATATCTTCATTAAGGAATTAATGTTACTGAAACACGGTTAGGTTGTTTCAGTATGTACTTTTTAAACATGGAGAAAAATAATGTGATAAAAAGACAAAGGAGTAATGTAAGGCAATCCAAAAAGATAGTCCAAAGAAGAGTGACATTAAATACTTTGTCTACTCATGCAATATCAGGGGGAATATTGCCACAATTTGTACGGAGCAATGTCAACGATTAAAATGTGGAGCACAAATTATACATACCCTAATAAAACCGAATATTTCAAATGATGTAGACCATAGTAGGTAGAGATAGGAGACCTAGACTGATGTGTGGTTATATTCTAGCACACTTCTCCCAGTAACATCATGTGCCCTTCCAGCAGTAAGTGCAATCAATCTGCAGAAAGAGTTTTGTGCAATCAATCTGGCAGAAAGAGTTTTGTGCAATCAATCTACAGAAAGAGTTTTGTGCAATCAATCTGCAGAAAGAGTATGTCAATGGACAACAGATAGGTATTAGCAGATCTATAGTTAGGAGTATGACAGGGATGTGTCTTGACACCGGATCTCTTCTCCCTCCATAGTGAAGTAATAATGAGAGATCAAAGAAAACCAGGAATACTAATCGAAGGTTATAATATAAACAATGTACACTATGCAGATGACACAGTATTGGTGGCGGATAATGCAAAAAGATCTTAACAATTGTTGGACATTGTAGTAACAGAGAGTGCAAAGAAAGGACTCTCCTTGAATATCAAGAAAACAGTAACAATGGTGATATTAAAGAAAAAGGTGACACCCAAATGTGAAATAGAGATAGAAGGGAAAATTCTTCACCAAATGGATAGTTTTAAATACCTAGGGGCATTTATAACATCAGAAGGAAGATGCACAACAGAAATTAAGCGCAGAATAGGACAAGCAAAAGTTGCATTTTAGAAAATGAAGAGTATCTTATGCAATAAGTCACTATCACTGAATGTAAGAAAGAGAGTGTTGAAATGCTTTATAGAACCTATTTTACTGTATGGCAGTGAATCTTGGAATGTAAATGAAAAAATTAGGAAGAACTTAGAAGCAACAGAGATGTGGTTCCTGAGATGAATGTTGTGAATTCCTTTGACTGCCAAAGTAACTAACAATAATTGCCTGAAAGAGGCTAATGAAACTAGAACATTACATACAACAATAAGAGACAAACAGCTTTCTTTGGTCATGCGCATGTGATGAGAAGAAAGGCATTGGAGAGCATCATGAGAACTGGAAAGATCAAGGGGAAGAGAGGCAGAGGCAGACCAAGAGAAATGATGCTGGATGGATTGAGATGGTGGCATGGAGGAATATCATCAGCAGAGTTGATCCAGAAAACCAAGAACCGAGATTTGTGGAGTCATGAACACCTAGGCCAGCTGGCATGGCACGTGATGATGATGATGATGATGATGATGATGATGATGATGATGATGATGATGATGATGATGATGATGATGATGATGATGATGATGATGATAGTTAATTTCTGCGAGTATCATACACAGGTGTTGAACCAGTATGTGTAACCTCTGATGACAGACAAGAAAAATATCCAACTCCCAGGTAAATGTTGAAACTCATCATCTGCTAGAAGCTGCAGGTGAAATAACAGGCACAGGTGCATATATCTGATACACTTCAGCATTTGAGTGCAAGTATTTAGCACAATGATGGCTTGTGACTTAACCTAGTCAGCAAAACACTCACAGCAGAAACATGGGATACTTTCACATATTATAACATCTCTTTGTGTACATCCTTTTAAAGAGTATTTATGTCATTACAATTTCAGATTTGTATTACATAACATATCAACATTATATAGTGAGCATATAAGAGATATGCAGATAAAACCATGGATTACAATTGGTGGTTATAGTATAAAATACTTATGTTTTGCTGATGGCAACTGCCTCGACAGCAACAAGTCAGAAAGAATAAAAGAAAATAATTGATACAAAGTTTAAATAAGTGATAAAAATGCCTCTGCTTAAATAATAAGGAAGACAGAAGTAATGTTATATCAATGAAACAAATCTTGCCCAATACATAATTACAGTATTAATGTTTTCAAGTAAATACATTAATTCATGTATCAAGGTACATGGATAGCATTAGATATGAGAAGTATCACAGAATAAAGAACAGAATAGGAAAAGCAAATGCTGTATTTTATAAAAGAAGAAGAACTTATACAATAAATATGTCAGAGTCTAAAGTATTGCCAGCAGAGATGCAGGGACATCGTTACGCCCGCCAGGCAAATAGTCCCTAGCGGGGATGCTGTAACATCGTTACGCCCGCCAGGCGAGTATTAGTTACCTGCCTGCAAGGTTGCCGGCTGACGAGACAGCCAGCGGTCAGGCAAGGACAAAGCAGGACGCACGCAGGCCTCGTGAAGCCACTTAAGGTGGGCAGGCGCGTTGCGAGAAATAGCCAGACAGCTCTGGGACTCGGACTCGACTGGACGTATGATGGGAGAAAGGCTTGTGTAGTTCTGTGGCCCGAAAGTCGAGTGCTTGTACATCTTGTGAGACTGATTGTAAGCTGTGGGTTGCTTGTAAGCGTATTGTTATAACTTATGTATTGTGATGATCATCTCTAGATCGTGATCTGTAAATAAATCCATCGAAACTTCGTGTCGTTGAGTCTCAAGTCAAATCACGTTGTATTTGTACTGTCTCACATGTGTTAGGTTAACGAGCCAGGTTTAAGACCCTGACAAAATAAATGTTTGCATGTTGCACAGAACCAATATTAACATACAGCTGTGAATCCTAGACAATTAGTAAACAGGCAAAACAATATCCTTTGACACCATAAATATGTGGTTTTTAAAGCTAAATGCTGAAAATACCTTGGACAGCCAAAATGAGTCATCTGAATGCTGTGAAAGTGACCAAAACAAAAAGATAACTTATCACAATCATCAGAGAGTTGACATTTTGACTACACAAGGTATGAGAATAGAAAATCTGGAACATATTTTAACAACTGAAAAGATTAATGGAAAAGATATCACAGAAGAAAGTGAGAGAATTTGTTGACAGCCCTTTATCTTGCATGGGAAAAACAACAGTAAATTAACTGATTTATGTAGGAGATTGCGAGATGTGGAGAAACATGGTCAACCATGTCAGTAGGCCAG
The DNA here is from genome assembly GCA_963921405.1 of Cepaea hortensis. Lineage (NCBI taxonomy): Eukaryota > Metazoa > Mollusca > Gastropoda > Stylommatophora > Helicidae > Cepaea > Cepaea hortensis. The sequence goes on from OY992882.1 coordinate 73,448,379, forward strand.
ACATTGATGATTATATATAATGAGACCTGTCAAAAGTGTATAGTGTGCTATCCTCTGCTGAATATTTTATGTGGGCAGGGGGTGTGGGAGGGGGGAGGGAAGGAGTGCTGTCCCTGCCTTTCCCTGAAGGTCAGACTTCATGCACAAAGTTACATGAGGTAAATAAGAAAGAACATGGGAGACATAGGACAAACATGGCACTCACACCTTCATCTATCATGGCTTGCAGAATGACACAAAACTCCCAGAGCACATACAAATCTTGAAAATAATGTAAACCCGACAATGAATATAAGAGAAAATAAGCTCAACAACTCAATTTGCAAACAAAAATAATAATATCGTGATAACCGGAGACCAAACAAATGTCAACGGAACTAAAGTATGGCTATAAACTGCAGTATAATACAGCTGTACATGACTTTGATTGGTCCTGTTCTGTCAAAGCAATAAGGGCTATTGCATCTTAATTATCCTATCACATGGTAGTTAGAGAAAACAATTAACATTTTCTTTTTCTTTAAAATAATATTTAGCAGATGATGCTTCATTTTACAGTCTTGAAACCTGACTTGTTTTATAAATTAACTGAGATATCCAAAAAACTATCTCATCCTTAAAAACATCTTCATGCATCCTGAATTCTATGGTTTTAAGAGCAACATTAGCAGGAGAAAAGTTTATGACACAAAGTAAAATCTATTGAGTATAATCATGACAGAAAGTGACACCTAGTATAAGATAAATCTATCAGATGGAGGAGAGAATGTCTTAGATTGTGTCAAGTGTTCAGGTTGTTTGACACCAGCATAGATTGTCTTATATTCCTGTTTAATGCACTTATACATTACATTGTGAGAGTGCTTGAGCATCCCAACATTCAATGCAAGTTATCTGAAATAAAATGGCACTCTCAGTTACTTAACGACAATGCATCCCTTCTGACTTCTGTTGCTGAAGTTGTTGTTGCGGGTACACATGTAGTGATAGGTGCCTGCTTTCTGCATTCTGAGCAGTGCTCCTTCATATGATGCTGGAGCATTATCTAACACATTGCTCATCTGAGCTTTGCTGGAAACTGACTCTGTACAATTCACACTGGCACACCTAGAAATGAAATCCCATGAATAGTTTACTGAGTACACATTATGTGGTGTAACAAAACACTTCAAGCTTCAGCTATGTCAGTTTAAGTATAACACAAATGTAGCCAACAGATGGTACAGTTAAATAACTAAAATAAACAATATTGAAATAAATGTCAGCTAGTTATTTTTGTGTTAGACACGACACACAATATCAGCATGTTGTTATTGGCAAATGTATTTCATTCATTTCTTCGACTGTTTCAGTTCTGAAGCACTACAGATGTGAACAGTACTAGCTGGTAGCTTCACCAGAAGAGACAGAAATAGAAACGGTGACATTAGATATATGAAAGAAACCACTTCCCGTACTGACGCCACATGACATATCACAATACCATGCTCAACAACACCATGATCAACAACTGACCTGTCAGCTAATGCCGACTACAAACATAACTTGTGTATTGGGTATATTGTAAGTACAGCCACATATTTTATATTTCATACATCTTGAGTCATACTTAGTATATTGTAAGTACAGCCAAATATTTTATATTTCATACGTCTTAAGTCATACTATGTATATTGTATGTACAGCTAAATATTTTATATTTCATACGTCTTGAGTCATACTGGGTATATTTTAAGTACAGCCAAATATGTTAGATTTCATACGTCTTGAGTCAAACTGGGTGTGTTGTCAGTACAGCCAAATATGTTATATTTCATACATCTTGAGTCATACTGGGTATATTGTAAGTACAGCCAAATATTTTATATTTCATACATCTTGAGTCATACTGGGTATGTGGTGCCAGTTCTATATTTTGTTCAGACCAATTAGCACTCAACAGGCGATGTGGTCAATATCAGACCGGCTGCCTTCACTTCCCAGAGCACTTCTTGCTATCCATTTTTGGCTAGGTCGACCTGGGAGCCCATGCCACTTGATCAAGTCCCTGCCTTATTTGAACATATGAACACTGGACCAGCCAGCCAGCCAGCCAGCCAGCCAGCCAGCCAGCCTTTGTGCTGCCACAGCTCCCTGTGCTAACAGTGTTAGATAGAAGACAGATTTACAATAGAATTGCAAGTGGTTGAAGTTTCTTTATTTCTTGTTATATATTAGTGTCTTTCACAGTGTTGTTTAGAAAATGTATACTGTGTTAATTACATTCCAGATTAGGTATTTTCAAAATGTCCATGATTATTAAAAATATTGAAACATCTTAAAATCTTCTACCAATTTAAGCCTAGCACTCTAATTTGTTTTCCCTAGCAATGTATGGACCTTAATGTGTTTGCTATCACACATGCTCATCTAATCCATTCTTGCTATGACGTACACAATGCATTTATCATCACACCAGGTACATTTCGCTGACTGTTTAACTCCATGTTGTCAGATTTATAGTTTAGATTGTGTGCCTTTGCAACCTGACTTGTAGTCATTGATCACTGTACTTCTTCAATCTTGACATCAAAACATGTCATCTTATATGTTCTAATGTATATCATTTTCATTGACTACAATTTTTAACATGATGAATGTTACAAAAAGAGTTATCGAATGCAAAAGAAGTGAAATTAAGTGTCCATAAAATTCTCACCTGTAATATCCTGCTGAGGCCATGTTAATAGCAAGATCTTGCGCTGAAATGTCAGTTTTTCCAAAATAAATCCACTCTACTTTGACATTTTTCCAAAACTGTGTGTTTTCGTATGGAGTTGGCAAGTTACTACTGCGATCACTCAATTCAACAAAATTGCTGCGATCAGTTCCTAAAGACAATAGAAAAGCATTTGCTGAGACATACTGGTGTGTTTAGTCATGGGTGCAGACAACATAGTGTGGCCACTTCATAACACAGAGAACAATGACAGAGTTATAAACAATACAGAACCCTTCTACAAGCCTTGAGACACTTTGGGTATATGGTGTTGGCCCCATGTTTGTATAGACCAAGTGGAACTTGACAGGTGGTATGGTCAACATCATGCCAGCACTATTGACTTGACAGCTGGTATGGTCAACATCATGCCAGCACCATTGACTTGACAGCTGGTATGGTCAACATCATGCCAGCACCATTGACTTGACAGCTGGTATGGTCAACATCATGTCAGCACCATTAACTTGACAGCTGGTATGGTCAACATCATGTCAGCACCATTGACTTGACAGCTGGTATGGTCAACATCATGTCAGCACCATTGACTTGACAGCTGGTATTCAGCTTCTTGAACTAAAAGTAAGTCCATTCCTCCTTAGTTGGATCGCTGCAGCCCTCTTCCAACGGAAAGTAGTTTTTAGATGTGGCAGTTGGACTTTGGAACCAACAACAATATATTCTGGCCTACCACAGGGATCACCATTATCTCTGGTACTGTTCAACGCCTACACAGTGAGAATCACCAGTGAGCAGATCACTGGACCTGGCAGGACATTGTCATATGTCGATGATGTTTTAGTGTATCGTCAGGGTAAGGATAGAGAGCAGGTTGCTGTGGAACTACAAACCGAACTCAATCGCATAAGTACTTAGTGTGATGAAGCTGGGGCAATGGTCAACCCAACAAAGGCAACAGTGACTTGGTTCTCGTTGAATAATCATATTGTCAACACTCCAACACCAACTGTAATGCTGTGTTCAGAGACGGTGGAAAGAACACAGGCAATGAATTACCTAGGGATACGGTTTTATCGAAGCCTTGCTTATAATGTGCACATAGACCAGGTGATAACAAACGCCAAGCGGGGTTTGGCTGCGATGCGGGTGATGGCGGCAGCAAACTGTGAGCAGCGAAATCTATGTCTTCTGTACGAGGGGCTGGTCATGTCTGTTTTGGAGTATGCAATGGCAATCCTGACTCTCAGCCATAAGCAGATAGAAAGGATGGAAAAGATACAGAATGAAGCTATGCGCATTATTCTTGGATGTACAAGAGATACAGCATGCAGGGCGATGCGCTACCTTCTTGATTTTCCAACCATTGAAGAGAGAATACAAGGTTGCAGGGCACGCGCCTACCTCAGAATTAACGCAAACACACAACATCCACTGCATAGTGAAATTAGGAAGGTGAAGGGCAGCAGGTTAAAAAGAGGACGGTCGTGGATGGGTCAAGCCGAAGACATTCTTCAACAGGTGTGTTCACTTGAGGACTTAGAACCTGGCGAGGAGTGGGTACAAGTGCCAACAGACTTCTGCACATCCTTTTCAGTTTGCATCCAACTAGATAGGAAATGCAGACAAGAAAATCCGGCTGCTGTGGAGGCTGAAGTACAAGCGTTGATATTCGAGAATTCGCTAGACAGTGACGCGGTCATCTACACAGATGGGTCGGTCGTCCGACATGTGAGAAGCTCATGAGCCTTTACAGCTCTGGCCGGAGGGAGAATTGTGAAGGAGGACTCTGGTGCTTTCACTGAAACCACAAGTAGCCTGACCATGGAAGTCATGGCAGTAAGTAAAGCAATAACATGGCTCGAGACACAGACATTCACTAGGGCTTGTTTCCTTAGCGACTCAATGAACATGATCAAGAGGATAGAGGAGGGGTCAATCCGAAGAGAATGGTTGCTGCCTCTGGAGCGGTCTCGGCTGGCAAAGATTAGTTTCATCTTCGTGCCAGGGCATGCGGGAGTACAAGGAAATGAGCGGGCTGACAAGCTCGCAGGTGAGGCTACTATGGAGGGCGGACGCGCCATGGACCAGGCTGACATTCTGAATGCTCTACGAGAAGTAAGACTTTTGCGAGAACCAAGTGATGACTGTGAATCTACAACAATGGCCAGACTGCTAGAGCAGCAAATTAAAAGAGGGGTGGCCAAACAAGAACACTACTCAGGAAGCCAAAGAAGATTGATAAACCAACACAGAACTAGTGTCGTTAGGAATGGTTCGATGTGCAATGAGGATGATCTGTCGACTAACTAACTAACATGCCATCACCATTGACTTGACAGCTGGTATGGTCAACATCATACCATCACCATTGACTTGACAGCTGGTATGGTCAACATCATGTCAGCACCATTGACTTGACAGCTGGTATGGTCAACATCATACCATCACCATTGACTTGACAGCTGGTATGGTCAACATCATACCAGCACCATTGACTTGACAGCTGGTATGGTCAACATCATACCATCACCATTGACTTGACAGCTGGTATGGTCAACATCATGCCAGCACCATTGACTTGACAGCTGGTATGGTCAACATCATGCCAGCACCAATGACTTGACAGCTGGTATGGTCAACATCATGTCAGCACCATTGACTTAACAGCTGGTATGGTCAACATCATGTCAGCACCATTGACGTGACAGGAAATTTCCTGGTGCCTATTTGAGGTTGGGTCTACCTGGGAATCCAGATCAGTTCTAGAAATCTCATTAAATATATAGATCTCTCATAAATGTGAAACAATCAATCAGTTGTACATTCCAATATATTCAGAAATCTCAACAAATATATAGCTCTCTCATAAATGTGAAACAATCGATAAGTTGTACATTCTAATGTATTCAGAAATCTCAACAAATATATAGCTCTCTCATAAATGTGAAACAATCGATAAGATGTACATTCTAATGTATTCAGAAATCTCAACAAATATATAGCTCTCTCATACATGTGAAACAATCAATAAGTTGTACATTCTAATGTATTCAGAAATCTCATTAAATATATAGCGCTCTCATAAATGTGAAACAATCGATAAGTTGTACATTCTAATGTATTCAGAAGAAAACATTAATACTCATGCTATAAATCATTGTATAAAAACATGGTTGACTAACCTCCCTTACCCTCTCCAGCATCGCCAGCTTGTCCGTCTCCAGCTGGGTTATTGTTGTTATGTGTGTTAGAGCCTGCAACAGATACAACATTACTGTAGTTCAGTCTATGGCACATACTGCAACAGATACAACATTACTGTAGTTCAGTCTATGGCACATACAGCTGTGGTTAGTTTCCCCAATTCATAATATAACATTAAATAAAAAGATTTGTTAGGATCCTGAAGAGAAATAACAAGCACAAACTCAAGTGCAAAGACCCAGGGCTAGGTGAAGAGAAATCACAGACTGCATAAATAATATAAGGGACGTTCATCTGAAATCTGATCATGCCGCACTGCGCGTAATTGCGTACGTTGAACATGATCATGTCATAGTCATGTGATAAGTACTCACCAATGAAGAAAAGAGCAAGTGCTTATCGTCCCATGATGCATAGGTTCTATTTCTGACTGTTGAGAAAATGGCCGGGTTGATCCAAACTCCATCCAAAGAAGCTCAAAGAGCGGTGATTCAGTTTCTTTCATTTGAAGGATGTCGACTAGTGGACATTCATCAAAGAATGCAGGCAGCGTACGGTAAAAAATGTGTGTCAAAGACAACAGTGACAGACTGGGCACGAATGTTTCGGAAAGTGTGTCAGTTCACAACAGATCTTTGACGGCCAGGTCAAACGCATATTGTTACAACAGAAAAAGACCATCGCCAAAATTGATGCAGCAGTACAGATGACCCATTGTCAAAGCATACGTTCGCTAGCAACAGAATTTGATGTGTCAATTAGGACTATTCAAATGGTCGTTTGTAAGAAGCTGCAATATCGGAGGGTGTGTTCAGTTAGTACCACAGATGTTGACCGACCACCAAAAAGAGGAACGCATGGGATGGTGTTTGAACCACTTGCTGCGTTACAGAGTGGAGGGTGATGCATTTCTCTTCTGCATAGTGGCAGGCGATGAATCATTGTGTCACCACTTTGAGCCGAGCAGCAAAAGAGAGAGCATGCAATGGAACCATGCTGGATCACCAAAAGCCAAAAAATTCAAGTTACAGGTTTCCGCTGGTAAGGTTATGCTGTGCTCATTTTTTTACCATGAAGGGCTATTGTTGTCGACTTTAAAGAACCTTGTGTCAACATCAACTCTACCCACTACTTGCAAACACTAGACAAGCTGCAAAAAGCCATCAAGAATAAACGACCCGGCATGCTTTCTCGCGGTGTGATTTTGTTGCACGATAATGCTCGTCCACATGTCGCAAAGATTGTGCAGGAAGCATTAGCAAGGAAGAAGTGGGAAATTCTGCAACATCCAGCCTATAGTTCTGATTTGTCACCATGTGAATTTCATTTGTTCGGACCTCTAAAAAAAGCTCTCAAGGGGCAACGATTTCACACAGATGCAGACGTAATGAACGCGGTAAACACTTGGTTCAGTGAGCAACCACAATCCTTTTTTTGCGGACGGCATTCACTGCCTGCCTAAGCAATGGGATGCTTGCCTGAATGCCTATGGCGACTTCTTCTGACCAACCCGTGGCGCATAATTCATTCAAAATGAATGCTTTGTTTAATTCTACCACACCTGTTAATGTTTCTTTCATGCTTTTATAATAAAGCCATTGGGACGGGTTTCAGATGAATGTCTCTTATACATCCCACTTTTTCTTATTCATCTGGAATTCATATCACTAATGAGGTTAGGAGACCAGTTATTCTAACATATATATTATAACAATTGATATATACAATAATGTGACAATAATTATTATTCTGGGTGATCATGTTATATTTCAGAATTCAGGAAATTAGATGAGAGACAGAGAGACAGTATACTTATGCAACCCACAGTCATAGAGGACATTAACATTTGCAGATAGTATTATGACAGGACTAGATCAAACAGACACAAAATGCTCCAAAGTATAAGCATTAATGTGCACCTTCTTGTAAGAAACTATACCTGCCCAAACATGTGCATTTTGGTTCTACCACATTCTGGAGTCTTGGGTTATTCTTACAATGGGATGCATTCACATTAAAAGTGAACACCTAGTCTTTCTGTATCTGAGGGCAATCATCATTTGTTTACCTATGCACTTGTGCTTAGTTTTTGTTCTTTTTTTTTTTTCATCAGACCTACTATTCAGACTCACTCTATTGCCGTCCTGCCAACCTCTCTGATGTACTTCAATGGGAAAACTGCTGATAGGCACGACATTCTGAAATATCTGGTGATAACCTTTGTTTGCATCTTGTTATATAAATAACTCATTGATAACACTATACAATAGGCACACAGGGATTGGCAGCTCTGAGAACTATTGTAGCCACTCACATGGAAGAGAGATTGAAATTTACATTAGGCACACCAGGACTGGCAGCTCTGAGAACTACTGCAGCCAATCACATGGAAGAGAGACTGACATTTACAATAGGCACATGGGATTGGCAGCCCTGAGAACTATTGCAGCCAATCACATGAAAGAGAGATTGAAATTTACATTAGGCACACCGGGACTGGCAGCTTTGAGAACTATTGCAGCCAGTCACATGGAAGAGAGACTGACATTTACAATAGGCACATGGGATTGGCAGCCCTGAGAACTATTGCAGCCAATCACATGAAAGAGAGACTGACATTTAATGAGAATGGAAGTGAAAGCAGTCGAGGATGGCTTTCTGAGAGTCCAATCAATAAAGCAGTTACTATAACTGACTTGGTCAATGATTTGTAAGATTCAATTTCTAACATGAATGATATACACAAGAACCATCACACCCACGAGAGCTGAAGTGGCTCTACTGTCCAGGCCATGATGGTGTGTGTGGACATGAAATGACTGATTGACTGTCCTCCAGGGGAAACACTCAGGTTAGCAAGAAGGCATGCTACTGCCTATAATTGATCTTTTGTTGCATGAGGAAAAACCAAACCAATGACTACATGTGGCTCAGACTCACGGAATCAGAATCCACTTTGGCACTAGCTGGAAGGATCATGACAGAGAACATAGTGGAGGCATGCGTAACAAATGACATTTAGATCTATTTGCACCCAAAGTTTTTGACATCTCTGAAGGGAGATGGAGCACATATGGACATGTCCTGAGGACTAGCACTTCAGTACTTGATGGCCATTTCTTTCTGATTTCCTGCCCTTTGAGTATACAACCTTTTATCGCCTCTTCCCACTAAAGCATTTTTCAATGTTTTTGCTATCCTCATGACTCAGTAATTCAACATGTGACCGCTATGTTATGTAAGTATCAATTTCCATTTGCTCCACTGGTATATTTTCTGTGTTACTCTCCCCTTTTTCTCACATGTATTGCTTTATTATCTTTTCACTCATATAACCTACATTTTAGCTGTTCTAAATACAATACTCTTTGTTCCTTGTCTTTTTAGTTTTTCATTTCCTATTGTTTGTGGCCAAGATGCTAAATTTAATTTTCTTTGTGCTTCCATTGCATGAAATTACTCAGTAATGATTTATATAAATTGTATTTGCAATCAGGCTTGGGATCAGCATTAGGGAATGCATGGAACGATGAATCAGGCACTTGTGCAACAAGAGTATTAAAATCCTTACTTTCTCATGTCTGGTGGGATGATAAACTTAACACCCATATAATTACATAATTTGTGCCTAACAACAGATCTTAAACATTCAAAACATATTATGTTTTCCTCTTGTTATGTGGTTTCTGTTCCTATTGAGGGTAAGATCAGGGAATGCATTTGCAGACATCCCTCTCAATGTCTCTCTTTGCCCTAAAGTTTCGGAAATGTTTCCTCGTTTGTTGCTTTAAAGAGTTTATTTTGAAGATCACTGCTACAGATGGTTGTTCCTGTTTTGAACCCTGTTTTGTTACTTCCAGGTATATTTGAATGTCAAGAAATCCACTGCATAACTATCCTAACTCTGTGAGGTGTAAAGCCAATCAGCTTTTAGAATTGATTTGGTTCACTTTTATGCACTGTCTTCTACAGACCTAATGGCAGACATAAACCACTGAAGATAATAAAACTGTCAAACTGTCATTTACTGCCAATATAGTACCTTGCGGTGTATGGCAGAGGGGTCTTTGAGCCTGAGGAATTAAGGCCGCCTGGCTAGTGCAGTCGCCGCTAACTGTGCAGGTTAGCATTTTCTTTTTGCCCCCGACAGAAAAAAATCCCACACCTTACCGAGGGATCAAACCCGGGTCTCCCGAATGAGAGTCCGGCATTCTAGCCACTCGGCCAGTCGCTCCTCACTGAAGATAATGACAGGTTTATCCTTGAGGGAGCAACTAAAAGCAGTCATGGTTGGTATGAGTTCTATTTCAATGTATCATCTCTCAAACCCACTACATTTATCCTTAACTTTCTGTACATTAAATACATTCACATCTAACACACATTTTGGTTACATTAGAAGATATGACACTCTTTGAAAACTATACTGGAGGTCAAAGGCAGACAAGCAAGAAGTAGGCAGATAGCATAAAAAGATGGACACAAAGTAGTGAGACTGGAGGTCAAAGGCAGACAAGCAAGAAGTAGGCAGATAACATAAAAAGATGGACACAAAGTAGTGAGGTTTGCGTGTAGCACCGAGCAAGATACAGATGGCTGAGATCCATTATGGCCAACCTTCATTGTGGAGACAGCACTTGATTGATTGAGTACATAGAGTCAGACAAAAAGAAAACTAACTTCTCCACAAGACCAGTGCAGCTAACATACATCAGTACCTGTCCATTGTATGTGGACCATGTCATCTTTCTTTACTTCCAGTGTATTTGGAGCGAAGTCATATTCCACAGCTGGGTAAGTCTGCACAATGTTGCCTCTCTTTCCTCGGACATTCAGATTATAGATTCGTCCTTGATTCAAGCCAGGTGGTCTTGAGATCAGTTTGAAAACATGGCTTCTGTCTTCAAAAACTCTGCCATACTGTGCTGTATTGAGGGCTAGACGTAATGGAGACTGGTCCCTCATAACATACACATAAGGGTTTTGTTTTATTGGTGATTTCATTGGACTGCAAAAAATTAAGTGCACGCCAAACATTAGCAAGCACAGACATATCATTACAAGATGCTGTTATAAATACTTAATTACAGAAAAAGAAGCCCATGGCTTTTGGAATCCAAAAATTTGCTATAGATTGCTGAACTCTACTTCTCTACACACCATAACTTATTTTTCTTATTTTGTAGTTTTTGTGAGATCAACAACAAAGGTTTAAAATATCAACCATTCACAACTTTTTTTCAGTGAAATTATATGACAGCTTTAAACAGAGATGTTTTTTCCCCTTAGCAGATGTCCCTATGGATGTGACAAATAAAACCGCCAGTACTGGTCACAGGAAATGAAGTCAGTGTAATTTGTTCACTTCACAATTAATGTGCTGGAATATAATGATGATGAAGACTTATGATCAGGATTATTTATTGAAACAGATAATGATGATGATTATGAAGAATTCAATAATGAAAGTTTGCATATTGACAGCGATCTACATCTACATCAATCAACAGTTGACAGAAGTGACCCATCTGCCACACTCTCTGGCAAAGACAACAGTAACAGAAGGCAGGAAGAGTACTGTACATCTGGGTGGTGGAATGAGTGGTCAATGGATAAGGGGCAGGAAGAGTACTGTACATCTGGGTGGTGGAATGAGTGGTCAGTGGATAAGGTAGAAAACAATCCTCTCTATTGTGCTATTTATTTTTAAACAGAAATAGAGGACGCTATGTGCAAACTGTGGGATATTTCCCTCAGGAGCTTAGGTACAGGGTATCTGAAAGTCAAAGGTATCAGGGTTCAAATGATTAATGTCTTTACTAAATAAGTTATCAGCCTGTCTTCTTTTTTTAACGTTTTGGCATTTTAAAATAATGCTGTAAAAAGTTACATTAAAAAACAGTTTTCATGGTTCATTTTCTGTTTCACTTTTGCCAACTCCAATAGCAGGATAACAGTATTCTGATGCACATCTGTCACTACGAAAACATCAGAATATATTAGATAAGTTGTTTATTAATAGTTAACACCGATTGTGTATAATTGCACTTGTTTATTTTTTAGCTATAAACTTACTGGATATGTATCTTTATGTAGACAATATACAAGAGTGTATATTTATTATGCAGAAGTGATATTAGTTTATATGTTTGGATGCACATTTTGCATTGTATAATAGGACAACATACATAGTAGCTTCAAAGACAGCTGACATCTTTTAATCCCATCTTGAAAATAGTCAACAACAATGACTCATTAAGATGATACTGAGAATGGTTTGTATTTGGCAATAATCCCATCTGACCACATAAATTAGTCTTAGACCACAAGGTTTCAAAGAAAACCAGCCTTGTAATACACCCCCATCAACAAACCACATTATCAAAATCCAGTTGCCTGTTCTATGCAAGCTGGGATATGAGCAACATATATGTTCAACATAATAAGACTTGGCTTCTGACAATGTTGTCAAGAGTGATACAGAAACAATCATCTCGGCCATAGATGTGAGTGGAAGAGTTTTAGTTTACCTCAGAGCCCTGCTAAAATAGTTGGGTTTGATGGGACAAGCAAGAACACTATCACTGAAAGACTTTGTGAAGATGCAGACAAACCAAAATGTTGACTGCAGAACAGTCATACCAGACAATGGAACTCATAACAATAGGAAACATATAAATGCCAGTACATGAATAAATCTGCTCTTTTTCTCACATCTAAATAAGCTGTGCTGCGCAACAAACACCATCTTAACTATATATATATATATATATATATATATATATATATATATATATATATATATATATATATATATATAAAACAGAATGTATGTATGAGGGTGGGTGTGTGCGGATGTATTTGATTGATGCGTTCGATAACGGTCCATCCGATTGAGATGAAATTTTCTACATGTTTTCTTTTCATTCCCATGCAGCCAACTGTCATAGTTTGGTACTGTACTATCAGCTATTTACTTACTAAAATTTAATTTTGTAATTACCTGACTTAACATAAGAAAATTTATATAAAGGGACATAACTTTTAGTAGCATTGCTATATCTTAGGTTAAGTCCCCTGGCTATCGATAGATAGATAGATAGATAGATAGATAGATAGATAGATAGATAGATAGATAGATACATAGATAGGTAGATAGATAGATAAATAGACAGACAGACAGACAGACAAGAAGACAGACAGACAGACAGACAGATAGATAGATCCCCGCCAGGGCCTGGGCGAAGCCAGGCCGGGTCAGCTAGTATATATATATATATATATATATATATATATATATATATATATATATATATATATATATATATATATATATATATATGTGTGTGTGTGTGTGTGACGCATCTTTGGAACCATTAGGGATACACAAAGTGGAGAGTGGAAAAGAAGTAACAAAGACATTTATGATCCGTTTAAATCCCCACTAATCACTGGTATCATGAAGGCTAATAGACTGCAATGGCTGGGGCATATAGAAAGAATGGAAGATAATAGGGAAACAAAACTCTCTTACACTCAAGAAATAAATGACCGTAGACCCTGAGGTAGCCCAAGAAGACGATGGATAGATAATATACATACAGACCTACAAGCACTTGGAATCAACGACTGGCAAGAGAAGGTCCACCAGAGAGACGAATGGAGACGGCTTGTATCTGCAGCAAAGAACCTCAATGGCTCGGTGTCACAGCCTCATATGGAGTCGGTAGGAACGTAAAGATAGAAGGGAACTTAAGAAGGGACATAACCCCAATACAAGGGAGACACACTCAAATGCTCGAACAATCTAGAGCCTTCGAGAAACATAGGTCAGTTCGCCTACAGCTCCGTGGACACGCTGACCGCTTGCCAGGACCTGTTCCACGAGAGGCTCGAGGAGAGTTACAGCCCGTGTCCGAGACACGTTAGAGGGCAGACGCCGACTGGACATCGAACAAGCAACAGGGCTTAACTTAAGGGGGACTTGATAGATTAAACACATGTGTATTTAGGAGTGCTACTCACTCGATAGATAGATGATAGAGTTTGTTGTAACGATTATATATGATGGTTTTGTTATGAACTCCTATAATCATGTTCGTAGCTGGCTGCGAAAACTATTCTTCGCCAGCTTACTGTAAATAAATTATGTCAGATAGTATCAGAACGAAGTTTGTTGCCTGTATGAACCCAAGTTTCATTCCCCTAGGTATCTAGGACGCTGACAGGCTATTTGGGGGCCAAGCCGGTTTTGGCAAGCACAAGCTTCACTTTCCCGACAGCTCTTGGTTTTGACAAGTAAAATATATCAATTTTCATACATAACAAAGTCTAGAACTTTGCAGCTACTATCGTATCATCTATTAATGAGCTATTGTAGTCCCTCTAGAAAAGTAATGAAATAATGATGTTCATGAAATTTGACATTGACATGACTGGACAATTACAGTGACAATTACTAATTTTTTTTTGATTCCAACATCAGATTGTTCCGCGAAAGATTGTGTGTATGTAAACTGTTCTCCAGCAGTGGCGAGAAAACAGGGGAACCAAACAACACTACAGCCAAGAAACCAGTAAATAAGATAAGTCCCATTTCATGCACATTTTATCCCTAAACGATACTCACCATTTTCTTTCATTGATGTAACATTTTTTCTATGTATTGCTATTAATGATATATATGCGCAAATTTCATAACCATGCCTCACATGGAGTCGGTAGGAACATAAAGATAGAAGGGAACTTAAGAAGGGACATAACCCCAATACAAGGGAGACACACTCGAATGCTTGAACAATCTAGAGCCTTCGAGAAACATAGGTCAGTTCGCCTACAGCTCCGTGGACACACTGACCGCGTGCCAGGACCTGTTCCACGAGAGGCTCGAGGAGAGTTACAGCCCGTGTCCGAGACACGTTAGAGGGCAGACGCCGACTGGACATCGAACAAGCAACAGGGCTTAACTTAAGGGGGACTTGATAGATTAAACACAAGTGTATTTAGGAGTGCTACTCACTCGATAGATAGATGATAGAGTTTGTTGTAACAATTATATATGATGGTTTTGTTATGAACTCCTATAATCATGTTCGTAGCTGGCTGCGAAAACTATTCTTCGCCAGCTTACTGTAAATAAATTATGTCAGATAGTATCAGAACGGAGTTTGTTGCCTGTATGAACCCAAGTTTCATTCCCCTAGGTATCTAGGACGCTGACACTCGGAATGCTGAAGAAGAAGAAGATATATATATATATATATATATATATATATATATATATATATATATATATATATATATATATATATATATATATATAGGCCAAGACCAAAATTAGCAGGGTACTAATCAGAGAGTTGCTTTTTGCGGATGATGCTGCGATTACGACCCACTCTGAGGAAGAATTACAACATCTACTATCTGCATTCTCCAATGCTTGTTCTGAATTTGGTTTAACAATTAACAAAAAGAAGACACAGATTATGTCACAAGGTGCACATGGTGTACCATCAATCTTTATTGACGACGCCGAACTGGAGATAGTAGACCATTTTACATATCTAGGATCAGAGGTAAATAGCAAATTATCCCTCGATCAGGAAATCAACATCAGGATTGGCAAGGCAGCAACAACAATGAACATGTTAGCAAAAAGAGTCTGGGAGAACAGGAAGCTTACTGCCAAAACAAAAGTCCTCGTATACCAAGCCTGTGTCATTAGTACTCTTCTTTATGGCAGTGAAACCTGGACAACTTACTCACGCCAAGAGAAACGTTTAAACAGCTTTCATATGTGGTGTCTGCGAAGAATACTTGGTATTAAGTGGCAAGACAAAATCACAAATACTGAAGTATTGGAAAGATCAGGTTGTGTGACGGTGTATTCCATGCTCAGTCTTCGTAGACTTAGATGGATAGGACACGTTAGGAGGATGGATGATGGTAGAATACCAAAGGACATCTTTTTTGGTGAATTACAGACGGGTAGGAGATCTCAGGGTCGGCCTCTACTACGATACAAAGATGTGTGTAAGCGGGACATGATTGATACAGGCATTGATAATGCACATTGGGAGCACGTCGCCACTGAACGTGTTGCATGGAGGGCAACTATCAGAAATGGAATAAAGACAAAGGAGAAAATGATTGCAGATAAAGCACACACAGCGTGAGAGACGTAAGATGGTGCAAAATGGTGGAAATGACCATGTTTTCACATGCACCTACTGTGGGCAAACATTTGCAGCAAGAATTGGCCTTACCAGCCACACTCGCCACCGCCATAGATCGTAGTTATTAAGCCTTTTTGAAGCACAATGTACCAAACTATGGTCTGTCAAGACGGAAATGTGCCAATGAGCAATGAGTATATGTATATATACATATATATCAATCAATCAATCATGTGCCATGCCGGAAAGCGTGGGCGGTCATGACTCGCCATTTCACTCGATCACCAGTGTCATGGATCAGCTCAGTGTTCCTGTCTCGTCCATGCCACGTGGTCAAGCCATCCAGGTATTTTCCTCTCGGTCTGCCTCTTGGTCTGTTCCCTTCGATCTTGCCAGTTGTCACCAAGTTCTCCAAGCCATTTCTTCTCATAACATGTCCAAAAAATTTTGACTGTCTACGTCTAATTTCTCTAATCAGTTTACGATGTTCATTTGTTTCCTGTAGTACTTGGTCATTGGTTTTTCTGTCTGTCCATGGTATTCTTTGCATTTTCCTTAGAAACCACATTTCTGCAGCCATCAGATGTTTTTCAGCTTGACTGCCCATTGTCCAAGTTTCACATCCATACAAAAGAACAGGCTCTATGTATCCCCTCAATACTCTTTTTCTCGTTTCAATTGACATCTTTTTATTGGTCAGAATGTTTTTCATCTTGCCAAAGGCTACTTACGCCATGGCGATTCTTGTTCTAATCTCTTCAAGGCATCTCCCATCAGATGTTATGACTGTTCCAAGATAATTGTACCGATTCACTTGTTGAAGAATATTTCCATTTACTTGTATATTACATTGTGGCACTTCTTCCTTCCTAGTGACGACCATAACCTGAGTCTTTTTACAATTTAATTCTAACCCCAGCTGCTCACTGTGTACAACAACCGCATCTACTAATTGTTTCAGGTCCTGCACATTGTCTGCAATCAATACTGTATCATCTGCATATCTAATGTTATTGATGTTTCGTCCTCCAATGCTTATTCCATTTATATCCTCTACATTTCTGAAAATATTTTCACTGTATAGGGAAAAAAGATCTGGAGACATCACACATCCCTGCCTAACACCTCTCTTAATTGGCTGATACTGTCCCACTTCATTATCAATCCTTATTGCAGCTTGTTGTTTCCAATATATGTTTTTCATAAGTCTAATGTCTTTCCCATCAATTTGTAGATCTGCAAGCATATCCACCATGTTGACATGTCTAACTCTATCAAAAGCCTTTGTATAGTCAATAAAGCAAAGATGTATATCCTTGTTTACTTCTATAGCACGTTCAATAACTGTTCGCAGCATATACACAGCATTTACTGTACCCTTTCCTTCTACAAACCCACATTGTTCTTCCCCTATTTCAGGTTGTATCTTCTTCCTCACTCTTTGCATGATAATTCTTAGCAAAATCTTTGTGATGTGACTCATTATACTAGTTATTCTATGTTGATCACATTCCAAGGTTCCTAATTTCTTTGGGATTGCAATAAATACAGAGTTACATAATTCAGGAGGTATATCTCCAGTATCATATAATGTGTTCATCAGTCTGGTGACTTGCTCTAGTCCAAATTCTTCTAAAGCTTTAATCATTTCTGTTGTGATGTTATCTGCACCGGGGGCCTTGCCAGCTTTCATATGCTTAAGAACATTTCGAACCTCCATCTCCAAAATTGGCGGTCCTTCATTATTAAATCTAATATCATACTGTTCGTCTCTGTTATCATCATAAAGGTGTTTCACATAATCTGTCCATACATGTAGAATCTGGTCCTTTTCTATTATGATTTTGCCATCTTTAGTTTTTAGACACCCTGTTGATGTACTTGTTCTTTTATTAGTAAGTTCCTGAATTCTTTTGTGCACTAATTTTGTATTTTGACTGTTGTGTTGGTTTTCAATTTCTAAGCACTTTTCCTCAAGCCATGATTCTTTTGCCTCCTTACATAATATTCTGACTTGTCTGTGGATTTCTTCATATTTGACAGAATTATTTTTGTTGAGTCTTCTTGTTTCCATGAGGTGTAAAATTTCTTCAGTCATCCAGTTCTTACGACCCACCTTCTTTAATTTTGAAATAGTTGTTTCTGCAGCCACATTGATTGAATTCTTCAACGTTTCCCATTGATCATCCACATCCTGGAATAATATCTCTAGATCAGACAATATTTCAAATCTGTTCTGTACTTCTATGTTGAATTTGTTTTGTATTTCCTTGTCATTACTCAATGTACACAAATCATATTTAATGTTTCCTGTTATATACTTGCCTTTGTTCAACTTTATCCTCAATGTTCCTGTGAGTAATCTGTGGTCACTATAACAATCAGCACTGGGAACTGTTTTTGCTACTGTTAGCGCGTTTCTAAATCTTCTGCTAATGAGAATGTAGTCAATCTGGTTTCTAATCCTGCTATCAGGACTCCATGTCCATAATCTTCTAGGGTGTTGCTTAAACCAGGTGTTTCCTACAATCATTTCCTGTTCTTTTGCCCACTCCACGAGTCTGTATCCTCTTTCATTTCTCTCTCCTAAACCATAGTTTCCTACTGTGTATCTATCCCCTTGATTTCCTACTTTTGCATTGAAATTCCCTATTATGATGTTTATTTCTGAATTTTTACATTTCTTTAAGGCAGCCTCTATGTCATTATAAAATTCTTCTATACTATCTTCACTGGATTCTCCTGTTGGTACATATACTTGAATAATATTTATGCTAAAAGGTCTGCCACTTAATTTAACTAGTAGAACTCTGTCCGACACGGCCCAATATCCTTAAACAGATGTTGATGTTTTCCGGTCCAAAATAATTGCCACTCCCCTATGACAATCTTCACCTCCAGAATAAATAATCTTGAAATCGTCATCTATCTTGATGCCTGATCCTGTCCATCTCGTTTCGCACATACCTAAAATATTAATTTTTTCCTTTTCAATTTCTTGTTTTATGTTCTCTAATTTTCCATCGTTGTTTAACGTCCTAACGTTCCAAGTTGCTAATTTTAACGTCTCTGTCCTTGTCTTGCGATGATCAGTCTTTAAGCGAATCCTGATATATATATATATATATATATATATATATATATATATATATATATATATATATATATATATATATATATATATATCTTGCCACTAAATATATCTGTGTTAAAACAAGAAAATAATCATCTACTGTCTTCCATGTACCCAATCTGACATGCTAAATATGAGGTGAAGGAACAGGGATAAGTGGACTCTTTTCTTAAGCAAGGTCTTTTCCAAACACAAATGTTTATAGGTGTAATAAGCACTGCCAATGCCATATTTTGTTTGAAGTTGAGACTGGAGCAATGGCAATACAAATTTTAACAGTTCCGTGTCGCAGGTTGTCCAATGCTTGTACCTGATACCAACATCCTACCAACCACTGGGTCAGCTAGGTGGGGGTTTGATCCCTCCCAGCTGAAATGATAATACAAATGTTCCAGTTCATATCGTCCTCACTAGAAAATGGCAGGTGAGAATACATAAAGACTTCTTTGGCAGAAATGGAAACTCTAAAAAGTAAGTCAACACACAATCAGAGGTAGACACTCAAGATTCATTATTTAAATGGGATCACCCAAAACCCTCATTCCTACCTTCACCCAACATTTGAGATTTTTAAGACCGGTATCTCAATGCTCTACAAGAAAACAAAGTGACTTGCTTATTGATAAAGTATATTCATATTTTAGAGAAAAAAATATCCTAAACAATCAGATTTTAAATGGGCAAATTACTTGTTTGCTTCTATAATCAAATTCAGCTTTTATAAGTTGAATAGAGTTTGCTTAACAGTAAGGTTTTTAAAAAAAATAGCATAAAATTTACATGACAAGACTTAAACAATATATTACGATTTACTTAGTTTAGTTTAGTCGATGGATCAACATCACGGCACACAGGTGTAACCCATAAGTGCTCCGTTCTCCTCCTAACTCAAGCCTGAGTCCGGAGAAACTCAGCTCAGTGCATGAACTCTATAGCACTGGCGAGGATCCTGAAATACTTTGGGTAGATTTTTAACTCGAAATTTTGCCTGGGCAGCAATTTCGATTTCCAACTGCCAAGGAATTTTTTACGTGTGCAACAATACACATGGGCGTCCGATCTCACTACCCAGAGACCAGGGGAAATTTTGTTACTAGAAGTCCATGAGAAAAAATCCCAGTTCTCACTAAGTCTTGAACCCGGGACCTCCAGCACTCGAGGCAGACACCATACCTTGAGACCACGCAGCCCCCTACAATTTACTTAATAACATGGAAGGCTTACAATTCGTCATTTTGCTTGGAATCTGTGTTGTGTGGATCATAATCATCTGTTGATATGTTGTACCTGAAATAACAATGGATGAAAGAAACATTTGAATACAAAATTTTGTTAATGACAAGCTAGTTTGTATGAGTATGTATTGTTCTAGACGCCACCAGAAAGATGATACATATTACCAACTCCATGGAAGTGAACAAGTACCAATCTGTTATTCTGCGCAGGACACAACAGGCTAAATTAATACATTTTTAATGAACTAAAGATAAAAGATATTGGTGGATGTAACTGTGAAACTGGTAAAATGACAGCTAAATAAATGTTTCAGGAGTGTCCCACATATTGAGAACAGATAACACTATTTTGATCTACACCTGCTCCATTCTCTATGGAGATGTCTACAAGCCCAAAGTTGACTGCAGCTTTTGATGCATTTATTCATATTTGACATCTGAAAGTGTACAAAGAAAACGTTCCAGATAAGCCTGGCAGTATAGTGGTTAATGTGCTCGCTAACCAACACAGTAGTCGGGATTGAATCCCCAGTAGTGACAGCATTTTTGTCCCAAGTCAGTTTGACAGTGGGGTCTAACCAACCTTGTGAAGAGTACCTGATTATTTTCTGGAAATTACCTGTCAGTGACAGGTAATATAAGGAAGGAAACTGGCCACAATTCTTTACAAGCAGCCCTTTATGGAAAATTCTTTAGTCTGCAATATATGAACAATTATTTTCAAACAGCCATGTATAGATAATTCTTTACAATCTGCCATTTACGGACACTTCTTTACAATCTGCCATTTTGAACACTGCTTTACAAGCGGTCATATATTGAAAATTCTTTACAAACTTCTATTTATGGACACTTCTTTAAAATCTGTCATTTATGAACACTGCTTTACAAACTGCATTTACGGACACTTCTTTGCAATCTGCCATTTACGGACACCTCTTCACAAACTGCCATTTATGTATAATTTCAAATTGCTAAAAAAGTGTTAACAAACACAATCTGTACATGTGGGACTCCTGTGTTTTCCTTTCCCTGAGAAGGCTAAACATGTGATCCATTACCTGAGATCATGGGCAAGTGCAAAATCTTGGGACTCCATGTTTCAAAACAAAACATAATCCACAACTCATCACAGACAAGTTTGGTTTTTTTTATGCTGCATATCCCTTACAGAATGTTGTATTAGCATTTTTCAGCTGCTGTTGATGTACTAGGCAAGATTACGCTCAGTAGTTTGCATTGCTTTCTGAGCAACTGGCCCACATACCCCTGCAAGTAACCAACGTGGCGCGATCTGCTACCGAATCTCGCGCAGCTGCGTTACTCACGAGAATATACAGGCTTATGGAGAAAGACGTTAACCCCTACGCCAGAGACAAGTGCTGCCCCTACAATGATGACTGGCTGCAAAGAACCTCTAACACATTATGTCTCTTGCTCTGGTTGATATCCTGACAGAATGGTGTTTGCCTCACCTCCTGATGTCACATTCCCATTTATATGATTGTTTAAAAAGACTGGCTCGCCTACCTATGACTTTTCCATGCAGTATGGTTTCTATGAAAATTTCATGTTGTTTAATCTAGTCAAATTATATGACTTATCTCTTGTCTCCATTAGATTTATTTTCATTCCTAGCTTCTGCAGGACTTATATATTTGTTTCTGTGAATTCTATTCTTCTGTATATCCATGTTCATTTGGTTTCAATTTGAGTAGGAAACAGACACCATAACCCTAAACTTTGCTAAACATGTTAAGGAGAAAGGTGTAATAATGTACATTAGAACCAAAAAAAGTAATAATATTTTGTCTACCATAGGACAATATTTTATTATTAAAATCTCAGCAACAATATGTATATTCAAGAAAATTTACAACTCACCCTATCACTCTATGTATTAAATTACAAACAACTTGAGTGTGAAATTAAATTGAAATACATTTTAATCTCTCTATCTATCTATCTTTGTGTGTGTGTGTGTGTTTGTCTCTCGTGTGTGTCTGTCTATGTGTATGTGTCTCTCTCGTGTGTCTGTCTCATACATCTGTCTGTGTCTCTCTCGTGTGTCTGCCTGTGTGTCTCTCTCATGTGTCTGTCTGTCTCTCTCATGTCTGTCTGTGTATGTCTCTCATCTGTCTGTCTCTCTCTTGTGTGTCTGTCTGTCTCTCTTGTGTCTTGTCTGTCTGTGTGACTCTCTCATGTGTCTGTCTGTGTCTCTCTCATGTATCTTGTCTGTCTGTGTGTCTCTCTCATCTGTCTGTCTGTGTGTGTGTGCGCGCACATGTACTTGTGATATGGAGGAAAGGTTAGATTTCAGATTTCAAAGATTACACATTTTTACAATTTTTATTGGTGAAGACCTTACCGAATGCGAAAAACACAACTTTTGTTTTTGCCGGAAGGAAAATATGGAAGTGTCCAAGTATAGTTAAGGGGCAGTCCATGTATGCCATTACCCAGATGGTTGGATCTGTGAACAAATGTCAAATACAGCACTGTAAAATAAATATGATGAATCATCACTACAATATAACTTCCACAGCCATGCTAGCTTCGAGGCAAGATGATCACCTGCTGGCCCAGCGGTCACGGGTTTATATAACCATTGGGGCAGATTTTTACAATTAACCTCGGTTCCCAAATCATCATCATCATGTGCCATGCTAATAAGCGTGGGCGGTCATGTTTCGCCATCTCATGGATCAGCTCAGAGTTCTTGTCTCAACCATGCCACATGGCCAAGCCATCCAGGTATTTACTTCTCTATCTTCCCATTGTTCTCTACCCCTCAAACTCGCCAGTTGTCACCAAGTTCTCCAATTGATTTCTTCTCATAACATGACCACAAAATGCCCAAGTCAACTCAGTCTAACATGGGTACCGGTTAATGTCTCAGTCTAACACGGGTACTGGTTAATGTCTCAGTCTAACACCGGTACCGGTTAATGTCTCAGTCTAACACGGGTACCGGTTAATGTCTAAGTCTAACATGGATACCGGTTAATGTCTCAGTCTAACACGGGTACCGGTTAATGTCTCAGTCTAACACGGGTACTGGTTAATGTCTCAGTCTAACACCGGTACCAGTTAATGTCTCAGTCTAACACGGGTACCGGTTAATGTCTAAGTCTAACATGGATACCGGTTAATGTCTCAGTCTAACATGGGTACCGGTTAATGTCTCAGTCTAATACAGGTACCGGTTAATGTCTCAGTCTAACACGGGTACTGGTTAATGTCTCAGTCTAACACGGGTACCAGTTAATGTCTCAGTCTAACACAGGCACCGGTTAATATCTCAGTCTGACACTGGTACCAGTAAATTTCTCAGTCTAACACAGGTACCAGTTAATGTCTCAGTCTAACACAGGTACCAGTTAATATCTCAGTCTAACACTGGTACCAGTTAATGTCTCAGTCTAACACAGGTACCAGTTAATGTCTCAGTCCAACATGGGTACTGGTTAATTTCTCAGTCTAACACTGGTACCAGTTAATGTCTCAGTCTAACACAGGTACCGGTTAATGTCTCAGTCTAACACAGGTACCAGTTAATATCTCAGTCTAACACTGGTACCAGTTAATGTCTCAGTCTAACACAGGTACCAGTTAATGTCTCAGTCCAACATGGGTACTGGTTAATTTCTCAGTCTAACACTGGTACCAGTTAATGTCTCAGTCTAACACGGGTACCGGTTAATGTCTCAGTCTAACACGGGTACCGGTTAATGTCTCAGTCTAACACGGGTACCAGTTAATGTCTCAGTCTAACACGGGTACTGGTTAATGTCTCAGTCTAACACAGGTACCAGTTAATGTCTCAGTCTAACACAGGTACCAGTTAATGTCTCAGTCTAACACGGGTACCAGTTAATGTCTCAGTCTAACACAGGTACCAGTTAATGTCTCAGTCTAACACAGGTACCAGTTAATGTCTCAGTCTAACACAGGTACCAGTTAATATCTCAGTCTAACACAGGTACCAGTTAATGTCTCAGTCTAACACGGGTACCAGTTAATGTCTCAGTCTAACACGGGTACCAGTTAATGTCTCAGTCTAACACGGGTACCGGTTAATGTCTCAGTCTAACACGGGTACCAGTTAATGTCTCAGTCTAACATGGGTACCGGTTAATGTCTCAGTCTAACACGGGTACCAGTTAATGTCTCAGTCTAACACGGGTACCGGTTAATGTCTCAGTCTAACACGGGTACTGGTTAATGTCTCAGTCTAACATGGGTACCGGTTAATGTCTCAGTCTAACATGGGTACCGGTTAATGTCTCAGTCTAACATGGGTACCGGTTAATGTCTCAGTCTAACACGGGTACCAGTTAATGTCTCAGTCTAACACGGGTACCGGTTAATGTCTCAGTCTAACATGGGTACCGGTTAATGTCTCAGGAAGTAAAGGTGCCTGGCATGATACTGACCACATCAGCCACTGAGTGCCAGTTGGTCTGTGAAATGACAGGTCTGCCACCATGTGCCAGTGCACCTTAAAGATGTAAAAGGGTCCTTTGTTTTAATTGTTTACTTACAGTGTTTAATTTGTTTACTGACAATGTTTAACTGTTTACTTATAATGTAACTTACAGTGTTTAATTTGTTAACTGACAATGTTTAACTGTTTACTTACAGTGTAACTTACAGTGTTTAATTTATTTACTTATAATGTTTAACTGTTTACTTATAGTGTAACTTACAGTGTTTAATTTGTTAACTGACAATGTTTAACTGTTTACTTACAGTGTTAACTTACAGTGTTTAATTTGTTAACTGACAATATTTAACTGTTTACTTACAGTGTAACTTACAGTGTTTAATTTGTTAACTGACAATGTTTAACTGTTTCCTTATAGTGTAATTTAGTGTTTAATTTGTTAACTGACAATGTTTAACTGTTTACTTATAGTGTAACTTACAGTGTTTAATTTGTTAACTGACAATGTTTAACTGTTTACTTATAGTATAACTCAAAGTGTTTAATTTGTTAACTGACAATGTTTAACTGTTTACTTATAGTATAACTTACAGTATTTAATTTGTTAACTGACAATGTTTAACTGATTACTTATAGTGTAACTTACAGTGTTTAATTTGTTAACTGACAATGTTTAACAGTTTACTTATAGTGTAACTTAGTGTTTAATTTGTTAACTGACAATGTTTAACTGTTTACTTATAGTGTAACTTACAGTGTTTAATTTGTTAAATGACAATGTTGAACTGTTTACTTATAGTGTAACTTACAGTGTTTAATTTGTTAAATGACAATGTTTAACTGTTTACTTATAGTGTAACTTATAGTGTTTAATTTGTTAACTGACAATGTTTAACTGTTTACTTATAGTGTAACTTACAGTGTTTAATTTGTTAACTGACAATGTTTAACTGTTTACTTATAGTGTAACTTACAGTGTTTAATTTGTTAACTGACAATGTTTAACTGTTTACTTATAGTGTAACTTACAGTGTTTAATTTGTTAACTGACAATGTTTAACTGTTTACTTATAGTGTAACTTACAGTGTTTAACTTGTTAACTGACAATGTTTAACTGTTTACTTATAGTGTAACTTACAGTGTTTAATTTGTTAACTGACAATGTTTAACTGTTTACTTATAGTGTAACTTACAGTGTTTAATTTGTTAACTGACAATGTTTAACTGTTTACTTATAGTGTAACTTACAGTGTTTAATTTGTTAACTGACAATGTTTAACTGTTTACTTATAGTATAACTTACAGTGTTTAATTTGTTAACTGACAATGTTTAACTGATTACTTATAGTGTAACTTACAGTGTTTAATTTGTTAACTGACAATGTTTAACTGTTTACTTACAGTGTAACTTATTCAGTATTGTTGTATTAAAACATATGAATACCATGACATCTAGAACCTGTCCTCTCTGTTTACATGTACCAGTCACCCACATGACTATTTCCCACAATGCTGCACTCTTTCTGTATGGTTTACTTCAATCCAAACCACAGAAGAATCCGCTTGGTTTCCCTTGTTTTTCAGAGCTTGCATAATCTGGTATTTCATTTTTATGAAGTGTATTATTTAACGTACATTATCATTGACCAAAGAAAGTGTTAACTGTTTCAACGTTAAATTCCCTTGTTTCTGACTTCTATTTCCTTCATAATTCAGTGACAATAATCAACTGACAATATTCTTATAAAAATGTTAATGTTTTAATTACACTAACAACAAACAACTGTAATATATATTCTTTATGGAAGCAGTAAACAACTTAGTATATTCTTTAGAGTATCAACAACAAATTTTACTTACAGTAACAATAAACAATTTTAACATATTCTTCACCTTAAATAAATAACTATATCATATTCTTTGCAGTAACAACAGAAAACAGTAACATATTAGTAACATAAAAAACTAAAACATATTCACTAGAGTAATAACAAACATATTCTTTAAAGTTACAAACAGTAGTAAAAAGTTCAAAGTCATAATAAACATTTGTAACATATCCTTTACAGTACCTAAATATTGTTTACAGCACCAACAAACAACTGAAATATACTGTTTACCGAGACCAAGGGGCCTCCCTGCAGTCAGGTTTATCCAGAAGGACGAGGCATACTGGCACAGTTTCATCAAAGGGTTTAGCCCATTTGTAGGTGAAACCAGGAACTTTCGTAGATTCACATGCTGACTGTGTGAGATCTTGAAAAAACAAATTTAAAATAAGGATCCACTTAGATAATTCAGAAGTCACATTTTCTTTCAACTTAAATAATAATTTTGCACTGAAAATAACAAAACATCACTTAATTATATGCAAAATGACCCAAAACAGGCCATGTTAGAATTAATAGCCTTTAAAACCTTTTGAACCTCCAAAATGCACCCCTGTGCAAACACTGCTATCACCCTCATCCACCTTCCCTTTAAATGCCTTGCACTTTCAAACATTATGGCTGTAGCCACCTCCAACAGTGACTAACACACTCTAGTGCTCCTTAGAACACCTGCTACAGCTACAA
Organism: Cepaea hortensis; assembly: GCA_963921405.1. Taxonomy (NCBI): domain Eukaryota; kingdom Metazoa; phylum Mollusca; class Gastropoda; order Stylommatophora; family Helicidae; genus Cepaea; species Cepaea hortensis. The sequence goes on from OY992882.1 coordinate 73,475,869, forward strand.
CAAACCGATGCTAACAAACTAGGTAGAACAGCTGCAGCAGCCACCTCCAACAGTGACTAACACACTCTAGGGCTCCTTAGAACACCTGCTACAGCCACATCAAACCGATACTAACAAACTCCATAGCTCCTTAGAACAGCTGCAGCAGCCACCTCCAACAGTGACTAACACACTCTAGGGCTCCTTAGAACACCTGCTACAGCCACATCAAACCGATGCTAACAAACTAGGTAGAACAGCTGCAGCAGCCACCTCCAACAGTGACTAACACACTCTAGGGCTCCTTAGAACACCTGCTACAGCCACATCAAACCGATACTAACAAACTCCATAGCTCCTTAGAACAGCTGCAGCAGCCACCTCCAACAGTGACTAACACACTCTAGTGTTCCTTAGAACACCTGCTACAGCTACAACAAACCGATACTAACAAACTCCATAGCTCCTTAGAACAGCTGCAGCAGCCACCTCCAACAGTGACTAACTCACTCTAGGGCTCCTTAGAACACCTGCTACAGCCACATCAAACCGATACTAACAAACTAGGTAGAACAGCTGCTGTAGCCACCTCCAACATTGACTAACTCACTCTAGGGCTCCTTAGAACACCTGCTACAGCCACATCAAACAGTGACTAACTAACCCTAGTGCTCCTTAGAACACCTGCTACAGCCACATCAAACCGATACTAACAAACTAGGTAGAACAGCTGCTGTAGCCACCTCCAACAGTGACTAACACACTCTAGGGCTCCTTAGAACACCTGCTACAGCCACATCAAACCGATACTAACAAACTAGGTAGAACAGCTGCTGTAGCCACCTCCAACATTGACTAACTCACTCTAGGGCTCCTTAGAACACCTGCTACAGCCACATCAAATAGTGACTAACTAACCCTAGTGCTCCTTAGAACACCTGCTACAGCCACATCAAACCGATACTAACAAACTCCATAACTCCTTAGAACAGCTGCAGCAGCCACCTCCAACAGTGACTAACTCACTCTAGGGCTCTTTAGAACACCTGCTACAGCCACATCAAACCGATACTAACAAACTAGGTAGAACAGCTGCTGTAGCCACCTCCAACAGTGACTAACTCACTCTAGGGCTCCTTAGAACACCTGCTACAGCCACATCAAACCGATACTAACAAACTCTACAGCTCCTTAGAACAGCTGCAGCAGCCACCTCCAACAGTGACTAACACACTCTAGGGCTCCTTAGAACACCTGCTACAGCCACATCAAACCGATACTAACAAACTCCATAGCTCCTTAGAACAGCTGCAGCAGCCACCTCCAACAGTGACTAACACACTCTAGGGCTCCTTAGAACACCTGCTACAGCCACATCAAACCGATACTAACAAACTCCATAGCTCCTTAGAACAGCTGCAGCAGCCACCTCCAACAGTGACTAACACACTCTAGGGCTCCTTAGAACACCTGCTACAGCCACATCAAACCGATACTAACAAACTCCATAGCTCCTTAGAACAGCTGCAGCAGCCACCTCCAACATTGACTAACTCACTCTAGGGCTCCTTAGAACACCTGCTACAGCCACATCAAACCGATACTAACAAACTAGGTAGAACAGCTGCAGCAGCCACCTCCAACAGTGACTAACACACTCTAGGGCTCCTTAGAACACCTGCTACAGCTACAACAAACCGATACTAACAAACTCCATAGCTCCTTAGAACAGTTGCAGCAGCCACCTCCAACAGTGACTAACTCACTCTAGGGCTCCTTAGAACACCTGCTACAGCCACATCAAACCGATACTAACAAACTAGGTAGAACAGCTGCTGTAGCCACCTCCAACATTGACTAACTCACTCTAGGGCTCCTTAGAACACCTGCTACAGCCACATCAAACAGTGACTAACTAACCCAAGTGCTCCTTAGAACACCTGCTACAGCCAACTCCAACAGTGACTAACCCACTCAGGGCTCCTTAGAACAGCTGCTGCAGCCACCTCCACAGCCACAGCTGCAGAGAACCTGCACATTCATAAAAATGGCACCGGGTTGCTGTAATAAAATTGCCTGGCAGTCTCTCTCCACTTTTATTAAATTGAAGCTTAAAGCAAAATAGTAAGCTGTATTGGTTATAACTATCATGAAATTTAACCAAAACGGGTTTCCATAAACCAGTCCAACTTGATACATTAAACGACCTCATTAGCATAGGTCTTTCCAGAAGGTTGTACTTAGTGGGTGACCTTTACTAAAATTCAGAGGATGGATACAGTAAAGACACAATAATTACATGAATTTATAGATTCAGGGAGATCCTGAGTTCATGAGACTCCAGTAACCCCCGCCTCCATGGAGTAGCCATGTTTAGTGGTTAGTGTGCGCAAAAAAGTTGATCCGATCGGTTTTGGAACCAGATGTGAAAGTTAGGTGATTCGAGTCATTTATAAAAGAGCTCAATCCATCTTTCAAGAATGGAAGTGTGTTCAGAGTTGAAGGTAATTGTGATAATTAGCGTAGTTAAAGAACTAATATCATATCAGCCTCAAACCTTTCTAACAGCTGAACAGAAATAAGCTGGTTCAGATGACGTAGACTCCGCTGTGCATAGGATGCCAGTGACCCATTTATAATATGAAATACTCGGTAGTTGAAACTCGAGATAATCCTAGTGAATAACCACTAAAGAATGATGTAATCATGGGATTAAACAAAGGGGAAGATAGGAAACTAGCTTACTAATTCCATTAGCTACAAAATAAAATTAAACAAGGCCTAGTTCGCTGAATTGCCATATTCAACATCTTGTGCCAGGAGGGGTGATGCAATGATTCACTGGAGAGCACACCATAACAGATAGTTCTACGATACTGTCTATTCTTTTGTATAGAGTGATAGGGAAAACTACATCTATCGAACAGACATGAGTACACAAGGGCCATCCCATGAATTTCTAATGATTCCTAGGATGATCATGGATAAATATCTGCACTATTTAAAAACCCAAGGTAAAACCCAATGTTAATTACCTAACCTAAAGAAAACTGTCATCAAGCGATGCTACAGGCATTACGGGATAAACTTCTCTCGCACCACACAAAAAGATTTGTCAGTCGTACGAGAGGAATTGATTACACATTTTATTGCCACTGGCTCTTTACATTACATAAATGCACAAAACTGTCTCTAATGCATCACACATGAATACACAGAATTTCCTATCACTAGTCGTCCCTAGCCCTACTGCTAAATCTATCTACTCATCTAAAGAAATACGCATCGACGCTAAGCGATGTGTTCCCTACGAAGTCTGTACCCAGTCTGACGATTCTCCGCATGCTGATTACACAGTACGCGGAGGGACCTCGTGCGCACTTCGGCTTTTGCGTGCTACATCATTCAACACGCTTAGAGTAGTAGCCTACTCCTGAGTTCCATTCTAGTTCTGCGTGTCTATCACGTTGGCGTGATTATACCGTGACCAGAGTGCTTACTCTCTGGTTGACACTTCTGTGACTCATGAGAGAACTGTTTACAGTTCCCCTCCCTATCTAGTTCCTACACCTACCCTGCCCTCATGTTGGGGCACTGGGTTACCTCTACTCTACTTGAGGTAGACCACTCATTCAGGGTGGTCTTTCCTCCTATCTATTTCAGTCTTTGACACACACCCTCCCCTCCTGTGTTGCGTTACAAACTTTGACTCATGGTTGTGACGCAAGAGGTTTCTAAAAATTAGTGTATCTAATTTTTTGTCAAAGACTACTGATAACTTGGTTCTGGGTAACTCAATAGACCTCTACTGACTATTGTCACAATGTAGTATTACTTTACTTGGCTACTGGTGATCGCCACAAACTTGTCTGGTTGGCGTGAGCCCTCTTCTCAATCGCAATATTATATTTATTAGAGGTTTGTCTGAACCGGACCATTGTCTTATAAGACCTGCCCTCAAATAGTAAATTAACTCACTACCCATACAAAGTTGATTTTCTTAGGATCAACACATGAATTGCTTCATGTCCCCCATATAATATTTAACAACCCTTGCACAAGCTGTGTGCGACAGGCTTTACCTATCTCGCTTCCGCGTGTAAAGTTATCTTTCACTGTTAAGTTAGTGTTTCGTTGTCTATTGTGTCCCCTGACCCGGAGTTATCTTCCTTTGTTCTTAAAAAAATGTATGCACTTTACATGTTTGTTTTCCTGGTTGTTTGCGTGTTTGGATGTACCTAATACTATACTTTACCTTCTAACATGTGTGTCTGTCTATAATTTGTATGTAAGTTAGTTTTCAAGTGCCATAATCCGGTTAAATGTGGCCACAAATAAGTGTATAACACTAATTCGTGACTACGTTTCCGTCTTATGAGACTTAAAATATTTTCCCTAAGGTCTAATGTAATTATGGCTAACACAAAACTACACACAACACATTCGAGACAGCATATTTCAACACTGAAAGCAAACGCTTGACGCAGACAAATAATAAAAGTCGCGTTGAGCGGCAGCAAAAATCCGCTGGTTGTCTTCACTCTCCATTCTATATTTTCCATTTTCTCTCATTTTCACACTTCTGTCACACATCTTTTATTCTCCCAATTATTTAAAAACCTTGAAGTGACACTGTACAAGTTTGGCTCAGTTTGAAAAGAGTTGAGCTTCATGACTGTGCGTAACTTACTGCACGAGTCATGTATTTACAAAATATTTACATGGGTGAAATTGGGTTGATTGTTTGTACCCTGATAATACTAAACACTACATTCTACTGAAATACTAATACTAATTCTATAAATATATATATTCTAATTTGTTGCACAAAATTAACCTAATTTAAGGGAAGTAATCTAAGTAACGTAGAAAATGAAAATGATGTGAGATGAGTTATGTACCTTTCTGAAATGAGTAATGTGAAATGTAACAAAATTATAAATAATGGGTTATTTACGGGGGGAAAAAATAAAAATAATAAATAAAATTAAAAAAATGTTTTAATGTCTAAATGAAAAAAATATGATTAATAATTTGAATATACATGGTGAAATGTATAATCCTTTTATTCTATAAGGTCTAAACTACTTTTAATTCTAAATGATGAGGTTGTTAAAGTGTTTATCAAGATGGAATGAAATAATGTGAAATGAAATGTACTAACTGGTACTGTTCCTATCTTAACTTTTTATCCTCGTCTTTAATTAGCTATTATTAATTTTAAAGTACTATTCCAAGTAAGTGGGTAACTTAGTGATTTATTTAAACTACAGAAAAAAAATCTATTATATTCCCTAAATCTAATTTAAATCTATATTAAAGTAACTAATCTAACTATAATTTATCACTATATTAAAAACATGTTATAATACATATCACAATAAATAAATATATATACATAGTATTTAAATACCCCAGGTTAGTGGTTGCCATAACGTTTAGAAATTGCTTTTGTTGGCACAGTTCATAGATACACAATTGTCCTGGGTGTATTAAATTAAACTACACAGTCATACTTGTGTCTTATGGGTATTCTTCCACTCGTAGAGTCCGTTGGTGTCGTAGACATGTATATTCGTGTCTGTTATTTATGCATTGTTCTGACACTGTTCTTCCATGATTAACACAGGTGATTCACCGGAACACAAATGGAGCATAGTAAGTAACGAGCTGTCTATGTCTACACTGTGATTCACTAGTTCTTGGAGCACAGTTCTTATTCTGCTGTCTATGGACACATGGTAGTTCACTGTTCTTAGCACCCAGTCCTGATCATGATGTCTATGTATTACATAGGATATTTTACACAGGATATTCTAAGTGTACTAAATTACATATCTTAGACTCAATCTTCATGTGGAGTATCAGGTATTTCTACCTCAGATGGTCGACTAAGGGTATCAGCCAGAATGTTGTCCCTACCCTTAATATGCTCTATACTAAAAGTATAGTTTTGTAATATTAACGACCACCTGTAAATGCGGTCATTGCGATGTACCCCACTTTGTATGACCGTGATTGGGGAGTTGTCGGTCTGTACTACGAAGTGATTACCCGCTAGAAATCGATGTAACTTCCTTAATGAATAGATGACACTTAGGGCTTCCAACTCTGATATGGAATATCTGGACTCAGCAGGTGTGATCTTGCGGCTCACGTAGCAAATTGGATGGAAGATGCCATTGTACAACTGGCCTAGTACTGCAGCGATGGAAATCCTGCTGGCATCTGTCCTAAGATAATAAACGAGCCTAGGATTAGGCAAACGCAGGATTGGTACATTACTAAATAGGAGTTTCAATTTTGACAATGCAGAAATTAATAATGCATCTTTGACATCTAATTTTACTGATGCTTTCAAAACATTTGAAAATACACTTGTTATTTCTGCTAAGTTCGGTATGAACTTACTATAATAATTTACTAAACCCAAAAGGCTCCTGACCTGCTTCTTTGTTGTAGGCATGGTCAGGTTCATAATTTTAGTAACAATTCTATTGTCAGTTTTTAGTTGTCCTTGTGAAATGACATGACCCAAAAAATCAATTTCTTGTAGTCCCAGTTCAACTTTGCTCGGTTTGACAGTGAGACCGAAGAGTCGCAACCTATCGAAGACATGTCTGAGTTTCAGTAAGTGTGTTGTCCAGTCATCTGTATGGACACAAATATCATCTATATATGTCACCGTATTCGCCACTCCATGTAATAAATCTCTAGTTAAGCATACGAAAGTGGCAGGAGCGTTACGAAGTCCGAAACCGTCACTCGTAAAGACCTAAAGGTGTTGAGAATGCAGTAAGATGGATGGATTGAGTCTGCATAGGGACATACCAATATCCCTTAGTAAGGTCTAATTTAGAGAAGATTTTGGAGGTGGACATATCAAGAATAAGATCTTCGCAGGAAGGAATTGGTTCTGCGTCGACCTTAGTGACACTGTTGAGTTTCCTATAGTCCACACAGAGACGAATTGTGGAGTCTTTTTTCTTGACCAAGTGTCGTGAAATACTGAAGAGTTAATGATTCCCAGATGGACGATTGTATACACCGACTGCCCAGGTAGGAGAAGGGTTAACAAAGGAGAGACCAGGCGCATGGGTTTATAGGTCAAAACAGGAGAAGGGGCCGGCTAACCGCGCAGGTAAAAGGGTCGAGTGGAAAGATTCGTTTGGGACAAAGGCCGACAGTATTATTGGACAAGCATATTGCAGTATGGATGTGAAACGGTCCCGAGCGGTAATTTTCCACTAACAATGATAATGCAGTCTGGATGTGAGGTGTCCAGCAATGTCAAGGACTATGCGGCAAAAATGACCGATATAAAGAGGGTCGATTCTTTGTGTAAGTTTAGTGTGTGTTCCAAACTGACCTGAAGGAGATATGTTCTTGAGTGGGAATAGAAATACACGTCCCTAATGATGGAAAGAGGGGATAATAGTGTGTTATTCGCTAAGTGTTTTTTCGATTCCAAGAACATAGATGCCTAAATAAGGTATAAAGATATTAGATATAGTTTAGCATAGGAATATAGATGTGTGTGAATAGCAATTACCATTTCTTTCTATTTATGGATAGTTTAGACTTTGGTGAATTCATATGTCTTATGCGGATGTACTTCGGAAGCCTTGTCATTATGGCTGGAGAAGGACACTTGCATAAGTAGTAGAAAGGGGCGGACGCTTATCACTGGATTTGTTATACTTTTCCAGGTTCTACTCTCCTAGTGAAAGCAGAGACAGGATGAAGAGTACTACATTAAACCACTAAAGTACATACGGAGAACCAAACAAACTTGAGTAAACAAAGTACTTACATGGAACAAAACAGAATATGAACATATTTACGATGAAGAAAGAAATAAGTTAAAATAAATACAGAACACTGTATGCTCAAACGAATATAACACTAAGGCCCTGAAAGAGAAGAGATGAAGAGGAATACCCTTGAGTAAACAAAGAAGAAAGAACAGACAATTAGAGACATTGATATTAATCTATAGACAATAGGAATAACTGTGACGAGGTGGTGGTTTTTTCGATGTTGGATATGCACCGTCATGAAACAGACTCGAGCGCAGTCATAAACTTACGGGACTTTTATTACGGTACAGTGACTCAGTGGTGAACAGTTTTTGTTTCATTCAATAACGGATTTACCATCAGATTCAAGCATACGGATAATCCCGGGTGAGCTCTGTCCTGTTTGATGTGCTGTCCTGTGATCTTGAAGAATGAATGGGCGAGAAACAACACCGCTGATAGACATGCAGAGTTCTTTCTAACACCCACCATAGAACACCCTATCAACTACACTTACAAAATCCATACATACACCAAACATAGTTTTATTAATAAATCTTTTGTTTATTGTTGAAAGAAACTGTTGTCGGAGTATGTGTTGAGAGAATAACAGAGAGAGAGTGAAACCACTAGATATATGGAAGGGAAGACAGAAGAGAGGAGTGTAGACTAAAGTCAGGCAATAATCCCAACAGATAATAAGTTGAAGATGTACTTGTTGATTCCCACTCTCCTCTCGGGGAAGAACAGGACACCAAGACGATTGGAAAGTACTCAGATGTAGATTTCTGGATGATTCCACTAGCTTCTAAATTAAGAATTTCCTTATTTAGACTTTCTCTGTAGCTAAGTGGGATAGAGTACGGCCTGCATTTGATAGGTTTAGAGTCCGAAAGAAGGATGGAGTGCTCGATTCTGTCCGTCCTACCTGGAATGTCGGAAAAATGTCCTTATACTCCGTTACTAATTCTAATGTCTGTCGTCGTTGCTCTTCTGTTAGTCCCTGTTCTAACCGTATACAATCTAATGTTGCAGTCTTGTCTACAATTGGAACAGGTAGTTCCATCCCGTCGTCGTCTACTTGATTCAGTACGGTTGTGGTGCTAAGTGCGTTTTCTGTATGCTCACTAGGTGTATGCATATCGTCGGCTTTGCCAGTCTCGCTAACTAGTGTAGTTGCGTTATGTATGTCCGTCGTCTCATCAATAGGTGTGGGTGCATTGTGTTCGTCTGTCTCTAGTTCTGTCTCTTGTCGTGAAAAGTAGGGTTTCAACATGTTGATATGAAATATCTTTAAGTGTCCGTTTATCGATATTTCATAATCAACATCTGAAATTTTTCGTACCACTTTGAATGGCCCTTGCCATGAGGTCAATAATAAATTCCGTTTGTCTGGGAGTAGAAGCAGTATGTCTTGATCTGGTTCAAGATTAATAGTCCTCGCACCTCTATTTGCATATTGGCGGTAGATTTGACCCTTCCTCTCCAAAGCTGCCTTAGCTATGATACACGATTTCATAATTTTATCTCGTGTTTCTGTTACCATCTCATAAGGTGTTTTAGGGGTTGGGATTTCAATCGCATTAGTTACTAACTGATAGTAAATTTTTAGGGGTCCACGTGGGTTAGCCCCGTATACTAATTCAAACGATGAGAAACCCGTGCTTGAATGGGGAATCTCCCGATAGGCGAACAGCACTGTTGGCAACAGTGTATCCCAATCAGCTGGGTTTTCTGCTGTCACCTTAGCCAGCATATGCTTTAGGTCTCCGTTAATTTTCTCTACTATTCCATTGCTGGCTGGATGATAAGCTGTTGTAAAATGCTGTTTAATTCCTAACATTTTTGTAAGGGCTTGCGTTGCAGCCGATATGAATTGGGTTCCACGATCGGATAAGATGGTCCGTGGAAATCCGAATCGTGAGAACAAAAGTAGGAATACATTGGCAATATCTTTGGAGGTGATGTATTTCAAAGCTACTGCCTCAGCCCACCTTGAACATAGGTCTACTAGCGTTAAGATGAAGCGATTTCCTTTGCTGGACACCTGGTTCAGGGGTCCAACAATATCCACCGCCACACTCTCGAATGGTCTAGAGGCCAGTGTTGTCGGTTGTACTTCAGCTGTAGGATGTTTACCCTTACGTACTAGTTGTTGACAGACATTACATGAACGACAGAATACTTTTATGTCATTACAAAAACCTGGCCAGTAAAAATGAGCCTGAATTCTGGCCCTGGTTTTATCGTATGCAAGGTGACCAGCAAACGGTGACTCGTGTGCAATCTTTAGCACAGTTTGGCGGTGTTGTACAGGTAACACTGTTTGCTGAATCTCATGGTTGCCAGTTGTATAATAACGAGTAAGAATACCATTATTTAGTTTAAAGAACCATGATGCGTTTTTTGTTACTTTGGCTTTTTCTTTTAATAGTTTTAAATATGGAGACACACTTGGATCAGCTTTTTGCTGGTCTATGAACTTTTGTCTGGTGGTATCATCCATGCTAGTTGGTGATAGCAACAGTAGTCTTTCTTCCTGTAGTGTGTCTTGGTGCTTAATAGTATCTGCTCTGGTTGTTGCATTAGCTGCATTTAATTTCTCCCATGCAGCTATTTCTTCGTTAGTGCAATGCTTCATTTGGGGTAAGCATCCCAAAATTAAATCAGTACAAGGGTTATCTAAAATAGCACATGTAAAGGTACCAGAAAGAAAAGGAGTGTTAATACGGGCTCTTGCCAGTGGGTAAATTTCGATATTACCCGAAAAGGTTCGGCATTTGACTGAGTCACCTGTATAGTCATTTGGATTCACCAGTTCCTTTCTAAGACCGATAAGAGTGCTCCCACTGTCAAGCAAACATTGGCATGGTATTTCGTTGACCAATGCATTGTGGAACACCAAATTGCCTCTGGAGGCTAATGCTGCATTTACACTATCAGTGGAGAATGGTACTGTATGTCCACATTCTAATTTTCCGTCTGCATGAAATTGGTGACATCGTTCACAACTGTCACAGCTTAAAATATTGTTTACACAACAAACATTTTCAGATTGATTAACAGGTAATTCATTTTCAACCTCACACTCAGTCTCACTCCCACTATCAGAAGATGTATTAATCAACATTGCACTGTTGGCCTTCATTCTTTGTCGGCCTAGGCACTTATTGGAATAATGACCGTAGCTAGAACAGAAGAAACATTTGACTGCATGCCTGTATGCACTTCTCTTGTTTTGTTGTTTCTTAATGACCATCTCAAGATGTGCCGGATAGTTTGGTGATTTATCACACATAGAGTAAGTATCATGAAAAAGTTGGCAATACACACATTTAGGCAATTTTTGATATTTCTTGTTGACTCTCTGAAATGGTTTTTTATTGCTACGATAGCTTTTAGGTTGGTCCTTAACAAAAGAGACTATTTCAGAGTCGATGTTTGATGTTTTAAAAATTTCCCTATTCGAGGAAAAATATGCGGAGCCTTTCTTCTCGAATTGCTCTATTGTTTCGATATCTGACTGCTGAAGAAATTTAGCGAAAGGAGATGGAATTGTGGATATGACTTTATCCATTGCTATTAAATTTTTAAGTTTCTCATAGTCCTTTCCTATTTTTGCTGCACTAAGCCATCTATTCAGCACGCTTTGGACATTCGAGACATAATCGATGAAGGTCTCATTTGGTTTTGGTTTTAAGTTAGAAAACTGTACTTGATACCCAGGGGCATCAAGTAAAAAATGTTGCATTATCCTATCATGAATGTACTGATAGTTAGATCTAAGATCAGTTGGTATTGATTCAATAACTTTAAGGGGCTCCCCACTGAGGTTTTTCATGTAGATCATGGCCCACATATCAATTGGTACTTGATGGTATTTAAGTTGATATTCGACATTTTCTGTCCAAGCTGATATGGAATCTTCTTTACAGAATGGCTTAATAATATGTTTGTATTTATTAAGTTCTTCTTCTTCTTTTCGTTCATCCGGAGTGTTTTTTCAGATGTCATTGCGGTGTGTCTGTTATGCGCCCTTGGGCCGAAACCCGTAGGCCAACACATCGACTTTAGCGTGCTTTTTTGACCAGGTAGCATACCTGGGGTATTTATTAAGTTTATTCTCTTCTTGCTGACTCTTTAGTTTTGTAGCGGAGATCTCTACGTGTGAATCTACTTCCATACATTTCATCTTTAACTGTGTCTCTGATTCAATCTGTATTTGTTTTTCTTTCACTCTTGTCATTTCATCTATCTCTCTTTGCTTCAACTCTCTCTCCTGATCTAATTGCTTTTGCTTTAACTCTCTTTCTTGTTCTAACTGTTTCTGTTTAGTTCCTTCAGCTAATTGTGCCATCTCGTTTTGGTGTTGTCTCTCTTGTGCACGTTCATCTCTCTCAGCATCTTTTACTTCTCTAAATTTTTTATCTGCATATTGCTCTAATTCCTTTCCTGTGTGTCCTAATGCCTTGCCTGCTTGTATGAAATCAGCTAAAGTTGACATGTTGTTGGATAATTAGCTAGAGTTGATAGGTACTCAAATATTTACTCAGGTATATTAGCTATGTTGAGTTTTTAAATGCCTGTGTACATAAAATATTATCAGATTACACCCTGAAAAAGAGATGCATTATTAATTATATTGCATTCAAAATAATTTGGGTATACTCATCTCAGCAATCCAGAACAATCAGGTACATTCTTTTGGCACCTCAGGTACAATCGTTTGGCACCTCGACATACACCTTGCGTTACTCTTATACACCGCTCTTGTTATACCTGGTTTATAAGAGCATCAATAATTAACTATTTGTAAACGACATATGACTTTAGACATTTGTTTGACATTTACAATCACATGCCCCCGGACAACACAATGTGGTATAGTTAAAGTAAATGTCACTGTCCTGTCTTCGTTCTATTGTCTTCTGCGTTCCCTAACTATTGCTGTTTAATTTATGGAAGTGCTGTACAGACGGAATCTTATTTGCATAAAGAAAGTAGTGCCATCGTGACGTTAGAAAATAGAAAAAGGCTACAAATAATTAAATACACGCTTTGAAATAAATATAAAGGTAATAATAATGTTTAAATAAATAAATATATTCAATAAATAGATTGTATAACCAAATAATATTCAATATAAGCCAAAGATTCAGGCGAGCAGCCGCTTGGCGATTTGTAAACAATCTGTTGCTGATTGCAAATGGCGTAGGGCAGCTGTTTGTCAACCGCGATACGTCACAGGCGCAGCGCTATTTTTAGATTGGATATTGTCGCCGGCTCATTTTTTTATGTATTGCTCCGCCGTGAATCATGTTTGACAAATACTCATAAATAAACCATTAATTATAGAAATAAATGATACAAAACTATAATAATAATACTTACAGATTAGAAGAAAACATGTTCATAAAGCACAAAACATTTCAATAAGCATAAATAAACGTTAATTGGTCACGATGGGCACAGCTCGCAACTTGTTCTAGTCTGCACACGCTTTTTCACACTAACACAAATTAAACCCTGTGATTAACTGACAGTAATACTATTCTAGAGCCGTGGGTGAGTGTTTTTGCTTGAACAATTGTCCAAGCCACACTTCTGACACCACTTTTATCCTAGCCTGTCATCAAGCGATGCTACAGGCATTACGGGATAAACTTCTCTCGCACCACACAAAAAGATTTGTCAGTCGTACGAGAGAAATTGATTACACATTTTATTGCCACTGGCTCTTTACATTACATAAATGCACAAAACTGTCTCTAATGCATCACACATGAATACACAGAATTTCCTATCACTAGTCGTCCCTAGCCCTACTGCTAAATCTATCTACTCATCTAAAGAAATACGCATCGACTCTAAGCGATGTGTTCCCTACGAAGTCTGTCCCCAGTCTGACGATTCTCCGCGTGCTGATTACACAGTACGCGGAGGGACCTCGTGCGCACTTCAGCTTTTGCGTGCTACATCATTCAACACGCTTAGAGTAGTAGCCTACTCTTGAGTTCCATTCTAGTTCTTCGTGTCTATCACGTTGGCGTGATTATACCGTGACCAGAGTGCTTACTCTCTGGTTGACACTTCCGTGACTCATGAGAGAACTGTTTACAGTTCCCCTCCCTATCTAGTTCCTACACCTACCCTGCCCTCATGTTGGGGCACTGGGTTACCTCTACTCTACTTGAGGTAGACCACTCATTCAGGGTGGTCTTTCCTCCTATCTATTTCAGTCTTTGACAAAAACAGTAAAGGTAAAACTAGGGTGAAACGACCTAAGTAAATAGAGCATTGAAAGGGTACAAGAACCTCACTCCTGACCAGGGTACAGTCAAGGACCGACTTGACAGAAGCTCCAATCCAGACCAGGGACTCTAAAGAGACTTTTCTTTGGTCCAAGCTAAGTGCTGTGTCCAAGAAGCCAGAATCTTTGGGGCCAATGATGATTGTATCATCATTTACAAGTCTGAGATAAAAAGGGGAGAAAGGGATTCTGTCATATCTAGGGGAATTTGACGCATACACTACCCTGAGGTTATATATATACATATTTACATGCCCCCTCAATGAAAGAAATTATGATATGCTGCTTCAGGGAAGAAATTTTGAATGCAGTGAAGAGTTTTTGAAGGCTGCCTAAGTGAAATTATGATATGCTGCTTCAGTGAAGATTTTTTGAATGCAGCTCAGTGAAGGTTTTGAAGGCTGCCCTAAGTGAAATTCGGGTATGCAGCAAGATTGGAAATTTGTGACTGCAGCTTCAGTGACAATTGGTTGTATACATAACATATGAAAGCCAGTGAGAAATTGAACAGTTGTTACTTTCAACATTACTGAATCGTATGCAAAACACCAATGTCAGAAAGCACTCTGGACTGGGCTACAATGAAAAAACTCAAGAGAGTATAAATTGCCAGTGAGGCATGAGGCCCTTATATGAACAATATCGAAAAACCCCTCATGCCTAATTTCAAAAGACAATGTGAAGTCAGTCATAGTCAACGATTGACATTATCTAAGTTTTGACAAAGTCAGACCTGAAAGCTACACGTTCAACAAGGAGCTGAACCAGAACTCTACAGAAGAACCTGTCGGTAATCTGAAGAAGCTCTAGAAGGGGGTTCTGGAAGAATCTCAAAACTGAGAGGGGAGACCAGGAGAACTTTTAATCAGATAGCGGCAGAAACAATTAGTAGTAGGACTCATCGCTGGCTATTGAACGAGGGGATGGAGCACGTATGGGAATGTCCTGAGTGCAGTGATGTCGGTTCTTAACTCAACTCAACTCTAGAAGGAATCTTTCAAGAGATCAGGTGAATTATGTGTCACCCGACCAGACAGATAACTGAGCTCCTCGTCTGTGATGAAAGCCCCTCAAATTTCTGACTTATTCCATTTCCTATCTGTGTTGTAAAAAGTGATCTTTTTTATGTGTTTTGTTCGTAGATTGAGTTAATTAAAATAATGAAAACGAGTGACATGGTTCTTGTTGGTGAAACAGCACTGCATGAATGCCCTGTTTATATGTTGTAATTCTTGAGTCTAGGGGGGGTGGCAGGAGAGCCAGTTGAATAGACTATGATAGACCTACCATACCCTTGTTGGTGAAACAGCACTGCATGAATGCCCTGTTTATATGTTGTTATTCTTGAGTCTAGGGGGGTGGCAGGAGAGCCAGTTGAATAGACTATGATAGACCTACCATACCCTTGTTGGTGAAACAGCACTGCATGAATGCCCTGTTTATATGTTGTAATTCTTGAGTCTAGGGGGGTGGCAGGAGAGCCAGTTGAATAGACTATGATAGACCTACCATACTCTTGTTGCAGTTATAACGCCACCCCCACTAAAACATTTACAGTTGTCTAGAGCAGATAACTCAGCAGCATTTGTTGAAGAACAACAAACTATTTATGAAGACTTTTAAAGCACTAGGGAAGCCACAGTGGCTAGCACACTTGCCAGCTGGTCATGTTTTTGAATCCTCGCCGAGACAGGAAGTTTATTTAATTGATCTCACACTCAAGTCAACCCAGCCTAAAACGGGTACTAGAAAATGTTTTGGGAAATAAAGGCGTCCAGAATGATACTGATCACATTAATGAGTGCTGATTGGTCTATACAAATCTGGGGCTAGTACCATAGACCCAATATGCCCCAGGCATGAAACTAGGTCATTTATTTTGAAACTATAAAGCACTGGTCACTTATAATATTATAGTCTGTCCGGAAATTTATGCCGTCATTCAAGATCAATTATTTTGAAAACTATCTGTTGCATCGTTATGAAATTTTTCCAGCCGTCTTATATTTACCCCCACCCAAGGAATATGTCTTTGATAGGTCCCAAAACAACTTAAATCATTAAAAGCGGCATCATTCCTTTGATGTTTTGCTTAACAACTAGTGATTTCTTGTTAAAAATGTTATGTTTACGGTAATAAGGACCTGCAAATTCAGATGACAAACAAAGGCGTATCTGGATTCGTATGGGAGTGGGTGCAATCAAAGAAGTAGCTTACAGTCGACAGAATCGGCTGCATTGCACAGGGTTTTTATCCCATATGGCTCAGTTTCTTTCCGCAGCGCGGAAAGCGTCGCACAAAGCACGAACTCCGTAGCTCCAGCGACGACCCTCGGCAGTCTCCGAATAAAATGAATGATGCGGCCCGGACAGACAGACAGAAAGGTAGGTAGGTAGGCAGAAAGATAGGTGGGTGGATGGATGGCTGGCTGGCTGACTGGCTGAGTGGGTGGATCGGTCGGTGGGTCGGTCGGTCGGTGGGTGGGTGGGTGGGTCGGCAGGCAGGCAGGCAGGCAGACAGACAGATTAGATAGATAGATAGATAGATAGATAGATAGATAGATAGATGGATAGATAGATAGATGGATAGATAGATAGATAGATAGATAGATAGATAGATAGATAGATAGATAGATAGATAGATATATAGATAGATAGATCGATATCGGTAGGTCGGTCGGTTAGTGGGTGGGTGGGCAGGCAGGCAGGCAGACAGACAGACAGATAGATTAGATAGATAGGACAGACAGATAGATTAGATAGATTGATATCGGTAGGTCGGTCGGTCTGTCGGTGGGTGGGTGGTCGGGCAGGCAGGCAGATAGATAGATAAATAGATAGATAGATAGATAGATAGATAGATAGATAGATAGATAGATAGATAGATAGATAGATAGATAGATAGATAGATAGATAGATATATAGATAGATAGATAGATAGATAGATATCGGTAGGTCGGTCGGTTAATGGGTGGGTGGGCCGGCAGGCAGGCAGACAGACAGACAGATAGATTAGATAGATAGGACAGACAGATAGATTAGATAGATAGGACAGACAGATAGATTAGATTAGATTAGATAGATAGATAGATAGATAGATAGATAGATAGATAGATAGATAGATAGATAGATAGATAGATAGATAGATAGATAGATAGATATCGGTACGTCGGTCGGTTGGTCGGTGGGTGGGTGGGCCGGCAGGCAGGCAGGCAGACAGACAGACAGACAGACAGACAGACAGACAGACAGACAGATAGATAGATATATTAGATAGATAGATAGATAGATAGATAGATAGATAGATAGATAGATAGATAGATAGATAGATAGATAGATAGATAGATAGATAGATAGATAGATAGATAGATAGATAGATAGATATCTGTCGGTCGGTGGGTCGGTCGGTATGTGGGTGGGTGCGCCGGCAGGCAGGCAGACAGACAGACATATAGATTAGATAGATTAGATAGATAGATAGATAGATAGATAGATAGATAGATAGATAGATAGATAGATAGATAGATAGACAGATAGACAGATAGATAGATAGATAGATAGATAGATAGATAGATATCTGTCGGTCGGTCGGTCGGTATGTGGGTGGGTGGGCCGGCAGGCAGGCAGGCAGACAGACAGACAGATAGATTAGATAGATTAGATAGATAGATAGATTAGATAGATAGATAGATAGAGATAGATAGATAGATATCGGTACGTACGGTTGGTCGGTGGGTGGGTGGGCCGGCAGGCAGGCAGGCAGACAGACAGACAGACAGATAGATAGATAGATATATTAGATAGATAGATAGATAGATAGATAGATAGATAGATAGATAGATAGATAGATAGATAGATAGATAGATATCTGTCGGTCGGTCGGTCGGTCGGTATGTGGGTGGGTGCGCCGGCAGGCAGGCAGACAGACAGACATATAGATTAGATAGATTAGATAGATAGATAGATAGATAGATAGATAGATAGATAGATAGATAGATAGATAGATAGATAGATAGATAGATAGATAGATATCGGTACGTCGGTCGATCGGTCGGTGGGTGGGTGGGTGGGCCGGCAGGCAGACAGGCAGACAGACAGACAGACAGACAGACAGATAGATAGATAGATAGATAGATAGATAGATAGATAGATAGATAGATAGATAGATAGATAGATATCGGTAGGTCGGTCGGTCTGTCGGTGGGTGGGTGGTCGGGCTGGCAGGCAGGCAGATAGATAGATAGAATAGATAGATAGATAGATAGATAGATAGATAGATAGACAGATAGATAGATATCGGTAGGTCGGTGGGTCGGTGGGTAGGTGGATGGGTCAGCCGACCGGCAGACATTCAGACAGACAGACATTCAGACAGACATTCAGACAGACAGACAGACAGACAGACAGACAGACAGACAGACAGACAGACAGACAGATAGATAGATAGATTGATTGATTGATTGATTTCCACCAGAAACCGGGCCTTGTCAGCTAGTTTATTTATATAATCACGTTTCATGAAAGAACCCACATTTGGAGACGCCTCTGAATCTTCGCGCTGTTTGTTTGAAAACGAAAGTCACGTGAAAATTTTGAATAATTTGGGTCGAATCTTGGGGAAGCTGTAAAACTGTTAAAATCATGGTCGTAATCTTTAAGTCATAATTAATATACCGTATATAAGCTAACTTTAAAATCTGCTGTAAAATCTCCAGAACAAAAATTGTTTTGTTGGGTGGACATAATGATAACGTTATATACTAAATCTCATCATTTTATCTCAGCCCGTTACTGAGATATTGAATTTTATATTGAGGCAACCAAAAAAAAACGCACTATAGTGTCCACTTGTCTGTAATCTGGCAAATTACTATCACAAGTTGTCTTCTCTTCCCCTCTCATTACCTGTAGCTTTCTCTAGATAGCTATAGCTCAGGTTCCAGGCACCTAAATTCTTTCTACAATCAGCTTCATTGTTGTATCTTCCCCAGCCTGTGCTGTTCTGGTTGCACTCCCCGTACGGCTGCACATTAAAGCTTTTGCTGGTGTAATAACTGCAGACAGAGAAACATGAATCAGCATTATGTCAGGCCAAACAGAAGTCATGTTTAGTCAGAAAATATCCAGAATTTAATTATAAACACATACAGCTCTCAATTCACAACAAGGTCATGTTTCTCGATGAACTGACCTAAATGGAAGCTAATCTAAATGGAAGCTAATGTGAGTGACATGATTATTCAAAATAACACTGGGAATTCAATTTTTGTATCCAAATCTAGTGTAAATAATGTTACATAACTTTAACTTAAAGTGTTGTTTTGGACACAGAAAGTAAATGTTTTGGCACGAAACTGAATATATTACAGCTGAAAGTTAAAATAAAGGTGTCAATCTTAATAGCAGAAACATAAAAGTAATGTTAGTCACTAAGAAAAGAATTGTTCCAGAAAGAAACATCACAGTAAACGGAACAGTTCTTCATGTACACAGTGGGGGGGGGGGGGGTGTGTGCTGCAGGGCTGTGCACTGTGTTGAGACTCGTCTAGTGTGGTCTAGGGGAGGGGACTGGAAAACTTATCAAGGTATCTGTACGCAATTAAAGTGGTCCATTAGCAACAAACACTGTATAAGGGAATTACTGGCCTATGTATTCAAAATCAATCAGAAGCAAACTCCACAAGGAAGGTTGGTTGCAATGAATTTCCAACTCTTTGCCACTCATCCTCATTGTACACTGACAGACCATTGTTTGTCCATCTCTTTGTTATCATTCATAATAAAACAAAATAAATGTTAGTTAAGTTTCAGTATGGATTCAAAATGTTCTCAAATAGGACTTATCTGAAACAAAACGTTTCTAGAGAGAATTTGGTAGTGAGCAGCCAAAAGATAAGCTTATAGGTCACCCAAAGTGTTAAAGTAAAAACAAAGGTGGCATGTTTTCAGTTGAATAAGCATGAACTGTCATTTATTTGTAAACATTTATTTTGTTAGTCTTAAGAACAGGATGGAGATTTTTTCAAAACATAGCTTATTTTATTGTGACAGTATCACTGTCAAATGAAGCGAGAAAGAGAGTGTTAAACTCTATATAGAACCTGTACTATTGTATGCATGTGAAACATGGACAATAAGTAGACCAGCTGAGATACATCTAATGGCAGTCGACATGTGATTTCTGAGGAAAATGCAAATAATACCATAGGCATACAGAAAAACAAATGAGACAGTTCTTCAAAAAACAATATGAAAACTGTAAACTGATTAAAGACAAAAGGCAGACACTCAAGATTTTTCTGGCATCTTATGAGAAGAAATAAACTTGAGAACTTAGTGAAAACTGACAACTTTGCATGAAAAGAACAAGGGAAAGGCAAAGATAACAAAACATGGATGACTTTATTACATGGCATAATCGGGACAAGAAAGCAGACCTGAACCAAAACTCTGGTGATCATGTGAGATGTGAACTATGACTGCTCATGCTTACAGGCATGGCACATGATGATGATGGGGACAATTGATCTCTCACTGTCTGTCTTGCTGTCTTTGCCTCTTTGTCTTATGCACATCATGCCCACCTAGAATATGTGATACTTAACACTTTACACCTTGATGTGAGTGTCTTCCATGTGGCCATATTTACCTGTACAAATAATAGTCTCACCTGTGTAGATCTGATGTGTTTTAATGTACAATGTATAACCAGTTCTTAATGCAATACTGCAATTAATGTACTGTTTAGATCTGAGTGAAAACTTAAGAAAAGTAGCAAAGACTGATATTTTGTCTAACATAAATGGCAATAAAAATGTTATCTCTCTTGGCCCACTTCTGCCCCCCCCCCCCCCCTATAAGACTTGCACTATTTACGACTACGGCATGATTCAGGGGTATCTGTGACACAGGCTCTCTGGGATCCCATGCAAAGTGCAGCTGAACAGAGTATCCATATCTGGAAAGACTGGCTCAGAAGTAAGTGAGTAGATGGTCCGGATGATAAGCACTGTGTACAGGAAATGTTAACTTGTAATCAAATTGCTACTGGAATAATTAGCATGGAAACTCTTCCGTGGCATTTGAAGATGGGGATGGGGATGGTGCATGTGTGGGAAACACATGTGACATCAATTCTTAAATTTAGTATTCAATGGTTTAACCGTCTGCCTCGCTCTCTGGTCATGAAATCGTTTTCAGTTTGCAAAGCTCAGACAATAAGTGCAATTTTTCCAGAGACCCCTAGATTACCACTGGAGCTACGGAGTTTGTACTTTGTGCAATGCTCTTGGCTGGCAGCTTCTCATTCTTCAGAGAGAGTCAGATGGGTCAAATCCAGTGGCATTAACTCAAAACTCTTGACTCTGACCTTTAATTTATTTTAAACAGCACTAACGACAAACTTGAGTTGTAACAGTAATAACTAAACCTAAGAAGACATGAGACATTTAATTCTTAAAATGCACCTGCACATTGATGAATTTTCTGCCAGAATGGCTATATCGGACCACGGTGTCGGGTGCCAGTAGGGGAAATAATCACGCTCCTCTGGGCATTCGTAACCATAGCGATTTCCTGTTGGATTCTGGCGAGTGTAGACAGCACTGCTGTAACCCATGCCATTATTGGCTGTTAGCTTCTGATCAGCAACAAATAACCCTAAAAGAGATGGGCAGAGAGTGTGTTAATGGCATTCCAAAATAAATTAATTAGAATCCATTATGATGTATTTGTCCTTAAAATCAATCTAGTTATCAATACTGTTTGGAAGAGTCTCAGTACACACGTTTTGTTTCATTTATTCTAGCACTGGCACCCTGTATGATGATGGTAAAGGTGGTTTACTAGCGACTGCTGCTGAGCTAGCCTTTCTAACAGTCAATGCCTCGATTGCGGAGGTGATACAAGCAGCACGTGCTGTGTGGACTGCTTGATCAATGTTTAGGGGCTCACTTACACCCAATACTTGTGAATCTTGCTAATGTGGTCTCATGCAGTGAGGTCCTAGGAAAGCGCATGATAAACCGTGAGTCTGTCTCTGGCTAGTCACCGATGAACAAGTAGCTTAATTTAGGAAATTGAATTAGCAGCCAGGAGAGAGTCTAGAACCTAGATGGCATCATGATGTAGCAAGTCCTGTGCAGAACATCGGCCTCACAACTGCCTGCAGAAAAGTTTCATGATCTCTGACCATTTCTCCTGCCTCATGTGCCCTCATACCTCAGGTGTTAGCAACATCATGTGTCATGATTGTACAGGCTGACCTATGTCTCTTCATCCATAGGTTTCCACAACATATCAGTCTCCCAGTCAATGTGATGTTGAGTGTCTCCACAACATGTCAGTCTCCCAGTCAATGTGATGTTGAGTGTCTCCACAACATGTCAGTCTCCCAGTCAATGTGATGTTGAGTGTCTCCACAACATGTCAGTCTCCCAGTCAATGTGATGTTGAGTGTCTCCACAACATATCAGTCTCCCAGTCAATGTGATGTTGAGTGTCTCCACAACATGTCAGTCTCCCAGTCAATGTGATGTTGAGTGTCTCCACAACATGTCAGTCTCCCAGTCAATGTGATGTTCAGTGTCTCCACAACATCTCAGTCTCCCAGTCAATGTGATGTTGAGTGTCTCCACAACATGTTAGTCTCCCAGTCAATGTGATGTTCAGTGTCTCCACAACATCTCAGTCTCCAAGACCTCATACTGTTTATGGGTCAGTTGTCTTTAATGTTCACATCTGGTAGAATGTCTAGAAGCTATGGCACAGCAGAGAGAGATGACACAGTATTAGAAGCTATGGCACAGCAGAGAGAGATGACACAGTATTAGAAGCTATGGCACAGCAGAGAGAGATGACACAGTATTAGAAGCTATGGCACAGCAGAGAGAGATGACACAGTATTAGAAGCTATGGCACAGCAGAGAGAGATGACACAGTATTAGAAGCTATGGCACAGCAGAGAGAGATGACACAGTATTAGAAGCTATGGCACAGCAGAGAGAGATGACACAGTATTAGAAGCTATGGCCATTTAAGCTCAAAGACCCCAGTTTTCTTCTCTAGTGATTGCAAACATGTCTATGACTCACATCCACATGTTGCCACGGGGACGATGCATGTCCTCACAGATTGTACTTGAACATGTGTGCTGATGCTGTGCCATAGCTTCTATCACAGTGTCATCTCTGTCTGCATGGCCAGTCTGCCTCGACGAAGCATGTCCTCACGAATGTGACTGTACCATGTGTGCTGGTGATGTGCCATAGCTTCTAGACAATGTGTCATCTCTGTCTACAGTACCATAGCTTCTAACACCGTGTCATCTCTGTCTGCATGGCCATAGCTTCTAGACAATGTGTCATCTCTGTCTACAGTACCATAGCTTCTAACACCGTGTCATCTCTGTCTGCATGGCCATAGCTTCTAATACTGTGTCATCTCTCTCTGCTGTGCCATAGCTTCTAGACACTGTGTCATCTCTCTCTGCTGTGCCATAGCTTCTAGACAATGTGTCATCTCTGTCTACAGTACCATAGCTTCTAACACCGTGTCATCTCTGTCTGCATGGCCATAGCTTCTAATACTGTGTCATCTCTCTGCTGTGCCATAGCTTCTAGACACTGTGTCATCTCTCTCTGCTGTGCCATAGCTTCTAGACAATGTGTCATCTCTGTCTACAGTACCATAGCTTCTAACACCGTGTCATCTCTGTCTGCATGGCCATAGCTTCTAATACTGTGTCATCTCTCTCTGCTGTGCCATAGCTTCTAGACACTGTGTCATCTCTCTCTGCTGTGCCATAGCTTCTAAACACTGTGTCATCTCTGTCCGCATGGCCATAGCTTCTAGACATGGTGTCATCTCTCTCTGCTGTGCCATAGCTTCTAGACACTGAGTCATCTCTGCCTACGTGGCCATAGTTTCTAATACGGTGTCATCTCTGTCTGCTGTGCCATAGCTTCTAGACACTGTGTCATCTCTGTCTGCATGGCCATAGCTTCTAATACTGTGTCATCTCTGTCTGCTGTGCCATAGCTTCTAGACACGGTGTCATCTCTCTCTGCTGTGCCATAGCTTCTAGACACTGAGTCATCTCTGCCTACGTGGCCATAGTTTCTAATACTGTGTCATCTCTGTCTGCTGTGCCATAGCTTCTATCACTGTGTATCTCTGTCTGAATGGCCATAGCGTCTAATACTGTGTCATCTCTCTCTGCTGTGCCATAGCTTCTAGACACTGTGTCATCTCTCTCTGCTGTGCCATGGTCAGTCTGTGTTTGACAACTGTTGGACAGTCCCTATAGTCGCTGTGTATGGAGCCCAGCTATTTGACATTTCTACATTGTTGATTGTGATCTGTGGTCACATACAGTTTTGTCCATGGACATTATTTTCATTTTGTTTAAGTTCAGAAAAGGTTCTGGTTTTCACTGTCTTTTGACAGTCAGGATCAACTCTTCTAATCCTTTAGCGCTATTTAACAAGAGGAAAGTGTCATCTGCAAAGCTAAGTTCTGGAATTAGATTTCCAACAATTATGAATGGATCAAAATTGTTTCTAGTCTCATCATTTTTGACATTTCTCATTATATTTTCATCATATATGTTGAATAGTTATGGGGAGAGAATGCAGCCATATCTCACTCCCCTTTGCACCTCATACCAGTTTGATGTTTCACTGGTTGCTCTGCTGCTGTGTATTGTTCATGGTGTAATGATTCAATAGAGTCGGGGTCAGTGTTGTACTGGAGCTCTCTGTGGGGAACAGTGTTGTACTGGAGCTCTCTGTGGGGAACAGTGTTGTACTGGAGCTCTCTGTGGGGAACAGTGTTGTACTGGAGCTCTCTGTGGGGAACAGTGTTGTACTGGAGCTCTCTGTGGGGAACAGTGTTGTACTGGAGCTCTCTGTGGGGAACAGTGTTGTACTGGAGCTCTCTGTGGGGAACAATGTTGTACTGGAGCTCTCTGTGGGGAACAGTGTTGTACTGGAGCTCTCTATGGGGATCAGTGTTGTACTGGAGCTCTCTGTGGGGAACAGTGTTGTACTGGAGCTCTCTGTGGGGAAAAGTGTTGTACTGGAGCTCTCTGTGGGGAACAGTGTTGTACTGGAGCTCTCTGTGGGGAAAAGTGTTGTACTGGAGCTCTCTGTGGGGAACAGTGTTGTACTGGAGCGCTCTGTGGGGAACAGTGTTGTACTGGAGCTCTCTGTGGGGAACAGTGTTGTACTGGAGCTCTCTGTGGGGAACAGTGTTGTACTGGAGCTCTCTGTGGGGAACAATCTTATGATCACTATGGATCCAGGTTTCCTGAGAAGGGTGCTACTAAATATATTTATCTTGAATGTGTGAAAATTAAACACATAGATCACAAATATTGTTTAGTCTCCCCCTCCTTCTCCTCTTCCTTCGTCTCCTTTCCTATGACACTCCCTGACATTGCTCAAAATATGTTGAGAATCCTGGACCTAGCTCTAGTAATGTGCCTCGTGTATTGCTGTCTCAGCAATGGCTCCATACTATTAATACTCAAAAACACATCTAGCTAGAAATAACAGTCTACAACATGCTAGGCTATTGCCAATATACTAACCTCTATTTCTCTCTCGCAAGTAACATTTATTATACCATTCCCAGGATTCGTGCAGCCCTCTGTTGTTCTTGACATCTGCGGCTTTAGTGTTTGCTGCAACGTTATTTTTTGGTTTTGTATAGTCCTGCGTGTCTGTGCTTACACCATTCTTCAAGGTGTCTGCTGTAAATGCAAACAATTAATCTAAATTTAGTGAGCAAAAACATAATTAACAATACATACACATAGACTGTTTTCCCACACACAGCTCATTTCTATATTCATTTCGATATGCTCCTTACAGCGGACTGGTAGGAAAAGTCCTGTGGCTCCTAGAGATTCAATCATGGACACTGTACTGGTAAGCAAGCTCTTTAACCACTTGGACCCTAATTATGACTCTACCTTTCACTCTCTTGTATGTCTATTGACATGTTTCTAACAGTTAGATATATCCATATGCGACCAGGTTGATTCTGATTGTCTGACACATATAAGTGCATTACTTTATAGTAAGGTAGACCAATGGCAGATACAACTTTAATCGTAGTCGTTCGGTTCCAAGTTGATAGTAACGGGTCACCTCAATCACTGCTCCAGCCATATGCCAGCGAAAGCCACATGATTTGCTTATCAATGTTCCATGTGAATTCATGAAGGAAAGAGTAGCCACACCAGATAATCAAAGCACAGACAACAAGCTGTTTCCTGCACTTGAATATCCATCCACAATCCATCATATGCCATGCCGGAAAGGTGGGCGGTCATGACTCGCCATTTCACTTGATCACCAGAGTCGTAGATCAGCTCATTGTTCTTGTCTCGACCATGCCACATGGTCAAGCCACCCAGGTATTTACTTCTCGGTCTTCCCCTTGTTCTCTTCCCCTCGATCTTGCCAACTGTCACCAAGTTCTCCAATTTATTTATTCTTATAACATGTCCACAAAATGTTGACTGTCTACGTCTAATTTCTCTAATCAATTTATGATTTTCGTTTGTTTCTTGTAGTACCTGGTCATTAGTTTTTCTGTCTGCCTATGGTATCCTTTGCATTCGCCTCAGAAACCACATTTCCACAGCCATCAGATGTTTTTCAGCTTGACTGCTCATTGTCCAAGCTTCACATCCATACAAAAGTACATGCTCTGTGTAGCACCTCAACACTCTTTTTCTCGTTTCAATTGACATCTTTTTATTGGTCAGTATGTTTTTCATCTTGCTAAAGGCTACTTTCATCATGGTGATTCTTGTTCTAATCTCTTCAAGACATCTCCCATCAGATGTTATGACTGTTCCGAGATAATTGTACCAATTCACTTGTTGAAGAATAGTTCCATTTACTTGTATATTACATTGTGGTATTTCGTCCTTCCTAATGATGACCATAATCTGTGTCTTTTTACAATTTAATTCTAACCCTAGTTGTTGACTGTGTTCAACAACAACATCTACTAATTGTTGCAGATCCTGCTCATTTTCTGCAATCAATACTGTATCATCTGCATATCTAATATTATTGATGTTTCGTCCTTCGATGATGATTCCATTTATATCTTCTACATTTCTGAAAATATGTTCACTGATATATGGAAAAAAGATCTGGAGATATTACACATCCCTGTCTAACACCTCTCTAAATAGGCTGATATTGGCTTACTTCATTATCAACTCTTATGGCAGCTTGTTGTTTCCAATATATGTTTTTTACAAGTCTAAGGTCTTTTCCATCAATCTGTAGATCCTCAAGCATCCTTATCATGTTGACATGTTTCACTTTATCGAAAGCCTTTGTGTAGTCAATAAAGCAAAGATTTATATCTTTTTTTACTTCTATAAAACGTTCAATTATTGATTGCAGCATATACACAGCATTTGAATATGCAGTTTACTTTTAAAGAACACAAAAGTCCAAACAACCACAAGCAGTCCACACAGGCATTATCACATGAGGCAGTCGCCAGATACAACGGCACAGGTGTGAAGTATCTGACCTTTGTAAATTCCAGGTCAGTGGCATACTCAGGTTGGTTCATCAGTTTCCTTCCTCTCAAGATAATTCCCAAACATGTATGAATTTGAGCAGATCCCCATTATATGAGGCTGCTCTGACACCAGAGCCACACTTGATGCACTCAATGATCCTAGTACTGCTGACATTTAAACATGACTACCATTTATGTGGGAAGTCTAATTGTTGAGAGTCTGTATTTGAAACAGACTATCGTCTGTATTTCTCTTGTCAGCTATGAAAATGCTGTCTTCTAGGTTTTCTGACTAAGCAAGCATGATTATATTCATCCTTGTGTTGCTATTTCATGTACTAGTACAAAAAATGATTGAAAGTGGACTTTTTGCAGTAAAACTAACAATACTTGGTGAACAGAAGACCATGAGAAAGTATCATGATCAGCTTAACAAGAGCACTATCACAGGACAAAGGTCAGTTGGTTTTGTTTTCTTGTACAGCCAACCATATACACTTTCTGTTTTTCTTTATTCATTTATTACTTGCAATGGACTATCATTAATTTCACATTACCAGTAGGATTTCCAGTATCATCCTGGCACATGTATTGCAGAATCAGGTCACAATTTTGCTTCTGCTGAAGGTCGTTCTGATCTCCTCCACAGCCATGCTGATTGGTCCATTCAATGGTCAAAAAGCTCTTACCCTGATCACCTGACTTGGTTTTCCACTGTCCGCTCTGAAAATATCTCTGATACAAACAAGTTAAAACAACGTTAAAACAGGGCAGAGAAACTAAGGTAATTTTACAAGTACAGCATACATAACAGTTGTCAACTATTCAAGGAAAATGTCAATGCATAAAGCAATGTGTCAGATGAGGATATGTACTGCTAATTAATTTGTTTTTATTACATGGTGAGTATATTATGAGGTCTATAAAAAATAAGCCAGGGATTTCAATTGCTTGATATAGTATAAACAACATGATATTCAAAAAATATATTATCCTAGCAAATGTAAATACATAAGCCACAAACAAACGATTGTGCAAATTATTGCCTGGCACATTTCACTAAATTCTGACCATAAAGTGAACAAAGCAAAGGCATTTTGTATATTGTATTTGGCTAACAATAAGCAATTAATCAAAAATAACAAGGCCTCAGCAATTTGGTGCCTAACACCTGGATTACGCAGACAGAAAGTCTTCACTGTGAATTTGTAATTACCAAAAGGATAACAAATTTTCCATAGTCTAACAATATCAGTGACTATGTGTGTTATGTATTTTAGCCAAAATGTAATTCATCTATCATGTCACCATCATCCAGTGCCTTGCCGGCTGGCATGGGCGATCATGCCTCTCCACAAATTGCTATCCCCAACGGTATGGATCAATTACTTCTTTCCCTGCCACGACACAAGTCTGTCAAGAATCTTCTCACACTGTCTTCCTCTATCGCTCTTTCCACAAATCTTTCTGATTGTCACAACATGTTCCAGTTTTTGTCTTCTCATTACGTGGCCACAAAGTGATGACTGCTTCTTTCTGATGTTTGTGATAAGTTGTCTTTGCAACTCAGCTTCCCTCAAAATGTCCAGATTGCTCATTTTGGCTGTCCAATTAATTGTCAGCATTTTTCTATAAAATTACATCTCCAAAGCTTCCAGGGATTTTTTTCGCCTGTTTACTAAATTGTCCAGGATTTGCAGCCGTATGTAAACTTTGGTTCTATGTAACTCTTGTTCTAACTTTCAAAGTCAATGACTTATTGCACAAAATGTTCTTCATTTGATAGAATGCAGTTTTTGCTTGTCCTATTCTGTTCTTTATGTCAGTGATGCATCTTCCATCTGATGTTATCCATGTGCCTAGGTATCTAAATTTCTGCCCTTGCCTCAAAATAACGTCATTTACTTTAACTGTATATTTAGGCACAATCTGTTTCTTTGATATCACCATGACTTCTGTCTTTCTATTATTCAAACTAAGGCCAATTTTTTTCACTTTCTACAATCACTGTATCTATCATTTCCTGTAGTTCCTTCTGACATGTTGTTATCAAGATGGTGTCATTAGCATAATGTAAGATATTTATATTATGTCCACCAACCAGGATCCCTGACATATTTTCTGTAGATCTCATTATATGCTCGCTGCACAATGAGAACAAATCAGAAGACATTACACAACCTTGTCTGATGCCTTTCTTTATACACTGAAATGTTCCTACCAGGTTGTTGATTCTTATGGCTGCTGTTTGCTGCCAATGTATGTTGTTTATTATTTGCAGATCCTTGCTATTATTTCATCATGTTTCATATTGTCAAATGCTTCTGTGTAGTCTATGAAGCATAAGTACAGATCTGTGTTTACTTCTATTGATCTTTCTAATAGTGTCCTGAGAATATTTACAGTGTAGACCTGATAAGGTCTGATACCTGGCAGATACATTTTTATGAAAAACAAATGCAAGGCGATCTGCTGCCAAATCATCTGCAGCTGTGTTTGAACAAGGTATGCAGGATTACAAACTAAGTCTATAACCTCTTCACCACAGAGCCAACACTTCTATAAAACACTCTATAAATGTTCTCAGCAAATATGCAGCATTTGTTGTACCCTTGCTTTCATCAAACCCACATTGTTCATCCCGTGTTTGGTTGTATTTTCTGCCTAACCTTTTGTATGATTATTCTTAGCCAAATGTGAGTATTCTTTTATTACTGAGATCATTAATTCCTTTTTTTTTTGCATTAATTTAGTTTCATGGGTTGTGTTTATAAATTTTCCTGCAATTTTCTTCAAATCATACTTCTTTTGCCTGATTACATAATTCTGTTATTGTCGAATCATTTCATATTTTCAGTTATGTTTTTGTTTCTCCTTTGTTCTATTATTTTTTTTATGTCTTAATCATTCATTTCCTACAGCCTACCATTTTCAATTGTGGTATGTGGTGAAGGGGTTACGGACACAGTTTGTAATCCTGCATACCATGTTTGAAACACAGCTCTGGGCGATTTAGCAGCAGACAGATAACTGTACGTTGGTTTTTTATGAAATGGTATGGGTGCCAGTCATTCAGAAAGCAATGACAAACTACTGACAGTAAACTTGCCCAGGAATCACGAACAGCCAAAAATGCTGGGGTTGACTGCTATGTCTTGTAAAGGATATACAACTAACTAATTGTTCATACAGCCCATCTGATGGAGATCTTCATTATTTCCCATTTATCATCAACAACTGGAAATTGAATTTTTTCATCAGACAATTATGTGTGTAAAAACAAAACAGGTGCACTCATCTGGCTGCATGTAAGTGCAACAACTGCAAAGATCATTCAAATGAGCCATCTAGAGCAGCTCTGGTGGCTCATTCTGTACTTCATTGTGTACCATGTGACACTGAAATACTCAAAAACTTTCAACAAAGAACTCACCATGTTGTATTGGTTATTTTCATTATTGCCTGAGGCAGCGTCTGTTTTATCTCCTACATTGTAGCCACCACGATTATTATTCTGCAAGGAAATATTTTTTAAAAACTTATAACATTTATAGTAAAAACTAAGATATAACATAGAAAGTAACAACTGGAACATAAATCAGAGCAAACAGAATTCAACATGTCAGTTCAGTTATCAGTTATCACTTGGGGTATCTTCATTGCACTCCGGACATGTCCATAGGTGCTCAGATCCTACCCCCAGCATATGCATCAGCGTCCGATGGCTAATAGTGCCAGTTCTGTGTTGGTTGACGAGGCACCTCGTTTTCCCGATGTACTTCTCACGTCTGGCAGTGCCAATTCTTACACCCAAGTCTTTCATCCTGGACAGCGATGTGGAATCACTGACGTCAAAGTCCTCTGTTCTCGCCATATCTTTGAGGACGTTAATAACATCGGCACGATCCATGGGCTGGCCATCTACAGGGGGTGCAGAGCCAGCCAGTTTATCAGCTCGTTCATTTCCCTCGACTCCCACATGTCCCGGGACGAAGATGAAGGTGACTTTGCGGACAACAGACTTCCGCAGCGACTCAGTCCACTGTCTACGTACAGATCCAGCTTCGACCTTCTGAATCATGCTCATTGAATCATTTAGTACACACACGTTGGTATAATGCTGTGATTCCAGCCATATGAAAGCCTGTGTAACTGCCATCACCTCCATCGTCATGCTGCTCGTGGTCATAGTGTGGGCACCACTGGATTCTTGAACGGTTTGGCCAGCTGAACGGGCTGTAAATGCCCACGCACTTCTCTGCTGCTTTACAACAGATCCATCTGTATAAATGAGCACTTCGGGGCTATCTGAGTGTTCATAGATGAGCGCGTTAACCTCAGCATTGACAGCGGCAGGGTTCTGCTCTCTGCACCGTCTGTCGAGTGTGATAATGCAGGAGAAAGTGCACTTAAAAGCTGGAGGCACCGGCACCCATTCCTTGCCGGGGTTGATACTGGTAAGACTTAATATGACGAACTTTCACTTTCAGTTTTATTTTTTCTATCATTTCTTCATAAATAATTTAAATGAATAACTACATTACTGCACATGCTATCAGTATCTGAATTTTTCACAAAGTCCTTTAAATTAAAATCACTATTCTCTAAAACTTTTTAAAGTGATAATCTGATGTAAATCGATGAAGTCAAGAACTAGTGGGCATTGCCATTTCTGAAATCAGAAAATTAACCACAATTTAACAGAATTTTCGACCCAATTTGAGTCGTAGTGACTGTTCATGTCTGATAAATTGGAAAGTAGGAAGTCTCTCCAATGTAAATTTCCATTTACTAGGCGTTAAAATTGCGGAAGATACAGGAAAAGAAATAAATAATCCAATGACAACATTTTAGCAATAAATAAGCCAATGGCAGATACGGGAAGTCACTAAAGATGATTAATCATAACATGGGACTTAATCAGTAAAGACTCTCATTGGACAATATTTTAAAAATGACATGTTCAAGAAAGAATTATACACAGTTTCCTATTAGAAACCCTAATTATCAAAAATAAAATCACCACTGATGAAGTTATTAATTTACAGCAAATTAAAAAAACATTAAAAGAACACAGATGCCCACCCATGGTGTTGGAATCAGCAGCCACACTGGTAAATATGTACCTATGTAACTACGTGTGCTCAGGCAAATTTCAGATTGACAGTGACAACTAAAGCTATGGTGTGTGAATCTGGTGTCATCAGTGCATCTTGGCAAAGTATATATACATGGACAACCTTGTGCTAAACAAACAAGTGAACTCAATGTGGCACTTGTATGAAAGGCAGCCATCAAATGATCTTTTTTCCGAATACCTGTTTTGGTTTGGTTTGTAAAGAATCACTTTCAATGCAACAGATATATTCACAAGTACCACAGCTGTTTATAGACCACACACAGAGAATCTCAGCACATCTCTTGTTTATTTGTACAAAAAAGAGGGAAGTTAACCCTGACTGTGCTGTTGTTATTTAGGCATCACCAAAATAAATCTCCTCTCTCAAGGTTTATCAAGAAGCTGGTGGTCATCAGAAAATGTAGAAATTCTGTGTAAGTATTCTTGTGTGCTACTGGGCTTATTAGATCCAGTTTTGTACCTTAGAAAGTTCTACTGAAACATTTTTAGGTTAGTTAGCACCACCTGGCAATGGCAGGCAAAAACAATTAAAATAAAAGAAATTCATGGAACTGCAGTAAAGTTGTAATACAACACAGAATATTTTGTTTTTGTAAACACTGACCACCGACTTCACTTCTCTGTTTTACTGATTCGATCATACATAAGCAATTAAGTTTTAATGTTCAAGTAATGGATTGTAGAGTGCGACCTTTTTTTTCTGTTAAGACAGTTGCTGTCTAACTCATAGGCCATGGTTTGATGCTATATCCATTGATATTGAAAATGTTATGAGGAGATTATAAGGAGGAATACACTTGAATACCTAGTGACAAAAAATACACTTGAAGATTTAGTGATAACTGGCAACATGATGGGGAAAGAGCCTGGGGAAGACAAAGAGATAAATACTTGATGGCTTAGCACATGACACAATCAAGACAAGAACACAGACAAGACTGGTGATCATGTGAGACGGCCAACCATGACCGTCCACTTGAAGGTGTAAAGTTCAGACTATTGTAAACATCCTTTAAGTAAGCTGCTGCAGCAATGAGTTAAAAGATCCAGTGTTCACACCATACAGCATACAGGAGATGTGGTGTTGGGCCCGTATACTCAGACACATTGGCACTTGAGCAGTGATATTGTCTGTATCACACCAGAAACTCTGAACTTCCCAGACAATTTTCTGGTACACACTTCTATGAGGCTGGGTGTGGCAGCAAATGTTTTTTGCCGATACTGAAACTATATCACGTAAGTTGTCATAATATGAATCATGTGTCTACGGTATAAATGGAAGTGAATGATTTTTAAAGGTGGAATTCCCAAAATTTACATTACAAATCTGATGAATACATGAATATTTTCATGACCAGCATGAAGTATTCAACAACAACATAAAAACACATCTAGAAGCAGGAAGCTGTTATGGGTATGTGCTGTGATCAGACCATCACATTTTGCAGGACTGAATGCACACAGGAACAGGTGGCCAGTCTTTTATTTTTGTTTGCTTGCTTTCAACTCAAGCTTAGTCCATACAAGTGCTACTACTTCTAGTAATTGCCGCTACTGGAGAGTGCACTGGACTTATTTTTGTGTGTGGATTAGCTTCCCTACCACCAGAATGTGGCGAAGAGGTTACAGACTCACTTCGTAATCTCACATCCTGCATTAGAAAACACAGCTACGGGCGATTTGGCAACAGACCGCCTAGCGTTGGTTTTTTATGAAAATGGTATGAGTGCCAGTCATTCACAAAGCAATGGCAAACTACTGAACATAAACTTGCCAAGAAATCACCAACAGCCAAAAATGCTGGGGTTGACTGTGACGTCCTGTAAAGGATGTGCAACTATTATTTTTTAAACAACCAGCGTCCCTCACCGTCATGCAAATCCACCCCGACTTCTGAGGTACTTGTAATTTACGGTCAAATGCAGGCATCGAACCCTAACAATATTGTAGGTGTAACTCCGTCAACTACACTGATGCACCCGCCATGAAGTATTCATCTGGTATAGGCATAGTTCCCTTCCTCAGTGCAGATGGGGGAACATTGGTCACAGATAAGAAAGAAATCCTTAAACGCTGGGCAGATCATTTAGAAACATCTTAAATGCAACTTCCTTCTTCCATGATGAAACCATCAACTGCCATCCTCAAGTTCCCACTAATGATACACTTGAAGACCTGCCAACCATAGTGGAAGTAAACAAAGCCATCCAGCAACTTTCAGGTGGAAAGGCGCCTGGTCCTGACTCCATCTCAGCAGAGATATACAAGGCAGGTGGGCCGGTCCTAATAGAGCAGCTTCACCAAATCTTTACAAACATATGGGTGAACGAGACCATGCCACAAGATTTCAAGGACGCGACAATAGTCCACCTTTACAAATGTAAAAGAAACCACCAATCCTGTGACAACCACAGCAGCATCTCCTTGCTCTCAATCGCAGGGAAGATATTCACCAGAATTCTTCTCAATTGCCTCACAGCCCATCTCGATCAAGGTCTTCTTCCTGAGAGTCAATGTGGCTTCAGAAAAGAATGAGAAACTGCTGACATGATTTTCGCTGCAAGGCAGCTGCAAGAGAAATGTCAGGAACAGAACTCTGAAATGTTCTCCACTTTCATTGACCTTACCAAGGCTTATGATACAGTCAGCAGAGAAGGACTGTGGAAGATTATGGTGAAATATGGCTGTCCACACACATTTGTCCAAATATTGCGGCTATTTCATGATGGTATGCAGGCAAGAGTACAGGAAAATGGTGAACTGTCTGAGCCCTTTCCTGTCACCAATAGAGTGAAGCAAGGATTCAGCCTCATGTTTTCAGCTATGCTGACAAATGCCTTCGAGAAAAATGACATTGGAATAGACATCAACTACTGCATTGATGGAAAGTTGTTCAGTCTCAGAAGGCTGAAAACTAAAATCAAAACTAACAGTGACACCGTCAGAGAGCTGCTGTTTGCTGATGATTGCGCTCTATATGCCAACTCAGAGACAGACATGCAACACAATGTTTCAGCTTTCTCATATGCCTGTGCCAACTTTGGGCTCAATATCAACTTGGAGAAGACTGTAGTTATGTACCAGCCAGCTCCAGGGAATAATCACACTGTGCCGAATATCAAAGTGAATGATCATAGACTAAGTGTTGTGGACAAATTCACCTATCTTGGCAGCACTGTGTCACAATCTGCCACAATTGATGATGAAGTGAATGCAAGAATTTTCAAGGCCAGCGCTGCCTTTGGCAGACTGTACAAGAATGTATGGGACAGAAATGGAATAAGCCTGCAAACAAAGCTAAAAGTCTACAAAGCAGTTGTATTATCCACACTGCTATATGCTTGTGAAACATGGACTGCTTATCAGCAACATGCTAGGAAATTAAACCACTTCCATACAGTCTGCCTTAGGAAGCTATTGAAGATTAAATAGCAAGACAAGATCCCAGACACTGAAATTCTAGAAAGAGCGCCCATGCCCACTATCCACACTATTTTTTTTTAAATGTTGCATATCCCTTACAGAACGTTGCAGTCAACACCAGCAATTTTCAGCTGCTGTTGATGTACTAGGCAAGTTTTTATGTTCAGTAGTTTGCCACTGTTTTCTAAACGACCGGCTCCCATACCAACACGTTATAATACAACGCGACACAGTCTGCTGCACAAATCGGTCGTGGCTGCGTTTCGATCGCCTGGTAAGTGGCTCATGAACCGCGTTCGCAAGCCTTTGGCCACGGAGACCATCCATCCACACTCTACTAATGAAGAATCAGATTCACTGGGCTGGTCACTTAACTCGCATGCCAGATCACAGGCTCCCTAAACGAATATTTTACGGCGAGCTGCATTGTGGTAAATGCTCCCAAGGCGGCCAGAGGAAACGCTTTAAAGGCACTGAAAATCTCACTGAAAGCTTTCAGAATTCATCTTTACACCCGGAAGACTGCTTCCAAAGACCGAAATTCAGGACTGCAAGAGCTGTGAAGAAAAGGCTGGACAGAAAAACCACTGCAAGAGATCCTCCTCCTGGAACGTCAAGCATTCTTTGCTCACATTGTCAAAGAACATTTTGAGCCAAAATAGACATTATCAGCCATCTTAGAACTCACGGCTCCATACTTTCAACCCCACTGGATGAAATGAATGGTCATCATCATTTTTGATGGACAAACAACAGTATTAACTAAATGGTAACATACCTGACTATCAAACAATCTGTTCGCATTTTTTCTTGTGGCTGTGTTTTCATTCAGTCGATTGTTGCTTCCTCTTGGTATATGCAGATAAATGTCAGCAGTAACAGCAGAAAATGTACAAACAAGCAGCACAAGATATGCCAATGTTCTACGTTTCCACATTTTGGCACTGGAAAAAAATCAAAAGATGAAAAACAGAAACAAATGAGAGTACTTAATTGTATATACTCAATATTGTCAGCAAAGTCCAGATTATCAAACCGTTTTGTCAGAGGAGTCCATTGGATTCCATTTCTGGCTGTGCTGGCTGTTGTCTTCACAATCCAGTCTATAATCAGTAAAGTTAGTAAGAGAGTCAAGAGGCATCCTTGCCTCACTCCTTATCTTGATTGCCTCCGTTAGTTGCATCTTATGGAGGACCGTACCATTCATGTCACTATGTGTTGCCTTTACAAAGAAACCCAATTCACATATTCTATGTAAGGTATCATGAGTGAGGTGGTCATTTCCATTCCTCACCACCATTCCTTCTCAGTTTCATGAAATTCAGAAAACTATGCGCAACTCATGTTATAAGGCGTTGTCGACTCCAGAGCCATGCTTGTTAGAAACAACAAAATCCTGTCACTTTTAGAGTCTGATTTGGTAGGCAAGTCACTATCCAACCCTGCAAATATGCTCTCTTATATCCTGCTAAATACTAGTTCACTAAAATGTGCTTAGAAATATTGCATTATCATGTATTATTGTCACATGTACAAATGTAATCACTAAAGTTAGTTTATGAAATACTGGCCTGTTCTGAGCAACTATGGATATTTTCTGAGAATCCATCACAGAGATGTGCCATATGCACTCATATATTAATAGTATTAATTATTATTCATCTGTAATTTATATTCCAAAGTTGTGAGCCAACAAACAGTAAATGTACACACTTCTAGTCAGTCCTTCATTCATACAATTCTGAATTATCTATCAAATAATCAGCAATTCACAGGTTAGATTTACAGTTGCAAACATAAACTGGATTTCAAATATGTTTTATTTAGGGGTCTCAATTATTATCTTTTGTTACATTTTCTATTGAATGTACAAATGAAATTCACTGAGTTTCGCAATAAAATCTGCCACCATCATCATTGAACATGGTCTTACTTCTGCGCCTGTCTTCTGTTTCCATGGTATCTGATCTCTCTTCCATAACAGATGTGATGCCAGAAACAAATTCTTAGTTCACTGTGTGTGGGTAACAAGTAACAAGTCAAAGGTAAAGAACCCCTTTTCATACCATGAGGTATACAGAGCTAATTCATATTTTTAGACCTATCAGCCCCCGATGGGTGATCTGGTCAACATGGCAACTGTCTTTACTTCCCAGGAAATTTCTTGGTGCTGATTTTAGGTTGGGTTGGCCTGAGAGCCAACTCACTGAAAAAAATCCCCACCTGAATGAGGACGTGCAGGCAAGTGTGTTAGCCACTGCTCTAACACAGCTCTATCATTAACATTACATATGTGTGTGTGTGTGTGTGTGTGTGTGTGTGTGTGAGTGGTGGGTGGGTGGGTGTGTGTGTGGTTGTTGTTTTTTTAAGTCAATAAATAATATATATGGAAAATAAACTTCTGGTCAAATGTATCCGGCAAAGTAATAACTTAGTAATACACAATTAGAAAACTAGAGGTCACAGAAGAACAAGTCGCATTTCATGGAAACAACAACAAACAAATATAGAAGTCCTAGAAAAGCTAAAAATGAAAGGATAGCAGACTGAAGACATAAAAATGTGATTAGCCAAATAATTTAGTGACATAAAAATATGACATTCATAAATAATAATAATAATACTGGAAGATAAAGTTGAATGCAGATCATGAGTTACTGTTACTAACTAACAGTGTTACTGTTAGCAATAAATGAAGACAATATCACAAGTTGGGGGAACAACAGTATCAGTGTATCATACAGTGGCGTCACTGGGGTTGGTGTCACCCAGTGCGGTAAACTCTTGGTGTCACCCCTCTAGTCACTGGGGTTGGTGTCACCCAGTGCGGTAAACTCTTGGTGTCACCCCTCTAGACTTTCACCATGGTCTTCTTCCGAGTGTACCATATATAATCGCATATAGTAATGTTTGTAAAATAAGTCAAAAAGTTAATAAGGACATAAGAAAGAAAACAAATTGAACAATATAACTTCAATACTTCAGGTAATACATAAATAAAGAACTTCGACAAACTCGGACAAAGTTAAATTTTTGTTATTTAACATTAAAATTTCTAAAATTAACAATGAACGGTTATGAAACCCGACTAGACAGAGCTATGTCTGCTTTGTCAAATTTGCAATTTTTTAAATTTTGGTGTCACCCCTTGATGGTGTCACCCGGTGCGGCCCGCACCCCCCTAGTGACGCCCCTGGTATCATACACTGTATCACTCATATCTCCGAAAAGGGAGTCGATTGACCAACCATAACTGTGAAGATGGCAAATAATTGATTAACACTTCGTCAGTTTCTGTTTACATTAGTAACCAAAATATACTAATTTTATTTTATTAATAATCTACACTGCAGTGTCCATTCACTCATTGCACAGAGTGAAGAATGATTTGAAAATACCAGGGAATGCCTGGTAGACTGTTTTGTTTACCTAAAAACAGTAAAAGTAAACACAATATAATAAGTTTATAGATGCCCTAGAATGTAAGTCAAAATTAAAATAGTAAGTAGTAGTAGTAGTAGTAGAGTAGTAAAATAATATAAATAATTTACTGAGTACTGAGCATTGTGTTTGGGTTAATTAATATTTAATATTTAACAACTTAACGGTAACGGCACAGTCGCATGATAAGTAAGTTAACACGAACTGCCGTACTGTTGTTATTTAGTCTATTATTTAATGTATTAATATTAAACTATACATACTAACTAAACTAGTTTCTCAAGATCAGTACAGAATAAATAAATTTTAAAAAATACGATTTCAAACCTCCTCCACTTGGTACTGTACTGCCAACTCAACCAACTGTCAAGTGGGACTGACCTATCCTGTTGTTTGTTATGTTATCATATATCAGTGACACATAACATGACATGTGACAGGATATCCTAGACACTGGTAACAGTCATAGTTATCAACGTCTAAAAATAACATCAGACAGCGACTGTCACTTTTAACTTTTATGGTAGTGGCGATCTTGCTCATAGAACATTCATAACTTTTTACTATGTTAGGTCGCCGTGTTAACATAACCGTCATTTATCGTTAGATAACCTCAAGCATTGCAGCGCTCTATGTCCGTGTGTACTGTGTTGTCAGTTCAGAGTCTGTTCGCAAGCAACACACACATTATTATTAATAAATAATTAAAAACATAATCATTTGTTTACACAAGTTACAAATAATACTTCAATTTAAGGACTTTCACACAGTGAATATTCTTTGTTCGCGTAATGAAAGTATTACTATTAATTCTGTACGAGGCGATTTGATTGTAATTTCTTTTTCATCAATTTAGTACGCAGTTGAAATAAGTCACAAAAAGAGTCTGTGTTATTAATTAATTAAAATTATATTAACGACATATGAGATATATTCTTTTATTATATCGTGACTGAATATTATTAAAAAAATAACAATGCCTGGACTTTTCTTGTTGATTATATTGGAGCTTTTTTTACTGACAACCTCTGTTGTAGGTGATATTTATTTACATAATCCCAGGTAAGACTGGCCAAGTCGTCATTTCATAAAATAAATCATTATCATATATGTAAATATTCTATCAAGTGGAACAAATAGAGGTGATGTAGTTCAATGGTTAGCACATCAGCCTGCATGCCCGCACTGTGGTAATGAGTTCAAAACCACCAGGATTTTTGTTTATGACCAGGTAGTTCTGGCGTCGGCCCCGCCTCAAAAAAATGAGTACTAGATTTTTTTTACTAGATATGTTGCTAGAAGTATAGTGGCTGACGGAGCATAGATGTGATAACTTCGTCATTGAATGATCCACAACAAAAGTGGGTACTAGATACTAGTACTAGATATGTGGAAGTATAGTAGCTGACGGAGCATAGATGTGATAACTTCGTCATTGAATGATCCACAACAGAAGTGGATTGTACACAGTATACATTTTATGACTGGCATTGAAATCCCGGGTGTTTTTAAAGTCTCACTGCACTTTGTATATAGAACAAATATGAACAATTGTTTCTTCTGTTAACATTATTCTGTTTAGAGTGCAAAGAGTTACCCCAAAAGATGACAGCCATTCGCTGCATAAAGGACTGTGGACCAAATTTGTATGACATCATGAACTTCATTTTTCAAATTTGTTTTACATACAAAATGTAATGAGACTTTACAAACACCCTGTCTAATTGTATAGCTCTCACAGTGAATCATGAAGCAACAGAATGTTAAAAATGTTGCACAGTTGGAGTCTTGTGACTAAGATGTGGTTGAGAAGAATAGTACGCATAATAAACTCAAAACCAGAAATTGAGAACAATTGACTTCATTACACCAGATTTTATCTCCTATGGCTCAGTCTCTTTTTGCAGAGCAAACTGCCAAAAGTGCCGCAAAGAGCACGAACTCTGTAGCTCCAATGATAACCCTCAGTACCCTCTGAGATGATTGCACTTGTAAAATGAACAAGTCCGGAAATGAACCCACAACCTTCAGAGCATGAAGTAGGTGATTTAAACACTGTGCCACATAAACCCTCTAGGACTGACTATGCTGACATTGGAGCACATCATCAATATCAGACTGCACTGGTACATTGACAGTGAAAACATCCTTGTGATAGAGACACCCAGTAGGACTGACTATGCTGACAGTGGAGCACATCATCAATCTCAGACTGCACTGGTACATTTACAGTGAAAACATCCTTGTGACAGAGACACCCAGTAGGACTGACTATGCTGACAGTGGAGCACATCATCAATCTCAGACTGCACTGGTACATTGACAGTGAAAACATCCTTGTGATAGAGACACCCAGTAGGACTGACTATGCTGACAGTGGAGCACATCATCAATCTCAGACTGCACTGGTACATTTACAGTGAAAACATCCTTGTGACAGAGACACCCAATAGGACTGACTATGCTGACAGTGGAGCACATCATCAATCTCAGACTGCACTAGTACATTTACAGTGAAAACATCCTTGTGACAGAGACACCCAATAGGACTGACTATGCTGACAGTGGAGCACATCATCAATCTCAGACTGCACTAGTACATTTACAGTGAAAACATCCTTGTGACAGAGACACCCAATAGGACTGACTATGCTGACAGTGGAGCACATCATCAATCTCAGACTGCACTAGTACATTTACAGTGAAAACATCCTTGTGACAGAGACACCCAGTAGGACTGACTATGCTGACAGTGGAGCACATCATCAATCTCAGACTGCACTAGTACATTTACAGTGAAAACATCCTTGTGCCACAGCAGACTGGCTTTAGGCAGTGCTATTCTATGGAAGATCAGACCTACCTCTCTCAAGAAATTGAGGATGCATTCTAAGAGAAGACCTGAACAAAGCTTTTGACAAAGTTTGGAAAGAAGGTCTCATGAAGTAACTGAGAAACTATAAAGTCAATGGAAGAATGTACAAATGTGCGAAAGCATACTTTCACAAAAGAAGTCCAGATAGACAGATTCAACAGCAAGAAAGTACTACTGCATCACAG
The DNA here is from genome assembly GCA_963921405.1 of Cepaea hortensis. Classification (NCBI taxonomy): domain Eukaryota; kingdom Metazoa; phylum Mollusca; class Gastropoda; order Stylommatophora; family Helicidae; genus Cepaea; species Cepaea hortensis. Next base: position 73,518,578 of record OY992882.1, read on the forward strand.
TGTTCCCCAGGGTAAAGTCCTGTACCCCCACACTTTTTCTAACCTTCATCAATGATCTCGTTGCTAAATATGACATGGAATTAAAGTGGCAGTATTATCTGGCCCTATGGAACACAAATGAACATGCATCAGTGGCCACCAGATCGCTACAAAGAGCTATAGATGCATTTGTTGCTTGGGCATGTCAGCATAAACACTGACAAGTGCAGCATCACTCTCTTTACCATCTCCCCTAAGCAAAAGGTTGGCGTCATCAACATAAATGGAATTTTTTTTTTCGCATATCCTTTAGAGGACATCGCCATCAACACCAGCATTTTACCGCTGTTGATTTCTTGGCAAGATTATGCTCAGTAGTTTGCCATTGCTATCTGAGCGTCCGGCTCACTTATAAATGGAATACCCTTTAAAAAAAGATTAAAGAACATGCATATCTTGGAGTAACATTTAATAAAAGGCTGACATGGACAAAGCACATCAACAAAGTAGCAGCAAAAGCCAGAAGGAAGATAGCAATCCTGAGAAAACTAAGTGAAACCACATGGGGAGCCAGTGGGAAAATACTTAGCAAAGTTTATCAACAGAGCATAAGACCACATCTGGAATACGGGTCACTGCATGGTGTTCAGCATCAAATACCACACTACAAGAACTAGACAAGGTTCATAATGAAGCGCTTATAGTCACCATGGGAGGGATGAGCTCAATCCCTGTAGTGGAAATTGTGAAGATGGGGAGGACACAAGCACTGACAGAGCGCAGAGATTAAAAAATGCTAATACAAGCAGAAAAGTTCCACAGCATGCCTATCCACCCTATGAAGAACAGATTTTAAAACCTAGTTATGGGACCATTAAAAAGAAGTAGTTTTATCCAGCAGCCCAAGCAGCTCTGCAGACAAACTCCTGATCTGTCCACAGTTGGTATCCAGGTGAAATCTATTCCAAAATGAACTCCATGGAGAGAGGAACTTAGATTTCCAGTGCAAATGCAGACAAATGTTACAGGAATATTTGACAAAAACAGAGTACAATGCAGAACAACCACTCTCAGGTTCCTTGATGAAGAATACCCAGTCTGGATTCAAGTCTACACAGATGGGTCAGCTTAAAATGCAGTTAGAAATGATCAAATGTAAAGCCTGATCACTGTCTGCTGATACATAAAATTAAGCTGAAACTCAAGAGATACATGACATCTTATAAATGTGGAATTCAATATAATGTCATTGGCACCTTGCCGTCTTGACAGATGATAGTTTGTTACATTGTGCTTCAAAAAGGCATAATAACTACAACCTATGGTGGTGGCGAATGTGACTGATAAGGCCGATTCACGCTGTTAATGTTCGTCCACAGGGAATGCGTGTGAACACATGGTCATTTCCACCATCATTCACCATCTTACATCTCACATGCTCAGTGTGTGACTTATCTGCAATAATTTTCTTCTTTGCCTTTATTCAATTTCTGATATTTGCCCTCCATGCAAGACGTTCAGCTGTGACTTGCTCCCAATGTGCATTATTAATGCCTGTATCAATCATGTCCCGCTTACACACATCTTTGTATCGTAGTAGAGGCCGACCCTGAGATCTCTTACCTATCTGTAATTCACCAAAAAAGATGTCCTTTGGTATTCTACCATCATCCATCCTCCTAACATGTCCTATCCATCTAAGTCTATGAAGGCTGAGCATGGAATAAACCGTCACACAACCTGATTTTTCTAATACTTCAGTATTTGTGATTTTCAATATAATGTAGAATTTCTCAAAACTCATGAAATTAAGGAGCAATTTATGGTCACAGTCTCTAATAAGTGCCAGGTTTTGCAGCAGTTAGTAGGTGAAATTAGCAAGGAAGACTTCTTGTAGCATGTTAAAAACATTTGAAGCATCTTATAAATGGAAGTCCATGGAACAAAAGGGAAAGAAAACATAAAGCATGGCTAAAGCCAGAAACCCTCAAGAAAAAAGAAGAAATGGAAATTAAATTATGACTAGGCTGTATAAATGTAATCTTAGCAATAACTTGTTCATAAAGGTAGTCTTGGGGGGAAAAACTTGCCCATAGGTGTATTCTTGGCAATAACTTCCTGATCAACTTATTCTCGCAAATAAACTTCCTGTATTCTTAACAATAAACTTTTGTGTGTATGTGTGTGTGTGTGTGCGTGCATACTTACATGTGTGTGTGTGTGTGTGTGTGCATCTCTCTCTCTCTCTCTCTCTCTCTCTCTCTCTCTCTCTCTCTCTCTCTCTCTATCTCTCTCTCTCTCTCTCTGTATATTTATATACACGTGTGAGGCCTCTGTAAAACACATGTGGGGCCTCTAACACATATTTAGGTCCTGTAATACACATGTGTTTTGAGGGGATACATTGAGCCTGTTCTTTTGTATGGATGTGAAACTTGGACAATGTGCAGTCAAGCTGAAAAACATCTGATGGCTGCAGAAATGAGGTTTCTGAGGAAAATGCAAAGAATACCATGGACAGACAGAAAAACCAATGACCAAGTACTACAGGAGACAAATGAAAATCATAAATTGATTAGAGAAATTAGACGTAGACAGTCAAAAATTTTTGGACATGTTATGAGAAGAAATGGATTGGAAAACTTAGTGACAACTGGCAAGATCGAAGGGAACAGACCAAGAGGAAGACCGAGAGAAAAATACCTGGATGGCTTGGCCACATGGCATGGACGAGACAGGAAAACTGAGCTGATCCACGACGCTGGTGATGAGTGAAATTGCGAGTCATGACCGCCCATGCTTTCCGGCATGGTACATGATTGATTGATTGAATACACATGTGATGCCTGTAATTCACTGATGAGGCCTCTGATATACTTAACGAGGCCTCTAATACACATGCGAGGACTCTAATACAATTAGCTCCAGAAACATGTAAAAATGTTCTTGTTACATTAACATGTCAGTTTTAATTGTCCATTATTTGTGCAGAGGCAGCAACAATCGACTTGATGAACAGACTAGAGAACGAGCGAATGCAAACAAGTAAGCACTGCATCATTAGAATTATGATAAGAGATCCCATGCTTGTAACAAGTACATAATAAACACATGATGGTTTGTTTTGAAGGAATTCAAGTTAGTAGACTGTTTAACTGTTAGAGGGTGTGACCTCAAATATGCATTGCTAACAGATGGCTTCTATATGTTTGAAAGTCCAAATTTGTCCATCTATTAAAAAACAACTGGGTAGCAGGTAGAGTCGTAGCCTTTTGTCAGACATCTTTTGTTTATACAGAACAATATATATTCTTTATATAATGAGACCTTTCAGAGATAAACTAGGAGTGAACACAGGGGGACAAAATATAAATAATCCCACAAAATCTGTGTTATGGTGCTTGTAGCTGGACATGAAAATGATGTGCAAAAATTGATGGGCATTGTAACCACTGAATGTAACAAAAAAAGGTTTGAAACTAAGCAATACAACACCAAAAGTTATGGTCGTGACCAAGAAAATCAGGAAATCAAAGCATACAGGGACAACAGATGGATAACGCAGAAACAAGTAAAATATTAAAGTACCTAATATCAGTTGTAGCAACAGATGGAAATAGCAATGCAGAAATCTGCATCATCATGTGCTTTGTTGAGAAGTGTGGGCAGTCATGTTTCACCATTTCACACAATCATCAGAGTTTCACACAATCATCAGATTTTCTCACAATCATCAGATTTTCACACAATCATCAGAGTTTCACACAATCATCAGAGTTTCACACAATCATCAGAGTTCCACACAATCATCAGAGTTCCACACAATCATCAGAGTTTCACACAATCATCAGAGTCTCACACAATCATCAGAGTCTCACACAATCATCAGAGCCTCACACAATCATCAGAGCCTCACACAATCATCAGAGCCTCACACAATCATCAGAGTCTCACACAATCATCAGAGTCTCACACAATCATCAGAGTCTCACACAATCATCAGAGTCGTGGATCAGCTCTTTGTTTGGGTCTCGATTATGCTGTGTGGCCAAGCCATCTAGATATTTACCTTCCTGCCTTCCCCTTGTTCATTTCCCCTTGTTCATTTCCCCTCAGTCTTGCCAGTTGTCACCAAGTTCTCCAGTTTATTTCTTCTCATAGTGTGATAAAAAAATTGTGACTGTCTACTTCTAATTTATCTAATCAGTTTACAGTTTTAATTTGTTTCTTGTAGGAATTGCTCATTGATTTTTCTGCCTGTCCATAGTATTCTTTGCATTTTCTTCAGAAAGTTTTCAGCTTATCTCTCATTGTCCACGTTTCACATCCATACAAAAGTACAGGTTCTATGTATCACTTCAACACTCTTTTTCTCATTGCAATTGACATTTTTTTAAATTGTCCAGTATGTTTTTCATCTTGCAAAAGGCATCCTTTGCCATTGTGATTCTTGTTCTAATCTCTTCAAGGCACCTCCCTTCAGGTGTTATAACTGTTCCAAGATAGTTGTACCATATCATCTGTATATCTAATATCAGTGATACTATGTCTCCCAATGGTGATTCCTCTCATATCTAATTTTCTAATAATATTTTAACTGTATAGGAAAAATTAATCTGGAGAAATTACACATCCCTGTCGTACACCTCTCTTAATAGACTGGCTGTTCCTACTACATTATCAATCTTTATGACAGATTGTTGTTTCCAGTATATGTTTTTACAAGTCTAAGGTCTTTCCCACCGATTTGTAGATCTGCAAGCATTTTCATCATGTCAACATGACTGACTTTATCGAAAGCCTTTATGTATTCAATAAAGTACAGATGTAGGTCTTTGTTAACACAGAAATAACATGCAGAATAACCCAAGCAATGTCAACATTTAATAATATGAATGAACATTGCATATATGAAATCCCTGTTTCTTAAATCATAAAATGGGTCTTAAGATGTGACATTCAGCCCATGCACTTGCATGTCGGTGAATAATAAAAACTGAAAAATGGGATTAGAAACTGGAGGTCACAGAGATTTGGTTTCTTGGAAAATGCTGTTGTGATGTCAAGGACAGCTAAGAAGACCAGTATCAAAACTGTGGAAATAAGATTAGAGGGTTACCTTGCAGCCGATGGATTATGGCAATAGGAGAGGCAATGAAAGTCACCTTGTATGCAGCGCACACAAAAACATCCAGAAAGTTTTTCCTAACCTGACTCCAAAAGAGATAACAAGGAATTTGGTGGAAAAAATGAAAGGGACATTGCATCAACATCATTTACATCTTATCTACTATCAGTAGGGTGTTACAAATAACAGATGTATCATGGAAATACAGTTACATGTGTTTTTTATGTTATGTTATTTCACTGAGTGTTATTGATGATTTTGTCTGTTTTTTTTTTTTAATGTAATACAATTAGTTGATTCGTTGAGTGATAATCTTTCTGCCATGTTTCAGTCTCTTTGACTCACAGAATAATGACAGAGGAGGTTACAACGTGGGCTCATTGTTCTATTATCAAGGTTCAACATTGTCTATAGAGTGGTAAGCCTCTGTTATTTCATTGTGCAATTCATTTTCTATATTTATAGAAAGTATTTTACCTGTTTACCTGTTTACAAACTAATTTATCTGTTTTATCCTATAAGTGAAGTAGTATGTATTTCTTATTTGCTTTTATTTATTTATTTATTCATTTATTTTTATTTTATTTTATTTTATTTTTTTTTTTTTGGGGGGGGGGGGGTGTTTACATGGAGTTATAAATCCATACTTCATTTAGTCAAAGCAAACTAACTAACTAAATCAGTGGTTCTCAAATGGTGGGGAATTTTAGGGTTTTCAGGGGGGGAATGAAGACCATTTCAAGATCGCGTTAATACAAGAACTGATTACTTGATATTGTTTTTCCCTTCATACTTTACAGTTATGTACGTCTCATCCTTCTAAAATTCATTTTATAAAGTAAGTAGACCCACAAATCATGTTTTATGTGGATGTCTAGACTTGTTTTAGTATATGCTATGAAATTTACCTTCCATTTTTACGTATACTGTGTAGGGGTGGGTGGGATTTTTAGATAGGAAATATGAAAGGGGGGAATGACGTTCTGAAAATACGGTGAAGGGGGGCATGGGCCAAATTTTTTATAGGAAGAGGGGGGAATGACGATCTGAAAATACGGTGAAGGGGGGGGGGGGGGGGGGGCATGGGCCAAAAAAGGTTGAGAACCACTGAACTAAACAGTATTAATAATTTGGATGTTTTTTTTTTTTTAAACTTCTAACATAATTCCTTTCCCTTTCTTCACCCACCCATTTTTTTCATAATCCTGCCGGAAAGTAACAGTCACATTTGCAGTTTTTTTAAAACATGATTTATGTATAAATGTTAATGTATGTTTATGAGCAAATGCTATTTATAAATTAGTTAATTGCATATTCTGTACAGGACATAGCAATCAACCCCAGCATTTTTTGGCTGTTCGTGATTCCTGGGCATGTTTACGTTCGGTAGTTTGCCATTGCTTTCTTAACGACCGACAACCATACCATTTCATTAAAAAAAACTAAGGTAAGGCGGTTTACTGCCAAATTGCCTACAGCTGTGTTTCGAACACAGGTATGCGAGATTACAAACTGTGTCCATAACCCCTTCGTCACGGAGCCGGCTATTTATAAATCAGTAAGTAATCTAGAGAAAGTTGTAAGGAAGGTAAAGGAGGAATGTGATATTGGAGGAACATCCAAGCTGCTTGGTTATGCAGATGATATAGATATTATAGGGCAAAGTGAACAAAAGACATTGGAAATATTGACTCACTTAAAGGAAAAAGCCCAACAGATGGGGCTGGTTATCAACCAAGATAAGACAGAATATATGGTAATTTCAAGAGACGGAATGGCTAGAAACTCTGGCCACATACAAATAGATAATATGACCATTAAAAGAACGGAAACATACAAATACCTGGGTACGATCTTCAACTGTTCCAACATCATAAGGGAAGAAATACAAACTAGAATCAACTCTGGAAATAAGATATACTATGCACTACAACATCTACTAAAATCAAAGGCGCTATCTCGTAACACCAAAATCACAATATACAAAACACTGATCAGACCAGTTGTGCTGTATGGCTCTGAAACCTGGAGTACAACGAAAGGAGACGAAGCCTTGTTACAAACCTTTGAGAACAAAATTTTAAGACGCATCTTTGGACCCATTAGGGATACACAAAGTGGAGAGTGGAAAAGAAGAAGTAACAAAGACATTTATGATCTGTTTAAGTCCCCGCTAATCACTGGTATCATGAAGGCTAATAGACTACAATGGCTGGGGCATATAGAAAGAATGGAAGATAATAGGGAAACAAAACTCGCTTACACTCAGGAAATAAATGACCGTAGACCCCGAGGTAGACCAAGAAGGCGGTGGAGAGATAATACATGTACAGACCTACAAGCACTTGGAATTAACGACTGGCAAGAGAAGGTCCACCAGAGAGACGAATGGAGACGGATTGTATTTGCAGCAAAGAACCTCAATGGCTCGGAACGCTGAAGAAGAAGAAGAAGTAAATGTAAGCTAATTGACTTGCCATTAAGGTATGCTAACGCTTGTTTGCCCCAGGTAAGGCACTATGAATTAATGGCTATTCTTCATATGCATCAATCATTGTGTCATACGTGGTTTTATTTCTTATTTTTGTGAGAGCATCCTAAAGAAATCTGGCCTTACAAATTGTGTAATGGATAATCTGTTGATGTCACATACTATCTTCATCACCCTCTTTAGCTATTTATTGCTAGTGTTTCGATCTTTTTCAGCAACTTCCATTCTCATGTACACACTCTGGCACTGGAAAGCAGCAGAGTGAGTGTATATCAGAATCCATATATAAGATGATATGGTCATAATTCTAGTGTATGCTGGTCTTTTTGAAAGTTTGTCATGGAATTAGCCATACAGCCTACTTTTCATTATGACCAACTATAAGGCATTTTTGACGTGCCTTTGAGACATCCTATTTATTTCTTTTCAAGCAGACCTGGTGTGTCGTTTGTTAGCCAGAGATCAGGCACAGTAGGACATCTTTGGCTGAAAATAGTTGTACTGAAAATATGATTCTGTATTTGAACCCAGGATGTTTCAGATGAGGTGGGCTCCATGATGCTAAACCACTACATCTCCCCATAAAATCATGGATATTCATGATAATCTTATTGATGGCATGTCATGGATAATCTATTCATGTCACAGATATATGGACTAACATATCATGTCATGGATAATCTTTTCATGTCACAGACGTATGAACAAATACAACTACATGAAAATCTCTACATGAAAATATATATATAAAAGTTACTTATTTGTTTCTTTGTTGTGGACTGGATAATATGTGATTGAATACTGTATACATGATTATAACTCTATGACCACGAGCAGCATTACGATGGAGGTGATTTCAGTAACACAGGCTTTCATATGGCTGGAATCACAGCATTATACCAACGTGTGTGTACTACATGATTCAATGAGCATGATTCAGAAGGTCGAAGCTGGATCTGTACGTAGACAGTGGATTGAGGCGCTGCAGAAGTCTGTTGTCCATAAAGTCACCTTCATCTTCGTCCCGGGACATGCAGGAGTTGAGGGAAATGAACGAGCGGATAAACTGGCTGGCTCTGCGCCCCCTGTAGATGGCAAGCCCATGGATCGTGCCGATGTTATTAATGTCCTTAAAGATATGGCGAGAACAGAGGACATTGACGTCAGTGAATCAGCATCGCTGTCCAGGATGAAAGACTTGGGAGTAAGAATCGGCACAGCCAGATGCGAGAGGTACATCGGGAAAACGAGGTGCCTCGTCAACCAACACAGAACTGGCACTATTAGCCACCGGATGCTGATGCATATGCTGGGGGGAGGATCTGAGCACCTATGGACCTGTCCGGAGTGCAATGAAGATATCCCAACTGATAACTGAACTGACAACTGTTGTTTGTAGCATCCTGCTGATAGTAATCAGCTTTTTTACATAACATCCTACTGATAATAATCAGCCTTAGTGAACACTCCAGTTACGTGTCACTTGTCTGTTAATTGTCTATAATTCACTTCCATACATCAGAACTGGCTTTGTATAGCTTGTAAGAGTACTCTTCCTCATCTCGACTGACAATATATGTCACAGAATGTTCTTCATCTTGTAAAATGCTGCTCTTGCTAGTGATTCGCCATATGTTTGTTGGGTTCTCTGTGCATGATATGTTTGTTGGGTTCTCCGTGCATGATATGTTTGTTGGGTTCTCCGTGCATGATATGCTTGTTTCTGCCTCATCCTTTTGTTACATGACACACTTATAAACATTTTAATTTAACCCTTAATGCCTCATTGTGTTATTATTTGAACTACTAAGCAGTTGTCATATGGATTCCTATGACAGTTCCCAATGACAGATTAACCATTATAAAACCTGGTAGAATATTTTACATTTATTCATTTTATATCACAAGTTCAAGGTGAGCCCACCTGCTGAGGAACTGGGTGTCCATTTGATTGGTCATTAACTTGGGGTGTCTGGTGTGTAGGAGAAACACCTGGCATATGGACGTTTTCTAGACATTCCGGGCCTCCTCCCTAGCAGGCAGGCTCTACTAGGGTGACTGTGTATTTCCTGCAGTATAAGTACTTGTATGGAAACAATATATAAGAATCATCACCAGAGCTACCGAGTGTGTGCTCTATGCTCGATGTAATCTTAAACAGCCAGCGAAGAAAGACTGAAGAGAAGAAGATGAGGGAATGAAAGTGAAGGAGGCAGAAACTGGAGAGCGGGGATCTGAAGTTTCAGAAGCAAAATGGAGCATATGGCACTGAAACACGTCAAGAGTAGACTATTGGAACTGCCACAGTGCCAGGCAGAGAGGGCCAGTACTGGGGAAATTGATTTATGACTTTGATTTCGTCTTGCTTGAGGAATTGAATGTTAATAACCATCATTGCCCTGGTTATGTTTGCTACATAAACTCTTGTGATCAGGGAAGACATGGGCAAGGTCTATTGGTTAAGCAGGGAGTGTGAGGCTGGATATGAGCAAGTGGAATGTTAAGGCAAGAGAGGTTCAGAGGATTCAGTTAGAGATTGATGGTTTCAGTTGAAACATTATAAATTTATATGCTGCAGTGGACTCTGCTGTCACTAAGGAGCATTGTGACTGGCTAAAGGAGCTGTAGGAAATTCCAGGTGGCAGACTTCTCATTTTGGGAATTTTAACGCAGCAAATGGGACTATACATGGGACAACCGACAGGATTCCGCCCTTGCGGATGCCATAGTTGAGACAAAGGTAGTCGGCATTAATGATAGGAGACCAACTAGAGTGGCAAGGAGCCTTGGGTGACCACGGTTAGCCAATTAAAAAAAAACACCACAGTTTGTGTTAGTTCAACTTTTATTGCAATAATATAAATTTCAGTTTCACTCAGTTGGTTTATCACAATGATCTCAGACATCATGACCTCAGTGCCATATCAATCTACTAGTGACAGATCTGTGATTGTATGTATTCTAATTGTTGGTATGTGCACCTGTCCTCACTGTAGAGTTCCAGTCAAACAATTCTTCCTTCCTCCACCGCTTCCTCTTGGCTCCTACTTTTACCTACATTCCATAGTCTTGTCTCTTCTACCCTGTGCCTTCCTCCCCATGTGTCTTAAATACCCTGGTGATGGAATGTTACTTAAGCAGCTTGCTTGTTCTAGAATATTTCAGATTCGAAATGAACTTCTAGACAATCATTTTTATGACAAGACGAAAAGGAGTATGTTTGGGACTCACGTTCTGCTGTGTTTCCCACGTACTAATTTATTTATCGCTACTGGCTAAGGGTAGCAAACAGTTTGACTTCCTGTACTCTCCTACCTAATTGCGCATTTGTTACTAGTGCTTTGACCTGACCTGAGAGCACTAGCCTGCTGGTTTGTGGAACTGTGGGGCATACTGACCTATCTACGTTAATCCCTTACACTCAATCCCCTCTGGTATAGCTACTTGTTGTAGGGAGGGGGGGGGGGAATAGGGGTATCCCCTATCAAAGGAGAAGTAAGGTGCCTCCTTCCCTCCGCTTGGTGGAGTACCCGTTTAGCCTCCCGATCAGGGTTACGTGAAGCCATGGATGCAAGTGGTGGATGAAGCTGAAGAGCAGCCGACAGTTGTTGGTTATGGTCTCCAGCTTCACGACGGTAGGCAGAGGATCTCTTTTTTAAGGAGACAGTGGCTACGGTCATTTACCAGTATGGTCACTGCTGAGAAGGAAAGCAATGGCAAACTACCGCCTTTACAGATGCCAGGAAAATTATGTTGTGCGATCTCATCGATAATCAGAGAAACGGGGTAAATGGGTGCTCCACAGGAGCAGTCTCCCCCAGTAGGGATTGTCATGTGCACCAGGTGACTCCAGACCATCAGCAGGCTACTAGGTGCAAACGATCAATAAGAGGGTAAGTTAATAAGTGCCGGCTTCGTGGCTTAGAGGTTATGACTTTTCTCCGTAATCTCGTATACTCTCGTCGGTAACGTGATGACGGTTCAAATCAGCAGTGGTTCGAATTGCATCGGTAACTTACAGGGTATGTGAGCCGGCCGCTCAGAAAGCAATGGCAAACTACTGAGCGTAATCTTGCCAAGAGATCAACATACAGCTGAAAGATGCTGGTGTTGACAGCTAAGTCCTGTAAAGGATATGCTAAAAAAAAAAAAAAAAAGTTAATAAGTAAGTCACAAATGGCTGTAGAAAAATAACTAACTATGATCACAACTTGAAATGTGTTTATTTTTGTACATAGATTGTCCCTTTATTTCTCAACATAATTTCCACCAACATTGATGCACTTATCCTATCGTTTTATCAGTCCTTCCAAACCAGCTGCATAGAACTGCATGCTTTGTTTTCATTTACCTCCCATCCCACAAAACTGTGTGACTTACTTATTGACTTGCCTTCATAACTTTTTCTACCCAGCTTGGCACCACTTTACTGGAAATCGCTAGGGCTAAATCCACTGAAAACCTACCTTGGCGGGAGATATTTCGCGAGTGACGCTGAAGTTGAAGTGAAAACATGGTTTAGAAAACAGAGCACGCAGTTCTATGCAGCTGGTTTGGGAGGACTGATAAAATGATAGGATAGGTGCATCAATGTTGGTGGAAATTGTTGATAAATAAAGGGACAATGTATGTATAAAAATAAACTGGTTTCAAGTTATCATAGTTAGTTATTTTTCTACAGCCATTTGTGACTTACTTATTAGCTTACCCCTCGTATCATTGAAAGTAGGAACTTGGACTGTTAGAACAATGAGTTTAAATGTTTTGCATATCCTTTACAGGACATCGCTGTCAACATCAGCATCTTTCAGCTGTATGTTGATTTCTTGGCACGATTACGCTCAGTAGTTTGCCATTGCTTTCTGAGCGGCCGGCTCAGTTATCCCGCAAGTCACCAGCGGGGGACGAACCGCTCCCAGTTCTCGCCTACTACGAGACTCTGCGTGATAAACGGGATTACGGAGAAAGTGTTGTAACCCCTCAGCCAGAGAGACCGGCAGAACAATGAGTGCAGATGGAAAATTAGAAAATATCAAACAAGAAATGGAAAGAGAGAAGATTAATATTTTAGGAATGTGTGAAATGAGGTGGAAAGAGGCAGAGATCAAGACAGGAGAGGATTGTAAGATTATTTATTCTGGGGGAGAAGAACGGCAAAGAGGTGTAGCCATTATATTGGATCAGCAAATATCAAATTCTGTTAAAGGATATTGGGCTGTGTCAGAATTCTAATAGTAAAATTAAACGGAAGACCTTTTAAAATAAATGTTATCCAACAAGTGAATGCAGTGAAGAAAGAATATAGGAAATTTATAATGACATGGAGTCTGCTTTAAAATACTGTAAACAAATCAGAAACAAATATTATAATGGGTGATTTCAACGCAAAAGTAGGAAATCAAGGTGATGGGTGCAGTGTAGGCAACAGAGCAAAACGAAAGAGGATACAGACTTGTACAATGGGCACAAGAACAAGAAATGGTTGTAGGAAACACTTGGTTTAATCAGTATCCTAGAAGATTATGGACATAGAGGAGTCCAGACAGCAGGATTAAATACCAGATTTTAAGGACTTTCATTTGAAATCCGTTCCAATGGCTTTATTACAAAAGCATGAAAGAAACATTAACACGTGTGGTAGAATTAAACAAAGCATTCATTTTGAATGAATTATGCACCATGGGTTGGTCAGAAGAAGGCATTCAGGCAAGCATCCCATTGCTTGGGTAGGTGGCGAATGCTGTCCGCATAAAAGGATTGTGGTTCCTCACTGAACCAAGTGTTTACCACATTCATTACATCTGCAGCTGTGTGATATTGTTGCCCCTTGAGAGCTTTTTTTAGAGGTCCAAACAAATTAAAATCACATGGTGACAAATCAGGACTATAGGCTGGATGTTACAGAATTTCCCACTTCTTCATTGCTAATGCTTCCTGCATAATCTTTGCGACATGCGGACGAGCATTATTGGGCAATAGAATCACACCGCGAGAAAGCATGCAGGGTTTATTCTTTATGGCTTTTTGCAGCTTGTCTAGTGTTTGCAAGTAGTGGGTAGTGTTGATGTTGACACCAGGTTCTTTAAAGTCGGCCAACAATAGCGCTTCATGGTCAAAATATGCGCTCAGCATAACCTTACCAGCGGAAACCTATAACGTGAATTTTTAGGCTTTTGGTGATCCAGCATGCTTCCATTGCATGCTGTCTCTTTTGCTGCTCGGCTCAAAGTGGTGACACCATGATTCATCGCCTGCCACTATGCAGAAGAGAAATACATCACCGTCCACTCTGTAACGCAGCAAGTGGTTCAAACACCATCCCATGCGTTCCTATTTTTGGTGGGTGGTCAACATCCGTGGTACCCACTATGAACATACCTTCCGATATTGCAGTTTCTTACAAATGATCTTTTGAATTCTCCCAATTGACACATCAAATTCTTTTGCTAGCGAACGTATGCTTCGACAACGGTTCATCTGTACTGCTGCATCAATTTTGGTGATGGTTTTTTCTGTTGCAAAAATATGCGCTTGACCCGGCCGTCGAAGATCTGTCGGGAACTGACGTCCTTTCCGAAACATTCGTGCCCAGTCTGTCACTTTTGTCTTCGACACACATTCGTTACCGTACGCTGCCTGCATTCTTAGATGAATGTCCACTGGTCGACATCCTTCATATGAAAGAAACTGAATCACCGCTCTTTGAGCTTCTTTGGACAGATTTTGGATCAACCCGGCCTTTTTCTCAATGGTCAGAAACAGAACCTGTGCATCATGGGATGATAAGCACGTGCTCTTTTATTCATTGGTCAGTACTTATCACATGACTATGGAATGATCATGTTCAACGTACACAATTACGAGCAGTGCGGCACAAATGGATTTCATATTCAAATGAATGTCCCTTATAGATTACATCCTGATTAGCAGAAGGTTTTGAAATGCTTTAACAGTCGTAAAAACAGTCCCCAGTGCAGACTGTTACAGTGATCACAGATTAATTATGGTCACATTGAGGGTAAAATTAAAGAAAGTCAAGTAAACAACAGGAAACCCTAAATATGATTTGTGCAAATTGAAGACTGATAAAGAAATACAAGATAATTTCAACATTGAAGTAAAGAACACATTTGATATATTGTTTGATCTAGAGATCCTATTTCAAAATGTGGATGATCAATGGGAAATGTTGAAGAATTCAATCAGTTGTGCTGCAAAAAAAAAACTATTCTAAAATTAAAGAAAGTGGGTCATATGACATGGATGACTGAAAATTTTTTTACAACTAATGGAAACAAGAAGACAGAACAAAAATATTCCTGCCAAATATGAAGAAATTCACAGACAAGTCAGAATATTATTAAGGAGGCAAAAGAAGCATGGCTTGAGAAAAACTGCATAGAAATTGAAAAACAATACACCTTTGCAACAGTAAAAATACCGAACTAATGCACAAAGGAATTCAGTAGCTTACTAATCAAAGAACACATACATCAGCAGGCTGCCTAAAGACTAAAGATGGAAAAATCTTAATAGAAAACGATAAGATTTTACATGTATGGTCAGATTATGTGAAAAATCTGTATGATGATAACAGAGAAGAACAGTATAATATTCAAAACGTTAATGAAGGACCATCAATTTTGAAGGTGGAGGTTCAGAATGCTCTTAACCATATGAAATCTTGCAAGACCCTGGTTCAGACAGCATCACAACAGAAATGAGTAATGCTTTAGAAGAATATGGAATAGATAAAGTTACCAGACTGCTGAATACAATATATGATGCTGGAAATATACCTCATGAATTATGTAACTCTGTATTTATTGCAATCCCAAAGAAATCAGGAGCCTTGGAATGTGATCAACATCGAACAATTAGTATAATGAGTCACATCACAAAGATTTTGCTAACAATTATCATGCAAAGAGTTAGGAAGAAAATACAACCTGAAAAAGGAGAAGAACAATGTGGGTTTGTAAAAGGCAAGGGTACAGTAAATGCTGTGTATATACTAAGAACAGTAATTGAACGTTCTATAGAAGTAAAGAAAGAACTACACCTTTGCTTTATTGACTACACAAAGGCTTTCGATAAAGTGAGACATGTCGATATGATAAGAATGCTTGAAGATCTACAAATTGATGGAAAAGACCTTAGACTTGTAAGAAACATATGTTTGAAACAACTAGCTACCATAAGAATTGATAATGAAGTATGTCAATATCAGCCTATTAAGAGAGGTGTGAGACAGGGATGTGTAATGTATCTAGATCTTTCTTTCCCCGTACAGTGAAAATATTTTCAGAAATATAGAAGATATGGAAGGAATCAACATTGAGGGACAGTGCATCGATAACATTAGATATGCAGATGATACAGTCTTGTTTGCAGACAATGAACAGGACCTGCAACATTTTGTAGATGCGGTTGTTGCACACAGTGAAATACTAGGGTTAGAATTGAATTTAAGAAGACACAGATTATGGTCGTCACTGGGACAAAGGAAATACCACAATGTAATATACAAGTAAATGGGCATATTCTTAAACAAGTGAATCGGTACAGTTATCTCGGAACAGTCATAACATCAAATGGGAGATGCCTTGAAGAAATTAGAACAAGAATTGCCATTGCTTTTGCAAGATGAAAAACATACTGACCAAGAAAATGATATCAATTAAAACGAGAAAAAGAGTGTTGAAATGCTACATAGAACCTGTACTTTTGTATGTATGTGAAGTGTGGACAACGAGCAGACAAGCTGAAAAACTTGATTTATTTGTTTGTATCGGGATTTGAGATTTAAATATTGAGCACAACCCACTACTGGCAACATTGATCGTATTCTGGTATGAACCTAAGGCCTATCCACATCAATGTGGAAGCACTAGACTCGAGTTTCGCTCTCATTTGAGCTCGTCAGTAGTGCATATCCTTGACCGGACCCGGAAACAAACCCGAATCACTGGCGTTTGAAGTGGGTGTGTAAACACTAGACCACACGGCACACGCTGGACATGACCAAATTATCACAGCAGAATATTACAACGTCACCCATCATAGGCTGTAGCTCAAGATTTGCCCGATCGCCGCGACTCAATGGCTCGGAACGCTGAAGAAGAAGAAGAAGATGTTATGAGAAGAAATGAATTGGAGAACTTGGTAACAACTGGCAAGATCAAAGGGAAGAGACCAAGGGGAAGACCGAGAAGTAAATACCTGAATGGCTTGGCCATGTGGCATAGTCGAGACAGGAACACGGAGCTGATCCATGACTATGGTGATCGAGTGAGATGGTAAAACATAATCGCCCACGCTTACAGGCATGGCACATGATGGATGGATGGAGTGCCCCAAGAGTGGGTGCACAGCTATTTAATCCCACTATCAAAACCAGTAATGTTAAACAAAAGTAGCAGAGGCTGCAACAGGATATAACAATATGGATTGCAAACAATTATGTATATTTAGCTCCTGCGAACAGAAGAGACATACTAAACAAGACACAGTGTACATACCTTACAATGGACTCCATACAGGTGAAACAGAGTGAATATTATCCAAAACAAGAAACAATCAACAAATATATAACAATCAAGTAATAAAATAAAAAATAAGTATTATAGGACACCACCGACAACCAATGTTTTGATTCTAAGAATCTTTTTCAAGAAAAGGATAACACAAACAGATATAAAAGAAAACAAAAATGATAAAATAAGCACAACTCCTGTTGTCAAGAAGGCACAAAAGTGGGGTTCAGTATGGTTTTGAAAGGTGCTCTTTTACTCCAAAGGATTTGCAATATTGCCTGTGCTATTCAATGTATACCTAATGATTGCAATCATTGCAGAACCAGGGATTGGAAGGATACTGACATATGCAGATGATGTCCTTGCATATAGCCAAGGGAGAGACAGGATGCAAATAGTGCAAGAATTGCAGTAAACAAAGTGATCTACTCATGTACAGAGATGGGTAGTGTCATTAACCCAGATGAGGCATATGTGTTATGGTGCTCTCTTTATACTCAAAACTCCAAGAAAAAGCCTGACGGACACATCAGACTGCTACTGGTATCATTAGTATTGGGACTCTTCGCTGGCTGTTGCAGATGGGGACGGAGCACCTATGGGAATGTCCAAGTGTTGTGATGTCACTTCTTGACTAAACTTAATTCAGTATATTTTTAAAGCATTACTGCAGTTCCACTAATTCCAAATATATGAATGTACATATCATGTCA
The DNA here is from genome assembly GCA_963921405.1 of Cepaea hortensis. Taxonomy (NCBI): domain Eukaryota; kingdom Metazoa; phylum Mollusca; class Gastropoda; order Stylommatophora; family Helicidae; genus Cepaea; species Cepaea hortensis. Next base: position 73,536,425 of record OY992882.1, read on the forward strand.
TGGATTTTCATGATGTCACAGATATATGAACTTTCATAACATAGATATATTGTCTGCTGAACATTACATTTAGCTTACTATAAATACAGTGATAAATAGCATGGTCAACCTCAAACAACAGTGTGAGCCATAAATAGTCCTCAAAATGTTCCCAAATATAATTACACTTTTAAGTTATTTTAAGTGAGTTCTCCTGACTTGTTATATATGGACATCTGCCTGCCTGCCTGTCTGTCTGTCTGTCAGTCTGCCTGTCTGTCTGTCTGTCTGAATACCAACCACAGAATTCATGAGCATTCATCTGTAGATTAGTCCCAATCTTTTGCTTCTGCCACATTAATATCTAGTTTCGAACTACCATACCTAAAGAAGACATTCATTGCTGGAGGTTCATGGGAATTGTTATACAGTGTGATACTTGTGATTGTGCGATATATTCTGGAGTCAGATTTTCTCTGCCTATAGTTATCTAGGTCAGCATGACTGAAAGGATAACAGCGCTCACTGGTAAACTTCCGGTGCACTGATGGCATTGTATTAGGTTCGGTCCCGACACCAACATTAAGTTGGACTTAAAACGTTGACTTCTCATTCAGAAAGAAATGGCAAACTGCTTAATGTAAAATTTGCTGGAAAATCAACCTGGGGCATACCACCACATCTGCAAAGAACATGCAAAACAAAAAGTAAAAGTAGTAGCTTTTACCTTTGTTAGATAGATTTTTGCACTATTGTAATAAGTGTTGTCATTGAAACTGGAAACTGTCATAACACATACTGTCATCATCTTTGTTACATCATCATCACAATTGTTCAGCATAATGAATGGAGATTGTTGTTTTTCTTTCAGGACCAACCAACATTCATGTCAAAACCCCAACTGTCACTGTGACATCATACTACAGTACATGTGTGATTTCAGAGTCAGAGATGGAGCTACAACACAGTAAGTATGTTGGTCAGTCCATTTTGTCGTCTCCCAGCCCACCTCTCCTACATTAATGATCATATTTATCACAGCAGTCAAAACAAGTCTCATTTTCTGTGTTGTCACTTCTTCTTCTTGTGTGACCCGAAAGGTGGAAATATCACAGCTTTACTTTACATTGATGCAGTGTAACCAGTGTCGTTCTTAGGATGAATGAGAAAGATTTTATATTTTTCCTCAATCTGTGTTCCCATCTATAATAAGAATGATATGGAAGACTTTGGTTGCAATGACCTTTTGATGATTCTGTATTTTCACAGAACTATACCATCCAACCGGGCCCAGTGTGAAAATTATGACTGTGATATGGATCGCAGATACCGCATGAATGAGAATTATGCTTATTATGCAGAATGCTCAATGAGAGAAAGGAACAAAGGCTTGTTTACTGCAGATCAGGTTTGTTCTCATAGTTGTATTAAATGTTATATTAAAATTATATTTTTGTTATTGTAAATGTTACATGGGATTGGCTGTTTTTAACAATTCTGTTGTCAAGTGTCATCTACTGCCTGTAGTACCTTCCAGTGTAGGGCAGGGGGATCTTGAGCCTGAGGTATTAAGGTTGCCTGCCTAGTTCAGTCACTGCGAACTGTGCAGGATCTGTTAAAGTAATTTAGTTTCGCTGGGAGGGAGGGTGCTGGACAGTTTTACATCTTGGTGGGCCTAGGAGGCGGGGTGGTGTCATTGTCGTCGGACATGACTGGCAGCACACGAGACAGAGGACTGTGGTCAGACATGACTGGCAGCACACGAGACAGAGGACTGTGGTCAGACATGACTGGCAGCACACGAGACAGAGGACTGTGGTCAGACATGACTGGCAGCACACGAGACAGAGGACTGTGGTCAGACATGACTGGCAGCACACGAGACAGAGGACTGTGGTCAGACATGACTGGCAGCACACGAGACAGAGGACTGTGGTCAGACATGACTGGCAGCACACGAGACAGAGGACTGTGGTCAGACATGACTGGCAGCACACGAGACAGAGGACTGTGGTCAGACATGACTGGCAGCACACGAGACAGAGGACTGTGGTCAGACATGATCACTAATGTCACATGAAATAGACTATAAGCAGAAGAAGACTTGTTTTTGTTTAAATATTGTTGGTCACCAACATACATACCTGCCACAATTTTCCAATATGGCTACAAATAGTTTGACTTTTGCACTTTTCGTTCTTAGTTTGGTAACTGCTAAGATATAGATTTTGTGTGTTTGTTTATTCTGTGACAGCCTGAAGTGGTACAGTAATTTGGTGGTGTCTGTTACATGATCTTTCAGTTTTTCATTAGAACAATGAGAGTTTAATTATGCATATGAATATTGCATTGTACAATTACATACCTCTCTCAGTTACAATGTGAACCTCAGCATCAGTTCTAAGGCTTTGTTCTCAAATAGGCTTGCATGTCAGGTTTTCATTGTTCAAAACAGGTATATTATTGATTAGCGAAGACAAGTAAATTATATTTAGGAAGTTATTTTACACTTAAGTTTATTGCACTTAAATTTAAATTTTATTTTAAGTACATCTTCTTTATACTGAAATTGTAACAAAATTATATATGCAAAAGGATCAAGTTTTATATTAGGTCCATTTTAATGAGAGATGGTGACTTTCACATAGAAAAAGACTGGTTATTTGTAATGTAATAGCTAGTCACTTAATTAGTCGCGGTTCCAACTTCACAGCAAAGGGTCGCCCCATTATTCTCTGTTCCTGTGCCAGTGAATATTACAAAAAATGCTCCTCACTTCCCCATGTGAAAAGTGGAACAGTCAAGAGTCTCGACAAACCAACAGCCCGAACAGGTATACTATGCCTAATTTTGCTGCCAGAATGTCAACACAAAAGTCCACCACGAAAAATACAGTTTATTGTTGATGGAAACGACAGTCACTAGAAAACCAGCATTCACACATTACTGCATAAGGTAACCCAGTTTGTTAAGCGACCAGCCACCCGCCATTTTTCTGAACATGCAGTTCATGCTACAAACAATCACAGACAGATGTAAAAGCACTCCACATGAAATTCACAGCTCACAGTGTCGCTCCATGCACTGAACTCAGTAGCAAGGCAACGGGACCATATTTGGCATGCATGTCATATTGTAATGTAACACATTACCGGATTTAAAAACACATAAACAACCAGATTAAACACCACTCTAGGACATAATTAGTTTATGTTCAATTTTTTGACTATCTGCGTCTGTAATTTCAGTTAAGTTGTGTTGATTTTAAAGATACTTTTATTGTTGATACAACATTGTAAAGACAAAATTAATGTTCTGTTTAAATAACCACATATATTGAGATATGTTTACAAGTTTTGTTTAGATGTTATAGTTGTTTAAAGAAAACAAGATAGATATGAAATTGTCAACCTATAACCAAATTCTAATATTATTAGGCATTTCTGGCCTTTTTTGTGAAGATTTTTATGTAGTATATCCGGTTATGGGTAGAAGTAATTCAAGGAAACAAATATCTTCGCCTGTGTCCATGTATGTAGCTTCTTCTACCGCACTTAAAACAAATGAAATTTAAAAATGACACTGTCATCACTATTTTATAGTAGATTTGTATCGCGCTTTACACTCATCGCCTCACATGTATTCACTATCTCTGTCAGTGTTTGACTTATCTAGTATCTCGCATGAAGTTCTGTAAAAAAAAAAAAGCAAGCATAATCATGTATACATGTATGGCAAGGGAATGTCACAAAAGTCTTCCATGAGGTTCTGTAAAACCAGCAGGGATAATCATGTATATATGTTGTATAGCATGGGTATGTCACAAATGTCTTGCATGAGGTTCTGTAAAACCAGCAGGGATAATCATGTATATATGTTGTATAGCATGGGTATGTCCCAAAAGTCTTGCATGAGGTTCTGTAAAACCAGCAGGGATAATCATGTATATATGTTGTATAGCATGGGTATGTCACAAAAGTCTTGCATGAGGTTCTGTAAAACTAGCAAGCATAATCATGTATACATGTTGTATAGCATGGGTATGTCACAAAGGTCTTGCATGAGGTTCTGTAAAACCAGCAGGGATAATCATGTATATATGTTGTATAGCATGGGTATGTCACAAAGGTCTTGCATGAGGTTCTGTAAAACCAGCAGGGATAATCATGTATATATGTTGTATAGCATGGGTATGTCACAAAAGTCTTGCATGAGGTTCTGTAAAACCAGCAGGGATAATCATGTATATATGTTGTATAGCATGGGTATGTCACAAAAGTCTTGCATGAGGTTCTGTAAAACTAGCAGGGATAATTATGTATACATGTTGTATAGCATGGGTATGTCACAAAGGTCTTGCATGAGGTTCTGTAAAACTAGCAGGGATAATTATGTATACATGTTGTATAGCATGGGTATGTCACAAAGGTCTTGCATGAGGTTCTGTAAAACTAGCAGGGATAATCATGTATACATGTTGTATAGCATGGGTATGTCACAAAGGTCTTGCATAAGGTTCTGTAAAACTAGCAGGGATAATTATGTATACATGTTGTATGGCAAGGGTATGTCACAAAGGTCTTGCATGAGGTTCTGTAAAACTAGCAGGGATAATTATGTATACATGTTGTATAACATGGGTATGTCACAAAGGTCTTGCATAAGGTTCTGTAAAACTAGAAGGGATAATCATGTATACATGTTGTATGGCAAGGGTATGTCACAAAAGTGTTCCATGAGGTTCTGTAAAACTAGCAAGCATAATCATGTATACATGTTGTATAGCATGGGTATGTCACAAATGTCTTGCATGAGGTTCTGTAAAACTAGCAGGGATAATCATGTATACCTGTTGTATAGCATGGGTATGTCACAAAAGTCTTGCATGAGGTTCTGTAAAACTAGCAGGGATAATCATGTATACATGTTGTATAGCATGGGTATGTCACAAAGGTCTTGCATAAGGTTCTGTAAAACTAGCAGGGATAATTATGTATACATGTTGTATAGCATGGGTATGTCACAAAGGTCTTGCATAAGGTTCTGTAAAACTAGCAGGGATAATTATGTATACATGTTGTATAGCATGGGTATGTCACAAAGGTCTTGCATGAGGTTCTGTAAAACTTCTTCTTCTTCAGCTTTCCGAGCCATTGAGGTTCTTTGCTGCAAATACAATCCGTCTCCATTCGTCTCTCTGGTGGACCTTCTCTTGCCAGTCGTTGATTCCAAGTGCTTGTAGGTCTGTACATGTATTATCTCTCCACCGTCTTCTTGGTCTACCTCGGGGTCTACGGTCATTTTTTTCCTGAGTGTAAGCGAGTTTTGTTTCCCTATTATCTTCCATTCTTTCTATATGCCCCAACCATTGTAGTCTATTAGCCTTCATGATACCAGTGATTAGCGGGGACTTAAACAGATCATAAATGTCTTTGTTACTTCTTCTTTTCCACTCTCCACTTTGTGTATCCCTAATGGGTCCAAAGATGCGTCTTAAAATGTTGTTCTCAAAGGTTTGTAACAAGGCTTCGTCTCCTTTCGTTGTACTCCAGGTTTCAGAGCCTTCTGTAAAACTAGCAGGGATAATTATGTATACATGTTGTATAGCATGGGTATGTCACAAAGGTCTTGCATAAGGTTCTGTAAAACTAGCAGGGATAATCATGTATACATGTTGTATAGCATGGGTATGTCACAAAGGTCTTGCATGAGGTTCTGTAAAACCAGCAGGAATGACCATTTAGAGTAAAGTAAATAAGCCATAGGGAATATTTGACATTTGGTGCTAGACCATATTTTCATCCACCAATCAGCATTCCAGGGGTGATGTGGTCAATATCAGGCCATCTGCTTTCACTTCTCAGAACATTTCCTGGTACCAGTGTGAGGCTGGTTAAGCCTGGAGCCCAGGGCAGTTTGTAAAATGTGTCTTATACTGGCAGGCAAGCAGCTAGCCACTATGCGACTTTGGCTCCCGTGACCGTTTACACCTGGTGTAAACATGTGTATGTGACAAGAGGCTTGCTGTCTGCAGTAATGGTGCATGCGGGGCATAACCCCTAGACACAACAGGGTATTCTTAACTTCCTGTCATGCTTGTGTTAGAAAACACCTCACCACTGCAGATAAAGCAACATTTGAAAATAAGTTTTTGGATGTTAAAGGGAAGTGGCTTCAGAAATAGCTAGAGACAGACACATCATAACCTTGCTTCTCATTACTAAGAGCTAATCAAATAATCACCTTCTGACTGAGAACTGGTCATTGCTGGCTCAAGCATCAGCAATTCAACAAAATTAAATGTGCAGTTACAAGTATGTGTCATTATAGAGATGACAAAGAAACAGTGAAACATCCTCCAAGGTACATGAAAGACAACATTGTGACTGTTCTTATCTCATTGCGAGCAAATGTCTGGCAACAAATGAAGCCAACTATGGACTGCCAATATTGCAAGAGGGACAGACATGAATAATTAAGAATTAATGAAGAAGAAGAGGATGATGATTAACCAATGCTGATGCCACTGTTTTATGAAAGGTTTATAAGTTTCATTTTTTCCTCTAAATATATGGTCTTCTCATTTCAGAAAAATTAATTTTGTTGTCAGTTGTAGCTATGTTTTACTTTTCCCCCCTCATATCTGCAGAATTTAAATAATAGAAATACCGCAAAGAATACACGACAGAACCCAGCAGGCACTAGGAGAGGCTATGAATGCCCAGAGGAGAGAGATTACTACCCTTATTGGCATCCTTCACCATGGGTGGTAGGTACTCGTGTTTAGTGTGTCCCTAGTATTCAATAGTGTGCTTGTGTGCACAGTTCTCTGTTTAATTGCATTCATTAGTATGCTTTCAAATTTTACGCAGTCAGCATCATTATTGTATTAGTAATTTCTAGAGAGTCTCTGTGGCGAAGTAGTAAAGTCGTCTGCCTCGCGCTCCAAATGTTGTGGGTTTGATTACATTCATCTATTGGTTCACGAGTTCATTTTTTTCGAAGACCCCTGGGGGTTGTCACTGAAGCTACGGAGTTTGTGCTTTGTGCGACGCTTTCGGCAGGCTGCCCTTGGGGAAGAGCCTGAGCCATATGGGATTGAACCAGGTGCAATGAAGTCGATCCTCTCGACTTTTAAGACTTTTTTTAAAAAGTAATTATCTCATTTATTGCACGTTAGCATTTATTTTCAGCTTTATATGTTTAAATTGTAGTTTCTAGCATTCAGAAGCTATAACTTTCTAGCAGTGAGAAGCTCCAACTATCTAGTATTTAGAAGTTGTAATATTTGCAATTTAATCGATGGAATTGTAGCATGTTTTTGGGGAAAGTCTGGTTTATAGTTTGTGAATCTAAGTCAGAAAAGTACCTGTAACTTAAATCTTGGGATGTGGTTGCCCATGCAGGCATTTATCTAAGCACATGAGTGTGATGGCAAACTGTACACCACACTGTACACATATTATTTGTGCTGGCAGACTTTAAGTAGTGCAATAATACATATGTTATTGCCCCAGTAATATAAACTAATGCAATAAAAACACAATATTTCCGCCGAAAGTCTCTTTTGTGTGAACATAAAATGTCAGTCAATACCTGAAAATTAAGATGATGATAATGAATATGGAGCATCATATGAATTGACTGAAATGTTAAAATCAACTAAATCGAGTTAAAATCGTACAGTGTATTATTTAAAACATAAATACGGTATTTATGTAAACATAGTGAAGGTAAAGACATATGTTTTAAAATAATAATGAAGTTGGAGGAAATGGAAATAGAAATGTGATGTTAAGAACTTAGAATATGGATCCATCCATCATGTGCCATGCCGATAAGCGTGGGCGGTCATGTTTTGCCATCTCACTCGATCACCAGAGTCGTGGATCAACTCCGTGTTTCTGTCTTGACCATGCCACGTGGCCAAGCCATCCAGGTATTTGCTTCTAGGTCTTCCCCTTGGTCTGTTCTCTTAGATCTTGCCAGTTGTCACCAAGTTCTCCAAGTTATTTCTTCTCATAACATGCCCAAAAAATTTTGACTGTCTACGTCTAATGTCTCTAATCAGTTTACAATCTTCATTTGTTTCTTGAAGGACTTGTTCTTTGGTCTTTCTGTCTGTCCATGGTGTGCTTTGCATTTTCCTCAGAAACCACATTTCTACAGCCATCAGATGTTATGAATATGAAAACAATAAATATTGAAAATATGCAATAATGTATACTTGGTATAGAAATATAATAATAGTTTATGAAAAGATTATGATAATAAAGGGACAATTAAGTCTATAATAACAGTGTAAGTAGAAAGAATAAGAGAAAATGCCATAAAGATTAATTAAAGTTAATAAATAAATTAAACTCTACAAAGTGACAAGAAAACTAAATAAGGATCAATCAATCATGTGCCATGCCGGAAAGCGTGGGCGGTCATGATTCGCCATTTCACTCGATCACCAGAGTCGTGGATCAGCTCAGTGTTCCTGTCTCATCCATGCCATGTGGCCAAGCCATCCAGGTATTTTCCTCTCGGTCTTCCTCTTGGTCTGTTCCCTTCTATCTTGCCAGCTGTCACTAAGTTCTCCAGTCCATTTCTTCTCATAACATGTCCAAAAAATTGTGACTGTCTACGTCTAATTTCTCTAATCAATCTACGATTTTCATTTGTCTCTTGTAGTACTTGGTCATTGGTTTTTCTATCTGTCCATGGTATTCTTTGCATTTTCCTCAGAAACCACATTTCTGCAGCCATCAGATGTTTTTCAGCTTGACTGCACATTGTCCAAGTTTCACATCCATACAAAAGAACAGGCTCTATGTATCCCCTCAACACTCTTTTTCTCGTTTCAATTGACATCATTTTATTGGTCAGAATGTTTTTCATCTTGCTAAAGGCTACTTTCGCAATGGCGATTCTTGTTCTAATCTCTTCAAGGCATCTGCCATCAGATGTTATGATTGTTCCGAGATAATTGAACCGATTCACTTGTTGAAGAATATTCCCATTTACTTGTATATTACATTGTGGTGCTTCGTGCTTCCTAGTGACGACCATAACCTGTGTCTTCCTACAATTTAATTCCAACCCCAGCTGCTCACTGTGTACAACCACAGCGTCTACTAATTGTTGCAGATCCTGTGCATTGTCTGCAATCAATACTGTATCATCTGCATATCTAATGTTATTTATGTTTCGTCCTCCAATGCTGATTCCATTTAGGTCTTCTACATTAAATAAGGATAAAAAGTTAAAATTAAAATTTACATAAATCAGTAATGTTTCCTTTCTGCCAGTGCCTCAGTGTGTACAGAAAATGAGTGGAAGTATATTGTTTTGTTTATGAACATCAAATAATGTGTTAAAGATGTGTTCAAAGTTCCTAATTGTGTTGTTAATATATCTGTGTGTGTGTGTGTGTGCGTGCGTGTGTGTGTGCGCTCGCATGCGTGTTTCAATAGGCAATGTAGATGAAAGATTAAGATCAATTTAGGTCTGTCCAGTGTGTGGTGAGCTTTACACACAAATAACCACCAGTCTAGTAATCTAAACTTACACATCTTAACATCTCACCGAAAAAGTGATCAGAAAATAAATGACCGTTGAGCACGTCTGATTTTTCAAACACAATTGTCATCATCTTGACAGCAGATATATTTTAAACATTACCATATTGACAAACTGTCATTTGTACATTTTAGGACATAGCTGTGATGACAAATGATGTTTCTCGGTGCTCTTACTACAAGGAAGAAAGCCAGAATGTCAAAGAAAAATGGGCTTGTTTTCTTCCCATGGCTGATATGGAGAAACTTAATGGCAAAATTGTTTTGCCCAATAATAAAGAAGGCTGTGAGGTATGTATATTTAGTATGTTTATTTAGCAAAGTTCTGTTTTTCAGAATTACATATTTACAAGTTGTTGTTATAGTTGCTATTCCTGTGCATTTAATTTGTCTGCTTCCTACTGCACCTTTCCACCTCATGAAGGTGCTGCCTTTGTGTGGGCTGGTTTAGATACTCACAGACTGAGTTTCAACTGTTGAGGTTGGAGGTGGTATACAAATCATTTGCCACTCTATGGTGAAAATGTGATTGATTGTTTCATAATGATGAGAGAAATATGTGTGTGGGTGCATGTTTAGGCTTTGTTACAGTGTAAGTGGTCTATGATTTCAAATTATTATTTTTTTTTCAAAGCTTGAACATGAGACTGTTTTTTTTTTTTTTCTGAGTCTGTCAATGTCATTGATTGGCTTTCAAATAGGACATTTCGCAAAGAAAGTTTATTTTATCCATTTCTTCATTGGTCTTAGTTATCATTTTACTTGAATGTGTTTTCATTCATTCTTCATTGTTTCTTATCAAAATATAACAGGGATAGCCACACAATTGTGTAAATAGCCCACTCTGTGATGACTGTTTATCCATGGTGCACAATGTGGACATATAACAGAAAACATACACTGGGTTTCATCAAATAAGCATTGAGCCAGCTCTTCAAGAAATACAGGATATCCCTTACTATATAACACAGCAGCCTTAACTGTCCCTGAGTCCTGTGATCGAAATCACTATACCTCATGTGTATACTACTTGCTGATTAGTTCTGCACACTGCATCTGTGGGGCTCCACTTGCTCCGAGATATTCTGTCAAGTTATTTAAAGTTCCATGAGGAACCATATATACACAGTTCACTACAGGAAAGTGGGCTACAAGTCTTGCATGTGGTTGTGTAAAACCAGCAAGAGTGATCTTACAAGTGCCACTCTGTTCACCTTAGACTAGCTGGTGCTCAAGAGACCAATGCAATGTGGTCCTTGTAGCCATCATGGCAGGCCTTACTCCCCACACCTCAGATCCAGAGCCACCACCAGTCTGACCTCCTGTTACCTTATATTTGTTTCCATCATATTATTTAGTGGATGCTGGATTTTCCTTAATGGTGCTCATTTCATCTCTTCATCTGGGACGCAGTGGTGTTTCCAAGGCATCAGGGCTGGGTTCTATACTTGCCAAGGCCTATTGACACGTCCTCACCGAGCGTCCTGGGCAACAGGTACCTTTGGAGTTCTGGCTAAAGTCAGTAGGATCGTTGATTCCTCCGAAGTCGGAGAGTGTCTGCCTGCATGGCGAGGAACCACCAGTCTGCACACCAATCCAATAAGCCAGACATGGGACAGCGGATACTCACGCAAACCTCAGGTCCTGTATGACATCACACTGATGTTGGACAGCAGGATGTCTTCATCCGGCATACAGGACTTCGCACTGGAGTTCACAGCCAGCAAACACAAGCAAGCAGCAAACATCTCTTCATCTGGTATCCTGCTAGATGTATACAAATTTACTTAGACTAGCTTGATTTTATAGTCCAGACACTTGCAGTTCATCTTTTTCCCTGTTCATATTAAAGAATTGTGCCATAAGAACCCAGCAGGACTTGCTTGTATTGCTGTGGTGTCAAAGATAATCAATCAATCCATCATGTGCCATGCCGGAAAGCGTGGGCGGTCATGACTCGCCATTTCACTCGATCACCAGAGTCGTGGATCAGCTCAGTGTTCCTGTCTCATTCATGCCATGTGGCCAAGCCATCCAGATATTTTCCTCTCGGTCTTCCTCTTGGTCTGTTCCCCTCAATCTTGCCAGATAATAGGATGTGATTTGTGTGACCCTAAAGCATTTACACACAGATGGAAAGTTTATCGACTCAGATCAGATTAGACAACAGTTTGGCACACTTTGTACAAGCTAATAGTTTTCAAACAGCCTCATAGCTTGCAGTTAACAAAAAGAAGTTTTAGCATTTTTAAAAACTGTTTACACTCTGAGATTGTCCTAGTTGTGCCTGGGTCAAGGTCAGATAAATAAATTACTTCAAGAATATAAAGACATCCTTATCAAAGGATGTGCTGGAGGAAAAAACAGAGGGCAAGTTTGCAAGAGGAAGACGCTACCTGTGAGTAGATAACATTAAGGCATGGACTGGGAGAAGCCTTTTATTTCATGGTGAAGATGCAGGATAGAGCATGTTTTACTAGCATTACAGCCGACCTGTAATGCAGAGATGGCACATGATAATGAAGATTGTGAACTAAATAATGCTCACAATCAGAAATAGAGGGAGGTAATCATTAGTAAATATTTAATATATACACATGCAGGTAATATTACATTAAATATATGCCATAATCCAATAAAATTATAAATTTAATTGTGACTGTATTTATGTTAATAATGAATCAGGCATTCAAGTATCCTAAAAACCTGAATGGATCAACAAAGCCAGAATGGAAAAGCTTTCCAGCACATGGTGTCCCACCTCCTGACTGCAGAGAAACAGAGTATACAAGAGATAATCACCTGGGAAATGGCTTCGGTGGACATCCTAACATGTATAACTGGACCATTCCCAGCAACCTTGAGCACGAACATTGTGTTGTGAGAATAAGGTGAGTAATCTGTCACTTCAAGTTCATGCTTTTTAACTGTTCCCAATGCACACATGCAAAGGGATACTATTGCCATGATAGTTTATGTTTTAGTCCATACAAGACATCTTCTATCTGATGTTATGACTGTTCTAAGATAGTTGGAATGATTCACCTACTTAAGAATTTTCCCATTTACTTGGATGTGTCATTATGGTAGTTTCTTTCTTCTTGGGGATGATCTAATTTTTATTTTCTTAAAATATAATTCTAACCCTAATTGCTAAGTGTGTACAATAACTGTATCCACTACTTGTTGAAAATCTTCTTCTTTGTCTGTCTTTAATCAATACAGTATCATCTCATTCATTCAGTAGCATCTCCTTTGCAGAACCTTCCAGAAAACCTCTTGATCTTAAGCAAGATGTCCCGTGTCCGATACACCCAGCTGGAGATCATCCGCCACATCCTGCACCCATCTTCTCTTTGGCCTTCCTCTTCCTCTCTTCCCAGGCATATACCCCTCCATTATTGTTCTCTCCAAACGTTCGTGGCGTTTCAAGTGACCAAAATATTTAAATTTTCTTTGTTTTATTGTCTTTAATAGCCAAGCTTCTTCAGTATTCAGCTCTTGAAGCATGGATGCATTTGTTCTTTTCTTTACCCAAGATATTCTTAGAACTCGTCTATAACATTTATATTCAAAGGTATTTATGCGCTGTTCAGCTTGTTTAGTAAGTGTCCAGGTCTCACATGCGTATGTTGCAATGGGAAAGATGCATGCTCTTAAATATCTAATTTTTGTAGTTCTGTCTGTCCCACTCCATAATTTATTCAGTTGTTTTAGTCTTTGAAGAGCAGTTGATAGTCGTCATTTAATTTCTTTCAATGTGTCACCATTGTTGGTAATCAGTGACCCAAGATATTCAAAATTTTCCACCACCTCCAATTTTTCCTCATTAACATATATTTCTTTCTCCGTAGTAGTTTTATCTGTATGCATTATCTTAAGTATCATCTGCATATCTTATATTTGGAATGTTTCCTTCAATGTTGACTCTTCTCATCTCTTTACATTTCTCAATATATTTTCACTTCATAGGATAAATGTGTCTGGTGGTATTATGCCTGTTAGTAACTGTATCAGACAAGCATTTTTCTATTATTTGCTTAATTGTTTTCTAATATGTGTATTTATTTCACTATTGCAATGCTACTGTAAGCCACTCAACTATCATGCTTTTCCTATTTATCCCTGACCTGGTTTAATCATATGTCTCTCCATAGATGTAAGTTCAGTTCACATCCCACTGGTTTCTGATGAGCTTGGATAGGGGAGGGAGAACTCTGTAGCATATTTCTCTGTAGGATGGTACAAGTACTGGGTTGGGAGCAAAGTCTCCACACTGACTTTGTTTCAAGCAAGTAACCTCAGTGCCAGTATATCTGAATTAAGAGTTAAACTCACTCTTCCAAAGGATTCACTAACCAACTAATGATATTCATTTGTTGCTATGCCAGCTTCTGGCATTCTGCGGCTGTGTCTGTCAATTTCTTTGCACCAATGGTTTAAAGTGGTAAACTATAATAAAACATACATTTTATATAAATTAATTATCAATTTTTATTGTTGCTTAACATTTAATTTACAATGGATATTTGAATTCATTTTTTCTGTTTGCATTTAGATATAACATTTCTACAAGTGATTACCCTCCTTGGGACACCAATGCATCATACAGTGCCAAACAAAATAATCTGAATGCTGGATCGCTGGTTAAGATGGCAGAAAAAGTTGGATTTTCATCAGAATCAATAGCAAAAGACAGAGGATATGTGTTCAAAAATAACCCTGTGGTGAAAGTGTTTGGTAACGTAACTCTGAATCTACGCCTGGCCATTGACACTGCTCAGTTTGGACGTGTTTTCCAGGACAGGTAATGTCATTGTTTTACAATTAGAGCTGATGAGCTTATTATTTGCAGCTAATCCCACTGTACAGAATGTGCATGGTTTCCATAGCTGCTGTGTTGTTCCATGTTGTGTTTATTAGACTGTTTGATTTTTTTTTTTTTTTTGAGTGTAGTAAATTCACATACTCTAGAATCCATTGAGAGTGACTCTCATGCTGTATATTGTTATCAAGTTGTCATTGTTTTAATTATATGAAAGTTATCAGACTGCTGATTGTTGTCTGATGCTCATGGTGTTCATTTTGAGTCAGTGAAGATTAGATCAAAATGTCTGATTAGATCAAAATGTCTGATGTTTATTTTGCTTTTGGTTTTTGTTTGTTTTTTTCAAAGTGCAAGTACTCATATCTTTTGTACACAAAAAAGAGCACAGATGGCATTCATGTTCATAGTTTGTTGAGGGTGCCCAAAGGCTATGTTTTCCATTCAATGGTACACTCTTATGTTTATCATTTATTGCACAACTGCTTTTTTCCTGATGCTGAGTACTGATGTTCTGGGATTTTGTTAATGACTAGATAGAAGAATGACATGGAGGTCCCACAGCAAGTGAACAGGACAAAGCAGACAGGAAGCTAGCCTCCCTGAGTAAAATAACTGATCCAGTTGGGGAGCTAAGCAAAGTGACTCAATAAAGTCTGTATAGTTGCAGTAAGAACACTATTAGAATATGCATCAACAGCATGATATCATCATCATCATCATGTGCCATGCCGATAAGCATGGGCGTTCGCATTCTCATGCGATCACCAGAGTCGTGGATCAGCTCAGTGTTTTTGTCTCGACCATACCACATGGCCAAGCCATCCAGGTATTTACTTCTCTGCCTTCCCATTGTTTTCTTCCCCTCGATCTTGCCAGTTGTCACCAAGTTCTCCAACTTATTTCTTCTCATAAAGTGGCCAAAAATGTGTGACTGTCTGCGTCTAATTCATGATTTGCAATAGCTGAATCACGCCTGCAAACATAGCACAAAGTACAAAATCAAGCACTTCAGCTGATCACTGCTGCTATGAATGCAACTTAATTATTTGAAAGAAATTTTTATTAAATAACATGTATTTGACAGAATCGATGCTGATATCTAAATTGAAGCAGCCATACAAAACATTCCAGCACATCCAATGAAAATAATATTTAGAAACTTAGCCAGAGTCAGATTTAAAAGAAGCAGCTTTGTGCATTACTGTCAAAATTAATTACGCTATACAAGGAGAAATTACTGGACACCATTGAGGAAATCTCCCCAACACTGCTGCCAATAATATGGGAAAATGACGACCTTCAACGTTAAATCAACTGCCCCATGGAAAAACTACTTACCAGCAAATGAAAATAGAATCATGGGAAATGATTGACAAACTTGAGCCTAGAGAAGCATGGATCCAAGCATAAGCCATTTGATCTGCAACTAATGTGATAAAGAACAGAGATGCAGGAGTGTGTGTGATCTATCCAGATAAAATAAACACATCCACCTGTTCTCCAGCTATAATAGTTGGCTCAGACAACTCTGCTGAAGTGCAGACTCTAAGCATGGCTGCGTAAGGGTAAATAGCCCAACAAGCCACTGCCAGCAGGTCTTATTTCTAACTGATGCAATATCACTTCTGCAAGCTCTCAAGAGTGATAAACTGCAGAGATAATTCAACATATATTAAAACATCATGAATCATTTTGTGACAGTATGCTGTGTAATTCAGTTAAATAAGTGAAGGTTGCTTTAACATACGTCAAAATTATTTCTGTCGTCTGCATCAGACAAGATATTTTAAAATATCTCAGGCAAGAAATTGTGCAGTATATTGTTTGCGTCTTCATTATTCATTTTTTTTTTTTTTGCGCTCGCTCGCTTTGAACTTAATGCAGAGTTCATGCACACTACTTCTAGTAGTAGCTGGACTGAATTTTGCGTGTTGATTAGCTTTCCCTTTTAACAGTGTCCCTCGCCATTAGGCAAACCCACTCTGACTTCACAGGTACTTGTAATTTACATCCCCAAATCAAGGACGATAGGTCAACATCTTAGTCCATCTGTCCAGTGTAGGGGTTGAACCCCTTATCTTGGCATCAGCACACCAAATTTTAAGAACATGCATTCTTATCCATTCGGACTTGCTGACCTACATTATTCAAATATTATCATTTGTCTTTTTTTTTTAAAGTTCAGTTTATTTATTCTTTGCATTCTATCACATTTCAAATCACTCTAGTGATTTCTCATTGTATTTGTTGGTGGTCATCTAATTTTGATGTATTATCATTACTGTGAATTGTGGGTATCATGTATTGTGTTGTCTCCACAGGTGTTTTCTACACCTATTCTAGGTTTTTGACTGTCTTTAAACATATTTTCTTTACTGAAGGACCAGAAGTAGCAAACATTTGTATTTCTTCCTCTGGGCATCACTATTTTAGCTGTATGCATATTGGTTTTTTTGATGTATGTTACTTTTGAATGTATCTGGCAAGTCCATATTCCTAAATTTGCTCTGTAAATAGTGAGCATGTTTTCCAATCAGTCGTCTTACGTTCCTGAATGTCTGTCTTTAAATTTTTTAATTGCCTACGTCTGTCTAAAGAAATTCATATTTTATAAACATAAACATAATTATGTACTTGTGACATTTGACTTATGACACCATATTTGGTAGCAGCATTTGGCAACAGGACAGTTATATGAAATCATTTATCAGTTTTATTTAAATTAATTTTACATTATTATTCTTCTTTAAAAAATGTTGCATGTCCTTTGCAGTATATTGCGATCAACCCCAGATTGATTTTAAGCTATTTTATGTTCAGTAGTTTGCCATTAGCGGTCTCCCTGGTGAAGGGGTTAAGGACACTCTTCGTAATCCCGTATACCCACGTGCAAAACACAGCTGTGCGAGATTAGGCAGCGGGTCGCGTCGTAATGGTTTCTTATGGAAAATTATGTGAGCTGGTCATTCAGAAAACAATGGCAAACTACTGAACGTAAAACTTGCCAAGACATCAACAGCAGCTGAAAAATGCTGGTGTTGACTGCAATGTCCTGTAAATAGGATATGCAAAAAAAAAAAAAAAAAGTTTGCTATTGCTTTCTGAATGAAAAGTCAATGTTCAGGTTGAAGTGGCCGGTGTGCGGAATGAACCAACTACCCCACCAGCAGTTTATAGGAAGTTTAAGTGCGAGCACAGCAACTTCTCTGCCACATCAACACTTTGTTCTGCTTACTGATTGTTAAAGACAAAACCACTGCCTAAAGTATCATGCATTTTGTTGTTTTTTGTTTGAAATTCTCTGTTGTCTTCAACACTGACTAAAGAAATGAATGTTTCAATTCTCCCAGTAACATTATATTTGTGTACGTTAGGACCATAACCTACAATAGGACTGTTATATGATTTCTGCCCCCACAGATTAAATTTTCATTCATTCATTCAATCAGTAGCATGTCCTTTGCAGAACCTCACTCCCATAACAACCTTCTGGAAAACTTCTCGATCACAAGCAAGATGTCCTGCATCCGATACACCCATCTGGAGATCATCGCCACATCCTGCACCCATCTTCTCTTTGGCCTTCCTCTTTCTCTGTTCCCAGGCATATACCCTTCCATGATTGTTCTCTCCAAACTTTCGTGACATTTCAAGTGACCAAAATATTTCAATTTTCTTTGTTTTATTGTCTTTAATAGCCAACCTTCTTCAATATTCAACTCTTGAAGTATGGATGCATTTGTTCTTTTCTTTATCCAAAATATTCTTAGAACTCGTCTATAACATTTATATTCAAAGGCATTTATGCGCTGTTCAGATTGTTTAATAAGTGTTCAGGTCTCACAGGTGTATGTTGCAATGGGAAAGATGGATGCTCTTAAAGATCTAATTTTTGTAGTTCTATCTATCCCTCTCCAGAATTTATTTACTCTCCAGTTCTTTTAGTCTTTGAAGAGCAATAGATATGTGTCTTTTAACTTCTTTCATTGTGTCACCATTCTGTGTTCTGGTTTAAATTAAGCATTGTTCTTCAATAATTCTTAACCTAAAATGGTTAGAAACCTATGTTTTCATTTAGTTACTTTTTCTAGGTCGCATACATTTGCTGTTCGTAAACGTCCTGACTGGTTGCAAGATGGAGCCATTTATAACTTAAATGTTAGAGGGAAGAGAGGAAACATTGTGCAAGTGTATCCAGCAGTGGAGTATGACTTTGTGCCAAATAACCTGGAGGTTGCCACGGGAGACTATATACACATGCAGTAAGTGCTGAAACCAATCAAGAGTTCATGTTTTTATTGTATCATTTGTTTTTCATCATCATCATCAGGTAGCAGAGTCTTTGCAGGATGTTGTTTCACCACAACCTGCTTGATAGATTCTTGATCCGTTGTTCTTCTCCAGTTGCATGCATTTTCATGCCCAGGATGCGTACTATGTCCTTCATTGTGTTGGTTGACCACTGTCTCTTCTGGAAACCATGCCTCCTATTATGGTTCTTTGCACACAAAATAAGTCAGCAGAATGTTCAGTGGAATGCAAAATATTTAAGAAACCTACAGGAGCTTTCTGTAAATGACTCTTTGCCCAGCCTTTCTATATTCTGTAAACTCCTGGCTTACGCTGTGTCACGTTATGGGCCTAGCCAGCTAGGCCTATTGTGCTCTGCTGATTACAATAACAGATACTAACTAGTGCCATGAAAATGATAAAATGAAAAGTTGATAAATTCTATGTATAGTTGATACTAACGGCACAAATACCAGAAATAAACTGTTATGAAAAAATACAAAGAGTAATTTGCAAAAATGGTACTGTTCCTTTTGTGACAGTAATTTGCAGTGTTGCAGTCTGAAGCTTTATTTGATTGAATTTGGTTTCCCTACAAATCGTCGTTAATTATTGATTATAATATGTATCGTTGGACTGGTTCCAATACAAATTGATTGTTAATTATTGACTATAACATTCCAGATGGACTGGTTCCAATACAAACTTGTTAATTATTGATTATGACATATATTCCAGATGGATTGTTTCCAATACAATTTGTTGTTAATTATTGATTATAACATGTATTCCAGATGGACTGGTTCCAATACAAATCCAAACAACAATGATGGACAAGGATTGGCTGGGACTGATCGCAGCAACATTGTTCTCTTGGGGTCACAAGTAAGTTAGGATATGGTTACTTTCTCAGAATTACAGCTGGGGAAGAAAGCAATGGCAAACTACACTCTTTACAAATGCCAAGACAGTCTTATTTTATTTAAAATAAAATTATATTAATAGGCAAGAGACGCATGGCTTGAGGAAAATTGAAAAAATAACATTAATATCAGACAAAGAGAAATGTTGTTGGATGGACTGAGACGGTGGCATGGAGGAATATCAACAGCGGAGTTGATCCAGAAAACCAAAGACCGAGATCTGTGGAGAGTCATAAACGCCTATGCCAGCCGGCTTGGCAGTTAATGATGATGATGACCCAAAATACCAAATTAATGCACTCAAGTATTTATGCGCGAAATTAATGCACACAACTAATACAAGAATACTTACATCAATGGACTGCCCTAAAACTAAAGAAGGCAAAATCAAAATGGCCAAGGATCTGATTGTAGATACATATTCAGAGTATGTGACAGACCTTTACAGTGATTCAGCTGAAGAACAGTTTGATATCCCCAATAACAATGAAGGGCCACCAATTTTTTAAGATGGAAGTGCCCTTAACCACATAAAATCTGACAAGACCACAGGTCCAGACAACATCACAACTGAAATTAGCAATCCCTTAGAAGAAGATGAACTAGACCAGATCACCAGGCTGCTGAACACAATATAGGATACTGGAGATTACCTTCTGACTTATGTAAACCTATGTTTATTGCAATTTCACAGAAATCAGGAGCCTTAGATGTAATCAACATTGAACAATCAGCATTATGAGCCACATCACAAAGATTTTGCTGAGACAGGGGTTAAGAAGAAGATGCAACCAGAAATAGGGGAAGAATAGATTTAACCATGTGATGCTGATAATCATGTTATTAAGTTATGCCGATTTCCTTTTTTAATTTCATATTTTTCAGTTTTACCCCTAAATTTTTTGCATTGAAATTGTCCATTGTAAGTGGTCTCCGAAATGTTATGTTCTGCTATCATTTTTTTTCTAAATATGAATAGAAGGAGTAGACTTCTATGGATCTATGAGAAGTTGAGGCATATATATCTATTATGTCTAAGGGCCTTCATTTTAAACAAACCACCATCTGACACTGTCCAAAAGCCCTTCATTGTTTCGCATCAAACTGGGTCTATCCTATTCCTTTGTCATATGTTTTTTTCTTCCATAGTATGTCATTCTGTATCTAATAGACATAATTTCACCCACCCCTATCCATCACATTCACTTAACCCAGGTGTTCCTGTTTGCAGCCTGTCTATTTCTCTTTTAATGTTATCTAATTTTTATTTCTCCATCATATTATACGAACTGATTTTTATTGTGTTTCCTCTTTGCTATTAAGCACAAATATCACACATGGCTTGCGATACTTCTTTCAAGACAAGGCTGTATTTTTTGCTTCTCCATTGTAGTTATTGACAACCATGAAATTACTTTGGTTCCTGATGTATGTAAAAGAATAATGTAGTTGTCTACATCCACTTGCCATTGGAGTGTGTCCTCAGCCTTTAGCAATGTTTTAAATTGCTAGGGCTCATGAGTACCCTATTCTTTCTCCAGAAACCTATTGTACCCTAGACCTGCCTACATTTTCTGATGAATACTTAGTCCCTGCAGCTGTGTTTGCCACACCAGGGCAAATCTACCACAGGTAGCTGCATGTGCATCTGTCATGGTCTCTGATAATTTATATTCTATCAATTTGTCTAAATATGAATAGAAGCATTAGACTTTTTCTATAGATCTATGAGAAGTTGGGGTGTATACATCTATTAACTTATGTCTAATGGCCTTCATTTTAAATTAATCATCATCTGACACTATCTAAAAACCCTTCATTGTCTCTCATCAAACTAAAAAAAAAATAAAGTTCATTTATTTGTTAATTCTCTTTTCCTGAAATTATGGGACAATGATAACATGCCTTGTACTGTCCAATACCTTCTCTACAAGATAAGGTGTGATTAGGAGAAACAATGCGCACCTGAAGGAACAGCTTCTGTATATTTATAGATTACAAAGTAGTGTTATTATCAACAGTATTGCAAATTAATCTTTAATAACCGTTATAAATTAATGTTGTATTTGCAGGTATATCCAGAAGGAAGTGAAGATGCAAAACTGGGAGGATTTAATTATGGTCATTATGGAGTTAATTACCCCATGACAGTAGATAATGCAACATTTCTAGGCTTGCCTGAGGAAGACACGCTTACACTCGCATTTTTGGATCCTGGTAAATACATCTTTCAGAATTACTTATGAATTGTGTCTTTATTGGGCAGCTTTAGACTTTTATACAAACACTGTATTACCAGAGTCAGGCATGGTCTCTGATCAAAACACACGAGAGGAAGATCAAAGGCATGAGAAATGAGCAGCTTAAGAAAAGCTGTTGATGTCACCAGACGAGACAGAATGAGGAACAGTGACATTGGAAAAATCATGATCATACTCAATGTTGACTTGTATGGGTGGTCGTGGTTCATCAGTTCATATCTTCTTCTTCTTCTTCTTCTTCTGCGTTCATCCGGAGTTGTTTTTTTTTTTTTTTGGACGTGATTGCGTTGTGCCTGTTTACAGCAGAGCTGCGTTCTTGCACCATTAGGCCAACACATTCGACTTCTGCGGGCATTTGTTGACCGTGTTTATCTTCCTGGGGGTTTCTTAGGACGTTTGACTCTTACTGTTGTGGTGTTATCCCCCATCCCAGCTGGTCCATATAGAACAGCCAAAGACATCCTGGTCAGCCTCAAGGGAAGGCAGGGGCAGACCATGGGCATTCCCCGCCATCCAAGGAGGCTTCCATACTTGCAGAGCCAACACACAGCGCTCTGGTACTGGGCTCACCCAAGGAATCGTCACGTCCTGCATCAGTTCATATGATCACCAGTCTGTGATGAGGTCTGTTTTTGTCCTGATTTTGCCAGGTGGCCACGCCATCCACGTATCAATGCTCTTTTGTCATCCCCTGGCTCTTTTCACATCAAGTTTTCCAGTTTTCAAGTTCTTTCAGATCTATTTCTCCTAACAACATGCCCAAAGTATCTTTTGACTGTCATAAGTTTAATTTGTCAAATCAGTTTCTTGAATGGCTGTCTCATTCATTTTTCTGACCTGTCATAATATTCTTTGCATTTCCACAGAAACTAGACGTCTGCTACCATTCTCATTGTGTCTGTTTATAGCGCATGCTTCACATGCATGTAAAGTCTCTATATAGTACTTTACTTTTTTCTCTCAGTGCAATTCAAAACATAATATACTAGAGTGTACAACAGTAGCTTAGAAAAACCATGGAATAATATCATGTACAGAATATATAGAGAGACAAACGAACCACAGAAACAAATTGTGTACAGAATATAGAGAGTAAAATGGTTCAGACATCAGCAGCAAATGAAGCCTTATCAACTGTCCTGTTTGCCTTGTTTGTGAGATGCCCAAGTTTAAAGCACAGGGAAAGCCTAGATGTGGATGGATTGATAACATCAGAAATATTTGACAATAGAAAGGATTCAACACACCGAGCAAAAGAGAGAAACCTCAAAATTCCACACAACACTTAGGCAAAGACCAGACAGTAACCTAAGCGGTGGCCTTCAATTTGGTAGTGGATAAATTAGACAAGTCCTAGGTTATAGAATTAATTGCTCCAAGGAACAAAACTGTGAAGGAGATGGGAGTATAGAGTCAAACTAGATCTAAAAAACTGAATAAAAACTCTATAGGATGTTGGTTGTAATAGTGAACAGCCCTAGCTCAATACACATCTGTAGTGTGTGTATATATATATACATATTAGGGACGTTCATTTGAAACCCGTTCCAAAGGCTTTATTACAAAAGCATGAAAGAAACATTAACAGGTGTGGTAGAATTAAACAAAGCATTCATTTTGAATGAATTATGCACCATGGGTTGGTCAGAAGAAGTCGTTGTAGGCATTCAGGCAAGCATCCCATTGCTTAGGTAGGCGGCGAATGCCATCCACAAAAAAAGGATTGTGATTGCTCACTGAACCAAGTGTTTACCGCATTCATTACGTCTGCATCTCTGCATCTATGTGAAACCGTTGCCCCATGAGAGCTTTTTTTTTAGAGGTCCTAACAAATGAAAATTACATGGTTACAAATCAAGAGTATAGGCTGGATGTTGCAAAATTTCTCACTTCTTCCTTGCTAATGCTTCCTGCACAATCTTTGCGACATGCGGACGAGCATTATTGTGCAACAAAATCACACCGCGAGAAAGCATGCCGGGTCATTTATTCTTGATGGTTTTTTGCAGCTTGTCTAGTGCTTGCAAGTAGTGGGTAGAGTTGATGTTGACACCAGGTTCTTTAAAGTTGGCCAACAATAGCCCTTCATGGTAAAAACATGGGCTCAGCATAATCTTACCAGCGGAAACCTGTAACTTGAATTTTTTGGCTTTTGGTGATCCAGCATGCTCTCTCTTTTGCTGTTCGCCTCAAAGTGGTGACACCATGATTCATTGCCTACCACTATGCAGAAGAGAATGCATCACCCTCGACTCTGTGGTCGGTCAACATCCGTGGTACCCACTGTGAACACACCTTCCGATATTGCAGTTTCTTACAAACGGCCTTTTCAATTGTCCCAATTGACACATCAAATTCTTTTGCTAGCGAATGTATGCTTCGACAATGGTTCATCTGTACTGCTGCATCAATTTTGGCGATGGTTCTTTCTGTTGTAACAATATACGCTTGACCCGGCCATCAAAGATCTGTCGTGAACTGACGTTTCTTCCAAAACATTCGTACCCAGTCTATCACTGTTGTCTTCAACACACATTTGTTACCGTACGCTGCCTGCATTCTTCGATGAATGACCACTGGTCGACATCCTTCGAATTAAAGAAACTGAATCACCGCTCTTTGAACGGATTTTGGATCAACCCTGCCATTTTCTCAACGGTCAGAAACAGAACCTATGCATTATGGGACAATAAGCATGTGCTCTTTTATTTATTGGTAAGTAATTATCACATGACTATGACATGATCATGTTCAACATATGCAATTACGCACAGTGTGGCACGAACGGATTTCAATATAAACATAAACGCCCCTTATATATATATATATATATATATATATATATATATCCATCCATCATGTGCCATGCCGGTAAGCGTGGGCGGTCATGTTCTGCCATCTCACTCGATCAACAGAGTCGTGGATCAGTTCCGTGTTTTTGTCTCGACCATGCCACAAGGCCAAGCCATCCAGATACTTGTTTCTAGGTCTTCCCCTTGGTCTGTTCCCCTCGATCTTACCAGTTGTCACCAAGTTCTCCAAATCATTTCTTCTCATAACATGCCCAAAAAATTGTGACTGTCTACGTCTAATGTCTCTGATCAGTTTACGATCTTCATTTGTTTCTTGAAGGACTTGTTCATTGGTCTTTCTGGCTGTCCATGGTATTCTTTGCATTTTCCTCAGAAACCACATTTCTACAGCCATCAGATATTTTTCAGCCTGGCTGCTCATTGTCCAAGCTTCACATCCATATAAAAGTACAGGTTCTATGTAGCATCTCAACACTCTTTTTCTCGTTTCAATTGACATCTTTTTATTGGTCAGTATGTTTTTCATCTTGCTAAAGGCTACTTTTGCCATGGCGATTCTTGTTCTAATCTCTTCAAGGCATCTCCCATCAGATGTTATTACTGTTCCGAGGTAATTGTACCTATTCACTTGTTGAAGAGTATTCCCATTTACTTGTATATTACACTGTGGTATTTCGTTCTTCTTAGTGACGACCATAATCTGTGTCTTTTTACAATTTAATTCTAACCCTTGTTGTTCACTATGTGTAACAACCGCATCTACTAAATTTTGCAGGTCCTGTTCATTGTCTGCAATCAAGACTGTATCATCTGCATATCTAATGTTATTGATGCATCGTCCCCCAATGTTGATTCCTTCCATATTTTCAATATTTCTGAAAATATTTTCACTGTACAGGGAAAATATTTTCAGAATATATATATATATATATATATATATATATATATATATATATATATATATATATATATATATATATATATATATATATATATATATATATATAACACGATGTATGTATTTCCGTCCGTTCTTTATGCGTTCGCGAACGGTCCATCCGATTGAGATGAAATTTTCTACACGTTTTCCTTTCATTCCTGTGCAACTTTCTGTCATAGTTTTTTAGTTTTTTTTTCCGGCTACTTACTTACTAAAATTTTATATTTCATTTTTCATTATAATTTCTATATAGCAAGGGGACTTAACTCTAGAAAAGTTATTTCAAGGAGCATAACTTTTAATAACATTTCTATATACTTTATAGTCATATTATTGCATCGTTTTCAAAGATTTATAAACTCTTTGTCTATAGTTATTAACTCTAGAAAAGTTATTTCAAGGAGCATAACTTTTAATAACATTTCTATATACTTTATAGTCATATTATTGCATCGTTTTCAAAGATTTATAAACTCTTTGTCTATAGTTATTTACAGGCATATGAGTTATAATAAATAATGATATCATCTTTAAGGCATTTTCAAAGTTTTCATAAAAATAATGCATAATGCATAACATTGTAACTCATCTTTTTATGCTTAAAGAAGTTATTTACAGTCATGTAGGTGATTAAAAACAGTTTTCATTAAAAATAATGGATGGTGTGTGGAAGGACATTCTTTTAAGTTACTGTGTGAATTTAATGAGACGCTCCCCGCCAGGAGCTGGGCGAAGCCACGCCGGGTCAGATAGATAGACAGACAGACAGACAGGTAGTCGGGAACGGGAGCTTATATGACTACTTATATTAATTAAATGAGATGCTCCCGACCAGGGACTGGGTGAAACCCGACCGGCTCAGACAGATAGACAGACAGACAGGCAGATAGTCGGGAACGGGAGCTTATATGACTACGTATATGAATTAAATGAGATGCTCCCCACCAGGGACTGGGTGAAGCCGGGCCGGGTCAGACAGACAGACAGATAGACAGACAGATAGTCGGGAACGGGAGCTTATATGACTACGTATATGAATTAAATGAAATGCTCCCCACCAGGGACTGGGTGAAACCCGACCGGCTCAGACAGATAGACAGACAGACAGGCAGATAGTCGGGAACGGGAGCTTATATGACTACGTATATGAATTAAATGAGATGCTCCCCACCAGGGACTGGGTGAAGCCGGGCCGGGTCAGACAGACAGACAGATAGTTGGGAACGGGAGCTTATATGACTACTTATATGAATTAAATTAGATGCTCCCCACCAGGGACTGGGTGAAGCCGGGCCGGGTCAGCCAGACAGACAGACAAAAAAGCAGACAGACAGACTGATAGATAGATAGATCCCCTCCAGGGTCTGGGCGAAGCCGGGCCAGGTCAGCTAGTTTATATCTATAAAATGCAATGTGTGTATGTATTTATGTCCGTCCGTTCTTTATGCGTTCGCGAACGGTCCATCCGATTGAGATGAAATTTTCTACACATCTTCTTCTCATTCCAGTGCAACCAACTTATTTTTTTTAGTGTACTATCAGCTATTTACTTACTAAAATTTAATTTTGTAATTACATGACTGAACATAAGAAAATATAAAACAAGGGACATAACGTTTAGTAGCATTGTTAAATCTTAAGTTAAGTCCCCTGGCTATAGATAGATAGATAGATAAGTACATAGACAGACAGACAGTCGGGAATGGGAACTTATATGACTACTTATATGAATTCAATGAGATGCTCCCCACTAGGGACTGGGTGAAGCTGGGCCGGGTCAGACAGACAGACAGACAGACACTCGGGAACGGGAACTTATATGACTACTTATATGAATTAAATTAGATGCTCCCCATCTGGGTCTGGGTGAAGCCGGGCCGGGTCAGACAGACAGACACTCGGGAACGGGAACTTATATGACTACTTATATGAATTAAATGAGATGCTCCCCATCTGGGTCTGGGTGAAGCCGGGCCGGGTCAGACAGACAGACAGACAGATAGATAGATAGTCGGGAACGGGAGCTTATATGACTACTTATATGAATTAAATGAGATGCTCCCCACCAAGGACTGGGTGAAGCCGGGCTGGGTCAGACAGATAGACAGACAGACAGACAGACAGATAGTCGGGAACGGGATCTTATATGACTACTTATATGAATTAAATGAGATGCTCCCCACCAGGAGCTGGGCGAAGCCGGGCCGGGTCAGACAGACAGACAGATAGATAGATAGATAGATCCCCGCCAGGGCCTGGGCAGCTAGTGTATATATATATATATATATATATATATATATATATATATATATATATATATATATATATATATATATATAGAGAGAGAGAGAGAGAGAGAGAGAGAGATATGTGCCAAGATGCTGTTTTGGGGATTGGTGATTTAGGAATAATACTGCTGACAATGATTACTTGAAACAATGGCTCATACACAAGAATCTGGCAGATATTTAGAAAAAAAAAGATCAAGATGAACTCTCAGTGGCAGCATGTATAACATTTGTTCTCAGAGGGTGTACATCATATATGCTCCCACAACAGGTTAAGATACCCTTGTCACAATAGACAGTCGTACTCGTACACCTCTCAGTCATGGGCAGTAACTTGGTGATCCTCAATAATGTCAACACAGTCAAACCGTAGCAACTTACATGTGCTGCCATTGTTTGGTACAGCTCAATAGATTAACTTATTATTAGGGGTGTACCGGATTTCGGCTCCGGCTCCGGCAAATCCGGAATCCGGCCATTTTTACAAATCCGGCTCCGGCTCCGGCTCCGGTCCAGTTTTGCCGGATTTAGGCCGGATTTGTGTTTCCTAGTCACGTGAATTTTCTGTACATGTTTCATGAGGCCACGTCGAATTTTAGGCAATAGCACAGTAGCACTTCCGGTTTACTATTTCTCGCTGATGTAAATAAGAATTTTAAGAAAAAAACACTCATTTTGAATTTTAATGGTGCATTACTTCATGAGTTTGTGGGACTTGAATATTTATTTTCGTAAATTTCTTTGGTCTTGCCCATAAAATAAAATGGCATCAAAATCTAAGTCATACAGCGCCGTTTGGGATTACTTCAAGGTTAAAGACGATGATTCAGCGAAGGTAATATGTAAGTTGTGTGACAAACAGTTATCGCGTGGACGATCAGATCGCCCCAAAGACTTCTCAACATCATCAATGCAGACCCATTTGCGATCGATGCACAAGAAAAGCTATGACGAAATGATGGAAAAGAAAGCATCACTGAAGGCCAGTGTATTGGCGACCACATCTATGATGAATCTGGGACCGTGTTTGCACAAAGCAAGCAGCAGTACCCAGCAGTCAATTGTGCAGGCATGGGACCGGGCCAAAATTTGGGACATCAACAGTCCCAATGCTAAACGCATTCATGCTGCCGTAGCCCGAATGATAGCCATAGATATGGAGCCTTTTCAAGTAGTGGAACGACCAGGTTTCAGAGAGTTGATGCATACAATGGAAAAAAGGTATGAATTGCCTTCAAGAAAGTACTTTGCTGAACATATCATTCCTGACATGTGTAAACGTCTGAAGGTAAAAATTGCAGCAATGATATCTGACACTGATTACATATCATTCACAACAGATACGTGGACAGCTGAACACACCACTCAGTCATTCCTGGGCCTCACTGGCCATTGGTTAACAGACTCCTTCGTTCTCCGCAGTGTAGTCTTCCATTGTACTGCATGTGATGAACATCACACGGCCACAAACTTGCTTGCACATTTTGAAATGATGCTGGATGAGTGGTCAATTGCACGTGAGAAGTGCCATGTTGTTGTGAGAGACAATGCATTCAACATTGCCAAATGCTTTCGTGATGGCAGCTATTCAAGTGTTGGATGTTTTGCACACACACTGCAGCTGTTTGTGCGTGATGGTCTTTTGAGTCAAAAGTATGTTGCTGGCATCATCAGTACTGGAAGAAAATTGGTAGGACATTTCAAACACTCTTCTTCAGCAACCAGTCGTTTGCATGAACTTCAAAATGAATTAAACCTACCACAACATCAGCTTATCCAGGACGTGACAACACGATGGAACTCAACGTTCTATATGTTACGACGTCTGTTAGAACAACGCCGCAGCATCAGCCTGTACTGTGTTGAAAATTTTGAAATTGATTCGGTAACTGGGCTAACGGCACAACAGTGGGCAGTCACGGAGAATGTGGTAGCTACTTTGGCACCATTTGAAGAAATCACACGTGAAATAAGTGCAGCTCAGGCATCAATATCAGTTGTGATCCCATTAGTGAAAACACTCATGGCTTTCCTCCAGAAAGAAGGTAGTGATGCTGGGATCAAAACTATGAAAGCAGCCCTGCTTGAAGCTGTTAGCAGCAGATTTGCGGACATTGAATCCAACAGTATTTACACCTGTGCCACACTACTGGATCCTCGATTCAAGCTGTGCTTCTTCTCCGAACGTGGTAGAAGTGATGCACGAGCCCATCTGCTGTTAGCAGCTAACTCCATTATTGATTCAGCAAACACAGTCAGTCCACAGGATCCATCAGCTACTATTAGTAGTAGTAGTACTAGTGTTTTGACTTCTGTGAGCACTGCCACACAGTACGAGTCCAGCCTATGGAGCTGTTTTGACACAATTGTCGATGAAAATCCCACCGCAGATCGTTCTGCAAGTGCCGAAGGCAACAGCATTAACACTGAGGTGACACAGTACCTGTCAGAGCCACTTCAAACTCGACAGTCAGATCCAGTTTCATGGTGGCATGCCAATAAGCAAAGATTTCCAAGCATGGCTAGACTGGCGCAGGTATTTCTTGCACCACCACCTACAAGTGTGCCATCGGAAAGGCTGTTCAGTACTGCAGGAGACATTATCACTGACCACCGTAGTAGCCTTTTACCAGAAAATGCGGAGACGTTGATTTTCCTGAAATACAACTCGTCTCTTCTTGACTCTGAGAGTTCAACTTCACAGCCATAATGAAGACTGACTGAAATAGTGAAATTACTAAATGAATGTATTTCAATAAATTCAATCTGTTCAGTGTACTGTTGTTGTGAGTTGTAACTGAGCTGATAATTTGCCAACTGAAAACAATGTGAAAACTAAAAACTGAAACTGAAAACTAACAATTAAAATTACTAAATTAGCATTATGTGCTTATGTATTATGTTTCATCTTGAACTTATGGAACTTAATATTACTTAATTACTTATTCTACTGTGAATGTAATTATTTTACATTTAAATGATTTAATATGAGTATATGTCATCATTGTCATGTCTATAGTAATGAACTGCAGTAATGAACAGTCGAGTGACTCCACTCACCTAAGTCAAGTGATGTAGTAATAAGTATGTTATTTTATTTTTATTTTTTTATTTGTAAATCCGGCTCCGGCTCCGGCTCCGGCCGGATCTCACTTCATAAATCCGGCCAAATCCGGCTCCGGCCGGATTTCAAAAATTTGAATCCGGTACAGCCCTACTTATTATTCAGTCTCATCACAATGGATAAGACCTAACTCTTTCCTCCTGCTGCATAGCTCAACTATTAACACTGCCGTAAACTAACTACTGGAGCTTTCCATTGCTCTTTCTAGTTTGCTATTGCCACTTGCTAATCCTCTTATGATGTGGAATGTTAGTTGAAAAAAAGTTGTTGCATATCCTTTACAGGACATAGCAGTCAACCCCAGCATTTTTTTGGCTGTTTGTGATACCTGGGCAAGTTTACGTTCATTAATTTGCCTTTTCTTTTTGAATGACCGGCACCCATACCATTTCATAAAAAACCAATGTACGGCTGTCTGCTGTCAAATCACCCACAGCTGTGTTTCGAGCGCCAGTAATGCGGGGTTGCGAACTGCGTCCATGATCCCTTCACCATGGAGCCAGCAGAATGTTAGTGGGTAGTATCAGATGTGAATAGTATGTGAGTAGGTAAGTATTGTTGGTCTGGTGTCTTGTGTTGTCCATCTTATTGGAATCTACTATATGACTTGTCATTTAACTTGTATGACTAGTATGACTTGTGTGATTGTATGACTTGTCACTTAACTTGTATGACTAGTATGACTTGCGTGATTGTATGACTTGTCACTTAACTTGTATGACTAGTATGACTTGCATGATTGTATGACTTGTCACTTAACTTGTATGACTTGCGTGATTGTATGACTTGTCACTTAACTTGTATGACTAGTATGACTTGTGTGATTGTATGACTTGTCACTTAACTTGTATGACTAGTATGACTTGCGTGATTGTATGACTTGTCACTTAACTTGTATGACTTGCATGATTGTATGACTTGTCACTTAACTTGTATGACTAGTATGACTTGCGTGATTGTATGACTTGTCACTTAACTTGTATGACTTGCGTGATTGTATGACTTGTCACTTAACTTGTATGACTAGTATGACTTGCGTGATTGTATGACTTGTCACTTAACTTGTATGACTTGCGTGATTGTATGACTTGTCACTTAACTTGTATGACTTGCGTGATTGTATGACTTGTCACTTAACTTGTATGACTAGTATGACTTGCTTGATTGTATGACTTGTCACTTAACTTGTATGTCTTGCGTGATTGTATGACTTGTCACTTAACTTGTATGACTTGCGTGATTGTATGACTTGTCACTTAACTTGTATGACTAGTATGACTTGCGTGATTGTATGACTTGTCACTTAACTTGTATGACTAGTATGACTTGCGTGATTGTATGACTTGTCACTTAACCTGTATGACTAGTATGACTTGCGTGATTGTATGACTTGTCACTTAACTTGTATGACTAGTATGACTTGCGTGATTGTATGACTTGTCACTAAGCTGCTTCGTGCCTGAGTGACTAGCTCTTTCTTTCTTGATTTGGAACGAGAACTCTGATCATGAGCTTTCTTCATGCTAATGTAAGTTTTTCTCACTAAAGCTCATTGGCTAGCCTCTTGACTGACTTTCTGAACATGTCATGTATTTATGTCTCACTATAGTCTGTGTAACCGTCTTTAACTCTTTATGTCTCATCTTTCAGTCTTCATTACTCTATCTAGATACCTGACAACATGTGTGCATGTGCATTTATGTGCATCAACTTTCACAAATTGACATTTACCCTAAGAATACTTTAATAAAATTATAGTAGGACTAGTGAGAGAATTTAGTTGTTATTTTGCAGGCCAGTTCCGTGGTGAAGTATCAGAGCTTGATGATGCAGGAACATACTTCAACCTTCCCCCAAGAAAGGTCACACAGAAAGGCACATACCACTACATGAGCACCAGAAACAATAATTTCTCCAACCGAGACCAGAAGGGACGGGTGACTGTAACTTCAATACCTTACAAAACTGAAGCAATTGGTAAAATGGGTGGGACTGTTGCCCTTCAAAATGGGTATGTATCTTTTCTTGAAATTGTACATAATAATGGTGCAATTGTGCATTAGGCTTGGACACTTAAGAACAATGGGGAAAGGTGAAATTGGAACAGAAATGAAATGCCTGAAACAAATATAAATTGTTTTTTGGCTGCATTCACTCATCTTAACTCAAGCATAGTCCAGACACATGCTGCGACTACTATTAGTTGCCACTACTGGTGAGCATACTGAGCTGACCTCTGCGTGAGGGTTAGCTCACTGTTACCAGTGTCCCCTGTATTTAGGTGAACCCTCTACGACTTCAGAGGCACTTCTAATTTATGTCCACAAGAAAAGGCAAGTCCAGAAACAATGTAACAAGAACTGACAAGATAAGAAAAACAATGTAACGAGAACTGACAAGATAAGAAAAACAATGTAACAAGAAGAGGCAAGATAAGAAAATCAATGTAACAAGAACTGACAAGATAAGAAAAACAATGTAACAAGAACTGACAAGATAAGAAAAACAATGTAACAAGAACAAGATAAGAAAAACAATGTAACAAGAACTGACAAGATAAGAAAAACAATGTAACAAGAACTGACAAGATAAGAAAAACAATGTAACAAAAAGAGGCAAGATCAGAAACAATGATATCAGGAAGCAAGTGTGAAAAGCACAAGTGTTCCAACCATCATGTACCAGGCCGGTCAGCGTGGGCGGTCATGTTTCGCCATTTCACTTGATTACCAGAATTGTGAATCAGCTCAGTGTTCCTGTCTGGACCATGTCTCGCACAAGTGTTCCATCCATCATGTACCATGCCGGCAAACGTGGGCGGTCATGATTCGCCATTTCATTCGAAGAAGAGGCACTTGATTACCAGAATTGTGGATCAGCTCAGTGTTCCTGTCTCAACCATGTCTCGCACAAGTGTTAGACTGTATTAAAGAACTGCAAATCAGCATGTAAAACGATTGTCATAAGACAGCGCCCCACGAAAAGTTCTAGCACCTAGACACAACAGAAACAGAACAAGTGCTGCCTCCACAATGCTGAATTGATGGAATATCTGAAGTACTGAATACCACCATGTATGAAGCAGACACCAGAACTCTCTCAAGATGTCTCTTCTTTACCTGGCACTGAAAGGCAAAACAGGGATAGTGAAGATCATCATATACCAAGCCTGGTGGTGCGGACAATAATGTTTTTACACAGCAGCTTTTTTCTAGTGTTTGATAAGTTCAAGTGCTGATTATCTTCTACGTCACTCCAGCAACCCCTTCAGCATCTTCTCCCTCTGTCTATAGTACTCAGACCCCCATCTGTTGCTATGAGCACACAAATATGATTATCTTATCTTTTTGTGAGCACCAATCCACTTTCACAAATTTGCCTCATAGCAGAAACTGTAATTGAGGTGTAAAATCTGAGGTCTTCACAAAATTTTTCTCATAGCAGAAACTGTCATTGGGCTGTAAAATCTGAGGTCTTCACAAAATTTGTCTCATAGCAGAAACTGTCATTGGGGTGTAAAGTCTGAGGTCTTTACAAATTTGTCTCATAGCAGAAACTGCCATTGGGCTGTAAAGTCTGAGGTCTTTACAAATTTGTCTCATAGCAGAAACTGTCATTGGGCTGTAAAATCTGAGGTCTTCACAAATTTTTCTCATAGCAGAAACTGTCATTGGGGTGTAAAGTCTGAGGTCTTTACAAATTTGTCTCATAGCAGAAACTGCCATTGGGCTGTAAAATCTGAGGTCTTCACAAATTTGCCTCATAGCAGAAACTCTCATTGGGGTGTAAAATCTGAGGTCTTCACAAATTTGTCTCACAGCAGAAACTGTCATTGGGGTGTAAAATCTGAGGTCTTCACAAATTTGTCTCATAGCAGAAACTGCAATTGGGCTGTAAAGTCTAAGGTCTTTACAAATTTGTCTCATAGCAGAAACTGTCATTGGGCTGTAAAATCTGAGGTCTTTACAAATTTGTCTCATAGCAGAAACTGCCATTGGGCTGTAAAATCTGAGGTCTTTACAAATTTGTCTCATAGCAGAAACTGTCATTGGGGTGTAAAGTCTGAGGTCTTTACAAATTTTTCTCATAGCAGAAACTGTCATTGGGGTGTAAAATCTGAGGTCTTCACAAATTTGTCTCATAGCAGAAACTGCAATTGGGCTGTAAAGTCTAAGGTCTTTACAAATTTGTCTCATAGCAGAAACTGTCATTGGGCTGTAAAATCTGAGGTCTTCACAAAATTTGTCTCATAGCAGAAACTGCCATTGGGCTGTAAAGTCTGAGGTCTTTACAAATTTGTCTCATAGCAGAAACTGTCATTGGGCTGTAAAATCTGAGGTCTTCACAAATTTGTCTCATAGCAGAAACTGCCATTGGGCTGTAAAGTCTGAGGTCTTCACAAATTTGTCTCATAGCAGAAACTGCCATTGGGCTGTAAAGCCTGAGGTCTTCACAAATTTGTCTCATAGCAGAAACTGCCATTGGGCTGTAAAGTCTGAGGTCTTCACAAATTTGTCTCATAGCAGAAACTGCCATTGGGCTGTAAAGTCTGAGGTCTTCACAAATTCGAGTTGTGGTGGCCAGTTTCCACCCTGTCACCTTTCCATTCCAAAAGATTATCCAGTACTATTTTTAGAGCCATACTGATCAGCATCATCATCCTGCCTCTGCTGGGGATTGAACGCAAGACTTGCTGTCTTGCCTGGCCAGCACACTAACCACAATGCCACTGCAGCATACAGTATTACTGGCATTATGCATCATGCTGAGACTTGTTGTCTGATTTCCTTGGAGACAGATTTATTACACAGAAAATTATTTGAATGAATTAAGCCCTTGTTTGAGTCTGTGTGCGATCTCATGTGGTGCTTTTTTTTTTTAAATCTGTCACAATCACTGACCTTGGATAGTTGAGTCTGTGTGCTGTCTCATGTGGCACTTGTTTTTCATCTGTCACAATCATTGACCCTGGATAGTTGAGTCTGTGTGCTGTCTCATGTGGCACTTGTTTTCCATCTGTCACAATCATTGACCCTGGATAGTTGAGTCTGTGTGCTGTCTCATGTGGCACTTGTTTACCATCTGTCACAATCATTGACCCTGGATAGTTGAGTCTGCATGTTTCAGCATTTTCTTAGTATTGGCCGCAGTTATTGTTCTTGTTTTGTTTAGGCTTAGTCGTTTTCTGTCACCAGTAACATAACTAATCAGTTTACAGTTAATGTTCATTCTTTCTATTAGCACTGTGGTCAGATTGCTTTTATTTTGTCCAGCAACTGTCACTGCTTTTGTAATATGTGTTTCTGGTACATCTGGGCAGAAAAGACATAGATAATTGTACCTGCTTTACTGCCTTGTGTTGTAGATACATATGGACAGTAAAGACAAAGATTTTTAATTTTTATTTGCTTTATTGTTTTGTGCCTACAATCAAAGTTACTGCTCTGTGCCTAAAATAAAAGAGTTGCAGTTACATATGGGTAGTAAGGACAGAGATTTGTGTTTGCTTTACTGTTTTGTGCCTACAATCACAGAAGTTCTGGTTGTAGAGCTGGAGGAAAACTAAGATACCAGCCAGCAGACGTTGGTTGTGCTCTTGTATGATAACTTAGTCCCATCAATAACTGACTACAACCTTGGAGTATTCACACAATCCGTCACCATATGACAGATTAGAACACATTCAGAATGAAGGCATGACAATTTTCCCTGGATGTAACTAGGGATACTGCTATTAAAGCAGTAAGATCCATGCTTGGATTTCTCTCAGTAAGAACCAGATGTCCGTGTCCAGGTCAACAGTGTCAGTAAGCATCTGTTACACTGG
This sequence comes from Cepaea hortensis, assembly GCA_963921405.1. NCBI lineage: Eukaryota > Metazoa > Mollusca > Gastropoda > Stylommatophora > Helicidae > Cepaea > Cepaea hortensis. The sequence continues at coordinate 73,573,264 of OY992882.1, forward strand.
AGGAAGATTGTCACAACAGATGTTAGAACATGGGGTGTCTTAGATGGCACAAGCATGCCAGCATTTAGCATATTCACAGCTGGAATGAGTAGATTTATGTGAGTCAGGAAATGCCAAACTATTCCCTGTACTGTGTTTGGTACTGTTGGCAGTTAATGCAGAGATTAAATCATCATCATCAAGTGCCATGACGACAGGCGTGGGCGGTCATGGTTTGCTATCTCACACAGTCACCAGAGTCTCGAATCAGGTCTATGTTCTTGTCCCGACCAGCCATGCTGTCAAACCATCAAAGTATGTTGAGTTGAGTTGAGTTGAGCTAAGAACCGACATCACCGCATTCAGGACATTCCCATACATGCTGCATCCCCTCTTTCAACAGCCAGCAAAAAGTCTTACCACTAATCATTCCCACCGCTGTCTGATTGAAAGTTCTCCTTGTCTTCCCTCTCAGTTTTCAGATTCTTCCAGAACCCCTGCCGATCCCCGCAATATAATTCTTTCCATATACAAGTTCTCAATCTGTTCCCCAGCCTTCTCCACCAGGTCCCACAGGCGCTCGACCATCTCTCCCTGCCAGCCTATCAGCCTGTTCATTCCCCCTGCACTCCCGCATGGCCAGGGCAAAATGCCATACAATTCTCACAATCTGTGACCTTTGAAGTGAGGATAGCCATTCCATATGAAACATTCCTTTCTCCACCTTACTTAGCATACTCCTTGAGTCCGTAATGAAAGCAGTGTGTGTTGCAGTGGTCTCCTATAACCACGGAATGTCGCTGTTACTGCTTCCACCTCCATTCTCATGCTGGAGGTCGTAGTCTCATATGCCAGACTCCTTTTTTCAAGCATCGTCCATTCGTGATGAAACCCCAACCACTACATCTGTTTCTCACCACTGACCCATCTGTGTAGATCACTGTATCACCTTGATGTGTGTTACTTTGGATAAGATGTTGCACCTCAAACTCTGTGCGGCCCGCTGCCCATTCTCTGTACTCACGACCCAGTGTTATTATGACATTGTGCCAGTTTGTCATGTCTTCCGGTACTTTACCCCACTCTTGTTCACGATTGATGGTCTCTAGATCACACACCTGAAGTATAGATATTAGCGCCTGTGCCATCCAGGACCTCTTTGGTCTTAGTCTATGACCCTTGACCATATCCATGGCTTCATGCAGGGGGTGATCCCTATCTGCAGCAACTCTCAGGTACCATTTGGCCTGAAGGACCCTATGCCTATTCGTCATTGTTGGTAGCACCAGGATATGCCTCATGTGCATATAATTGGTGTGTCCTTTGTTCACCCCAGGATAACCCGCATGGCAGCATTCTGTATGTGCTCCAACTTTTCAAGCTGGCTCTTTGATACTGTCAGCAACCCCAAACCATACTCAGTGACAGAAATTATTAGCTGATGAAAGAGCCTGTAAAGCATCCACTGCTCTACCCCGGTTGCTGCCATCGCCCTCAGTGCATTAAGTCCCTTACCAGCCTTCACCACCAAAGCCTCAGCATAATCCTTAAAAGACATACGCCTGTCAAAAGTGATGTCCAAGTACTTTAATTTACTCTTTCTAATAAGAGGACATCCACTGAATATTATACATGGGACATCTGCCTTCATGATCTGGTTATCCAGAGAGTACCACACAACCGATGCCTTGCCTGGGTTTATAACAGCCCCTGCATCCTTGCACCACTCTGCTACCCTTTTACTGCCGCCTGTCAGTCTACAGCCAAATGTCCCCTGTCTGTACACCAGCACATCATCTGCCAATGTCAAAATTCTACATATTCCTGGCTCTTGCTGTACATGTACACATGAATCAGTCAATCCCTATTCTCCATCACATCATGTATTATATTTGAGTGATAGGTCCTGTTTTCTTATTGATATAAGTTTCATCATTTATGTTTACAGTGTCGCCAAGATGACTGTGGACGAAGGTGCTTTTGACTCATTAAAAATAGTGCGGCTAGAAAGTTTATCAGAAGCTGAAGGAGAGAAAAGTCTACAGGCGGCCAACAGGAAGATAGACGTAGGTTAATGCTTGTATAAAGGTGTATCTTGGTTTGTTCGTTATTAGAATTACTGTTGCAAGATGAAAATATGATCATTGTTAAGATGGGTATATATAAAACAAACACATGTCTGATGTTACTGAAATATCAGACAGGTGTGTTGTTTTATTTACACTCGTCTTAATTGTATTATTATAATCAATTTTCCCACAGTGTCTGTTATTGTTTACCTGTCCTGAGGTCCTAGTCAGGTATGTACATTGTATGTTTTGTTTCTTCACAGGACCTAAACATGCCATTTTGTTTCATTTTATTTTAGTTTAACACTTGAAACTTTGAGTTGAAAATAAAAATACATGTAATATCCACGTCAGCTGCTTTGTGACTTCCAAGCAAATGACACACCTAAACAATATACATAAGTTACAGACAATCTTCAGAAAAGGGACCCAGTCTCAATGATTTTAAATTGTACAAATGTTCCCTAAGTAAATCTGATCAACTACTTTAAGATAGAAAGTGTATGTGTTGTGGTCTCGTGGTATAACGGTTAGTGCAGTTCAGACAGCAGCAGAATTGTCTGGTGAAATGAGTACTGAATAATTGTCAGAATGTTTTGTAAATGTCTGAGAAGGTAGTGTGGCACAGAATGAAACTGTTCTCCCTATCTCATTATGGCATAACTTCACATATGTGGGGATCTAACACTGGACACTACTATAACATAACTTCATATATGTGGGGATCTAACACTTGACACTACTATAACAGTTTCTGCCATGAGTTACCTATAATGCTGACCTGGTTGTATGAATATGTAGCATCTCACATGAAGAAAACCAATTAATATCACTAACATACAACATAACAGATCTTTGATTGTTTGAAACACAGCTGTGTGTGCCAATAATATATTTGTTATTTTATGTTTTATTTCTATGCCAGTGCATGCTTCATGCATGATCATCATCATGTGCCCTTCTAACTGGCTTAGATGTTCATGAATGAGCACAGATCTCAGTCCTTGGTGTACTGGATCAACTCTGTTGATGATATTCCTCCATGCCAATGTCTCAGTCTATCACGCATCATTTCTCTCAGTATGCCGCTACCTCTTCTATCAGCGATCTTTCCTGTTGTCACAATGTTTTCCAGTTGCTCATTATATAATCACAGAATGTTGGTTGTCCCTTCCAGACAGCCTAACTAAACAAACATTGGCCAAGGCCTCCTGGGTGAAGACAACTGCCAGTAACATGAACCATGATTAGCCCAGCTGTGCACCACTTTATAAACAGCATGTTTACAACATGCTCATGTCAGGCTGCATGTATTAGGCCATGGTTTATTTCCTCCCATATCTAAATGTTCTTAATAATTTTCATTAGTCTGAACAATGTCTAATGTGTTTTCTGTTGTTTTATTCATCTGTCAGGCATTGCGTCTTTTAAGGTTACTGACATGTTTCTAACCCGATTAAAAGTTTGTAAACTGTTAAAGCAGTTTAATTAATGTTTGTCTAAATTGTCAAGTATGCATTTAGTCTGATGTGTTTGACTGTTTCAGTGATCTTTGTTGTTGTTTCCACATTACAGGAAGGGGACAGTTATGCCAGTAATTTTGTGGTAATTTCTCCTGATGAACTGATTGATGACCAGCAAGGCAAGACATTTGTGCTGGAGATGAAAGTCGATGATGACTCCAAAGATGTTGATATTTACCATGCAACAACAGACTTCTCAGTGTGGTCCAAGGTGGAAGCCAGAATACAAGATGGAAGAGCAACAGTCCAAGCCAGGTCTGGGGGCGTATGGGTCGCACGACGACATACAAATGTTGGAATGATAGTAGGAATTGTAATGGCATGTGTTGTTGTTGTCGCGGTTGTAATAGGGACAATAATCTATTTTACACGCAACCCAACCAAGTGGCAGGCAGTGAGAACAACTTGTAGAAATGCCAAAAGGTCAACACACAGTCATGTGTAAATATTAACTCTACTATTGCAGGCTGAGAGAGTAAATCATTCCATTGTATACGAAAGTGACAGTAATTTATACCATATTGTGGAATGTTACTGTTGTCATTATGTTCATGTATTTAGACATCATTATCATGTGAAGTGCCAAAGGATGAGTGTTCATCATCTCCACAAATCTGTATCCATGATTGGATCAGCTCTGTTGATATTAGTCCATGCCATCTTAGGTCATCCGACATCATTTTTCTTCATCTGCCTTTGCTACCACTGATCTATCCAGTCATCACATTTTCCACTGCTTCTCTTCACAGAACATTGCCTTGTTCTTACAGGTGTATATAATGTTTAACTTTCATTAGTCTCTTCCAGGCAGTGGTTAGTTCCCATGGCAGCCCAATGTAATTACAACATTTGTCTCAGAAACCACAACTCCACTGCCTCCAAACTCTTCCTATTTTATCCATCCACATACCCAGATTCACCACTACAGTAGAACAGGTTCGTAATAACATTTCACCACTCTTTTTTTTCTGGCCGGCCCTGTGGCTTAAAAGCAGTGAACGTGTATCACAATCCCCCAACACATCAGGTTGAGGGTTTGAAATCAGCTGCACATGATATGAAAGCAGACAGCCCTGCATTGATGTGGATGGTATGGCCATGAGTTTTGTGCATGTTTGCTCACTTTAAACTCAAGGGTGGTCCATACATGTGCTACAACTAGTGCACTGGACTGGTGTGTGTGGATCAGCTTTCCCTATTACCATTGTCCCCCGCCATCAGGCAACCCACTCTGACTTGTTCAGAAAGCAATGGCAAACTACTGAAAATGAAAATTAACTGGCAAATCACAAGCAGTCAAACAATGCTGGAGTTGACTGCGACGTCCTGTAAAGGGTATACAACTAACTGTACTATCTTTCTGATATTTAATGAGAGTGACTTATTACATAAGATATTTTTCATCTTCTGGATTGCCGCTTTTGTTTGTCCTGTTTTGCTCTTATTCTCTGCCATGTATCTTCCATCTGTTCATAACTGCCCACTTTATCTCCCATTTTCATTGCTGCTATTTAGACACCATACTCATATTGTCACTAATGTGAAATGTAAAAGAACAAGGCTTCCAGGTCATACGCACATCAACCCATGATCAGATATAACAGAAACAGACTTGTAGTAGTTACAAGTCAATTGTTATTTCAGTTTACACACACGCTGTGTGCATACATGTTCACAAAGGTCTGCATAGTGCACTAGATTCTTAGGTGTGGATACCAGAAGTATAATACACTACATTTAGACAAGAACAGTCAGTACATATTAGGCGGTGGTAAAAAACATGGCAACCAATTTTCTTGTTTGGTAATGATTTTGTCCATTTCTGTATGTCATATCATCATCAAGTGCCTTGCTAACTGGTTTATCATATCAAGCTTTTCTAGTTCTCATTCTCTAACAGAATGTATATCTGTCTAAATATATATATATATATACACACACATGAGCTTGCATGTAAACAACATGCAGGATTGACACCATACATTTAGTAAGACAGTTTTATGCATACTATAGTGATATATTGTTGACAGACAGAATTGCTAATTTTTTAATAGTTTAATTCTGACATTCTACAAATTCTTCATTTGCCTGCAGATCCGTATACATTACAATAATACTAAGACTACATGAAATCTTTCTCTTTTGTTGCCTCTGCACAAGACACTCATGCAAGAAAGTGCATTCACCACAGAACCAGTTCACAGGAATGCCAGGATGTGCAGACAGAGCCTTTATGCTCAAATGGCACACCAACCCATAGTCACAACTGACTGCGGGAGGCCATTGTATGTATGCGCGTATGTGTGGCTGTCAGTCAAAATTGTAATAGTTCCTGGACTCCTCCAATGCCCTCTTTGCTCTCCCCATGTTCTTGAAGCAGCGACGACCCAGTGGCTCAGTGTCATTGTAACATTTGTCAAACACTTCATCCACAATTGTCATGCCTTCTAATTCGGACACATTCCGCACCAGTCGCATAGACTGTAAAGCTTTGTTTTTTACACACAGCTGAAAATAAATTAAAATATGACAAACTCAATGTATCTGGATTTAAGCAGGCATGTAAAATGTGAAAAATGTCCAAACTAATGATTGATTTTTTTTTAACAATCTAATCACAATAAAAAAATTTTAAAGAACAATGTGTGTGTCTAAAATATTCTAGAGTGGCAAGACTTGTGACAAACAAAATAATTATATACAGCTAACACTGCTTGAGGATCTAACAATGGATGTCTGATTAGTCAGATGTATTGCTTACACATTTGTGTATTGAATATTTGTATTGTTACCCCCGTTTCCCCTGTATTTATTGTTTCTGCTTCACTTCTGACAACTAACCCTTTATGCATTTTTGTGAATCCTTTTTTTTTTTCAGTAGTGATTATGCGCCACTATATTGTGGCAGTTTGACCAGACCAGTCTATAAAGGAATGTGTTTAACTGGGTGAGGTATTAACAGAAAAATGGTTAGATTATGTGGGGCAAAGCTTAGGTTTTGGAGATGACATGTGGGCATTACAGATGTCAGAATGCTGACTACTTGATACGATCATGCAGACTGCAATACACATATAATCAAATCAATGTAATAAGCTTGAGCAGTGAGAAGTAGAAGAGATTCACTCTCCTTTGAGAGGAGAATGAAGAAAAGAACTGGGTGAAACTATACTGCCTGGTATAGGATCGGCAGTCATTCTCAACCATACACTGTGCAAACCGCTTAAGGCAATCTCGGATGTGGCAAATTTCTGTTGTGAAGAACAATATTATACATTGTAAATACATTACTATACGCTTGAACTCGTATAAGAGGAATTTCTGATAAGAACAACTATTTCTTGGGTCCCAGATGAGTTCGCTTTATCAGGTCTGCACTGTGTATATCTAGTGAGGGGCAGACATTCTTTGCCAGATGGTCAAAGTACAGTAGAAATACAGTATATGTTTTTTCTACCAGTTTTACAAATCTATCACAAATGTAACCATATAAAAATGTTACGAAAGCATCTTTTTCTTGTTCTGGATACTCATGTTGAGTTAAATCTCTGAATATAGCAACCTAGCTTGAAACAGTTAAACTTTACAAACAAATGTTCCCATCTATGGTATCATCTTTCTGTTTCAGCAGTCTTCACAGTCAGATTTTAATGTACAGCATAATTATATTTGTTTATTATCCATGTGTTTATGTACTAACAAAAGATCAAAAATAAATAGACGTGCATATCTTCCACTACCAATAGTCTTTAGAGTCAGATTTTAATGTACAGCATAATTAAATGTTTTGCGTATCCTTTTACAGGACTTAGCTGTCAACAGCAGCATCTTTCAGCTGTCTGTTGATCTCTTGGCAAGATTACGCTCAGTAGTTTGCCATTGCTTTCTGAGCGGCCGGCTCAGTATCCGCAAGTCACGAGCGGGGGTCGAACCACCTCAGTTCTCGCTCCGCTGCGAGACTCTGCGTGATAAACGGGATTACAGAGAGAAAGTGTTATAACCCCACAGCCAGAGAGACCGGCACAGCATAATTACATTTGTCAATTATCTGTGCGTTTACATCCTAAAAACAGATGAAAGATAAAGACACATGCATACACGCACACAAACATCTCTACCACTAGCAACAGTTAGATCTTGTGTGATTCCTATCAACTCTACCTGATGCCTTTCCTTTAAATTGATCATCGAGGCTTCCCCAGAAGCAAATGCTGCAGCTAGAGAGCAGTGAAACATATTGGCAGCTCGAATCTGAAAAGGATGATGTCATTTATAACTATAATGTAACATGTTTTGTTCACAAATGTTAATGTGACAGCATGACTAACTAACAGAAGCTGTCAACCGTTTCTCTTCAAGATGTTATTCTGGAATATTTCCATCGGACCCATGTTTTGTCAAGTGGACTGTTTAGTACCAATCATGCCATATTCATCAGAATAGAGTAGGGCATGCTGACGTGCTCAATACCACAAAATTGACCAGCTGCCACGTTGCTTACAGACACAATGTTCTGTACTTCTTCTTATTCTGCCTTGTATCTCCCAGTGGAGCACAGCTCGCTCAACTCACACCCAGTGGCGTGGAGACTTGACTGTTCAGATTCTGCAGCTAAAGTTTTCTATGGGATGAAGTAGCCAGTCTCAAGCCAACCCTCCTTGATGGCCTCCTACAACATGTATGGTAGACTAGTGTTACTATCCTTCGCTTTCCTTATGGGCCCCACTAAGACACCGGTACATCTGGAATCTAAGTTCAACTCAACTATTTCTTCTTCTTCTTCTTCTGTGCTCATCCGGAGTGTTTTTTTCGGACGTGGTTGCGTTGTGCCTGTTTACAGCAGAGCTGCGTTCTTGCGCCGTTAGGCCGACACATCCGACTGCTGCGGGCATTTGTTGACCGGGTTAACCTTCCCGGCAACTATTTCTATTAGCTGCTGATCTGAGGAGGCAGCATTAACTCGCTCATTAGAGGGAAGGATTTTACAAGAACATTCCATTTGTTTTACAAGAACATTCCATTTGTTTTACAAGAACATTCCATTTGTTTTACCAGAATTAGTGTAGTAGCTAGTGCACATGGCTTGCTAGCCCAGAGGTTCTGGTTCCAGCCGCCCACCAAATGGGATATTTTTTGTTACCATGCGACTAGAGTTAACCCAGCGTCATAAATTAGTACCAGAAAATGTTCTCACAGATGAACGATGGCCCGCACAATAGACCACATCAGCCTTCAAGTGCCATTTCCTCAATCAAATATAGTCAAATATGGACATCCCCGGGAAGGTTCACCCGGTCAACAAATGCCCGCAGAAGTCGGATGTGTCGGCCTAACGGCGCAAGAACGCAGCTCTGCTGTAAACAGGCACAACGCAGTCACATCCACACAAAAAAAATCCGGATGAACGCAGAAGAAGAAGAAGAAGAAGAAGAAGAAGAAGAAGAAGAAATATGGACATGGCACCATAACCCCAATGTGGCACGACACGTACAAGTTTATCTAACTGTACTTAGTTTTTTACCAGAATGAACACATGAATCAAACACCTGAATCAAAGTGGTCGTATGATGCATGTGCACTGGCTTGAACTATAACATATGATTGGCCACAATCATATGCTTCAATCCCTAACAATAAAACAATAAACCAAGGAAGCACAGAGAGAAATGAAGCAGCTCATGTGCTATCAACCACATCATGTAACACAAACAAGACCTCAAGTTAACACCAAGTGGTCTTTAATACAAACATAACCCACCTCTGTACACGCCAGATGTCTCAAATTGGTAAAGTCCACCTTAGCTCGGCAAAAGTCAAACGCATGAAGCAGTTCATGAGCAATCACATTGCAACATACATCTTTGTTTGGCATGTTGTTCTGACATAGCACCACCTAGAAGAACAAAAACAAATCATTTCAGTTTGATACAACTGTACCTCACCATTATGTAGACAGCCCTGTGCAGAACTGTCCTCTCCTCACAGCCTGCTAAACAGACTCAATCCTTCACTAGCTCCTCTGTCTGTAATGACCTTTTGTTGATTGTTGTGTTGGTGGGTCCATACGTCATCTCCCAGAAACTGTCTGTAATGACCTTTTGTTGATTGTTGTGTTGGTGGGTCCATACGTCATCTCCCAGAAACTCTGTCTGTAATGACCTTTTGTTCATTGTTGTGTTGGTGGGTCCATATGTCATCTCCCTGAAACTCTGTCTGTAATTACCTTTTGTTCATTGTTGTGTTGGTGGGTCCATATGTCATCTCCCAGAAACTCTGTAATGACCTTTTGTTGATTGTTGTGTTGGTGGGTCCATACGTCATCTCCCAGAAACTCTGTCTGTAATGACCTTTTGTTCATTGTTGTGTTGGTGGGTCCATATGTCATCTCCCAGAAACTGTCTGTAATTACCTTTTGTTCATTGTTGTGTTGGTGGGTCCATACGTCATCTCCCTGAAACCATGCATCCCATGACTGTTCTGTCTAATCCAATATGACATTTGATATGAATAAAGTACTTCTGTTACCGAGCTATGATGCAGTTTATGAGCCAGTTTTGTTTTCTTCAAATGTTCAAAAGGTCTGTATTTGTTCTTGATCCATGGTATTCTAAGAACGTTTCTGTAACATTCAAGTCCCCCAATTGTTGTCTGTGTTTGTGTTTGTTAAATCATCCACGATTCACACGTGTATGCTGCCACGTTTACTTGTACTTGTTTCCCATTGTTGCACCATCAGTTGTTCCTGCTGTGTAACCTCTGCACTGCTACGACCAATTTCCATTTGATGACTTCTGACCTGTCCTTTTGTTGTTAATTATGGAGCCTAGGTAATCAAAGTTTGTGACATTTTCAAAGTTCCATTGGTGAGGGTAATTTGTGGTTGTCATGTGGTTTTGTCAGTGGGCATTAGCTTTTTTGCCTGAATATTTAGAAACAAGATTTGATCTTCACTGTTAGTTAGTTAGTTAGTCGACAGATCATCCTCATTGCACATCGAACCATTCAGTCCATAAGTGCTCGGATCCCCTCCTCAGCAAATCCCGCAACGTGTAGCGGCTAACGACGCCAGTTCTGTATTGGTTTATCAATCTTCTTTGGCTTCCTGCGTAGTGTTCTTGTTTGGCCACCCCTCTTTTAATTTGCTGCTCTCGCAGTCTGGCCATTGTTGTAGATTCACAGTCATCACTTGGTTCTCGCAAAAGTCTTACTTCTCGTAGAGCATTCAGGATGTCGGCCTGGTCCATGGCGCGTCCGCCCTCCACAGTAGCCTCACCTGCGAGCTTGTCAGCCCGCTCATTTCCTTGTACTCCCGCATGCCCTGGCACGAAGATGAAACTAATCTTTGCCAGTCGAGACCGCTCCAGAGGCAGCAACCATTCTCTTCGGATCGATCCCTCCTCTATCCTCTTGATCATGTTCATTGAGTCGCTGAGGAAACAAGCCCTAGTGAATGTCTGTGTCTCGAGCCATGTTATTGCTTTACTTACTGCCATGACTTCCATGGTCAGGCTACTTGTGGTTTCAGTGAAAGCACCAGAGTCCTCCTTCACGATTCTCCCTCCGGCCCGAGCTGTAAAGGCCCATGAGCTTCTCACATGTCGGACGACCGACCCATCTGTGTAGATGACCGCGTCACCGTCTAGCGAATTCTCGAAAATCAACGCTTGTACTTCAGCCTCAACAGCAGCCAGATTTTCTTGTCTGCATTTTCTATCTAGTTGGATGCAAACTGAAAAGGATGTGCAGAAGTCTGTTGGCACTTGCACCCACTCCTCGCCAGGTTCTAAGTCCTCAAGTGAACACACCTGTTGAAGAATGTCTTCGGCTTGACCCATCCACGACCTTCCTCTTTTTAACCTGCTGCCCTTCACCTTCCTAATTTCACTATGCAGTGGATGTTGTGTGTTTGCGTTAATTCTGAGGTAGGCGCGTGCCCTGCAACCTTGTATTCTCTCTTCAATGGTTGGAAAATCAAGAAGGTAGCGCATCGCCATGCATGCTGTATCTCTTGTACATCCAAGAATAATGCGCATATCTTCATTCTGTATCCTTTCCATCCTTTCTATCTGCTTATGGCTGAGAGTCAGGATTGCCATTGCATACTCCAAAACAGACATGACCAGCCCCTCGTACAGAAGACATAGATGGCGCTGCTCACAGTTTGCTGCCGCCATCACCCGCATTGCTGCCAAACCCCGCTTGGCCTTTATTATCACCTGGTCTATGTGCACATTATAAGCAAGGCTTCGATCAAACCGTATCCCCAGGTAATTCATTGCCTGCGTTCTTTCCACCATCTCTGAACACAGCATTACAGTTGGTGTTGGAGTGTTGACAATATGATTATTCAACGAGAACCAAGTCACTGTTGCCTTTGTTGGGTTGACCATTGCCCCAGCTTCATCACACCAAGTACTTATGCGATTGAGTTCGGTTTGTAGTTCCACAGCAACCTCCTCTCTATCCTTACCCTGACGATACACTAAAACATCATCGGCATATGACAATGTCTACTGATAGTGAGGATTAACTCATCTAATCCCTTGGCACTGTTTGAGAGGGCAAATGTGTATCTGGAACATGCTAATACTGTTTTTAAATAATTTCTACCAGTAACATTTCCTAAAATTATCAAACAGTGTCTAGTATGTAGGAGTTAACTTTGCACTATCAATTACGTATTAAACAGGTGCATCAAAAGCTCCTTTTACTTTCAGTTATTAAAAATAAAAACATACAATCAATCTGTAACCCTATATGGGGGGGGGGGGGGGGGGGGGGGCAGTGTCGTAAAGGTACCATGATAGAAGTATCAGTATTCAGTGTCAGTTAACTGAAGCACCAATACTGTGTCAGCTGCCTATCAATACCCAGTGTCAGTTAACTGAAGCACCAATACTGTGTCAGCTGTCTATCAATACTCAGTGTCAGTTAACTGAAGCACCAATACTGTGTCAGCTAGCTATCAATACCCAGTGTCAGTTAACTGAAGCACCAATACTGTGTCAGCTGTCTATCAATACTCAGTGTCAGTTAACTGAAGCACCAATACTGTGTCAGCTGTCTATCAATACTCAGTGTCAGTTAACTGAAGCACCAATACTGTGTCAGCTGTCTATCAATACTCAGTGTCAGTTAACTGAAGTACCAATACTGTGTCAGCTAGCTATCAATACCCAGTGTCAGTTAACTGAAGCACCAATACTGTGTCAGCTGCCTACCAATACCCAGTGTCAGTTAACTGAAGCACCAATACTGTGTCAGCTGCCTATCAATACCCAGTGTCAGTTAACTGAAGCACCAATACTGTGTCAGCTGCCTATCAATACTCAGTGTCAGTTAACTGAAGCACCAATACTGTGTCAGCTGCCTATCAATACCCAGTGTCAGTTAACTGAAGCACCAATACTGTGTCAGCTACCAATCAATACCCAGTGTCAGTTAACTGAAGCACCAATACTGTGTCAGCTGCCTATCAATACCCAGTGTCAGTTAACTGAAGCACCAATACTGTGTCAGCTGCCTATCAATACCCAGTGTCAGTTAACCATCACAGTAGTTCCTGGGACAATCATCGTGGTGGTGTCCATCACCTCTTCAAGTATACTCTAAATATTTAATTGTGGACAGATTTTTTTTAATTTTCTCAATTCAGCCTTGAATTGTTAATTCTTTACTACTGCTATGTATCTGGTGATGTTATGAGATGGCAAATGATGACTGTCCATGCATTTCACATGATGATGATGATGATGATGATACCACATCACAGTAGCCATATAATAGACCTCACCTGCAATGATTTAGGATCAAACCCTCCACTGACCCCTTTGATGCAGGTCTCACACGAGATGTGTCTACCTATGTTTACTGGACTAAAACAAACATCTTATTTTAGTAAATATATTGGGGTTGAAATGAATTAAATACACGTATGATCAGTATTCAATGGTATTCACACACTAAAACAAAGTATGATCAGTATTCAGTGGCATTCACACATTAAAACAAAGTTGCATGTATGATCAGTATTCAATGCACATATACTCAGATTGCTACTGGTATTATTGGGATTGGAACTCTTCGCTGGCTTCTGAGGATGGGGACGGAGATCTTATGGGAATGCCCCGAATGCTGTGATGTCGGTTCCTAAATCAATCAATCATACACTAAAACAAAGTTGCATGTCCTGTGCAGGACATTGCCATGAACCCCAGACCCAGCTTGATTTTCTAGGCAATTTTACATTCTTCTTCTTCTTCTGCATTCATCCGGAGTTTTTTTTCCGGACGTGATTGCGTTATGCCTGTTTACAGCAGAGCTGCGTTCTTGCGCCGTTAGGCCGACACATCCGATTTCTGCGGGCATTTGTTGACCGGGTTAACCTTCCCAGGGATTTTACATTCAGTAATTGGCTATTGCTTTCTGAACGAGAAGTTAACATTGAGTCCCACTAACCGGTATATTGGTGCCGTCAGAGTACCGGAGTTTCAATACAAGAGTATAGTGGTGGACCCCACAAACCTGCCATCAGAGTACCGGAGTTTCAATACAAGAGCACTCTAATCCTTTCAGCCACGACGGCTGCTATATACACACTCTGGTGAAGAGAAATATTTCAACACAAATATTTGTGGCTGTCTCAACAACTGTGAGAGGCCAAGGTCTGCAGGGAAAACTGTACCTATGTTTTTACTGGTGACTAAAACATCAACATGTGACCACATGACTCAAATTTTTCAAGTTGCCATTTCGATGATTTAATGTTATGCTTATACTGGATGTTTGTATGAAGAACAAATTTGAAAAATTAAGTACATGATGTGATCAAAAAATGTGCTCCACAGTCCATCATGAAGCAATATGTAGCGAATGGTTATCGTCTGCTGGAGTAATTCTTTGCACTCCAAACAGAATGGTGTTATCAACAGAAGAAAGAATTTTTTTCAAATTTTTTTTCTACATACAAAGTGCAGTGAGACTTTACAAACACCCGGTACAAAGTTCAGAACAGTGGACCTGGGAGTGAAGCTGTCAATTAGTTTGGCCGAGTAGGCATGTAATCAGTATAGTTTTTCCCTTGAACTGAAAAGCATAAAGTATGACATCAGAGTGGAAGTTTGAGAGGTTAATTCAAGAAAAGGAGGACTGAAACCATCAACCCATCAGCAATTATCACTCTTGATTGGCAGGGACAGATCAACCTTGATCACCACAGGATAGAACACAATAGATTGAATAGGCATATCTACGGGCTTCACCTGTCTGCTTTATTGTGAATCACAAATGTTCCATAGGACTGTTAGTGAAGGGAAGATCAGTTGGCTCAATCACTCAACACTAAACTCCAAGCTGTATGGAACTAAAGAGCAACTCTAAACAACAGCCAACTGCATCAAGAGAGCTTGACTATCAAGGATGCAATCACAAGAAGAAAAGCTCAACCAGTGAAATAATTCTAGCCTTGGTCTTCACCTGATTAATCATGTTTTTTAATCCAGCCCACCTCTCTTTCCACTGTTGGATATCATCACCTTGAGTGCCCAGCTCTTGCAGATATAAAATTATAGGCTTTGGTATATATGTATATTATGTCTTCAATATCTTTGATGCAACTTCTGCCTAGGTTCTGTAGGATCCACAGAAATTATATGCTGACCTGGGAATATTGAGGATGAATAATAAGGGGCACACATTATGTGTCATGCATGACAAGTTGCCACAAGCTGACAGACTGATGAATCAATTAAAGGCTTCTCATTTGGCATCACTTGTGTCAACAGTAGGCATGATGCCAGGAGATGACAACATAGGAGCACATTCATCATCAGTGTGCTACACTCTTGACATCTGAGAACGAGCAGACATGGGTGTGTTCGATTACAGTGGCATCTATTCTAGTTCATCAATGAGAACATTGTCACTTCCAGTAAAGCTAGAAAAACTCTATATGGAACAATGAAGTGGCTGATAAATAAATATATGTGGCATAACCAGGCATTCAAGCAAACCAGTGAATGCTCAATCACTGCTGGATCTATAACAACAATGTAACCAACAAGATCATAACTATACATCTAACAAAACAATGTGAAACGCTAACCAAGCTAGCAAACACACAGTGCATTTATGTAGTTCTTTTACCAGCCATAGCTCTCCAAAGCACCTGCCAGTAATTTCACTTTAGGATCTGAAAACCAAAATAAAATGTGTATAAGCAGTTTAACACATGTTTGAAATCACAACAAATTCAAAGTGCTTTCTGTTGTGAATTTGAATAATGAGGGCACAAATAACATATGAGTATTTCACAACTTACTGACCAATAAAAAGATGTCATTTGCAACGAGAAAAAGAGTGTTGAAGTGCTACATAAAACCTGTGCTTTTGTATGGATGTGAAGCGTGGTCAATGAGCAGGCAAGCTGAAAAAACATCTGATGGCTGTGGAAATGTGGTTTCTGAGGAAAATGCAAAGAATACCATGGACAGACAGTAAAACTAATGACCAAGTCCTACAAGAAACAAATGATTAGAGAAATTAGACGTACACAGCCAAATTTTGTGGTCGAGTTATGAGAAGAAATAAATTGGAAAACTTGGTGACAACTGGCAAGATAGAGGGGAAACGAACAAGGGAAGGGCAGAGAAGTAAATACCCGGATGGCTTGGCCACATTGTATGGTCGAGACAAGAACACTGAGCTGATCCACGACTCTGGTGATCGAGTGAGATGGCAAAACATGACCACCCACGCTTACTGGCATGGCACATGATGATGAATATATGTCAGAAAGAGGGCGCTGAAATGTGACATACAGCCTGTTCTGCAGTATGACAGGGAATGTTAGAATGTGATCAAACAAGTTAGGAAGAGCTTGGAAGCAACAGCAACGTGGCTTCTGAGACAACAATTGTGAATACCTTGGACTGCCATAATAACTAACAATGTGTACCTTGGACTGCCACAATAACTAACAATGTGTACCTTGGACTGCCATAATAACTAACAATGTGTACCTTGGACTGCCATAATAACTAACAATGTTTACCTTGGACTGCCATAATAACTAACAATGTGTACCTTGGACTGCCATAATAACTAACAATGTGTACCTTGAAAGGGTTTCAGTCAGTAGAACATTATTCCCCTTGGGAAGGTTAACCCGGTCAACAAATGCCCACAGAGGTCGGATGTGTCGGCCTAACGGTGCAAGAACGCAGCTCTGCTCTAAACAGGCACAATGCAATCACATCCAAAAAAACTCTCCAGTTGAACGCAGAAGTACATTATTCACACTATAAGAGGGTGACAAACAATTTGTTCTTTGGTTTCTGAGACAACAGTTGTGAATACCTTGGACTGCCAGAATAATTAACAATGTGCACCTAGAAGAGGTTCAGTAAGTAGAACATTATTCACACTATTAGAGGGTGATAAACAATGTTATTTGGTTACATAATAAAAGACAAAGCAATGGAAAATCACAACTGGATTGTTAATGCCATATCCTCCTGGTTAATTTGCCCATAGCCACGGCAACAGCTTCACTGTCTTCAGTTCTTGCTTCAACATGGGCCGTGAAGGTGAACTGCGGGTGTGCCGCACAACAGACATTTTAAGAAATCAGTGTCTGTACTTCGGTCTCAACAACAATCAGGCTCTGCTGTTTACATTCTCCATCCAGTCTAATGCAGGCTCAAAAGGACATACCACACCCGTGTGGCACCGGCACCCATTCTTCGCCAGGTTCTATGTCCTCTATTGAATAAACCTATTGAATAATGTCTTTGGTTTGACCCATGGAAGACTTTCTTCTTATTAACCTGCAACCCTTTTTTCTCTGAATGTCACTGTGCAGAGGATGGTGTGTGTCTGTGTTAACTCAGAGGTGTGTACCTTTGTGCGTATTATATCATGCACAGCCCCATTTAAGCGAATGTCTAAAAAAAGTTCTGAATTGTTGTTCTCCTCCAAAACACCATGCATATTAAAAATACAAGGCATGAACATTGCAGTGACACAATGAACTCAATTAGTGGGGTTCAGTATAAAATGCATTAGTGTAAAAGAAAATTCTTCTTGGCACCTTGCCGTCTTGACAGATGATTGTTACACTGTGCTTCAAAAAGTGTAATAACGGGCGGGAGCGAATGTGAAAATATATCCTAAATAATCTACTTTTATGTAATTGGATTACTGCTGCATCTAATTGTATATTAACATATATTTTTGCAGCAAGTAGGTAAATTTGGCCGGTCTCTGGCCGAGGGGTTACACCACTTTCTCCGTAATCCCGTTTATCACGCAAAGTCTCGTAGCGGGAGAGAACTGGGAGCGGTTCGTCCCCCGCTGGTGACTTGTGGGATAACTGAGCCGGCCGCTCAGAAAGCAATGGCAAACTACTGAGCGTAATCTTGCCAAGAAATCAACAGACAGCTGAAAGATGCTGCTGTTGACAGTGATGTCCTGTAAAGGATATGCGAATTTAAAAAAAAAAAGGTAAAATTGACAAGTTATGGTAATGTTAAAACAGCAGTGTCTAAGTGGTTCATAACTGTGTATGTGTATGCAAGACTGCAGAAAGGTATCTAACATAAGTGGACATGACAAAACACACTATTATAATTTAACAAAACAGCTTTTTTCACTATATCAATAACTGAAGTTTTCACCATCATCAAGTGCCGTGCTGACTGGCGTAGGCATTCATGACTCTCCCCAGATCTCGGTTTTTGGTTTTCTGGATCAACTCTGCTGTTGATATTTCTCCATGCCACTGTCTCAATCCATCCAGCATCATTTCTCTTGGTCTGCCTCTGCCTCTCTTCCCCTCAATCTTCAATTAGGTACTGTGGGATTTTGTTTTGTCAGCTCTGTCCAGTGCACCTGCAATCATTTTGTTCTAACAAAAAGAAACAAGTCCTGTAGTAGGAATGTGGGTTTGTAGAGGACAAGGGCACAATAAATGCTGTGTGTATACTGAGAACAGTAATTTCACGTTCTATATCTTTGCTTTATTGACTGCACAAAGGCTTTCGATAAAGTGAGACATGTCAACATGATAAGGATGCTTGAAGATCTACAAATTGATGGAAAAGACCTTAACTTATAAGAAACATATATTGGAAACAACAAGCTGCCATCAGAATTGATAATGATGTAGGTCAATATCAGCCTATTAAAAGAGGTGTGAGACAGGGATGTGTAATGTCTCCAGATCTTTTTTCCCTGTACGGTGAAAATATTTTCACAAATATAAAAGATATGGAAAGAATCAACATTGGGGGATACATCAATAACATTAGATATGCAGATGATAGAGTCTTGATTGCAGACAATGAACAATGCAACATTTAGTAATGCGGTTGTTGCACACAGTGAGCACCTAGGGTTAGAATTGAATAGTAAGAAGACACAGATTATGGTCATCACTGGGAAGAAGGAAATATCACGTGATATACGAGTAAATGGGAATATTCTTCAACAAGTGAATCGGTACAGTTATCTCGGAACAGTCATAACATCTGATGGGAGATACCTTGAAGAGATTAGAACAAGAATTGCCATTGCAAAGGTAGCCTTTTGCAAGATGAAAAACATATTGACCAATAAAAAGATATCAATTGAAATGAGAAAAAGAATGTTGAAGTGCTACATAAAACCTGTACTTTTGTATGGATGTGAAGCATGGACAATGAGTAGTCAAGCTGAAAAACATCTGATGGCTGTGGAAATGTGGTTTCTGGGGAAAATGCAAAAAATACCATGGCCAGACAGAAAAACCAATGAACAAGTCCTTCAAGAAACAAATGAAGATCATAAACTGTTTAGAGTCATTAGATGTAGACAGTCAAACATTTTTGAGCATGTAAGGAGAAAAAATGACTTGGAGAACTTGGTGACAACTGGCATGATCGAAGGGAAGAGACCAAGGGGAAGACATAGAAGTAAATACCTGGATGGCTTGGCCATGTGGCATGGTCGAGACAGAAACACGGAGCTGATCCATGACTCTGGTGATCGAGTGAGATGGCAAAACATGACCGCCCAAGCTTATCTGCATGGCACATGATGGATGGATGGAGTAGGAACCTGCTGTGGGTATGTCAAGTGTTAGGACTATCACATTTGTAGGCCTGACTGCATGGAGGAATAGGTGGGCAATCTCTCCCTCCCACAGCGAATGGGGGAGCAGGCATCAAACCCTCATCTGTTCGTGTCCATATTTAAATTAAAAGTAAGTTTCTCTACTGAAATCTTAATTAGAGCAATTTCATTACCATACCTGCCCAAACCCCAATGAATGGAAAACCCTAGACAACACAAAGGCCTAAAGACAAAACCTATTGCAGAGTCCAAAGGTCAAGTTTGTGTGGCCTGATTTTTTCCCAAGGTTAAGAACTTGCCTTATTGTATCCTTATAAATTAACATACTGTGCACTCGTAACCGAAGCTCTGACTTGGCTGTTTCATTTTCATTTGTTAACTTGTTAAATGGTGTTCCATTATTTATTCATATTGTTTTTTATTGACATTATTGCATCGAAGTGTCTTTTCGCAACTTGGTTGCGAATCAATGAAGTGTCTATTCGCCGCAACCAAAGGCTAGTCACGTGACGTCATCGGGACATGTGTTTGACTATTTTATACATTTCTTATCTCAAGATTCAAGATACAACACACAGGAGAGGCTAGCCTCGTGGGGCCGACACACCGGAAGCCCCCGGCGTCTTCAATTGGTAGGCACATTACCGAAAGTGGCCATGTGGTGGACAGAGACACTGCCTTTTGCGTGTTGTTTAACACACAAAATACTCGCTTGTTAAAGTTTGCAGAAGCAATTATGATCTATCAACGCAAGCCAGAATTGTGCAAACAGAAAGACATGTTAATCAGCTTAAAATTACCGTGGTAGATAAGTGACACTACTGTGCGAATATGTGTATATTTCAACTTGAAGGATTTATCTAGTTAATTCACGTAAGTTGTGTGATTTCTGCAGTATGTACCTGACGAGATGCAGCAAAATATGCCAGGCAATAAATCATGCAATCTATTGTTTGTGTCTTCGTTATTCAAATTCACTACGGGAAAACATTGTTTTGAATTTCTCAAACGTCGCCTCCCATTACCAACTGTGAAGCGATTAGATGGATTACTCAAGCTGAAGTGTAAAATATCGTTACAGGATTGTCGATTGAGATTTTTCGAGGAATGCCTAAGGACGGGGACATTTCCTCACCGGTATTTCAGATCTCTGAGGGCCGACAGAATATGTCCGACAAGAAAAAACCTGAGACGACTGACAAAAAACCAGATAGAAGAAACCCAGTCCAAGCTGGCCAACTTGAAGCGCACACATAGTTCTGCCTACTACGTCACCAAAGAATTGAGCTTGTGTGGCTACTTGAAGTTCACTAAATTCTGCACAGAAACAGTGTACAAGGTGAAAATCGCAGAGAATGCTCGCCTCAACAAATCACTGAGCACTGAAAAGGTAACAACGTCAGTACTAGACAACCCAGAGAAGTATGTGAGGAACTTATCGTCGTACGCACTCAACAACATTGAAACGGAGGCCCTTGCATACGGATTAAAATTCTGCATAAAGTCTAAACACATCAACCATGTTGAGTCGCAAGCACAGTTTGAAATGTTGTTTGATCAAGTCTCCAAGTTATCACCTACTTCTGCTGAGTCGGTCGGGTGGCTGAAGGCCAAACTGGTAGATTTAGAACACCAGTATCGCACAACACCCTCTAGACAGACATGTCCGCTGACCAACGAACACCTTACTGCCTTAAAAGCGTTAAAGGCTAACAAAACCCTCGTCATACTGAAACCTGACAAAGGGAGCGGTGCAGTACTAATGGACATGTCAGACTACCAGAGAAAAATTGATGTAATATTGTCAGATGAATCCAAATTCAGGATAGATCAAAAAGTAAACAAGTCGGAGGACCTGGATGCTATAATGAGGAAAGAGATCCAGTCACTTGTGAATGCGGGACTCATCAGTGAGGCCACTGCAAAAACGCTCACACCACGTGGCTCGCACACTCCTCAGATGTACGGTCTACCCAAACTTCACAAGCCCGGCATCCCGCTAAGACCTATCCTGTCCATGGTTAACTCTGCACAACACCGAATGGCAAGATGGCTAGCCGAAATTTTAAAGCCAGTACGACAGTCCTTCGATCCAAAAATACTCAGATACATTCCAACTGGTGGAATTATTGGATACTATGGACATAAATAACAAACACATGGCATCCATGGATATAGCCTCCCTATTCACTAACGTTCCGTTAGAGGAGACAGTGAAAATAATAAGGGAACACATTGAAGACAAACAACTAAAATTAGGCATACCAACACCTATTCTGGAGAGGCTACTACTACTATGTACCGCCAACATACAATTCAATTTTCTAACTAAGCCATACCGCCAAATTGACGGAGTGGCCATGGGGAGTCCTCTTGGTCCTATTCTAGCGGACATCTTCATGGCACATTTAGAAGAAAAGAGATCCTCAGACATCAACAACTTGGCCTTTTACCGTCGTTATGTGGACGATATACTAATTATCACCACAGACGAGCTACAAGCAACATCGTTCCAGGCCACAATGAACAAGACGCACAAAAACATCTCTCTATCTATGGAACACGAACACAACGAAGCGTTACCGTTCCTAGATATTCTAATGAGACGTAGAGCAGATGGCACAATTCAAAGATCGATGTATCGCAAAGGAACATGGACTGGCCAGTACCTGAATTTTCAGAGCTTCACACATGTCCAGTACAAACGGGGCTTAGTACGGACCTTGTTTGACCGTGCTAGAAAGATATGCACCCAGGACACACTGACAGAGGAATTTGAAACTCTGAAGAATGTCTTAAACCTAAATGGGTACTCCACAGGATTTATAAAGCACCACTACCAACAGCCCAAACCCAAAGCAGACGTAACTACAGTCCCTAAACTCAAGGTATTCATCCAGCTAACCTTTCGAGGGGATGACGTAATGCAACGTCTACAAGACCGGCTTACTACAGCAGTAGGCCGAACATCCGGTGCTGCAACTCCAGTCATTAGATATAAAACCATACCGATTCCTACACCAACAGTCAAAGAGCCAGTTCCTCTGTACGCCACAAACAATTGTATTTACCAATTCACATGTAGATGCCAGGCCGTTTACATTGGTAGGACAGAGAGACAGCTTAACAAACGGGTGTCAGAACACATACCTCAATGGGTCAACAAGATACAACACACAGGAGATGCTAGCCTTGTGGGGCCGACACACCAGAAGCCCCCGGCGTCTTCAATTGGTAGGCACATTACCGAAAGTGGCCATGTGGTGGACAGAGACACTGCCTTTCGCGTGTTGTTTAACACACAAAATACTCGCTTGTTAAGGTTTGCAGAAGCAATTATGATCTATCAACGCAAGCCAGAATTGTGCAAACAGAAAGACATGTTAGTCAGCTTAAAATTACCGTGGTAGATAAGTGACATTACTGTGCGAATATGTGTATATTTCAACTTGAAGGATTTATCTAGTTAATTCACGTAAGTTGTGTGATTTCTGCAGTATGTACCTGACGAGATGCAGCAAAATATGCCAGGCAATAAATCGTGCAATCTATTGTTTGTGTCTTCGTTATTCAAATTATACATTTCTGTTAAGGTTTCATCATGTCCTCAGTAGCATAGTGGTATGTCCACCTGTCACGCGGGAGGCCAAGGTTCAATTCCTCGACGGCGCAAAAAAAAAAATTTTTTTATTTTTCAGAAATTAATTAGGTGAAAGCGACTTTTTAATAAAAAAAAACTATTAAACATTAGGAACTAAAATATAGAACTGAGAAACTCGAAGCTTGTGAATAAAGTGTGATTTATGGATCTGTGAAAACTGCCGGGGGGGAGGGGGGGGGGGGGGGGGGGGGGGGGGGGGTCAGGTAAACCCACTCAAACTTCAGGCAGGGGCAGACTTGGGCATTCCCTGCACATGGCTGCTTAATTGTTTAAGCTTCTTCTTCTTCTTCTTCTTTCGTTCGCTTGAAATATGTCTATATCTGCAATGTCGTCTCTTGCATGAATTGAACTGTTTTTTTCAGTTCACACAGTGGTCCATAGAGTTTATCTTCCACTGTCGTCTCTCTAGGCCAGAAGGTTTGCCTAGATATGTTATATTTTGGGCAGTCTTGGAGTATGTGCTCTGCTGTCTGTGACGCCAATCCACATGTGCACATGGCTGTTTCACCAATCTTGAATTTTGTATACATGTGGTTGCGTAATCTACTGTGTCCTGTTCTGAGGCGCAGAATAATGACTTGTTCTGGTCTGTCCATAATGTGGTAGTCATCTTGAGCAGGTTTTGGTGGCTTTCTGACTGATTTGATCATTCTTTTCTTTTGGTGGTATGTAACGGACACATCAGGCTGTTCCTCTTTGGCTCCTTCCTTAGCCAATTGATCAGCTCTGTCGTTTCCGGGTACTCCACAGTGGGATGGTATCCACTGTATGGTGACTTTATGCTGACTGCTAAGTTCAGAAAGTACTGTCCTTAGTACTGGCAATTTCCCAGAGAGGAGCGCCTCGAGTACTGATTTTGCATCTGTTAGTAGCACCACAGGTTGTGTACCATTGCTGTTATTTAGTAATTTCTCTGTTGCTATCTTGATTACCTCAATTTCGGCATCATAGTTATGGCAGTACTTTCCTGTCGGTACTCTGGCTGTGTCCCTAGTATTATTTGGGTATTCTATGTACACTCCCGCTCCTCCATTTCGAACAGCATTTTGTGCTGACCCATCTGTGTAGACTCGGATCCAGAGGTCCTGTGGGTATTCTTCATCAAGGAAGCTGAGAGTGGCTGTTCTGCGCTGCACACTGTTCTGTTCTTCCTTGTCAAATATTCCTCTCACTGGATTTGTAACGATAGTCTATGCTCATCTTTCCATGGAGTTCGCTCTGGAATAGTTGTTAGGGGGATACCAACTGTGGGCAGATCAGTGGTTTCTCTGCAGAGTCGTTTGGCCTGGTGGATAAAACTACTTCTTTTCAACCGCCCCATAGCTAGGTTTTCAAATCTGTTCTTCATAGGGTGGCCTGGCAAGCTGAGGAACTTTTCTGCTTGTATTAGCATTTTCGTATCTCTGCGCTCACTCAGTGCCTGTGTCCTCCCCATCTTCTCCATTTCCACTATAGGGGTTGATCTCATCCCTCCTGTGGTGACTCTAAGTGCTTGATTTTGCACCTTGTCCAGCTCTTGTAGTGTGGTATTTGATGCTGAACACCACGCAGTTGACCCATATTCCAGGTGTGGTCGTATGCTCTGTTGGTAAACTTTGCTAAGTATTTTCGTACTGGCTCCCCATGTGGTTCCACTTAGCTTTCTCAGGATGGCTATTTTCCTTCTGGCTTTTGCTACTGCTTTGTTGATGTGCTTTCTCCATGTCAGCTTGCCATCAAATGTTACTCCAAGGTATGTTGGTTCTTTATCTTCTCTTAGGGGTGTTCCATTTATCTGGATGATCCCTGCCTTTTGTTTTGGAGAGAGGGTAAATAGGGTGGTGCTGCACTTGTCAGTGTTTATGCTGACACACCATCTATTTGCCCATGCAGCAAATGTATCTACAGCTCTTTGTAGCAATCTGGTGGCCACTGATGCATATTCATTTGTGCTCCATAGAACCAGGTCATCGGCGTACATTGCCGCTTTAATTCCATGCGGTAGGTGAGCAACAAGATCATTGATGAAGATTAGAAAAAGTGTGGGGGACAAGACTCCGCCCTGGGGGACACCGTGACGCAGTAGTACTTTCTTGCTCTTGAGTCCGTCTATCTGTACTCGGGCTCTTCTGTTGTGCAAGTATGCTTTCACCCATTTGTACATTCTTCCATTGACTTTGCAGTTTCTCAGTTTCTTCATCAGACCTTCTTTCCAGACTTTGTCAAAGGCTTTCTTCAGATCTATCCATGCCACAAGCACCAGCTTCTTCTCTTGGAATGCATCCTCAATTTCTTGAGAGAGGTAGGTTGTCTGATCTTCCGTAGAGTAGCACTGCCTAAAGCCAGCCTGCTGTGGCACAAGGATGTTTTTACTTTCAATGTACCACTGCAGTCTGTGATTGATCATGCGCTCCAGTGTTTTGCAGAGACAGCTGGTGAGGCTAATTGGTCTGTAGCTAGAGGCAATGGAACCATCTTTCCCTGATTTTAGGAGGGGTATCATGATTGCTTCTCTCCAGGCTTGTGGAACACTGCCTAAGGTCCAGCTGTTATTGAAGATCTGCAACAGCTTTGTTTTGGCCTCTGTTCCTAGGTTCCTGATCATTTCATTGGAGATACCATCAGCTCCTGGTGACTTTCTCATTTTCAGTTTTGATATGGCTAGCTCCAGTTCGCTGATTGTGATGGGTGCCTCCAGAACCTCATGTACTATTTCCTTCTGTCCTGTATGTTGTCGTTTCTCTCGAATCTCTTGTTGTTTCTCTGGACTAATTTTGATATTGCTATCTTGTGCGAACGAGTCCGCAAAATGGTCAGCTGCTTGCTTTCTTGTTAAGATGTTTCCATCTTTATGTAGTGCAATTTTTTAGTTTCTCCCTGTGCCCTCGTCATTAAGCTGTTTTATTAGCTTCCACAATTTCCTTGTGTCTCTTTCAAAGTTCAGAGACTCCATTTTCTCCTGCCAGCTTTTCCGTCTAGCCTGCAGCTTGGCCCTTTGAAATTTGGCTTTTGCATGCTGGAATTTATTGTGGTGCTCTTGGCTGGGTGTGGCCTCTGCTTTTTTTCTACACACTTCAACATCATTATGCAACTGTTCCAGTTCACTACTCCAGTAGGGTTTATATTGTTTACGGGCTCCTCTTGGTACTGTTTCTCGCGCTGCCTGTAGTATGCATTTCCCAAACTCTTCAACTGCTTTATTTATGTCTTTCTCAGTGTTCAGGTTTCTAACCAGTATGCTGGTGCGATGCTTGTACATTGCCCAGTCTGCTTTCTTGTAGTTCCACCTCGAGAGGGTGCTGCTTTCACTTACAAGCTCATTTTCTACGGTTAGAAAGACTGGCCGATGGTCACTGCCACCAAGTTGTTTCCCAACAGTTCGTGTAATGTTCCACTCCAGGTCTGGTGAATGAAAAGCCAGGTCAGGTGTAGTTGTAGAGTGCCATGATCTCGAGTAGAAAGTATGTGGGTCGGACGGCTTGTTAATCAACATGAATCTATTCTCATCCTGCCAGTCTTCCAGTCTCTCTCCTCTCTGGTCCATGTGATCATAGCCCCAGCTCTGTGAGTGGCTGTTGAAATCGCCACACACAGTCATTTTTTCTTTTAGTGGTAGAGTGTCCAGTGCCTGTGGGCGGTCACTTGGACAGTAGTAATTGATCAGATGTAGATCTGTATTACCTGTCTTAAGTTTAAGTGTCTGATACTCAGCCCCTTCCATGTAGACTTTGATTTGGGAAGCCATGATGTTATTTCTTACAAGGGTCAGTATCCCACCTTTTCGCCTGTTCTTTCGGTCAGATCGGTAACACTGGTAGCCTCGGATTTTGAAGGCTATATTTTCATTGAGGTGAGTTTCTTGCAAGCAACATATGCTTACTTTTTTGTTGTTGCTGACTCCCTCCGCATTCCAGTGCATTATTTTAAGTCTTCGTTTAGTATGGCCAGTCGTCCTATTCTCATGTCCCCTGGCTCCACAGGACATCTGAGAAGGACCTCCAGTAGTTGGGGTTGGACCCTTTCGAGACATAGGGCCCGGCACTGCACCTGCCTGGGGGTCCAAAGCAGGGCGAGCACCATAACGATTAGCAGTAGTCGACATATTCCATTTTGCGTGATTGCGTGGCATCCTGATTTCTGTGGTGCGCCTCTTGGCTGGTTGCCTCCGTCTTCAGCACCTTTCTTTGCTAGAGCAGACTGTGGTCTCACTCGAGTGTAGATGTGTACGCGCGCACACACCTGTCTGCGCATGCATGTACGTGCATACACATCTAGAGCATACTGGTTATTTTCCGGCGCCAGAGACTCGCCGTCGCCCCTTCTCCTGTTAGTTTAAACAGGTCCGCCACGTGAAGGCCAGGAGTTGGACTTTTGCTGCATAGGTTATGTATTCACGAGCCATTGAGGTATTTGAGCAATGTTGGGCGCTCACCCCAACACCGCGCCTCGGCTACATACAGCAACATTTGGAACCCGTTTAAGCTTCTAATTGGTTTGTTAGATGTGTACTCACTCCTTAAAGATTTCCCACAGCTTGTTTGTATCTACTCTTGGTTGCGAATAGAGACTTCATTTATTGCCCACTTTGGTTGCGAACAGCGACTTCGTTTATTAAGTTTATATTCGCAACTTGGTTGCGAATAAACTCTTCCTTGCATTATACAACTGAACCGAATGTCTCCGTCTGTGACACAGTGATTAAACTGAGGTATGTTGAATATTTTTTTTTAAAGTTCACAGGCTATGTATATACAACACTATTTTTTTCATTTTCTTATAAACATTTGAAAAATGTACTAAAGTAAACAAAAACATACTGCTTTCCATGCATGATCTGACGTGCGTTAAACATTTGAAGTTGTTAACATCCTCTCTGTTCCAGGCTCTTTCCAAAAAGTTTCTCTTTTTCTTTTTGTCTCTATCTGGATAGAAATAGTAACCATAGTCTTCTTCGACCTGTTCAGATTTTTGCACGTTCCCATTTGTGTTTTCGTTTGTATGCTTTTCTTCTTGTTGATCTTTGGATGACTTTGCGGAGGCTGCCATGTTGCTAATAAGGACGGATAACTCTGATGTCAGAACAATGATGTCCCCTTGTAAACCGGTACCCGACTATCAGCCGCGCCCATTGGGTGTTGCTATTTTGGAACATAACCATGCAGAATACAATAGGCAAGCTGCTGGAGAAGGTAATTGCCAGGAAAATATCATGCCAACTAGAGAGGCAAGGTGTTTTCCCACCCACCCTGGGTGGGTACCGTCCAAAGAGAGAAACCTGGACCAATGCAGCAGTCTTTGCCCAGGATGGCTATGAAGGTTTCCACTCAGGCACTGAAACCGTTGCTGCAGCGATTGATCTTGAGGACGCATACAACAGAGTACCACTGGATTTTTTAATGTTTCAGCTTCTCGAACTAAACGTAAGTCCATTCCTCCTTAGTTGGATCGCTGCAGCCCTCTTCCAACGGAAAGTAGTTTTTAGATGTGGCAGTTGGACTTCGGAACCAACAACAATATATCCTGGCCTACCACAGGGATCACCATTATCTCCGGTACTGTTCAACGCCTACACAGTGAGAATCACCAGTGAGCAGATCACTGGACCTGGCAGGACATTGTCATATGCCGATGATGTTTTAGTGTATCGTCAGGGGAAGGATAGAGAGGAGGTTGCTGTGGAACTACAAACCGAACTCAATCGCATAAGTACTTGGTGTGATGAAGCTGGGGCAATGGTCAACCCAACAAAGGCAACAGTGACTTGGTTCTCGTTGAATAATCATATTGTCAACACTCCAACACCAACTGTAATGCTGTGTTCAGAGACGGTGGAAAGAACGCAGGCAAGGAATTACCTGGGGATACGGTTT
This sequence comes from Cepaea hortensis, assembly GCA_963921405.1. Classification (NCBI taxonomy): domain Eukaryota; kingdom Metazoa; phylum Mollusca; class Gastropoda; order Stylommatophora; family Helicidae; genus Cepaea; species Cepaea hortensis. The sequence goes on from OY992882.1 coordinate 73,602,455, forward strand.
GATCAAAGCCTTGCTTATAATGTGTACATAGACCAGGTGATAACAAAGGCCAAGCGGGGTTTGGCAGCGATGCGGGTGATGGCGGCAGCAAACTGTGAGCAGCGCCATCTATGTCTTCTGTACGAGGGGTTGGTCATGTCTGTTTTGGAGTATGCAATGGCAATCCTGACTCTCAGCCATAAGCAGATAGAAAGGATGGAAAGGATACAGAATGAAGCTTCGTGCCAGGGCATGCGGGAGTACAAGGAAATGGGCGGGCTGACAAGCTCGCAGGTGAGGCTACTGTGGAGGGCGGACGCGCCATGGACCAGGCCGACATTCTGAATGCTCTACGAGAAGTAAGACTTTTGCGAGAACCAAGTGATGACTGTGAATCTACAACAATGGCCAGACTGCGAGAGCAGCAAATTAAAAGAGGGGTGGCCAAACAAGAACACTACGCAGGAAGCCAAAGGAGATTTATAAACCAACACAGAACTGGCGTCGTTAGCCGCTACACGTTGCGGGATTTGCTGAGGAAGGGATCCGAGCACTTATGGACTGAATGGTTCGATGTGCAATGAGGATGATCTGTCGACTAACTAACTAACTATTTTGGAACATTCTCTGTACTTTTATTATATTAAATGTGTACCCATTCCCCTCTATGCGAAGAAGTTTTTTTTGGTGTGTGTGTTTTTTTTTACCTGACACGCATGGACAGCCTGGTCGGTGACCTGCTATCCAGGTCCTTTTTGCATAGTACAAACACATGGCAGCCCAAGAGTAGGCCTTAAGGCTTCGGTCCTGGCAAAATTGTTAAGAAAGAAAACTTGTCCACACGGGTAACCAGAGCCCGTTACCTTGGATTGAATCTGTCTTGAGGACGCAAACCTTACACAAATACATGCCGAAGTGGGACACACTGGCCTGTGAGGTGCATAACTGGGTGTGACACATTTCCTGGAAAGAGGTGCGAAGATGAAGACAAAGGAGTTGTAGTTAGTGTTAAAAAAACTCCACGTAGAAGTAAATGAGAATTCGTTTAGTGAAAAAGAGACGCATCACCGGATGATTTACAGCGCCCCGTTTTGGCAGATAGATACGAGATCTCAGCCAGGGAGAACACAACTTAGCCGAAAATATGCACGTTGGTTGTCATGGTGATGCACTTTGCCACCCAGCTGATGGGCAACGGATGAAGATCAAGTTCCTGCCCGCCGACGAAAAGGGGGAGTCATTGAAAAAACTCGATAGTATATAATATATCTAGTGCTAGAATTGAGCTCCAGAACACGCCGCTAGAAAAGATAGGAAATATAGGACAGATCGTGTACCTCAGAGGCGACAGACAGAACCTCAAAAGTAAACATGGCGCCAGCTGTCGAGCTGAGCGGTTCTGCGAAAGCAAGAAAAGAACTGGAAGAACAAGAAAAAGTTCTGAAGGGAACCATCCATCTTGAGTGAGATTTGTTTAAACAGCAACAATCTGGCATCCTCAGCCTGTAAAAACAAATTAGGCTAAAGCAGGGGTCATCAAACTACGGCCCGTGACGTCAGTTCATCCGGCTCGCCGACGGCACTTTAATTTGCTTGATAAAACGTATGGACCACGAGACGTTATGAAACAATTTAAATATAATTTTTTTTTAAAATACCATGCTTAGAATACTAGGAGATCTTCTGTCAAGAACAAGTTCTATGAGGACCTGCACAATGTATTAACTTCTGTTCCCAAAGGAGACAAACTCATACTCCTTGGGGATTTCAATGCCAGAGTAGGCACGGACACCACCTCTTGGAGTGGCATTATTGGAAAGCACGGAGTCGGAAATTGTAACAGCAATGGACTCCTCCTCATTCAGACATGATATCCTGATTACCAACACAATTTTCCGTCTCCCCATGAGAAATAGGACATCGTGGATGCACCGTCGCTCGAAACACTGGCACCTCATTGACTATGTCATCGTCAGAAGAAGTGATAGACAAGACGTTCGGGTAACAAAATCCATGTGTGGTGCCGAATGTTGGACAGACCATCGTCTCATTGTCTCGAAAATAAACATTCACATCAAGCCACCACGGCGTCCTCAAGAGGTAAAAATGCAAAAAAAAAAACTAAATGTCACCCGCCTAAACAGCAAGACAATGCAGCAGTCGTTTGAAAATATGCTGGAAGACCGCCTCAAGCCCAATGCTGCTGCTAAACAGGATACAGAAACAGAGTGGAGAGCCCTAAAGGACATAATTTACAACACTGCTATGGAAATCCTAGGTCCAGCCCCCCCCCCCCCCCCCCCCCCCGAAAGCATAAAGATTGGTTTGATGAAAATCCCGAAGACATCAACCAATTGCTGGCCGAGAAACATCTTCTCCTCAAGGCACATTTGAATGACCCGAAGTCAACATAAAAAAAGATGCCTTCAAGAACATTCAGAGAGTAGTGTAGCAGAAACTTCGGCAGATGCGGGACTCCTGGATGAGCAGCAAAGCTGATGAAATTCAAGGCTTTGCTGACAGACATGATATGAAAAACTTCTACGACTCACTGAAAGTGGTCTATGGTCCTACATCACCAGGCATAGCTCCCCTCCTCAGTGCAGATGGGGGAGCATTGGTCACGGATAAGAAACAAACCCTTCAACGCTGGGCAGAGCATTTCAGCAACATCTTAAATGCAACTTCCTTCTACGATGATGACACCATCAACTGCCTTCCTCAGATTCCCACCAATGAGACACTTGATCACCTGCCAACCATAGTGGAAGTAAACAAAGCCATCCAGCAACTCTCCAGCGGCAAGGCACCTGGTCCTGACTCCATCCCAGCAGAGATATAGAAGGCAGGTGGGCCGGTCCTAACAGAGCAGCTTCACCAAGTCTTTACAAACATATGGGTGAACAAGACCATGCCACAAGATTTCAAGGACGCGTCAATAGTCCACCTTTACAAACGTAAAGGAAACCGCCAATCCTGTGACAACCACCGAGGCATCTCCTTGCTTTAAATTGCAGGGAAGATACTCGCCAGAATTCTTCTCAATCGCCTCACGGCCCATCTCGATCAAGGCCTTCTTCCTGAGAGTCAATGTGGCTTCAGAAAAGAACGTGGAACTGTTGAAATGATTTTCGCTGCAAGGCAGCTGCAAGAGAAATGTCAGGAACAGAACTGCGAAATGTTCTCCACTTTCATTGACCTTACCAAGGCTTTTGATACAGTCAGCAGAGAAGGACTGTGGAAGATTATGGCGAAATATGGCTGTCCACGAAAGTTTGTTCAAATAGTGCGGCTATTTCATGATGGTATGCAGGCAAGAGTACAGAAAAATGGTCAACTGTCTGAACCCTTTCCTGTCAGCAATGGAGTGAAGCAAGGATGTGTCCTGGCACCAACACTGTTCAGCCTCATGTTTTCAGCCATGTTGATGAATGCCTTCGAGAACGACGACATTGGACTAGACATCAACTACCGTATGGATGGAAAGTAATTCAATCTCAGAAGGCTGAAAGCTAAAACCAAAATTAACAGTGACACCGCCAGAGAGCTCCTGTTTGCTGATGATTGCGCTCTATACGCCAACTCAGAGGCGGACATGCAACATAATGTCACAGCTTTCTCACATGCCTGTGCCAACTTTGGGCTCAATATCAACTTGGAGAAGACTGTAGTTATGTACTAGCCAGCTCCAGGGAATAATCACACTGTGCCGAATATCAAAGTGAATGGTCATAGACTAAGTGTTGTGGACAAATTCACCTGTCTTGGCAGCACTGTGTCACAAGCTGCCACAATTGATGACGAAGTGAATGCAAGAATCTCCAAGGCTAGTGTGGCCTTTGGCAGACTACAAGAATGTATGGGACAGAGCTGGAATAAGCCTGCAAACAAAGCTAAAAGTCTACAAAGCAGTTGTATTATCCACACTGCTATATGCTTGTGAAACCTGGACTGTTTTTCAGCGACATGCTAGGAAATTAAACCACTTCCACACAGTCTGCCTAAGGAAGCTACTGAAGATTAAATGGCAAGACAAGATTCCAGACACTGAAGTCCTAGAAAGAGCGTCCATGCCCAGTATCCACACTCTACTGATAAAGGATCAGATTCGCTGGGCTGGACACTTGACTCGCATGCCAGATCACAGGCCCCCTAAACGAATTTTTTACAGAGAACTGCGTTGTGGTAAACGCTCCCAAGGCGGCCAGAGGAACCGCTTTAAAGACACTCTAAAAATCTCTCTGATTGCTTCTGGAATTCATCATGACACCTGGGAGACTGCAGCCAGAGACCGAAATTCGTGGCGTGCTTCATTACACAAGGGTGCAGTCATATGTGAGGCAACCAGGACTGCAAGAGCTGTGAAGAAAAGACAGGACAGAAAGACCACTGCAGAAAATCCTCCTCCAGAAACGTCAAGCATTCTTTGCCCACATTGTCAAAGAACATTTCGAGCCAAAATAGGCCTTGTCAGCCATCTTAGAACCCACGGCTCCATACCTTCAACCCCACTGGATGAAATGAATGGTCATCATCATTCTTGATGAACAAACAACAACAATAGGAGATCTTCACACGTGCGGAGACCTCCTGCCCGCTATGTGCCTTAAATTTACTATTTTCAATTTTGAATATTATATCTAGATGTCCTTGTTTATTGTAATGTTTGTTTATTTCGCGCATCCCCAAGTCCTCCCCCGGCTCGTGGTAGCTCCGCCTATGCTCTGACGTTACCATCGTTTCCATGGCAACACACACAAACACGCATCTTTCTCACCCCCCCCCTCCCAATAGATGTTTTCCAACCTGTCTGCTGGAGCAGATCCTTACGCAAATGTTTATGTTCCTCAAGGAACTTTGTGTGATGATCTAAGTGTCTGTCCTACTTTATGTAATAAACCAGATGGGCAGAAATGTTGCATTTAGTTTTAGGCGATTTTGGTCTGTTTCGGCGGAACCCCTGGCTGCCACTCGCGGAACCCCGGTTGAAAAACACTGATCTAGGCTGTTTATTTACATATTGTGCAAATCTTATTATTATTATATGATATATTCTATTACCAACGGTACCTATAAACTTTATATGTACCTTTGATGAGCCGTAGCTTCACTAGTGACCAGTGTCCTCTGCTTTTAATTATTATGTTTTAATCAGGTTTAAATTATAAAAATGTTCACCCTTCATTATCATAATGATTATGGCTACTAAGAAAAGAAAAGTGGACGCCTGTTGTCGCGTTTTCAATGAAGAATGGGGAGTAAAGTAATTCTTTGTGGAAACAAAGGACCAGAAAACCAGCTGTGAAATATGCAGTGAAAGTGTTGCCGTTTTGAAAGAGTATAATCTTCGGCGTCACTATGATCAAAGTTTTCTGGAAAGTTACGCTCTGAGAAATGAGTCCATGAAACGTGGTTTAGAAACACAAATAATTTTACAAAACAACTAATAACAACTTTAACAAATAATTTAATTCATCCTGACACCTTGGAGACTGCTGCTAAAGACCGTAATTCGTGGCGTACATCATTACATAAGGGTGCAGTCACTAGTGAAGCAACCAGGACTGCAAGAGCTGTGAAGAAAAGGCTGGACAGAAAAACCACTGCAGGAGATCCTCCTGGAACGTCAAGTATTCTTTGCCAGCATTGTCAAAGAATATTTCGAGCCAAAATAGGCCATATCAGCCATCTTAGAACTCACGGCTCCATACTTTCAACCCCACTGGATGAAATGAATGGTCATCATCGTGCTTTATGGACAAACAGCAGAAGCACAAAGAAATCTCTTCACGAGGTCACTCGTACAAGTTACAAAATAGTGCATATGATGGCACAACGAGGAAAACCGTTTACTGGTGGCAACTTCATCAAAGAGTGTATGATGGAAGCAGCAAATGACTTGTGTCCTGAGAAGGCCGATTTGTTTGGAACTATCAGCCTTTCGGCAAGTTCAGTTGTGCGGAGAACAAAAGAACTTGGAGAGAACATAGTACTACAGATACGCAAGAAAACTAGGAACTTGTTGTGGTATTCTCTGGCGCTGGATGAGTCTACTGATCTCTCGAGTACGTCACAACTTCTCGTATTCGTTCGTGGTGTCAATTTGGACATTCGGATAACGGAAGAGTTGGCATACGTTTGCAGCATGCATGGAACAACAACTGGAAAAGACATTTTCATGGAAGTGCAAAAAGTGTTGCAAGACCTTCAGTGGAATCAGCTTCGAGGTGTTACAGTTAATGAAGGAAAAAACATGGCCGGAGTGGGGAAGGGTCTGGTGGGGCAGAACAGAACTCAGTTGGAAGAAAATTCCAAGCGCTCTGTTCATACACTGCATCATACATCAGAATTAACTCTGTGGGAAAGACTGATATTTTTGTGTACTGAAACCAATTGTTTCTGCTGTGAACTTCATTCGGGGACATGCACTCAGTCACCGTCAGTTCCAGGCTTTTCTTGAGGAAATTAATTCCTCATATTTAATATCCTAATCCTAATAATTATGTGACTTGCCTTATCATCAGTGAGGTGGCTCTGCTGAGGTAAAGTCCTGTTTTGATTTTACAAGCTCCGAAACGAAATAGATGTTTTCATCATTGAAAAAGATAGAAATGATCCACAGCTGTCGGATACTACCTGATTGTCAAAGTTGTCATTTTTGGTCGACATCACATCCCACATGAATGAACTGAACTTGAAACTTCAGGGAAAAGATAACCTAGTCTGTGATCTACAGAATCATCACATGATTTCAGAGAAAACTGCCATTGTTTGAAGCACAACTGGAAGGACACAACTTTTCACATTTTCACGGTTTCAAAGAATTTTGCGTTACAATCGCCGAAGGTGTCATCCTCCATTTTCCGAAAAGAAAATTATTCGTGACTCGAAGAAGCATTTTTTGGAGAGATTTTCTGATCTTGACAGAATTGAGAGTAGCATTCTTCTGTTCCAGAATCTGCTTGATTGTAACCTTGATGATGTGCTAGTTTAATTACAGTTGGCGCTCATTGATTTGTAAGCAAATGACTTGTTGAAAGAGAAGCACAGAGAAGAAAAACTTGTTGAATTTTACTGCTGCTTACGTGATGTTGAATTTCCGAAACTGAAGAAATGTGCCGCTGGTAGGCCTATAGCATCAGTGTTTGGAACATATGTTTGTGAGCAAACATTTTCAAACATGAAATATGTGAAGTGAATACATCGAACGAGATTGACTGATGAACATTTGAAAGCAATTCTCTTGATTTAATGCAGCAATTCTAAACCAAACATTGATGATGTCTTGAAGCCAAACACCAATTTCACAGATCTTACTAATCTGTTTTGCTGCTTAGTTTGTGATATTCGGATATGTGCACACTAGGTCTGATGTAACTATCTTTTTGCTAACGTTGTCTTCTTTGGTAACTTTTTGTTAGTAAATAAATATGTTGGTTGTCTTTGTTTTGTGTTTGTGAGTGTGTGTGTGCGCGCGCGTGCGCGCAAGCATTGCTTGCCACTCACCCATGATTAACATGGAATGCTAAGCGTACTTATTTTTTTATCTTTTTCTACAGAGCTTTCGTTCTGACTTGCAAGTATTGTACAGAATGATGATGCGACCCGTGCTCATCATGTTTTCAGTTATTCGGCCCACTGTGAAAAAAGTTTGGTGACCCTTGGGCTAGAGGATCAAAATGCCACTCGGTTAAATCTAAGATCTGTTGAGACCGGAGAAACCAACGTTTTCTCCTAGATCAACCCAGCTTAAAATGGCTACCAGAAAATGTCTTGGGGAGTAAAGGTGGCTAGCGTCAAACTGAACACTTCAGCCATCAGATCCGATTAGTCTAGAAAATCCTGAGTCTAGTAGGATAGGCCAGTACACTTTAGGGCATGTGAAAGCCTCGTTTCCCCTTACCTACAAACAAAGCAATCATTTCAAGGCTACTACTATATTGAGTCCTAATTCCATTTTCACTGGCAACAGTGGGCAAGTTAGTAGACAGATGAGTCTGAAGCTTGAACTGATAAGAAAGGTGATTCTTGGAACGTGGGCCGGTTAGAACGGTGATTCTGAAGCACGTATACTACAATATGAAAGCACACAACGATATGTCCGGGACGTCCGCAGGTTTCACCTCTGTTATTCAATGTGTATACGGTGCCGATTACTGAACAACAGCTGGACGGCAGGGGCAGGACTGTCTTTTGCTGATGACATTTCGGTGTATCGACAGGCTAGAGATAAGACAGGCTATTGTCAGTGCCATGCAGAACGAACTTGGTCAAATTTCCCCCTGGTGTGTTGATTCCATCAAAAGTCCTTGTCAACCTCGCAAAGGTGCCAATTACATGGTTCTCCTTAAACAACTATATTGTTAAAACTGACCTGCCGGCAGTGAGAATAGACGGGAAAATTATGACCAGAGCCAAGTTGATGACATATCCTAGACCAGTTGCTGACAAGGCTTAGGGCCTGGTCTGCTATAATATTTAATTATTAGGTTGCATTTCCTCGCACTAGGGTAAATTATGACCATTAGTAATAGTAGCATGACAATGGAGGTCATGGCAGTGTTATAGGCTTTCATGTTTGTGTCAATGAGCATGATCCGAAGAGTCAAGGTTGTTCTGAACGCCGACTGTGGAGGTCTACTGTTCGTAGTCACCTTCATCTTCGCCCGGGAACATGTCAGAGTTGGTGGAAATGAACGAGCTGATAAACTTGCTGTGTCTGCCCCCATTTCAGAAGAACAGCTAGTGGATCGTGTTGATATTATTATTATTTATCCCTTGCAGAGATGTGGATATTTACAGCTTGTTATTTCAGTCACCTCAGCAACTTCCATCTGCAAGCCTCGCTATAAAATAGTTTTGTTTTTTCCTGCAATATAAAGTGTCATTCGTAATTACATTTCTCTGCCGATACTTTTTGTTTTTTTTCTCCTTGTTTGTCTTTCCCATGAAGCATTTCTGTTTCAAAAACAGTGCTTATTGTTGAATTTTTAAAAATGCCCATACTTTCTTATTTTTGATTCTATCAATAAAGATAAAAAGAGTGACACTTGTAACACTCATCTCACGCGCAACATTTATATAAAACAATTAAAAACACAGAAATCTGACATTGCATGCCATATTCTTTATTAACATAATATATTTAAAATGTGATTGTGAAAACAGATGCAAATTCCCGTTTGTAACTGATAAAAGCAGTCATTGCATGTGAATAATATGGCTCCTGAGGTACTATCATACAAACAGTTCAATCAGTCTAGGACTAGTAACTAAATTATACATATTTATTACTATTCTTACATACTTGATCCAAATTTGCCATTTACTGTGTGGAACACTTGAGTATTGAGACAAACGTGTTGTTGAACTGTGTGCAGTTTATGTAGTCTACCCTTAATTGAGTCTGTTCTTCAGATTACTGGCCTTCCCCTAGCTCGGTAGTCATAGCTTCTTTGGTTGTAGGCACACAATGTTAATTGATAAGGCTTCATTCTCACAAGATGTCTGAACAACTTTATTTAATTGTCCCTATAAAACAGGAGTTAACACCTAGGCTATTTCTAATGTCATCATTTCTATTCTGTCTGTAATGAAGGTGTGTTGCATAACAGATTTCGGAAGCTCTGGCACACAAATAATACAAGTAAATGACTGATGATTAAACTATAAGCTTGAATAATCCCAGCATTGAATGATCAGCTCGGCAGCTGATTTTCCACATCATAAGCCGTGATAATTTTGGATATGATAGTCTGAATTACAGCCAGGGTTATGTCGCTGCTGAAAGCCTGAATAACAGAACAATCAAACAGAAGGAATTAACAAATATATGCGTACAAATATTGATACAAACAAAAATGTGACATTACCTTTGCCATCTGTGTTTAGGATACTGAAGCTACCTGTAACACTTTCTGTTCTGTTTCCTAGCAAATATATTTTAAAATACTAATATTCTGGGGCAGAAGGAGTTAGGTAATGACTATTTGAGACTGAATTAAAATAACAACTAGAATAGAAACATATGAATTAGCAAGTAGAACAGATATAAACATTGACAGTGGCAACTAGAACACAGTGGGTGTATAATAACCTATGGGACTGATGGTGCTAGGAAAACCCGGCAAATATTAAGCCCATGCAAGGAGTGACAGATAAGTCTGACAAGCAGTGTGATATGGAATTAGTTGATCATTGATAATATACTGATTTGGTTTCAAATGTTTTTTATTAAAATAAAATACCAATATAAAAAATGTTTCTGCTTTTATTTTAAAATAATAATCTTGTAAACACCAAGTATTATCATCATCCAGTGGCTTGTTCTGTGCAGAACTGTCTCATCATAATAGTCTTTCCAAATGTCTGTCCATCGTAAGCCAGATGTCCTGCCTCTATTACCACTGTGTGTACTTTACTTATTATCTCTTGAATTGTCTACATTGTGGTCGTCCTCTTCTTGCATCCTTGATAACCTCCCTCCATAACTATCTTCTCCAGGCACTCAAGCCCAAAATATTAAATTTTTCTACATTTTATTTGTCTTAGCAACCAATCTTCTTCAATATTCAGTTCTTGTTGGATAGATCTGTGTTCTCTTTATCAACCAATGCATTTTTAATACTCTTCTGTAACATTAAATTTAAAAGGTGCAAATGTATCTTTCAGCTGATTTGTTACAAATTAAAGTTTCACACCTCGTATGTTGCCACAGGAATTGTGCATGCTCTTAATAAGCTGATTTTTATTGGCAGGATTCCAACTTGCAAAGGTGTTGTTTTAATCTTTGCAGAGCAATGTTTGTTCTTTTAATTTCTATCTTTCCATTTTAATTGTTCATCAACAGTGAATCTAGATATTCAAAAGTGTTCACTTTCTATAATTTCTCTTCATTGTAACTATATATGACATATTTGTTTCATCCGCTGTCATTATTTTTTTCTTGCATTGGGATATACATGTTGTTCTTAACTTTGCTCTTGCGCTGACATAGTTTCTCAATTCCCATTTGTGTTTTGATAGTAACACTGTGTTGTCAGTATATCAAAGTTCAAATATATCTACTCCTCCAATTACACAGGGATTATGTTCCTTGTCACAAGTTTTCTAACATACCACATTATCTTTCAGTACATAAGTTAAACAGACAAGGTGACAAAAGGCAACCATGTCTGCCTCCCTGTTCTACATCAAACCAAACTGTTGTACCATCACATGCTCTCACAGCTGCCTTTTGTTCACTGAACAGTGTTTTTATTATCTATATTATGTGTAATGGGAAACCCATTTCTTTCATTATTCTCCATAATTCTTCATGTCCCACAGTCAAATGCCTTTGAGTAGTCTATAAAGCAAGAGTGCAGATATCTCTCTGCTTTTTTTTTATAACTGCCATCATTTATAGTCATGTACCTCAATGTTGTGTAACGCCAGTTAGTATTGTTTTCTTATACATTTGTACAATCTTCCATTCACTTTATAGCTTCTCCATTTCTCCTTCCAAACTATGTTAAAAGCTGTCCTTAGATCTGTCCATGCTGCAAGTACCAGATTTATTGGAATGTATCCTCGACCTCTTGGGAGAGGTAGTTTATGTGATCTTCATGGAATGTAAAAAAACACAGGACCATTCTAGATGCCTTGAGGCATATTAGGTATATGGTGCTCGCTCCGCATCTTGACAGATCACTCAGCTCTCAGTGTGGTCAATATCACAACATCTTGACAGATCACTCAGCTCTCAGTGTGGTCAATATCACGACATCTTGACAGATCACTCAGCTCTCAGTGTGGTCAATATCACGACATCTTGACAGATCACTCAGCTCTCAGTGTGGTCAATATCACGACATCTTGACAGATCACTCAGCTCTCAGTGTGGTCAATATCACGACATCTTGACAGATCACTCAGCTCTCAGTGTGGTCAATATCACGACATCTTGACAGATCACTCAGCTCTCAGTGTGGTCAATATCACGACATCTTGACAGATCACTCAGCTCTCAGTGTGGTCAATATCACGACATCTTGACAGATCACTCAGCTCTCAGTGTGGTCAATATCACGACATCTTGACAGATCACTCAGCTCTCAGTGTGGTCAATATCACGACATCTTGACAGATCACTCAGCTCTCAGTGTGGTCAATATCACGACATCTTGACAGATCACTCAGCTCTCAGTGTGGTCAATATCAAGACATCTTGACAGATCACTCAGCTCTCAGTGTGGTCAATATCACGACATCTTGACAGATCACTCAGCTCTCAGTGTGGTCAATATCACGACATCTTGACAGATCACTCAGCTCTCAGTGTGGTCAATATCACGACATCTTGACAGATCACTCAGCTCTCAGTGTGGTCAATATCACGACATCTTGACAGATCACTCAGCTCTCAGTGTGGTCAATATCACATCTTGACAGATCACTCAGCTCTCAGTGTGGTCAATATCACGACATCTTGACAGATCACTCAGCTCTCGGTGTGGTCAATATCACGACATCTTGACAGATCACTCAGCTATCAGTGTGGTCAATATCACGACATCTTGACAGATCACTCAGCTCTCAGTGTGGTCAATATCACGACATCTTGACAGATCACTCAGCTCTCAATGTGGTCAATATCACGACATCTGCCTTAACTTCCCAGGACATTTCCTGGAGCCCATTTTAGGGGGGTCAACCTGTTCAAAATCTGCCTCCATGGAAACTCAAACTGGCAAACATGATAGTAACTGTACTATTGGGCTCTTCTTCCACACAATAGTGCTGCCTAAAGCCTGGCTGCTGTGACACATTAATGCTTTCACTTTCAATGTGCAACTGTAGTCTGAGATTGATGATGCACTCCACTATTTTGCAATGACAGCTGATAGGGCCAACTGGTATGTAGCTGGAGGTAGAGGAACTGTCTGTCTCTATTTTTAGGAGAGGAATCATGATTGCTTCTCTCCAGGTCTGTGCAACTCTGCCTAAGGCCAGCATTTATTGAAGATTTGCAGCAGCTTTGTTATTCCTAGTTTGCTGATCATTTCATTGGATATTCCATTGATTCTTGGTGTGTTTGTCTCAATTTCAGTATTCATATTGTTAGCTTCAGTGCTTCTAGTGCCTAAGGTGTTGTCATTCTACCCTATTTGTATTTTAAACAGAAAACAATTGCATGCTGTTTTTCTGGACTGATTTCAATGTTGTTGTCTTAAGCATAATAGTCAACAGCCTGTTTTATTGTTGAGATGTTTCCATATCATGTAGTGCGATCTTTGAGTTTCTCACTATGCCCTCATCATTAACTTCCATCACTTCCTCGTATCTCTTTCAAAATCCAGAGACTTGTTTCCCGCCAGCTTTTCCATTTTGCTTGCTACCCGACCCTTTCAAATTTGGTCTTTGCAAGCTGGTATTTATTGGCTGCTCTTGGCATTATTTGACCGCTGCTTGCCTTCTGGATGTTTCTGCATCATTGACAGTTGCTCCAATTGACTACTCGAAAATGATTTATATGCTTATGAGTGACAAACCAGGTGGGGTGTAGTGGTGATGGCTTGTTAATCAAGATAAGTCTGGGAGGTCAGCATGGCAGAATAGATGAGCACTCATTCTTAAACATCTGATGTGCTGATGCTGAGGTAGTGGGTTCAATCTCTACACCAGTCAGGTGGACTAAACTGTTGACTTCTTGTCCTTGACTTGGGAACGTAAATTATAAGTATCTCTGAAGTCAGAGTGGGTTCGCCTAATGGCGAGGGTCAATGGTAATAGGGAAAGCTAACCTACACGTAAACATCAGTCCAGTGCACTAAAAGTACTTTGTTTGCACTCGCTGACCTTGAACTCAAGTGTAGTCCATATATATGCAGCTATTTCTACATTCCAGTGCATTATTTTGAGTGTTTCTTTGGTTTTACCAGTCTGAAGAGGACCTCCAATATCTATTGTTCGACCCCTTCGAGGCAGAAGGCCTAGTACTGCACATGCCTGTCTCCATAGCTTCTTCTCTCTAGCAGTGTGCATTCATTAATGTGTTGATAATTTTCCATGGCCTGATGCAAGACTTTCCATTCACCTTACCAGGTATAAATATGTTGCAGTTTTTCTTTACTCATGATATGGTCCAAAAGTATCCTTTTGATGTCTATAATCAGTTCCCCTTTTTGTCTTTAACAACAGTTACACTTACTAATTTTTGGATGGATGCCTAGTGTATTGTTAACATTCTGTAAAACCACATTGCTGCAAACACATACAAAATATGATTACATTCAGAAAAGCAAACAACCTGCCACCATTTTGTCCTTGTATGTTTGTGAAAAGGAATCTCAGTTCCATGACATAACAGGGAAAAGTACAGCACAGCTACTGCAATATGTTCTGGAGAGTGGTCAAGGCACAAGTCTGTGTGATAGCTATCCCGCAGAAATGACCAAGCAGTTCTAGCAATTGGTATGTCTTCCCATACATTCGGTTCCATCCATTGTGACACAGATTTCAGGTAGTGACAAAGGTACTGTTCAGAAAAAACAATAGAGTATTCTTTATTATTTCTAAAATGTTCATGAAAAAAGAGTTATTGTTAAAATCCTCTAAACGGTGTTATTCAATAACTTCCTTTAGCCATAAAAGACATGCAATTATAACAGACAATGGAATGGTGAAATCTAGAAACATCAATTAATCTTAAATCAAAAAATCAAATTAATCAAAAAATTATTTATTAGTATTCTGTACCGATTTGACTGTATTAATTAAGTGTCACCATTCCACTGCAATGTCAACATGACATTTACATAAGCAACCATGACTTAAAATTAACAGACATTTACATTAAAATACTTTTTAAAAATTTCAGCATACTATGTGGACATGTACTTTGTTTACTTTTATAAATAAAATACACGCAATTCAACAATGAATTACTTTCTTCCTCTTGCCTATGTACATCCTCTAATGTCAAAATGAATGTTGTAAATGAAAATGGCAGACCCAGTAAGTCCTGGAAAACAATTTCTTGTCAAAGAGTAGAGATGGAAGCAAGCAAGAAGACAAGAGACCCAAGAAATACTGGACTAATAACACTGCAGAATGGACAAGCTACAGCACTGCTACACTTACACACACTTTGCAGACATAGAATGGTGACAGATCTTTTTTTTCCCATATCATGTGAACTTTCATCGGCTTTAATTTCCACAATGTTATTGTTGATCCCAGAAAATAAGTATTTATGAGACAGGTGGGTTTTGTTTAGAAAACAAAGATTTCATAACAAATTCTGTAGGAGGTGCTATTTGATTTGTGTTGTCTTTCACTTTGGTCACAAAACTGTTACAATTCTTGTTGCTTGATTATGGAGGTGGCTAAGTTTCCGGAAGTTGCCTTTAGAAATAGTGGAACATGATGCAATACTATAGTATCTAGATCAGGTTTCAATCTGCCAGTAGATAATTGTTGATGAAAAGTGACACCAAGATACACTGGTTTTTAAAGTCTCACACTCTATCCATTTAAAAAAAAAAAAAAAATAAATAAAAATTTTTGAAAAGTAGCGGATATTGTTAAAACTGCATTATATTCTATTTGTTTATTTATAATAACCACTCAGTGGCCCAAGTGTCTAGTGAAGGCAGTACTGATGTTTTTGTTTGCTAAAGTTACATTTTAAATTGAGGTCCAAACAACTGGGCGATCAACTTAAATGGATGATTTTCCATAATGTTAATTACACAAATTAGGATTACAAAGTGCATTTTAATGAAAGACTCAATCTTGGTTTACAGATGGAAAACAAGATAAGCATTCATTTGACATTCTTTCATAAAATGTTTGCTAAAATTGCTTACTATGACAAGAGATAAGACCAGAATTTATATAATTAACCAAGTAGGTAAAATATCAGCAGTAGAATTTATGGATAACTATTGAATATAAGATATTTTGGTCATGTAATAAAACTACCTTCTAAACACATTGATATTTACTAAAAAGGAGTTAAAAGAAGACAGTGCAAGTGACACATCAGTGAAGTAGCAGAACCAATGAATTCTTTGTTGTAAACAACCCACACAAAAACCTGCAGAAAACTCTTCCTTATCTGATACTGAGAAGCATAACAGAAAACAGTGAAAATGTAGTCCTGTTACCTATAAATCATCAGCCTTTTTGTCCTCTTAATCATATTTCTTGAATTTTTGAAGTATACACCTCATTCATATTTTCTAAAATGCATTAACTCAATTAAATGCATAAATAAATTACATTTCTATCAGTAAGTGAAAATCTTATATATAAATTGCGATCTCCGTCTGTCTGTCTGTCTGTCTGTATGTCCGTATGTCCTTTATGCGCTCGCGAACGGCCCATCCGATTGAGATGAAATTTTCTACACGCCTTTCTTTCATTCCAGAGCTGCCAACTGTAATATTTTTTTAGTGTGAAATCGCCTGCTTACCCAGTATTATTTCATTTTTCATTTTTCATTGTAATTTCATATATCTCAGGGGACCTAACTCTATAAAAGTTATTTCAAGGGGCATAACTTTTCTGTATAACTTATAGTCATATTGTGGCATCGTTTTCAAAGATTTATAAACTCTTTGTCCATAGTTATGTACCGGCATATGAGTTATAATAAATAATGATACAATCTGTAAGGCATTTTCAAAGTTTTCATAAAAATAATGCACAATGCATAACATTGTAACTCATCTTTTTTTGCTTAAGAAGTTACTGTAGTCATGCAGGTGATTAGAAAGCGTTTTCATTAAAAATAATGGATGGTGTGTGGAAGGGCATTTTTTTAAGTTACTTTTTTTTGTTGTATGAATTTAATGAGACGCTACCCGCCAGGAGCTGGGCGAAGTCACGCCGGGTCAGATAGATAGACAGACCCACCTTTTCGCTGCAGTTGTCTACTCCTCCTTTTCCTTCTTCTGCTGATGCTGCTGCCACCGCTCCATTTACCCAAGTTAATTGTTGGGGGAAGATGTAAAGATCTTTCAAGTGCTCTTTCTAATGCTTTTTGTAAGTTGGTCTTCGTTTATCTAAGGTTGTTCTAACTGCAACCAATAAATGATTAGACAGACAGGCAGACAGACAGACAGAGAGGGACGGACGGACAGACAGACAGACAGACAGACAGACAGATAGTCAGTAACGGGAACGGGAACTTATATGACTACTTATATGAATTAAATGAGATGCTCCCCACCAAGGACTGGGCGATGCCGGGTCAGACAGACAGACAGACAGTCGGTAACGGGAACTTATATGACTACTTATATGAATTAAATGAGATGCTCCCCACCAAGGACTGGGCGAAGCCGGGCCAGGTCAGCTAGTAATATATAAAACAAACATCTGAATAAAAAGAATGAAGGTTCCTTAAAATAATTCTATGTTATTAAGATAGTCAAAAAGTTTGAGAAATAAAGTCAAATGAAACAAATACTATTAAATAATCAGAAACAGCTAAATCTTGCCTTGTGAGGATGGTCAAACTGCACTTTAAACTCTAATGCTCTTAAAAGATACAGCTCACATCTGGCAACACTCTCTCGAAGACTCCAGTAGGTGTCTCCTATTTCCAGTGGTACCTTATTTTTGTGTAAAGTCCTTAAAAGGGAAAAAAGGGAAACTTAAGTGTTTAAAAGCTATTAGTACTTAGCATATTAGAAGTAACATGAATTACTAATTAATGCAAACATGTTTGTGAAAAACTTGCATTCTCTAACACAAGATTTTGAGATGATAGGTTTAGAATTGTAATTAATGAAGAATAATGAACAGGCATATTTGCAAACTTTATTCATTAACAAATCATCACCAGTATGTGCTATGCCATTAAGTGCGGGCGGTCATGTTTCACCATCTTACACCAGATCACCAGTCATGGATCAGCTTTGTGCTTTTGTTTCAATTATGCCATGTGGCCAAGCCATCCAGATATTTACTTCTCTGCCTTCCCCTTTTTCTTTTCCTCTCAATCTTGCCAGTTGTCACAAAATTCTCCAGTGTAGTACCATCTACTATCTCATACAGTAGCTCAGTCATATCTGACACCTGACATATATATTCTGATTATCAGACTAATGTCAAATCTGTTAGCGTCCAGCAGACACAATAGAAGTTTTAGATTGAACTCATCATCATCATCATGTGCCATGCCCAAATGCGTGGGCGGTCATGTTTCACCATCTCACATGATCACCAGAGTCATGGATCAACTCTGTGTTCTTGTCTTGACCATGCTACATGTTTCAACTATGCCATGTGGTCAAGCCATCCAGATAATTACTTCTCTGCCTTCCTCTTGTTCTTACCCTCACATTACAACTTTCAGAAACAATGACGCTGTTCATCCAGATGATAAACAATGATACTGTATGTATCGGCAACTGCCCTCAAGCCATTACATGCTTCAACAATTCAAACTTACTTTTTTTTTAAAACAAAAAGAAAACAAAAGAAAACCTCATATTACCTGTAGCAAACATTGACAATGTCCCTCAGCCTAATAGACTCTTCTTCAACCTTACAAGCCAATGAGAGACATGCAGCACCTGTCATGTAGTAAATGACAGTGAGGCAGGCAAGTGATGAGTTAGCGCATCAAAGAAGAAGATAAAGGGTGTCACAAATGGTGAACATTGTGACACCAACATTGAACGCAATTTGGACGTCATGATAGGACGTCACCTAACGCCATAACGGCTTAAGCATTAGTTTGGGTTCCAGCTTGCGAAGCGAGAGGAAGTGTTCTACCCCAGTCACAGAAGTCCAGCCAGGACGCGGCGGCCAGTCTTCGATATTTGCAGGGAGTGGATCGGGTTGTGTCTTGCCATTCAACGGAGATCGTCCGGGCTTGACTGATCGCTGGCATTCGTTGGAGTTGCATGTTGAGGCGTGCTGGCCGAATCATGATCGCGCCATAGACGTTGGCTAATCGACAATGGTTACCAGTCGGGTACAAGTAAGGTAGGAGATGATCATGTAGACATTAATATGATAGCAGACAGCCAGCGTGATTCCTAACATTAACAGTGGGATGGGGAGACGATTAGTGAAGGAAGGACGGGAGTGCTTGTAATGCGCGAAAGTCTGAAGACTAGATGCGCATACTCATTCGGATCCGTTAGCTGATGTCACCTATGTGTAATTATACCATAGTTCGCTCTACCTCACATTTGTTGATTGGTTCTTGGAATGCATGGTGAAGCTGTTATATATGCTGTGTAGTAATGTCGGCGCAAGCCACTCATGGTCGCAGAGAGTCATGGTACCCTAGAGCCAAGATAGATCTTGAGGTGAACGTTGATGCATTGTAGTGCATGAAGTCTTATTGTGGAGAGAGTCCAACGTTACCTCTTGACATGGGAGCATCGTCCGAAGAGATTTGAACCATGGGTTTTGACATGTAGACATCATCTGATGAAATATGAACCAAAGAAGTGGTCAGTGAGTCAAGGACAATAATAGATAGTACAGATACCGTACAGAGACACAATCAGTGGATTTTACCTTGTTCGACTGAATAAAAATGGTGGGAGACGACGGTTGCAAATCTGTGAATGACATTGGGGCGGGCATATGTTCAGCCTAATAAAGAAACACATTCACGAACACGCAACTTATCCGTATATGTAAGGATCATGCCGATCAATTGCTGGTGATCAAATGGCGCATCCTCGTTTGTTCAATTGTCTTGTCATTGTGTCACAGATTAACCGCACTGTCAGTGTCAGTTGGAAACCGTTTTTCTTGATGCTGGAGAGGACATCTGTGTGATACTCGATTATCTGAGGCCGCATATTGACATTATCGCTCTGATTGTTGGCCCAGGTAGAGAACATTTGCTCGCAGGATATTATACTCATTCTAAGAGCACTTAGGAGACGCACTTGATATGGAAGATTTTTAATAACTGATTGATATCAAGATCTGCAAAGTCAGTGATTATCGGATCTTCATTGGGTCACCTGCTCTGGTTGATTGTGTTGAATATACCAACAACATTTCGTCACAGGGACATATGTTCTACAGAAATCGGATTTTGGCTTTTCCAGTGCTATTCTGGTGTACGGAATAATCAACGCCTAGCTGAGGCTGTATCAACACAGTGGTTATCTCAGTGCAGATCGACAAAGCATTACAAAATAGTGCTAAACCTGATAGCTACATTGAGTAGCAAATAACACTCACATCAGTCAGGCTCCTTCTAAGGCTGATCACAGGCATCGTGCCTAGAGTGTTATTATCGTAATTTGTTTAACCTACGACAGTTCAACATGTTAAACATACACAGAAACTTGATGAATTAACGCCGAAGTACAACAAATGGACACAGGAATGTCATTTAGGAAGGTACGCAGACCCAGGATTTCAGGAACGTACATATAAACTCATCAGAGTCGCGCTTACGGAGTAACATCGAACAAAAGTAGTTATCAAATCGAGGAGATTGTTCTACTGTCGGACTGTTGGAAAAGGTTTACTTATTCTTGAGCTAAGTATTCTATTTGTTTGTGGTTTGTCAGTAATTGGTTATGGTCAGAATACTGTAATTTTGCACGCATTTATTTTGTCTGTATTATCATAAGTGTGATGACGTCATAAGCGTGATACACAATTTTATGCTATTTTGTCTTGTGAGATCTTATGAGCGGTGCATTATTGAGTTGTTACATAATGCTGGAATCTAAAGAACTTTAACTCTGTCTATACTGTAACTGCTGAGTTATAGGTCGTGTCTATTATAAAATTATTTGTCATTTGTCGTTATTAATGTATCTAATTGTAATTTATTAATTATTTCTTTCAACTTTCTTCGATTTTATCTGTCGATTGTAATACTTATAAGCCATGTCTATAGTTTGGTAAATTATATTTTCTTTTTTTTCTTGTCTTCATTTCGCGCTTTCATCATTATTATTGAGTATTATAGAAACATAGAGACATGTCATCATTACAGGATTTTGTTGCAATTGGGAAAGATGCAGGTTTGACAGGAGCAGATCTTATATCGTGGTCGGAGAAACAATTTACAGATTTTCAAGCTCACGAAAGGAACGAAAGAGTTGCGATTAGACAATTGGAAAAGGATCGACTAGATGAACAAGAGAGACAAAGAGTATTTGAGAAGGAAAAAATGGCTATAGAAAATGACAGAATTGCAGCTCAAATTGCAGCAGATAAAGAGAGGATAGCCGCAGAAAATGACAGAATTTCAGCTCAAATTGCTGCAGATAAAGAAAGGATGGCATTGCAAATCGCTGCAGATAAGGAAAAACTAGATAGAGAAGCACAATTAAGAGAAAAAGAGATGGCTTTTAATCTTGAGAAATTGAATACAGAAAAGCTTCTGAAGGAAAAAGAATTGGAGAATAACTTCAAAATGAAACAATACGAGAAGGACAAGGATGAACAAATTGCTAGAAACAAAGTGGAGGCACAATCCACAGATGCCATTAAGAAATATAATGGGGTGATAAAGACATACTCCAACTCCGATTCCGTCTCTGCATGGCTAACTAATTTTGAACTAATCTTAAGACACTATGGAGTTGCAGAGACCGAATGGGCAGTTTTGCTACATAGGCACTTAAGTGGTGAACCTTTGCAAGTTGTAGAACTGATCCCAGATGAGTTACGTAGTGATTACTCATACATTCGTAAGAGACTGCTGTCTCATTTTTGTCTTGATGAATTTGGCCTTCGTGCATCATTCAAAAATCTTAGTCCTAAAGCAGGACAGACGTTTCTTGACTTCTCCTCTTTGACTCAATTAACATTCGATAAATGGGCTCGATCAGCCAATGTTACTGATGACTACAAGAAGCTACGTGACTTGATTGTTAGAGACAGACTGATCTCGGCGGTTCCTCCATCTATGTCTACCTTTCTTATTGAACAGAAATGTTCGAGTATACAGCAGATGGATGAGAAGGGAGAGTCTTTCTTCGACGCCCATAAAGACATATTTAATAATAGTTTTTCCCCATTGGTAGAAACAAACACATGTGATAGATTCCCTCATAAATCAAGGATGCAGGGATACAAAACACAACAACAGTCTGGTGGACAACATCAAAGGAGGGAAAAACAACAACAACCAAAGTATCAACCTTATGTTAAACACGAGAAAAAGGGTGTGTGGACAACTTGCAAATACTGTAGTTTCACCCACGGCTCAAATCAAATGTGTGACAAACATCCGCAGTTTGACAGTTACATAAAGAAATTAGCACTTAGAAATAGAGACAGATTTAACACCTATCAAAGACAAACACAATGCTTTAAATGTAAAAGTTTTGGACATATGTTTGTATCTTGTCCTTTAAGACAACTGTATAAAGAAGCAAACATAGGGATGCTGACATCTAGTAGTGACAGTGACTCGGACGAGACTAGTCATGCAAATACGGTAGAATTAGATTATTCTCCCATCGACCCAACGTGTGATACCTGCAAGATCTTTCACAAAGAGGGCAACTTAACGTGCGGTCATAAAATACACGTGCAGGAGGCTAATGCGGTCCAAATTACCAATGGATCACTGGTCGTACAACACGCCATAGTGAATGGAAAGAAATGTAGCTTAGTACGCGATTCCGGGTCGAGTATAGTTGGGGTACATACAAAGCTGATTAATGAAACCGACTATAGTGGGGAACATGTGACCTGTAGAACTTTTGGAGGTAGAAGAGAAAAGTTTCCAGTTGCCTGGGCTGATATAAACTGCCCATATTTTTCTAGGAAAATAAAGGTAGCTGCGCTGCCCGACCCATTTGTAGATGTCTTTATTGGAAACATCCCTGAATTATGTGATGTTTCGCGTGAGGACATAACAGAATGGGAAAGGAAGCATATTGTTGCAAACACACAAATACATAAAGAGAATCAATTACCTCATGTGAATCTGGTTTCAAACACACACATGTCACATCCAGTTATGGTGGAACCTAAAGATAGGAAGACAGTTCAAGCCGCAGCTATAAGGCTGCAACATGACATCATACAGGTGGATAGAAAACCACGGACATATGGCATATCAGTGACAGTTCCGTCTGGTGATCCGAAGAAGATATGTATAAAAACAGATACTTCATTTGATTTGGTCGATACTTTCTTCTGGTTGATTTTCTTGCTATCTATCATAACAAACAAAGTAATAAAATGTATAGCTAAGGCTACAGGGAGTTTGATTAAGATGTTGCAATATGTTATACGCCGGAAACTGAGCCATGTTATGGGTATATATGATGATTATGTACAATGTATTCGAACAGTCCGCCGAACGGCACCTGTTGGCGAATCTGAAATTCCTTTGCAGGAAGCACATTCAATGATCAGTTCTAAGATCATTCTCGCAGCAAATAATGGTGTGGTGGTGGATGGTACTGGTTTACTGTCTATCGTGTACATTCTTCCACAAGATTGTAGGAAAATATTACATCTTGTCGTGTACTCTGGGAGAAAGGTATACGAATCACACAAACGCTATAAAATTACTCTATCATTGGTGAATTCTGGTCAGAAATTGGCTAAATATCTGTTAGGAAGAAATTCTTGGTTATCTCAAAATGAATTTCACTAACCTTAAATAAAACATGTAGCGTCATTGTGATTGTATTGTCATCATAAATATTGTTATAAGTGGAGTGTACTGTATTCGTATCATTGTCTTGTTCATATTAACAATCATTTTTTTTTTTTTTTATGAGAGAATTCTTCAGGAAATAAAATCATTGTTTAGTTCTCCACCAATTCTTAGAATTCCAGACATGTCAAAAGACTTTGTGGTACAGACAGATGCCAGCTCACATACCATATCAGCAATTTTGCTTCAGGAATATAATGGACTGTTGCATCCAGTTCTGTATTCCAGTCGTAAATTGAATCAAACTCAACGGAGGTATGCGATTACCGAACTGGAGGCACTGTCTGTGGTAGAGGCAATTAAGAAATTTGAAAAATACCTTTTAGGGAAAAAGTTTTTGGTTATTTCAGACAGTATGCCATTGAAAATCTTTAAAGATGGGTCTCCCAAAAACGCAAGAATACACAGATGGTCGCTTTTGCTCCAGGATTTTGATTTTTCCGTTGCTCAAATAATTTAGCGGATTTACTCAGTAGACTATAAATAAACTATGAAAGTTTATGTATATATAAATATATATATATGTATGATTTCTATTTTATTTTTTTTTAGTGTAACATTACGGTAGGATGACTGTGGCTAAGGCTGAAATACCACAGATAAATATATAATTTTTTTTTTTTTATAAAGAAAGTATGGACGTGAGTTAGTCACTTGTTGTTATTATTATTTCAGAGAAACAGGTGAAAAGTTTCACGTGGCAGAACCGATGTGTGTGGCTTCATTCTGTGACAAGTGAATATGAGAAACATGTGAAAAGTTTCACGTGGCATAACCGATGGGTAGTATCGGCGGTGGTTTGTAGATAATTTTAATTGTGTTAGTATAAGAAAATTCATTAGATTGGAATTTTCAATAGAGGACATAAACTCAAGGACAGAGTCTGAGCGGATCTTCGAGCAAATTAATTAAGTATATCTTAAGTGATATACAGGTTTCATAAATGAATATGTTTATTATTTTAATGTTATGTTTATATATTTTGTTGTTATAATTATTATGAGGATTGATATTTGTTATTTTAATTATCCAGACATTGATGTGTTGTAGTTCGTAATGTCAGTAGTATGTGCTGTGTTAACTATTGATCATCATACATATCATTTTCACGATGGATGAAGGAAGAGAAAGGAATGAAAGAAAATTAATAGACACAAACATATAGTAAACATTACACATTATAGGATACATAAATACATATAACAAATGAACAACACACTATAGTTATATAACACAGTGATATTGAGAATAGTCTTCCCTATGCTATAGCGAAAAGAAATGAGGGTGTGCCAGGTCGATTTGCAGTTGTGTGGATATAGGTATTCACGTCAAGGACAATCAGTTGACGACTACGGATCATGTGATCGTTGGGTATGCAACACTGGATGGTGTTTTTATTTAACTGACAGAACTCGGGGATATAGAGACTGTTAGTAGTTTTAGGGTGTCAACATATATACGCGATAACAGATCTTAATATATGAACTGGCGGTGTTTGAGCCTTAGTTTAGTTACAAGTAGTCGGGCATGGTAACGCGATAACATCTCAGGGATCATTTATAGAATGTAGAGGTGGCGGTGTTCGGGACTTGTATTTTAGTCCGGTGTTCAATATCCCACGATCTAGATTGGTTCATGTTGACAAACTAAGTTCCAAGGACGGTGAATGCGTTGTCTATCACAATAGGATGTAATTTACGTCGTGGACATCATTTCCTTGCATGTCAAGATAACATAGAAAATGGTCTAACGATCATTTTCATTGTAGAGGGGGCAAAGCTGTCATGTAGTAAATGACAGTGAGGCAGGCAAGTGATGAGTTAGCGCATCAAAGAAGAAGATAAAGGGTGTCACAAATGGTGAACATTGTGACACCAACATTGAACGCAATTTGGACGTCATGATAGGACGTCACCTAACGCCATAACGGCTTAAGCATTAGTTTGGGTTCCAGCTTGCGAAGCGAGAGGAAGTGTTCTACCCCAGTCACAGAAGTCCAGCCAGGACGCGGCGGCCAGTCTTCGATATTTGCAGGGAGTGGATCGGGTTGTGTCTTGCCATTCAACGGAGATCGTCCGGGCTTGACTGATCGCTGGCATTCGTTGGAGTTGCATGTTGAGGCGTGCTGGCCGAATCATGATCGCGCCATAGACGTTGGCTAATCGACAATGGTTACCAGTCGGGTACAAGTAAGGTAGGAGATGATCATGTAGACATTAATATGATAGCAGACAGCCAGCGTGATTCCTAACATTAACAGTGGGATGGGGAGACGATTAGTGAAGGAAGGACGGGAGTGCTTGTAATGCGCGAAAGTCTGAAGACTAGATGCGCATACTCATTCGGATCCGTTAGCTGATGTCACCTATGTGTAATTATACCATAGTTCGCTCTACCTCACATTTGTTGATTGGTTCTTGGAATGCATGGTGAAGCTGTTATATATGCTGTGTAGTAATGTCGGCGCAAGCCACTCATGGTCGCAGAGAGTCATGGTACCCTAGAGCCAAGATAGATCTTGAGGTGAACGTTGATGCATTGTAGTGCATGAAGTCTTATTGTGGAGAGAGTCCACTGTATGTATCGGCAACTGCCCTCAAGCCATTACATGCTTCAACAATTCAAACTTACTTTTTTTTTAAAACAAAAAGAAAACAAAAGAAAACCTCATATTACCTGTAGCAAACATTGACAATGTCCCTCAGCCTAATAGACTCTTCTTCAACCTTACAAGCCAATGAGAGACATGCAGCACCAATTAACTGATAGAATAAATATATTGTAAAATCACGTTACTTTTTAAAAATTTAAAAATTAACAACTAGTAAATACTAAACAATTAAAACCCATGCACAGACATATATGAATGTGTGTGTCAGGTCTTAGTCAGATATGACTGAGCTACTGTATGACAGAAGACAGTACTACCTGTTTTCTGTAAGTGCTGAATATTAAGCAACGTTTATCAAACCCGACACACCACACTGTGCCAACAGTTTCAGGCAGAGGAGCGCAACTGGGAGGGTACAAGTCTTATCCTGGTGTGAGGAAATGCAACCTAAAGACTAAATGTCGTAGCAGAACAGACCAGGCTATAAAACCTGGTTGGTAACTGTTCTAGGATTGAAGCTCAGACAGGCGGACAGTTAGAGCATTGCTTTGTTGATTCAGCAACTTCTGCAGCTTGTCTTGTTCCAGATTTATTGGTGTTAATTTTCTTCTAGAGTAAACTAGGCAGGCCGAGAGAAGGATTATGCTGCATGGGCAACACATGGTCTCTACAATTCAGCCCAGGATCTGTACTATTTTTGAAGCAAAATGTAACAAACTATCGCCTGGCAGCTCTTCTCAGACATCTCACCTCATCTGTGTTGATTTTGTGTATGTATGATTTTGATGATGCTATAAGTAGGGACTTCGTAACTAGGGAAGGACGCTGTTTTCAAAAAGTTCAAGGTCGTTGGGGTCACAGACGACTTCCTGTGGCTTGTAAACAGCTGTATACGAAACTACCCTGTCTTATTTCAAATTGGATAAATGCGAAACTGTTGCTCTAAAATCACGAATGTCAACTTTAACGAAAAGTCATATGGCTAATCTTTCATCCTGCATGGTTAGAAGAGGTTGAGATTTTCTGACTCTAAGCATAATTCTAATTGTCTGCAAAAGGTAAGAGAATTTATAGTTTAGTTTGTTTATTATCAATATATCCTTTATTTAGCGTGCATTTTCGAATTTTCTGTCCAATTCTACATTTAGGTGTCAACTTTCAACGAGATTCATAGTGCTGATCGTGAGGGGGGAAAATTCTTGTGTGTTCATGCTTCAATTGCTTGGTACCGTTTTATCAGAAAATTCATGGTGGCGTAAATCACGGCATATTGGACCGGTGTGTGTTCTTATTAATAGAACACTGGGGAATTTTAATGATAAAATTAAACAGAATAACAGTTTACTTTTAAATGCTTTTAATAATTCATTTTGTTGCTTTAATTATTGTTCATCATGCAGTATGGTTTTAAATTTTTGAAATTCATACCTGTCCAGGTTCCATGACTGGCATTTTCGACTGACTGTGACTGGTTTTCAGTTGCGTTTATCTATTAATTATTGATTTATCCTTCCTTTATCATGCATTTATGAATTCTTTATCCATTTTTACACATAACTATGGAGTTTCAACATATTTCGTTATACTAATGTGTGGAAATGATCGTTTTTGTGAGACCACACTGGTTACATATTTAAGATTGGCAAAAAATTCACAATGGCGGCAGCCCTGCAAATCGGACCAGTGTTTGTTTATATTAAAAACCTTGGAGATTTAGATTTAGAATCAAAACATACAGTTAAATTAAATAGAGTAGCATTATACTATATTAATAAGTAATTTCTCTACAGTTAATGTTAATGTGATCTTGTTGCTGTAATTTTTCATCAAATTTGTTTGTCATAATTTCAAACCCGAACCCGTCCATGATCTGCAACTAACCAACTAAACTTAGTTGTAATATGAATCTGCATATTCTGTTGTTACATATTGTAAGTTAATTGTAATTATTGAAATCTGCAACCAATTTAGCTTTTATTCTTGTCTTTCTGATTATTAATATTATCAACTATGTTGTCTCTTGGATGCATTTTTACCTGACAACCCAGAAGATAGAATGGAAGATTATGTCTGAACCATCTCGTCAGCTCAAGTAATAAATGTGAATTTACTATGAACATTCTGTAAATTTGCAACCATGTTTTACTAAATTTTAGCTATTATTTCATATTTCATTATTTTAATTTCTCCTTAGATTTATCATGGCAAAACCAAAAAGGAATCTGGATGATCTGAGAGCACATCTGTCAGTGTTCGAAGCTGAATATCCCATACTGAAGGGCTTCCTCGCTCGGTCAGGTGGATGTGGCGAAAGGAATGTCCTCTTCAGATGGTCTACGACCCTTTGGATGCTGTGCTGTCGAACTGATCTATCAAATATCTAGACTGAGGTAATTCTTACAGAGCTTCTTTATCAACATAAATGTAAATCTCATATTAGATCTTTTTAAAACTTGATTTACTTACCTTACAAACTTCATGTATTTAAATTTAATAAATAATGTATTTTTTTAAATTACTGAGGTAATTCTTACAGAGCTTCTCTATCAACATAAATGTAAATCTCATATTTAGATACCAAAAAAACTTGATTTACTTACCTGACACACTTCATGTGTATATAATAAATAATGTACTTTTTAAAAATTACTGAGGTTATTCTTACAGAGCTTCTATCAACATAAATGTAAATCTCATATTTGATTTTTTTTTTTAAACTTGATTTACTTGAGTTACTAGTGTTTAAATGTGTACAATGTTTGTTTGGCAGGTATAAAGAAGGTTCAGGATTTTTGGAACTTTTTGAAGATGCACAACGTCCAGCCTAGCATCATTCTGCGGTATGTGAGAGCCATTGTGCAGACAAATGAGGTAGTATTTCCCTAATTAAGGACATTTTTCTACGGTGAGTTGAATTTATACCTTTATAGTTTTAATATCTATTTATTATACTGTAAAACAAAGGTTTTTTAATACACATTAAAATTTAAAAAATTGTTGCGTACCCCTTACGGGACGTTGCAGTCAACACCAGCATTTTCAGCTGCTGTTGATGTACTAGGCAAGTGTTATGTTCAGTAGTTTGCCATTGCTTTCTGAACGACCGGCCCCTATACCTTTTTTGAAAAAACCAGCACCACTGTGTTTCGAACTGGGTATACGGGCTCACAAACCGCGTTCGCAAGCCCTTTGCCACAGAGACTGTTTCTTTTCTCGTCAGATTTAAATTTAATAATTAATAATTTATAACTTCTTCATGTTATCTATCTTTATAATTTTAAGATCAATTTATTATAATGTAAAACATTTTTAAAATAAATATACCTTTAATTTCTTTTTCTTTTCTCCTGAGATTTAAAGTTCACAATTAATAATGTATAAATTCTTCATGTTATTTTACAGCATTTTTTTTATTTTTTCAGATTTAGTAATCTTTTTATTTTCTCTTTTCAGGTTCTGGAAGACAGAAGAGATATTGAATGCCAAGACAGGTCAGTCGCCAACAGAGGTAGTATTTCTCTAATAAAGGACATTTTTCTACGGTGAGTTGAATTTATACCTTTATAGTTTTAATATCTATTTATTATACTGTAAAACAAAGGTTTTTTAATACATATACAGTGTCATTAATTTCTTTTTCTTTTCTCGTCAGATTTAAATTTAATAATTAATAATTTATAACTTCTTCATGTTATCTATCTTTATAATTTTAAGATCAATTTATTATAATGTAAAACATTTTAAAAATAAATAGACCTTTAATTTCTTTTTCAGTTCTCCTCAGATGTAAAGGTTAGTTAGTCAGTCAGTCAGTCAGTCGACAGATTATTGCACATTGAACAATTCAGTCCATAAATGCTCGGTTTATTATTCTTCTTTGGCTTTCTGCATAGTGTTCTTATTTGCCAAATGTCTTTTAATTTGCTGTTCACGCATCCTGACCATGGTTGTAGATTCAGTTATTACTTGGTCTCTGTCTCGAACTACGTTATTGCTTTACTTTCTGCCAGGACATTCATAGTTAGGTTACTTGTGTGCACTTCCTGTATAGTTGGATGCAAACTGAAAAAGACGTACAGAAATCTGAAATGCACAAATAATGATAATGTATAATAACTTCTTCGTGTTATTTTACAGCATTTTATTAATCTTTTTTTTTTCCACTTTCTTTTCAGGATCGTCATTTTCATTCAACTGATGTCACCTGTTGATTCCAGAAACTCTATCACATTATGCATATGTATTATATATGTTATATAATATTAATAAAGATTACTAACTGAAAAGAAAACTCTTTTAGTTTAGTACATTTTCATCTGTTGACACTTATGCAAATTTAGTAATTTTATTTTAAACGAACCTCATAACAACTATTCATCACTGCAATAATTATCGGTGGCCATTTTTAATTGCTAATTAGGTCACCACACATCATACTGACACAGCAAAGACACCATAAGGTCTGTAGCATCATTCCGCATATTACCAAATTCATCTTGTAATTTTTAAAGCTAAAATTAAGAAAACGTACGCTAATTTGTGAAATAGTAATTAATTAGCGGCCATTTTTAATTGCTAATTAGGTCACCACACATCATACTGACACAGCAAAGACACCATAAGGTCTGTAGCATCATTCCGCATATTACCAAATTCATCTTATAATTTTTAAAGCTAAAATTAAGAAAACGTACGCTAATTTGTGAAATAGTAATTAATTAGCGGCCATTTTTAATTGCTAATTAGGTCACCACACATCATACTGACACAGCAAAGACACAATAAGGTCTGTAGCATCATTCCGCATATTACCAAATTCATCTTGTAATTTTTAAAGCTAAAATTAAGAAAACGTACGCTAATTTGTGAAATAGTAATTAATTAGCGGCCATTTTTAATTGCTAATTAGGTCACCACACATCATACTGACACAGCAAAGACACCATAAGGTCTGTAGCATCATTCCGCATATTACCAAATTCATCTTGTAATTTTTAAAGCTAAAATTAAGAAAACGTACGCTAATTTGTGAAATAGTAATTAATTAGCGACCATTTTTAATTGCTAATTAGGTCACCACACATCATACTGACACAGCAAAGACACCATAAGGTCTGTAGCATCATTCCGCATATTACCAAATTCATCTTATAATTTTTAAAGCTAAAATTAAGAAAACGTACGCTAATTTGTGAAATAGTAATTAATTAGCGGCCATTTTTAATTGCTAATTAGGTCACCACAAATCATACTGACACAGCAAAGACACCATAAGGTCTGTAGCATCATTCCGCATATTACCAAATTCATCTTGTAATTTTTAAAGCTAAAATTAAGAAAACGTACGCTAATTTGTGAAATAGTAATTAATTAGCGGCCATTTTTAATTGCTAATTAGGTCACCACACATCATACTGACACAGCAAAGACACCATAAGGTCTGTAGCATCATTCCGCATATTACCAAATTCATCTTATAATTTTTAAAGCTAAAATTAAGAAAACGTACGCTAATTTGTGAAATAGTAATTAATTAGCGGCCATTTTTAATTGCTAATTAGGTCACCACACATCATACTGACACAGCAAAGACACCATAAGGTCTGTAGCATCATTCCGCATATTACCAAATTCATCTTGTAATTTTTAAAGCTAAAATTAAGAAAACGTACGCTAATTTGTGAAATAGTAATTAATTAGCAAAATAATTAGCGGCCATTTTTACTTCCTAATTAGGTCACCAGACATCATATCAAAAAATAAATAACATGACCAGTTAGGCCTTGCAACCCCGATCGCAGTGATGTATGGTTGCTAAGATGTTCGTTTATAAACAAAACAGATAGTCTCAAAAAACACCAAAATTTTGATAATCTGGGCCAGATTTTGACCAGGACGCAAAAAAATCCTCCAGTGAGCACTCTTTTGTGAAAATTTTAGTCCAAAGGTCACGACACTCAAATTTACATAACTCAGCTTAGAATCGAGATACATAACTAATTGAGGTACCGTTAGATTTGGTTTTTCAAGGCCTATCTATCTGTGGTTCTCCCAATAGTAAATGATCAATTTGAAAATCATGATCAGAAAGCCTACTATAAGTGCTGCTGCTGTAAGTTGTGTCAAATACAAAGTCTCAGACATATTGGTTCATGAGTATGTGTGACAGCTTACAGAACCTTGTCATATGTAATGTGTATTATTGGTACTTTGTCCGCCTTCAATCAGTGTCCCCACAATTTACCCCCTGAATCCAGAACATTGGCTCCCTCATTGCAGTAGACCCTTGCATGACCAGGACAAAAGAGCCACATATGGTATTGAAGACATAAAAAATAAAAAAATAAAGGTTATGTTGAGATCCTGTGGAGAAAAAAAAAATCACAAGGACCTTAGACCAGGTGAACAGAAATCACAGACCATGTAAATACTGGGAAAACGAAATGTGTAATATCAACTAAGAAAGGTA
Source organism: Cepaea hortensis (assembly GCA_963921405.1). Classification (NCBI taxonomy): domain Eukaryota; kingdom Metazoa; phylum Mollusca; class Gastropoda; order Stylommatophora; family Helicidae; genus Cepaea; species Cepaea hortensis. Next base: position 73,635,179 of record OY992882.1, read on the forward strand.
ATAATTAATACATTAAAACATGACATGAATGTATGATGTTTCAGTTATAACAACCCTTGTCAAGAACAAAACAAATATAGCTAATAACAAAAATGACTATAAATTATAAAACACACTATATGAACATCTAACACAACCAGATTTTAAAAAGGGAGTGGTGAAGAGTGGGTGCACAACTTCCACATACAGTAATAATGAGCAGATTTCAATGTAATGATGCTGAATCGGGGAAGGAAGAATTATACGTAGGTCCATCAAATCTAACATTTGATGGGCCCTCTTCAGGAAGTCATTGCCAGCCCGGCAAATTTGATGTAGTTTTTATTACATGGAGATTGGTAACAATATCAAAACTAGATTTGAAGCTGACATTTGGGAGGACTGATTGTGCAAGAAGACTGTCTTATTAGTTCCTGTGATATTAGAAGGACTAAGGCATACATTAACATTTTCTAAAATCATAACTCCCCAATCGACTAATTGTCCTACAAATTATAAAAAATCTTAAACATAAAAAGATTTGTCAGATTAACTTACAAATGGATCGTACTCCTGTAAACGATTGGCCCGGAAGAACTTCTGATATATAGTAGACGCTGTTGCCAGAGGAACACCTTGTAGGTGAAGCTTTAAACCTGCCCATAATTGCAATAAAAATCAATTAAATCTCTTGTGGGGAACATACATGGCTATGTCTTCCCAACTTCATGCACACAGCACTTCATGAAACTATCATCATTGTGCATGCGTGAATAAATATACGCTCAAATAGTCCTTTCTTGGTAATTGTACGATCAGTTTCTAATACTGTCTAATCACATGTACCATACTGCAAGAACTGAGAAGAAAAAAATTGGAGAACTTGGTGACAACTGGCAAGATTGAGGGGAAAACAACAAGAGGAAGGCAGAGAAGTAAATATCTGAATGGCTTGGCCACGTGGTATGGTCGAGACAAGAACACGGAGCTGATCCATGACTCTGGAGATCGTGTGAGAAGGCAAACTATGACCACCCATGCTTATGGGCATGTCACATGATGATGATGTTGATACTGCAAGTGAAACATTGCTCAAGAGTTGACAACATTAGTACAGTAGTGTCTTGCCTGCCAGTGGCAGTTGCACTACATGTTTGAATGATGAAATCAAGAAAGCTAAACAATACAAAGTAGAGACTAGAGGACGCACTAGACAACATAACATTTGAAAGCTATAGTTACCGACCAGGATTTAAACCTGTCACCTCCAAATGGCGACAGCGCCTCGCTGCAGGAACAAGTGTACTTCGGTGCATGACCAAGTGTCTAGTTGGTCATGCGTCGAAGTACACTTGTTCCTGCAGCTGTCGCCATTTGGAGGTGACAGGTTCGAATCCCAGTCGGTAACTATAGCTTTCAAATGTTATGTTGTCTAGTGCGTCCTCTAATCTCTACTTCTTTCTTCTCCTTCTGTGAGCGCCAAACAATACTACATATGTTTATTTATGTGACTGTTTCAGTATCCTAAACTGGTTCCCAAATTGATTAAACAATACGAGAAGCAATTTTTTTTAAAGATTATGACTACATCAAATACTGATTAGCCAGATGACATGTGAATTGAATAGTCAAGCAAATAAAAGACATCTTGGTGTGTAAATGTGGGGAATTTACAGACTTGTACTAACAAGTTTTTTTAATATTTGAAAGCCATGAGAATTACAGATGAGTTTTTGAAATATGTGAAAGCAATGAGGTTAACAGATCAGAATTTTCAAAAAATATGTGAAAGCAAAGAGGTTTACCGATGAGACTTTGAAATATGTGAAAAACCATGAGGTTTATAGATAAGAAATTTTGAAACAAATGAAAGCAATTAGGTTTGTAGATGAGAGTTTTTGAAGCAATGCTTTTTACAGAAGAGAATGTTATTCCTACAAGATTTATTGACAGTAAAAAAGACAGTCCATTATTCAGCAGAAAGGACAGAAAGATGGGATAGAAAGAATATTTGCATGGATTCTACAATAAAGCAGGCACACAAGGAACTGAACATTCATACCTGGATATCAAAACATCATCTCATCATGTGTTGTCCCTCTTGTACCTTGCGGTGTCGAGGTGAAGTATAAACAGCAGAAGAGTGCCCGTTTGTGTGCTTCATATATCAAGATTCCCATTGACTGTTATTCCCTCTGTCCATCGTTCACATGGTCAGCCTTTTCTGTTTTCTTTAGGTCTGTACATCATTTATTGTTGTGGTATGCTGTCTTTTGGTAGCTGAGTTATGTGGGTGAACATCTCACCTGCTGTTTTCTAATGAAATCTAGTGCTGCTATTACCCCCATTTCTGATTTTCTCTCTCCTTGATGCATTGAGTATTCATCTCAGGAATCTCATCTCTGTTACTGCAACTTTTCTTTTCTCTTTTTCTGTCACTGTCCAGATTTGACACTGTTAGCATAAAGTTGGTAGAAAGATTGTGTTGTAGAGTGCTTTTTTGGTCTCTACTCATACATGTTTGTATTGGTGCCAAGTGTCCAATGAGTTGGTTTGCCTAATTGCATCTATTCTCGATCTTGTCTTCTCATTAACCATTTGATGATGATATGCTTCCTAAGTGCTTGAAGTTCTTTACTTGTTTCAGGGGGTGTTCTGTTAGATGGATCTATGTTGTTTTTTTCTTCTTTGGTTATGGTCATTGTCTTTATTTTACTGATGCTAACTTTCAAGTTATGTTCCTAGCACATTTCACTTAAGACTATTCATGTGGTCTTCTACAATTAGTGTTTGATCGTCCTGAATAGGAGTTCTTTAATAGTGTCATTTACTGTTGGTTCCTCTTCTGTGTTCTGTTCTTCATGAGATGTTGTTGCAGTTTTTGTCTGATTGGTTTCTTTACATATGTTGTCGATATAAGTTATACTCTGGATCTTACGGTGAATGGTTCTTAGTGTCCCTTGTTTGTTCTTACAGTGTATTCTACATAAATTCGTTAGATGTGTACTCATGCCATATATTTTCCCCACAGAATTTCTCACAGCTTGTTCTTTTTACTCTATTAAATGCCTTTTCTTGGTCGACAAAGGCCAAGTAAGGTATTTCGTTAAATTCAGTTGATTTTTCTATCAGCTGTCTAAGAGCAAAGATGGCATTTGTGCATCCTTTTCCTAAATCCAATTTATGTTTAACTTAGCTGGGGTTCTATTGCAGGTCGTAATCTTTTCTTGAGAACTTTGCAAAATATGTTTCCAGTTTTGCAGTGTCTGATGCTCTGCCCAAACAAGGTTAAACAGTCTGTGTAGCCATGCTATTTCTATTTCCCTTGCTGCTTTAATTAATTCATTTGGTATTTTGTCTTGTCCCGGTGATTTATTCAATTGGGCTAATCTAATGGCTTCTGTAATTTCTTCTTCCATTAGTTCTTTGATGGCATCTGTGTAGGTTTCTTGGTTTCCTATACTGCTGGATTGGATATTGAGAAGTTGTTCAAAGTATTGCCTCCAACTTTGTAGGATTTGTTTCTGTTCACTTATTGGTTCTCTTTTTCCATGGTTAATTATTTCAGATGGATCAAAGAATTCTGTTATGGTTCTCATTGCATTAGTCTTTTTGTATTCTTTTTGTATAAGTATTTAGTTGCCTGCTAATAGTTTTTGTTTATGGTTTTTCCATATTCCTCCCAATCGTTTTGATCAAAACATCAAGAACATAAAATGCTATACAAGGATATCAATTCAGCTATTAATAATAATCTCAGAGAGAGCCATAGATACACTGATATCAATGTCTAGGTTGGCGTAAATACTCTAGAAGACTGTAAATCTTCATCTGAAGTCTATATGCACTGATGTTATGGCCATCTAGACCCTGATAGAGACGTATATCTACTGAAGTGAGGTTGGTGAAGAGACTTGTCTCCTGATCTGCTACAAAAGTCATATCTCCACGGAGACTTGTATCTACTGAGGTGAGGTTGGTGCAGAGACTTGTCTCCTGATCTGCTACAAAAGTCATATCTCCACGGAGACATATCTACTGAGGTGAGGATGGTGCAGAGACTTGTCTCCCAATCTGCTACAAAAGTCATATCTCCACAGGAACTTGTATCTACTGAAGTGAGGTTGGTGCAGACTTGTCTCCTGATCTGCTACAAAATTCATATCTCCACAGGAACTTGTATCTACTGAAGTGAGGTTGGTGCAGAGACTTTTCTCCTGATCTGCTACAAAAGTCATATCTCCATGGGGACTGCATGTAAAGCTCCCCTTCCTCTTAAGCCCAGAAACCTGCGGGGTTTGCAAGACTGGAATTTCACATCTGCCGAGAGGCAATAATTAGCATGTGACCAGGTCACGATTCAGCACATCACATTCAGCACATGGGATTAGGCCCACATTGGCCATGTCTCCTCCACAGGTTGTAGTATTTCATTGTCAACAGATTTCATCCCAAAGCCCAGATAAACACTGATGCCTGATATTACTGATAATTCAGAAACTGCAAGAGGCTGAGTTAACATAAAAGATACAAAATAGCCTATAATCTATATACACGTTAACTGCCTTTGGGACAATAGCAAATGAGCAGTCTTAACAGATATGTCCGACAAACCAGGTAGTAGGGTTATTGCAGACATGTTAAATCAAAACAATGAGGAAATCAAAACCGACAATACAATATGAAATGCTCATAAGATACACCCTGTACTGTAAAGCTCATTCTCTAGGTCAGGACATATAGAACATGGCATGTATTTCCAAATATCTTTTTTTCCCTCAGCAGATAGTGACAGTAGACAAGTTATAATAGTATAGTTTAAACAGTCAGTCTGCTTGGAGAATGTTCCAGCAAGATCCTGTCTGCTCCTGGAATCACAACTTCTGGCAACTTTTAGCAGATGTTACACTTAGGTACTGCTTCTGTGATGTGTGTCTTTTAACAGATGTTACACTTAGTTACTGCTTCTGTGTTATCTTTTAACTGATTCAGTGCCAAGGGATGGTTAATCATTTTACGTGACTTCCTGAATCTGCCATGGGCTTATATATCATCAAAATATTGTCATTGTGATATTTGTTTCTTTTCCTGTGTCTTCTGCAATTGAAATCCCAATAAACATAAATTTACATTAGAGAGACGTCTTTCTTTCCGATTTATAAGAAACTAACAGTCACACTGGCTCAAAAATTGAGCAGAAATCTGTTAAATTGTGGTTGACATTCTTATTTCAAAAATGGCAACATCCACTAGTTCTCGACAATTTAAGATGATGGTGATTTAAAGGAATTTGTGACAGATTCTGATACTGATAGCATAGGAACTAATGTAGTTATTCAGTTAAATTATTTATCACGTTGTGATAGGGAAAACAAAACAAAATGAAAGTTCATATTCATATGATGGCACATGTCAAATAATGTTTGCTCTAATGGACCACATTTATGCGCCTAAGTTTGCTTTGCTTATCATAAATAAGTGAGCAGTATTTAAATAATTATAACTAAACAGAAAATAGTGTATATATTGGTTCTCATTCTAATGAGTACAAATCTTCCCAATGTTTTCATGACTTGTTCAATTTTGTGTGAAAATTATGTGCTTCAAAGTATGATGTTATATTGGATAGTACTGATTAGCCGATCTTGTGATATTTGTGAAGAAAACTGGTGTATTTATCATTATCCATTTAATTCAATTCACAAAATGATGGAAATTTACCTTGGAAAAATGTTGAATTTGTTTTTTTTGCGGTCGCTTGCTTTGAACTCAAGCGTAGTCCATGCACACTATATATAGTAGTGATGAACTGAATTTTGCGTGTGGATTAGCTTTCCCTATTAACAGTGTTCCTCACCATCAGGTGAACCAACTCCGACTTCATAGGTACTTGTAATTTACGTCCCCAAGTCAAGGATGACAGGTCAACATTTTAGTCCAGCTGTTCGGTGTAGGAGTTGAACCGTTTACCTCGGCATCAGCACACCAGATGTTTAAGAACACATGTTCTTATCCACTCGACCATGCTGACCAGCAAAATGTTGAATAATTTTTTTAATTTTTTATCCCACCCCCCTTTTAATTTAATATAAAATAAAACACGTCTGTTATCATATTAACAACTATTAAGTCACAACAGTGATACACCCCTATTTCCCATTCTCTGCCATCCATCATTGTGTAGTCCTAGTTTATTAATTTATTTGGCACTGAAATTGTTAATGTTTCACATGTAAATAATTCCCAAACAGTTAAATAGCTTTGTTAACCAATAATTTATTGGCAATATTCAAAGCCTTCTGAGTATTTGTTACATTTGTGAATGAGTTATACATAATCAAATGTCAAGCTGGGGAATCTGTGAGTATACTAACTACATAGAAAGCTGTTGTCGCAGAGCCTAAATCAACAACCCGTGGCTCAATATTTTTAACGACAATTAACAAGTCAAATTTGATCTTTATTAAACTGCTTTTACCAGTGTTAGACTGGCTTCCTCGCAACTTTATTCAGTGGGTAATTCTTCTTCTTCGTTCATCCGGATTTTTTTTCTTCGGATGTGACTGCGTTGTGCCTGTTTACAGCAGAGCTGCGTTGTTGCGCCGTTAGGCCGACACATCCGACTTCTGCGGGCATTTGTTGACCGGGTTAACCTTCCTGGGGGTTTCTTAGGACGTTTGAATGTCACTGTTGTGGTGTTATCCCCCATCCTAGCTGGCCCATATAGAACAGCCAAAGACATCCTGGTCAACCCTCAAGGGAAGGCAGGGGCAGACCATGGGCATTCCCCGCCATCCAAGGAGGCTTCCATACTTGCAGAGCCATCACACAGCGCTCTGGTACTGGGCTCACCCAAGGAATCGTCACGTCCTGCACATGGCTGCTTAGCCTCACTTCCGTATATTGGGCCTTCCGTTCACCATAGGCTGTTCCTCTGGAAACCAGAAGAATGCAGTCTGCAGATGACATCCACACAGTGAGCTTTCGATTAAGACTTTCCACATAATGGATTTGCTATCCAAGCAATATTCCATTTCGTGTCACTAGGACACTTTTTCCACCATTTACGAAGCCCACACAGTGAGCTTTTGATTTGGACTTTCCACGTAATGGATGTGCTATCCAAGCAATCAGTGGGTAATTGACTTAGGATGCATATGGATAATTCTTGATAATATAATAATAACAATTTTAATAAATTTCTAATGTTATAATGTTATATATAATATATGTTATATTAATAAATAACAGGTTTAATAAATATCAAATAATTCTTAAAATTTCACTAAAATACCTAAACAATACATAACATATTATTATTATTATATAACACTAACAGTATCATTATGCAATAGTGTAGAAGAGTGTAATCAGATATAATATATTCTTAATTTTTATTTTAATTATTTAGAATTCTTACTGTTAGTTAATGTGATAATATTAGCAATGTATGTTGTTTGCATATCGTGAATGGAAGGGGAACAGTACACCTAATTAGCATAAAATTTCTTGCGACATCTGGTTCTGTGCCTGGGAATACCCATGCTTGCTTCTGATTGGATGTATTCGGACATAACGGGAAACAACTCTAATAATTGCAGAAGTGACCTGTCTGCTGGACTGCAAGCTTTTGTCATTACAAGTTATTTCTCCATAGAGTTATTTTGGTTATTTGATTCCCAGTAAGTTAATCTTTCATATAATTCACTGTAACGTGCGTGTTTTACGCCAAGGCAGGGAGAGGTAGAGGCTAGAAATCTAATAGAACAATTGAGGTTAACGGGTCAGATAGGAGGAATGCGGATGTGGGGTCAGAGAGGGTGTGGAGAAACCCCAAGACAATGGTTGGTCCCAAACACAATGGAGGGTTGTTTCACAGAGATGTCAGTCTGAGTCACCAGGGGGCAGAGAAGAACGTGCCAGAGAAAGGATTAAATAAAAGGAAACCCAGAATGGTATTTGCAGGGGAAGTGGTGAGTGGGAGCAGGGGTTAAATGGTGTCTCTTGGGAGGTCCCGGCAAGAGTGAATAAAGAGAGAAGTCTGGGCAAATTGGGGGACAGTTGAATTCTGAGGCTTAGCATGGGAGACTTAGCCAGGCAGTTGGTTTGTTGGAGCTGATTTAGGGAAACTCAGCCAGGACAGTTGCGTCTGAGGTTAAGTATTGGAGACTTAGCCAGGCATTCAGGGATAGTTGAGTCTGAGGCTAAGTGAGGGAGACTTAGCCAGACAGTAAAGTTCTGAAAACCTCGCCAGAAGAATTAAGTTCGGGACCAGTGAGATGAGCTAGGTCCAGAGAGAAGATACTCAAAGGAGTGCGTTAGATTCACGGATGGAGAAGAGGCCGTAACAGGGTATTGTGCAAGGCCAGTAGACAGCAATAGTTTGTTCGCAGAAGAATACGGTGTCGAATTATACTCTGAAAGGTTCTGGAAATGTTCATGAGCAGTATATGTATTCATCCGTAATAAAGTTGTATTGTGCGCAGGCCGGTGTTTAATATTGACTCTTAGTTGTTGAGCAGTCGCCCAGCACAATATTCACACTGACATACCTTAGACACAACCACAGCCGATTATTTCTGTCAGTAACCTTGTGACACTCACGTATTTTAAATAAAAGTACACTTGTTATTGCATGTTTGAATTCTCCATTAAATTTTACATATATTTGAAGAGTTTCAACAATTACTGTTTCTTACTTTTTTCAGAAAACAATAACCAATTTTAGCATAACAATGAGATATCAATATCGCAAAATTCAAACTGGCGGACCCATGCCGTTAGCACTGAATAGTATAGCAGAGTGGACTACTTTTTATTTTATAATTAGAACTGGCAATTTAACTACTCAAATTAAACAGAAAACAAGTTTCATTTTTAGCAGTAACTTATCTGTGTACTTGTATAATTTGTCACCCTTTGACATGACTGAAAATGATTTTGAAAGCCAGTTTTCAGACCCATCTGTTGTAAACCTGTAAGGAGTACTTTTTTTCTCAGCAGCGCACCAGTACACAATTATTTAAATTTAAATAAAATATTGTGAAATAAGTTTTTTTTTTTTTTTTTATGTTAGTATTTAATGATTAATTCACTTTTAGATACAGAACAGTGTAATTATAGAGCAGAAGTAGAAATCAATTATTAGCAATATTTAATTAATTAATATTTTTATTTTTTATTAGTTAATATTTCAATAATTAATTAACTGCAGCTTAATTTATGCAGCAGTTACAAACTTATTTACTTACATTAATGCATGATATTTAATCAACAAAAGAAAGCTGTCGCAATGCAGTGGGTTCATTAAGACATTAATATGAGTACATTTTCATGAATTGTTCTTTCACTAACGACGAACATTTCACATGACATTTAATTAATATAAATGGGCAGCTATTTTTAATTAGGTCACAGCACAACCCATCGAAAAGTCTTAAAAGTCGAGTGCATTTTTCTCGGAGACACGGACACTCTTGTGCTTTGTGCGATGTTTTCGGGAGGCCGCCTGCGGAAAGAGACTCAGCCATATGGGGTAAAACCCGGTGCAATGAAGTCAATCCTCTCAACATTCTATCAAAAGAGGAATGTGATCTTTACTTTCCTGTACCAAAATGCATCATAAAATATGTTATCCTGTGCATGTGTCCATATTACAATATTTTGTTGACGTGTTAACATGTCCTCAGTAGCGTAGTGGTTAGTGTCTCCGCCTGCCACGCGGGAGCTCGAGGTTCGATTCCCCGACGGGGAGGCAACTTTTTTTTTTTCATTTTCTGGAATTAGGTTACATTAATGCTAGTCTGATGATTTCGCTTTAGGCATATGTTTTCTACGGGTTTTGTGTTTTAGGTGTTGTTTATCTTGCTGCACAAGAACCTGCACACTTGTCTTTCTGTTCTTATCTGTCCTCTATTTTTGTTGTCTTGGGAAAGGCGCTTAGCCACCCGAACGCGAGTTCTTCTCTCTCTCACCTCTCCCTTTCTTGTCTTTACCACTCTTTAATGTCTTTCAACACATCTTTCTCATATCTGTGTCTCTCACACTATCTTCGTTATCTATCTCTCGCCTCTCTCTTTTCCACCTGCTTCAGATATACTCGAGCTCCCGTGTACCAGGCGGAAACACTAACCACTATGCTACTGAGGACACGTTAACGATTCAACAAAATATTGTAATGTGGATACACGCATAGGAATAATCACGTGACCTACTTCGATTGCGAATATAATTTTTTTCTATTCGCAATTCCATTGCGAATAGTCACTCCGTTATTGAATTAACGTATAGTATTCATTGAGGTACCGTTGGATTCGTCTTGTCAAGCTGTATCCAACTGTGATGATTTCATAAGTAAAAACCCTATTTTTAAATATTCTCTATATATAATATTAGCGAGATCCAGTATCCAAGATAAACAAACACAGCCCCAAAATGTATTTCGCACCATGCGCAGAAGGACACCATCGTGTCCTCCCAAAAATATGTATAGAACGTTACTTTTCATGTCTCTGGTTGGATACTTTCAAATAACAGGGGCCAATCACGAACGCCGTCTCATCTTCCTGTCAAAAGGTCAAACTGTCACTGTGCGTGTGCAAAGTGGTTCAAATTTTGCTTTGTCATATGCAATCGGTTTTCATTTGTGAGAAGGTCAGTAATTTTATGTTTTAGAGGTTGATCCGTTAATATTAGAATGTTCTTATATGCATTTTCAAATTCTGCATCCAACTATATGCATATTCGGATAGTTTCATCGCTTAGATCACAGCCCTTTTTATAGAAACAAAAAAAATGTGCTGACATGTGTTTCCTCAACTTTGCCCATTGCAAATCAATGGCGGTTTTGAGTCAATCACGCACGTTCGTACATTTATTTTAAAATTGATGGATTAATATTAGAATGTTCTTATATGCATTTTTAAATTCTGCATCCAACTATGTGCATATTCGGATAGTTTCATCGCTTAGATCGCATCTGTTTTGATAGAAACAAAAAAAAAGTGCTGACATGTGTTTCCTCAACTTTGCCATTGCAAATCAATGGCGGCGGCAAGTCCATCTCGCATGTTCGTACAAAATTTATTTTAAAATTGATGGATTAATATTAGAATGTTCTTATATGCATTTTCAAATTCTGCATCCAACTGTATGCATATTCGGATAGTTTCATCGCTTAGATCACAGCCGTTTTTATAGAAACAAAAAAAATGTGCTGACATGTGTTTCCTCAACTTTGCCCATTGCAAATCAATGGCGGTTTTGAGCCAATCACGCACGTTCGTACAACATTTATTTTAAAATTGATGGATTAATATTAGAATGTTCTTATATGCATTTTTAAATTCTGCATCCAACTATGTGCATATTCGGATAGTTTCATCGCTTAGATCGCATCTGTTTTGATAGAAACACAAAAAAAAGTGCTAACATGTGTTTCCTCAACTTTGCCATTGCAAATCAATGGCGGTGGCACACCACGCATATCAATCATACTTCATCATCAAGTGCCTTGCCGGCTGGCGTAGACATTATGGCTCTTGTTCTTCTCATTATAATTCTAAATAGAAGCTTAGTGACACTATTGCTATACAGATTTTACCATATCACTTGGTAAATATCCACTGTTGTAAATATAATTTAGCATTTTGGTTAAACTTAATACCCCAAATTCTCCCAATACTTCTAATTCTTCTACTGTGATTTCATCTGGCCCAGCTGTTTTTCCTTTCTTCATATGTTTCATACTTATACCTAATTTAATATTTTAAGACTATCTCATAAATTTTAAATTCACACAGGAGACATCCATTTTATACAAATGTCTCATCATATAAATTAAGATATAATCTCTCATTAGTTTCATAAAAGTTTTTATTTGTTAAAAATCTGTTTAGCATGAACCATCCGATTTTAAATTTGAGTATTTACTGAGACCACCACCAAAATATATGCCTTGAGAAACCGAATCTAATGGTACCAGGATGATGCATGTATGTCAATTAGAATCGAAGATATGCAACTGAGTGTCGTGATTGTAAACACAGAAATTAATTACTATAACTAATTGGTGGCCATTTTTATATGCTAATTAGATAACGTTACATCATATGTAAACAGGATTTAACCCATTATGTGCGTAGCATCCATCCGCATAATACAAGATATTACTTGCCAGGGTTTAAAGCTAATATAAAGAATGCACTATATAATTTATATAATAACTAATTGGCGGCCATTTTTATATGCTAATTAGATAACGTTACATCATATGTAAACAGGATTTAACCCATTATGTGCGTAGCATCCATCCGCATAAAACAAGATATTACTTGTAGCAAGTCCCATCGTGTTCCTAGACCATACTTCAACCGCAAACCGTTTTCCGCGCGTGCGCAGAAGGGTTTCATCGTGTCGACACATCATAGACTATTAACATACCCTTTGTATATCTCATTGGATATATTTAAATAACTCGTGACAATAACGAATTACCATCTCCGCTTCCGGAAAAATGGCCATTCTATCATTCTGCAAATAGCCAGCGTTTGAGATCAACTGTGTCATTGACATAACTTGGATATTTGCCAAAGTGTAAGTAATTTTATTTTCTAAAGAGGTTAATAATTAATAATACCATGTTTTTATATGGATTTTCGGATTCTGCATGCAATTTTACATTGATATGGTGAGTTTCATCACTTCAATCGATGACCAGGTGGTACAAAAACGATGTGTAAGCGGACATGTGTTTTACCATTGAAAATACATGGCGGCGCCTCACCACACTCACGTATCGGATATATAATTTATTTTAAGCTTGAATAATTAATAATACCATGTTTTCATATGGATTTTCGGATTCTGCATGCAATTTTACATTGATATGGTGAGTTTCATAGCTTCAATCTATGACCAGGTGGTAAAAAAATGATGTGTAAGCGGACATGTGTTTTGCCATTGAAAATACATGGCGGCGCCTCACCACACTCACGTATCGGACATATAATTTATTTTAAGCTTGAATAATTAATAATACCAGGTTTTCATATGGATTTTCGGATTCTGCATGCAATTTTACATTGATATGGTGAGTTTCATAGCTTCAATCGATGACCAGGTGGTAAAAAAATGATGTGTAAGCGGACATGTGTTTTGCCATTGAAAATACATGGCGGCGCCTCACCACACTCACGTATCGGACATATAATTTATTTTAAGCTTGAATAATTAATAATACCATGTTTTCATATGGATTTTCGGATTCTGCATGCAATTTTACATTGATATGGTGAGTTTCATCACTTCAATCGATGACCAGGTGGTAAAAAAATGATGTGTAAGCGGACATGTGTTTTGCCATTGAAAATACATGGCGGCGCCTCACCACACTCACGTATCGGACATATAATTTATTTTAAGCTTGAATAATTAATAATACCAGGTTTTCATATGGATTTTCGGATTCTGCATGCAATTTTACATTGATATGGTGAGTTTCATAGCTTCAATCGATGACCAGGTGGTAAAAAAATGATGTGTAAGCGGACATGTGTTTTGCCATTGAAAATACATGGCGGCGCCTCACCACACTCACGTATCGGACATATAATTTATTTTAAGCTTGAATAATTAATAATACCATGTTTTCATATGGATTTTCGGATTCTGCATGCAATTTTACATTGATATGGTGAGTTTCATCACTTCAATCGATGACCAGGTGGTACAAAAATGATGTGTAAGCGGACATGTGTTTTGCCATTGAAAATGCCGGCTGGCGTAGGCGTTCATGGCTCTCCACAGATCTCGGTCTTTGGTTTTTTGGATATTCCTCCATGCCACCGTTAGAAGTTAGAAATAATAATTTATCAAATATTAGTTTCATTATGCAGCAATTGCTAACTTATGCTTATATTTCAGGAATTTCAATTTGCTCAGTAGAGCTGGGACAAAAGAGTACACAGTACAGTGAGTATAAGAGGTGCAGCAAGAAATAGTGAGTACAACTGTGGTCGAACATGCTGTCTTTCTGTATTTCTTTCTGCAAGTCTTTTTCATATCGTGGCCAATCTTCTTCTTCTCTTCTTCTTCTTCAGCGTTCCGAGCCATTGAGGTTCTTTGCTGCAGATACAATCCGTCTCCATTCATCTCTCTGGTTGACTTCTTCTTGCTAGTCGATGATTCCAAGTGCTTGTAGGTCTGTATATATATTATCTCTCCACCGCCTTCTTGGTCTACCTAGGTGTCTACGGCCAATCTGCAAATAAAAAATTTTTATTTGTTAAAAATCTAATATAGCATGAACCATCAGATTTTAAATTTGAGTATTTACTAATAGGACCACCACCAAAAGATGGGCCTTGAGAAACCGAATCTAATAGTACCAAGATGATGCATGTATGTCAATTAGAAGCGAAGATATGCAACTTTGAGTGTCGTGATCGTAAACACAGAAATTAATTAATATAATAGCTAATGGTGGCCATTTTTATATGCTAATTAGATAACGTTGCACACTATTTAAACAGGATGTAACCCACTGTGTGCATAGCATCATTCCGCATAATACAAGATACTACTTGCCAGGGTTTAAAGCTAATATAAAGAATGCTCGTGGTAATTAATTAATATAACCACTAATTAGCGGCCATTTTTATATGCTAATTAGATCATGTTGCATACTATCTAAACATGAATTAATCCATTATGTGCGTAGCATCATTTCGCATAATACAATATATTACGTGCCAGGGTTTAAACATAATATAAAGAATGCACTTGGTAATTAATATAATAACTAATTGGCGGCCATTTTTATATGCTAATTAGATAATGTTACATCATATGTAAAAATAGATGACATGAGCAGTTAGGCTTCGCTACACCGATCGCAATGATGTATGGTTGCTAGGATGTTCGTGTATGGTTGCTAGGATGTTCGTTTAAAAATAAACAAGCTACGCTAATAAGAACATAAATTTTGATAAATTCTGCTTGGCCTTGAGCTGGACACGAAAAAAAGATGTGCAGAGGAGATCTTTTGTCTCAATTTCTGTGTTAACGATCACGACACTCAAAGTTGCATATCTTCGCTTCTAATTGACATACATGCATCATCTTGGTACCGTTAGATTCGGTTTCTCAAGGCCTATCTTTTGGTGGTGGTCCCATTAGTAAATAGTAGCGTGAACCGTATACTGTAAACAGACTTCTACCGGAAGCCATTTTTTCCGCGCTTGCGCAGAAGGGTTTCGTCGTGTCTACATCATTGACTATTAACATACACTTTGTATATCTCATTGGATATATTTAAATAACTTGTGCCAATAACGAATTACCATCTCCGCTTCCGGTAAAATGGCCAGTCTAATCATTGCGCATATAGCCGGTGGTTAGATTTGAAATTGTCTTTGAGATAATTTCACTATTTGGCATACCATAAATAATTATAATAATTTTAGTACAAGGCATAGATATTCGTTAAATGTAGCTGCATTTTCGAATTCTGCATGCAAAGATACATAAATTTGGAAAGTTTCATTTAAAAATATGGGGACCCTCTGGTAGAAAAAAATTCGTTTCGCGGGCATGATAAATTCCTCTTTGTGATTGTAAATCCACATTGTCGGCACGCAATAAAAAATTTTTTTAGTACAAGGCATAGATATTCGTTAATTTTAGTTGCATTTTCGAATTGTGCATGCAAAGATACATAAATTTGGAAAGTTTCATTTAAATATATGGGGACCTTCTGGTAGAAAAAAATTAATGAATTAATAATTATTTTTGCGGACGTGATTAAATTCTCTTTGCGATTGGAAAAATAAATAAATCCTTTTAATAAAAATATATGTACTTTCTCATTATATAAAGATATCATCTCTTATTATTATATGATTGCATGTAATTATTAAATATTAATTTTACGTAAATTTATTTAGAATTTGACTGACTATCATGGCAAGGACTGCTGATGATCTCAGATCCCATCTATCTGCGTTCGAAGGAGGATATCCTATAAGTACAGGATACATTGCCCGGCTGCTGGTTGTGGACAGTTGTTCTGTACCTGATGTGTTAGGAAAAGTCCAAACCATTGTGGCGACAAATGATCCAGGGAAAGACATATTTTTGCCGACATATTAAATCCCTCTTTGACTTTGCCTTTGGAAATCCAAAATGTCGGCATGCGTTTCACTTTTTAAAACGTGCAATTCTTCTTCTTCTTCTTCTGCGTTCATCCGGAGTTTTTTTTTCGTATGTGATTGCGTTGTGCCCGTTTACAGCAGAGCTGCGTTCTTGCGCTGTTAGGCCGACACATCCGACTTCTGCGGGCATTTGTTGACCGGGTTAACCTTCCCGGAAACGTGCAATTCGAACTAATACCTTGTGAGCCAATCTCTTTAATTAATGACAAATGTTTAAATGTTTGCATAAAGGAGAAATCTTTTTTTAGAAAAATATTTCTCATTATATAAAAACTGTCATTTACTGCCAATATAGTACCTTGCGGTGTATGGCAGAGGGGTCTTTGAGCCTGAGGAATAAAGTCCGCCTGGCTAGTGCAGTCGCCGCGAACTGTGCAGGTTAGGCTTTTCTTTTTGCCCCCGACAGAAAAAAATTTGACACCTTACCGAGGGATCGAACCCGGGCCTCCGAATGAGAGTCCGGCATTCTAGCCTCTCGGCCAGCCGCTCCTCCTCTCATTATATAAAGATATCTATTTTAGCATGAACCATCAGATTTTAAATTTGAGTATTTACTAATGGGACCACCACCGAAAGATAGGCCTTGAGAAACCGAATCTAATGGTACCAAGATGTTGCATGTATGTCAATTAGAAGCGAAGATATGCAACTTTGAGTGTCGTGATCGTAAACACAGAAATTAATTAATATAACTACTAATTAGTTCCCACCAGCTCCGTGGCCGAGGAGTTAGCAGCTTTCTCCGCTAACCCCGAATACTCTCGTCACGTGACGCGACGAGAATTAGCAGTGGTTCGAATCGCAAAAGTGACTTATGAGAGTATGGAGCCGGTCGCTCAGAAAGTCGTGGCGTGCTGATGAGCGTAATCTAGCCTAGGAATCAACATACAGCTGAAAGATGCTGGTGTTGACCGCAATATCCTGAAACAGGATGGAAACGCGGAAAATAAAAAAAATAAAAAACTAATTAGTTCCCATTTTTATATGCTAATTAGGTAAAATTGCATACTATCTAAACAGGATATAACACATATCGTGCGTTGCACAATTTCGCAGAATACAAGATACAACTTACCAGGGTTTAAAGCTAATATAAAGAATGCTCGTGGTAATTAATTAATATAACTACTAATTAGCGGCCATTTTTATATGCTAATTAGGTAACATTGCATACTATCTAAACAGGATATAACACATATCGTGCGTTGCATAATTTCGCAGAATACAAGATACAACTTACCAGGGTTTAAAGCTAATATAAAGAATGCTTGTGGTAATTAATTAATATAACTACTAATTAGCGGCCATTTTTATATGCTAATTAGATAATGTTGCATACTATCTAAACAGAAATTAACCCATTATGTGCATAGCATCATTCCGCATAATACAATATATTACGTGCCAGGGTTTAAACATAATATTAAGAATGCACTTGGTAATTAATTAATATAATAACTAATTGGCGGCCATTTTTATATGCTAATTAGATAATGTTACATCATATGTAAAAATAGATGACATGAGCGGTTAGGCTTCGCTACACCGATCGCAATGATGTATGGTTGCTAGGATGTTCGTGTATGGTTGCTAGGATGTTCGTTTAAAAATAAACAAACTACTCTAATTTTGATAACTTCTGCTATGACCTTGGTTCGGACACGAAAAAAAGATGTGCAGAAGAGATCTTTTGTGTCAATTTCTGCGTTAATGATCTCGACACTCAAAGTTGCATATCTTCGCTTCTAATTGACATACATGCATCATCTTGGTACCATTAGATTCGGTATCTCAAGGCCTATCTTTTGGTGGTGGTCCCATTAGAAAATACTCAAATTTAAAAATCTGATGGTTCACCCTAGTAAATAGTAAAATACTCAAATTTAAAAATCTGATGGTTCATGCTAATAATATATGCTAAGATTAATATTAATAAAATAATAATTAATATGAGGATGAGAGTAGGTGAGTAGAACTAGAATTGATTGTGATAAATCACAAAAATATAAATTAATAATCATACCTGCTTCAAAAATAAATCTTATGACTCTGAAATGGACTCTTGTTTCACTGTCCGACATCTTGAAATCGCTTGCCGCAACGTCTGGTTATGCTCATGTTCATTTCATGCCTTTTCCCTTTATGATTTTTTATTTACCGAAAGTATACATAGAGGAGGTTGCTAAATTAGCCATTTTCGGCCAGATCTGGCTATTTTTCATCAGTTATCAGTTGGGGTATCTTCATTGCACTCCGGATTTTTCATCATCATCATCATCATCATCATCATCATGCATCATCATCATCATCATGCATCATCATCATCCATTGCCTAGCCGGTTGGCATGGAGGAAATCATGCCCTCCATAAATTGTGATCCCCGACGGCATGGATCAATTCGTGTATTGACTCCCTTCCGTGCCATGACACAAGACTGTCAAGAATTTTCTCACACAAGTATAGTATACATATTATTGGCACCTTACCTTCTTGACAGCCGCCAGTTTGTTACACTGTGCTTGAACAATTTTTTTTTTTTTTAAACAGGCATAATAACTGCACGTTTATTGCCTGGCATATTTCGCTGCATCTCCTCAGGTACATACTGCATAAGTCACACAACATAAAATAAAATAACTAGATAAATCCCTCAAGCTGTGCTTGTCGTTGTGTCCGTCAGAGCTGTACCAGGCACGACGGACATTCTGAAACTACATAGTTAGAGCTGTTCCGAACAAGAGCGGCATTCGGAAACTAGGTAGTCAGGGCTGTTCCTAGCACGAGAGACATTCGGACGAGACATTTCACTCGGACGTAAATGCGTAGTGCCAATTTTATTTTGCCACCCGTAGGACGGCACTTCCGGCTTCGGCGGGCATTTTTTAAATGAGGTTAGCCTTCCTTGGGTTTCGAGGCACGTTAGACTTATTGTTGTGATGTCGCCCACATCTCAGCTGGTCAAGATAGAACGATCAACGACATCGCGGTCGACCCTCAAGGGAAGGCAGGGGCAGACCATGGGCATTCCCCACAATCCAAGGAGGCTTTCATAATTGCAGAGCCGGCACATATTGCTCTGAGACTGGGCTCACCCGAGGAGTTGCCTCGTCCTGCTCATGGCTGCTTTAGTTCCTCACTTCCATGTGTTGGGCATCTCGCTTGCCACTGGTCGCTCAAGCACACATCAGGAGCGGTCAGTCTGCGGGCGACATCCACTAGGTAAGCTTTCGCTTCGGACTTCGGACTACGCAATGGATTCGCTAGCCGTGCGTTCCATTTCGTGTTGTTGAGACGTTTTTCCACCTTTGTCTCCACTCTCTATGAGTTAGATACAGTTTTCGTAACCATTTCATTCGACTGGGGCACTTATTCAACCTTTTAGTACTCGCCCACGAGGTAGGCTACATGTGCTGCCGGCTCAGCACCTTACCTCCGTACATCAGTGAGCGAACGGCCAGGCCCTCTCATCCGGGGATCCCTCATATCCCCCAGCTGAGAGCCTTCGGACAAGTATCTGAACTGGGCATGTAGCGTGCTCAGTATCTCGCCTCCATTTTTCGGTAGGTGAGTATCGGCCCGGCTCTCTCATCCAAGGATAGTAGCTTAGAGGCGTTCAGCTACATCTCTCAGATGGAGGCCTTTGTATAAGTGTTTGGACCAAGTGTGTGGATTCGTGCGCCTGAGTTTAAATTTTGACTGCTATCCTCAGTCTACCTGCAGAGCAGCAGGTTGTGTCTCTATTAGTCTGGTCCCTATCCCAAGAGCTGTCCAATATGTAGTTTATATCCATTGGCACAGCGCTTGGGATCAGTGGGACACTCAAGCTCCCCCATGACGGCAAGGTGGAGACACATCGGGAGAGGTAATTCATTTCAGATGTTTCAACTTATTTTTACATCCCTATTTGGTATACTATCTGGACAAGTAACGTTTCCATTATTTAGAAGTGTGATTGCGTAACTACTTTCTTCTTTAAAATGGTTTCTCACAACTGACACCCATTTCCAGTTCTGCGGGCTAGATATCTAGAGTGTCTTCTGGGATGTACACGGGACACATCCTAAGCTTTACCGATTGCCTACAGGCTCAAGGTGCATCAGGCTGTCATATCTCCACGTACTCACGGATAAGGAATAGTTTCTACAAGAAGCCCAGGACACAGATAATGGCCACCGGCTGATATGAGGAAATCGTGGATGACTCAAGCAGAAGACAATCAGAGAAGAATGTATGGTTAACAAATTTGGGAGAGGAGAGAAGTGGGTCAGAATGCTAGAGGAAATGCCAGACCTGTATAGGGTCACAATCACATTGGATCAAGAGTGCAGCGATTGATTACCAGCGCTGAATAGGAGGTGCAACGACTGATACACGACAGATCATACTCAGGGGACGTAATCATCTACATCAGGCAGTGCAGGATTTACGTATAAGCTACACAAGCTATAGATTGGGGCCCTCTAGAAACTGGGGGCCCAAAAAATATTGTCCGAGTGAGCAATTTGTCACTGACATAGAATATCTGGACTTATAAATGGCCCCATATTTCAAATAGCTTAGCGCCTTATCAAGTCTAAATCCGGCCCTGTATTCATTGGCACAGGAACGGAGCATAATGGGGACGACATGTTGCTGTGAAGTTGGAACCACGACTAACTAACTAACTAACTAACTAACTAACTAACTAACTAACTAACTAACTAATTAACTAACTAACTAACTGACTTACTGACTGACCGACTGACCGACTGACTGGCTGGCTGGCTGACTGACTGACTGCCTAACTAACTAACTAGGTGTAAGGGATGAGAGAGATGACGACTAATAGGCGAAGTGAGCAGGACAAAACCTGGTCTGGCACAGTCAAGGCCTGCATCCACTTATTTTCGCACTGGCGAAAGGCCGTGCAAGTTTATGGGGTTTATGTAGACAAATATTATGTTTAAAGGAAGTGTCATTTATGTTTGTAAATTGCATTCCTTTTGATCAAATAGTTCTCTCCCTCTCCTCCTTCTCCCCCTTTCTCTCTCTCTCTCTCTCTCTCTCTCTCTCTCTCGCTCTGTCTGTCTGTTTGTCTGTCTGTCTGTCTGTCTGTCTGTCTGTCTGTCTGTCTCTCTCTCTCTCTCTCTCTCTCTCTCTCTCTCTCTCTTTCTCTCAATGCCAAATGCTGGTGCAATTACGTTTACATAGAGAATATTTAGAATACAATAACATGATAGTAATGCCTAGATTGAGCACTACGCTTATTAATACTTATGTTCAAGCATTCTGCGGAATTACTAGTCATCTAAAAGAAAAGCCCCTAGATACACAATGAGTAGACGACATAAACATCTTATATTGAGACAAGGGAGATTACTTTAATTTGAAAAAGTAAATAATATATCTAGTATGCTATCATAATATAACTTATAAATGTTCCCTTTTTACTTGTGTAATTAAAACAGTTAGTAATGGAGTCAGATTTAATATTCATTACAATAAGTCGATTAACTTTATTATAAAATATGTTTGTGATCTTTAGGCAATTAAATTTTATAATCATATTTTGGCCTTTGTCATTTATATTTAATTCTTAAGATTTTAATGATAGGATCATTCCTCACTCCTCACTCCTCTTTGGGGAAAAATTTTTTTACTGGCCTCCTAGGGCCACACAAAATTTAGAGACAACTAACCACCCCCCCCCCCCCCCTCATACTTTGATATGAATTGCTATCAATTAGATATATTTATAGTGCGTGTGTGTTTTTTGTTGTTGTTGTTGTTGTCTCAATATAAAATTCAATATCTCAGTAACCAACTGAGGGAAAATGATAAGATTTAGCATATAACCTTATCATTATGTCCACCCAACAAAAAATTTTTTTTTTCTGGAGATTGTACAGCAGATTTCAATGTTTGTTTATATGCGGTATAAAATTTACGGTTCCGGCATTAATACCATCATTTAAAAAGTATTACAGCTTCAGCAAGACACACCCCCGCTCTTTTCGAAATTGACTCGCGGTTTTCGTTTTGGCACAAACAGCGCGAAGTTAAATGGGTTGGTTCAGAGGTGTCTCCAATTAGGGTTCTTTCATGAAACATGATTATATAAATAAACAAGCTGACTCGGCCCGGCTCCTGACGGGGATCTATCTATCTATCTATCTATCTATCTATCTATCTATCTATCTATCTACCTAACTACATATTTACCTATCTACCTACCCACCACCCACCCAGCCAGCCACCTACCTTTCTGCATAACTACTTACCTACCTACCTACCTACCAACCAGTCTGTCTGTCTGTCTGTCTGTCTGTCTGTCTGTCTGTCTATCTATCAACCAGTCCGCGCTATTAAATATTGATAAAAGTTACTGGAAAAAATGTGAGGACCATCTGTTGAAAGAGGAAGAGGACTATTGGAGAAAGGATGGATTGAATTTTATGCAACCGAGAGCAATCATCAACCTACTGGAATCGTCCGACACAGATTAAGGTCTGGGATATTTTGCTCCAACTATTCAGACGAATTGCAGGCCCTAAACATCAGCATAATGTCAATGGCAACAGTTTGTATTTCACAGTGATGAATTTTCAATTCCGCAAGCCGTCAGCTGTGACAAACAACTGTATTGAAACACACACACACACACACACACACACACACACACACACACACACACACACACACACACACACACTAAGCGCATTGAATACCAACAGAAGAGTAATATTGCGTTGGAAACTGACATATTGTGGCATAACAAGAAACGTGAGAGCAAACACGTTGTCAAATTAGGGGACAACACACGCGCATATGAATCAATCTATAAACTTCAATGAAAAGAGGACCAACATCTTGGTCGTTAAGAAGAAAGCCCACTACAGAGACACTGACAACTATTTTCATAGTGCAAAACAAGTAATCATGTTCCGTCTCTGAACGGTAAACAGCAGAGTAGACAGTCTTTCACGAAGACTCAAAGCGGGTCTGCCACCCATGTGTACGTGTAAACAAACTACACAGACAGCTGAACAGATCCTTAAAAACGAAAACATGATGACTAAATTGGGGTATCATTTCTGGTCACTCCATACGCACATTAACGCACAGCTATTTGGAAGCTTTCACGAACTCAATATACAAAGCTAACATGAATACTTGCGTACACTTTATTAACCAGCAGCTGAAGAAAACAAGAAGGAAATGAAAAATAAGGTAAGAAATATATTCCTTCTACTTTCCTGTTAATTTACAAATGATTTACCCCGTGCCTCTGTAAATTCTCTGTGTTTACAAATATTACTCATTGCACCCCTCTCGGGATTCTCCGTGGTGAAGTGGTCAAGCCGTCTGACTCGGGCTCCAAAGGTTGTATGTTCGATTCCGGGCCGCGTCCATCATATCACGAGTGCATTTTTTCAGAGACTTCCGACGGTTGTCGCTGGAGCTACGGAGTTGGTGCTTGTGCGACGCTTTCCGCGCTGCGGAAAGAAACTGAGCCATATGGGATAAAAACCCGGTGCAATGCAGCCGAAACTGTCGATTTTAAGCTACTTCTTTCATTGCACCCACTCCCATACGAATCCGGATACGCCTATGTGTGTCATCTGAATTGGCGGGTCTCCCATTACTGTAAACATAAATTTGTTAGCGAGAAATCACTAGTTGTTCAGCAAAACATCAAAGGAATGTCGTCTCTTTCGATGATTTAAGTTGTTTTTGGACCTATCAAAGACATATTCCTTGGGTGGTGGTAAATATAAGACGGCTGGAAAAATTTCATAACGATGCAACAGACAGTTTTCAAAATAATTGATCGTGAATGAAGGCATTTTTTGTGGGACATACTATAGGTGATAGGATTCGTGCTTTGTGCGGCGCTTTCGGCGGGTCACCCTGCGGAAAGAAACTGAGCCATGTGGGATGAAACCCGGGTCAGTGAAGTCTTTTTTGGTGACTGTCGATTCCAGCGACGATGAACTGTCTTTTTTCATGGAGGACTTTTGCGTTGGCATTCTGATGGCGGCATTATGCACAATGTACCTGTGCGGGCTGTTGGCTTGCCGATCCACTTTTCACATTGGACAGTGAGGAGCATTTTGTGTGATATTCACTCAGTGCAGGATTTACGTATAAGCTACACAAGCTATAGCTTGGGGCCCCCTAGAAACTGGGGGCCCAAAAAATATTGTCCGAGTGAGCAATTTGTCACTGACATAGAATATCTGGACTTATAAAGGGCCCCATATTTCAAATAGCTTAGCGCCTTATCAAGTCTAAATCCGGCCCTGACATCAGGGATGGGGAACCTTTATTCAGCAAAGGGCCGTTTGGCATTTATATTTTACTAGCTGCCCGGCCCGGCTTCGCCCAGGCTCTGGCGGGGATGTATGTATGTATGTATGTATGTATGTATGTATGTATGTATGTATGTATGTATGTATGTATGTATGTATGTATCTGTCTGTCTGACTGTCTGTCTGTCTGACCCGGCTTCGCCCAGCTCCAGGTGGGGAGCATCTAATTTAATTCATATAAGTAGTCATATAAGCTCCCGTTCCCGACTATCTATCTATCTATCTATCTATCTATCTATCTATCTATCTATCTATCTATCTATCTATCTGTCTGTCTGTCTGTCTATCTGACCCGGCCCGGCTTCACCCAGACCCTGATGGGGAGCATCTCATTTAATTCATATACGTAGTCATATAAGCTCCCGTTCCCGACTATCTATCTGTCTGTCTGTCTGTCTGTCTGACCCGGTGTGAGGTTTTTTTTTGTGGGTTTATAGAGAATTACAGAAGTTCCATTGAGTGAAGTTCTATAAAGTATATCTCTCTATAAAAGATACAGGTTAGTAACAGCAAGTGTTGTCTAGAGGTATTGATATTTATTCTCGCATAACCCTTGTAGAGAAACCATTCAGAATTTTGGCTCACCGAGTACCCCCACTGTGAGAAATTAGACACAAGTTAAGTTCTACACAGAATTATTTATAGATGATTTCTCTTCTAGGCCATATATATATATATATATATAGAGAGATCTTGGCAGTTAGCCACAGTAACCAATTAAAGCAGTTCTCTCATCTTCCAGCTGACTGTGCTCTGGTCGCCAACCTCATTTTTGATCTCATTACATCTTTCAAGTGACACAAGACACTTGGACAAATGATCACATTGACAATTGTACCATTGTAGTGAACATAAACAACAACAACTGTATTTTACACTGGTTGAACAAGACAACATGAGAAGATCTTGACAACAGTTGGACAAACATTCACAAAGAATGATCACACCAACAGGTTAGACAAGTCATACATCATGGAAGATACTTGACAACAACCACACAGACTTTCACAATCTCTGTAACCAACAGCAACAGTAGAGTAACAGTCACCATGAAGATGCTTGACACCAGTTGGACATTTCTTTCTCAACAATGTACAAGACATTCACAGAGACATGTATCTCAAAAAAACTGTTTTCTTACTACTAATCATTTATTAATGTTTCTGGACCAGGTGAAGACTCAGGCTTCATATAGTCAATCATCACACTTCAAATTCTTAGTTAATATGTAATATATTGACATAATTATGAACCTAAATACAACACCCAAATCCCACCGAGACATTAATCTAAATAACCCTCCTCCTTCACTTCTCTACTCCATAAGTTATCCTACACCACACTTTAGACTTAAATCCTTTCTTCGACCGTTACTGAGGGAAACACAAGATAAGCCATAAATTGGGGCAATCATAGGGACGTTCTGCTCCACTGGTCTGTTTCATCCTTTTAGCACCTATGATGGTGTTGGACAGCTCAGGTTACAGTTCTCCCCATGATGGTTTTCCAATTCAGGCTATTCCCTGCTGTCACAATCTTGAAAGAAATTTTAAAGCTCTATCTTTTCACTGGTGAGTTCATGAAGTTGACACTTAGGACTGTTCTTTTACATTTCCAGTAGAGGAAGATCTAAAAAGAAACAATATGTCCTAGCATTCTTCTTTCTGTCTATCTCACCTAAATTTGACTGTTCATGAAGTTGACACCCAAGACTGTTCCTTTGCTTTTCCAGTGGAGGAAGATCTAAAAAGAAACAATATGTCCCAGCTGTCTTTCTTCACAGTCTATCACTCCTAAGATTTCTGATGGAACTGAATCACCACACCGACTTAACACCATTCCATTTTGGGAATTTGCTCTATGTATTAACTTCTGCTCCTTTAGCTATCAGCCAATATTAATAATAACTGTGATATAGTCTGCTCCAAGTGCACCTTTAATGTCCACTCTTAGCCAGTGGTGACATGCTGAAGACCAGGTGATCTCTCCTCTTAAGGTTTCTTCTTGAATTTATCTTGAAGATATAGCCTGGGGCTTTTACAAAATTGGAGAGTATCCCTGTCTTAGGCTTTTAAGAAAGACTTTTCCTCAATGCCATCTGTATAGGCCAGAATTAGTGGATTCAGGCTGAATCTTTGCAACCTGTTGTTCATTTTGGTCTTTTTGGAGTCTGACTTTTCAGCTGGAGTTGAAGACTAGAGCTCAGGACTTCCCTGGAGTTGTCCTGGTGATTGAAAAGGGCCTCCTCCATCTTCCTCATTCTCTGTTAATAAACAAAGGCACAACATGTGTGTTACATCTACTGAACCATTGTCACAGTTATACAGTACTATCACAGATTCAGAGAGGAATGGGAGGGGAAAGGGGAGTGTGATATTCGAACACCCGCCTCTCACTGATGATGAAGTGCAATTTTATTTGGGGGTTTGGGGTGATATCCTTTCTCCAGGTTCATCCCCAAAACCGTGAAGTCATAGGCACATACTCCTAATCAGAGGCAGCTTCACACAATTATCTTGTAAATTCTCACAATGAGTAGATCACAGGGACCGGTGTACCATGAGAACAGACAGTGTGATTAAGCACCAAGAAGTAGGCATTGTATGGCAGAAATCATGCACTAGAAATGCTTTCACATGTGGAATACACATAATGAAAGAAAACATGAATTTTCCCTGACAAATAGCATGAGCCTTCCCATGTATTCAGCTGACAGACACTGTAGGTTAATTTCCACAGTGCAATGCAGTCCTGCAAACATGGATTTAATAAGTGTCTTTACTTTTACAAATATGAGAAGTTAATTATATAATTATCATCTCATTCACTCAAACATTCTCAGCCATTATAAGGGAGAAATTACATGCAGTATATAGCATCACACATTCTGAAACAAAGCTGCCAAAGGTAACTCTCAAGAGCAAGGTACAGTTTGGTTAAGAATGGTCATGATAGGCACTCAACGAATGTTCAGAGCGCACAAAGGTTTTGCCATATGCATTGAGCGTGGTTTACAGTCATAAGCATATGCAAATCATCAAATCAGACAGACAATAGACATGGTAAGAATGTTTCACTGCGGTAGACATGACAGGTTTTGAGCGGCAGATTTAGAGTCACTGTACCGAAGTCCTGTCTTCTTTTTACATTTTCTCAAGAAAATACTCGGCCATTCGTCTCTCTCTCACTTCATCAGGTTTACACATAACATATTAAATGATTTAGGTACCTGGAGTGCAGATGACCACCTCCCAAAGAATGCTTTTGGGCAAATTTTACCACTGCATCTTGAACATGTCCTTACGGGATGGAATCAAGGCTTCGACTGGCAGGCTAATTATGTATTAAGGAGCGTTACCAGCCCAAGGGTTACCCAATCAAATTGAGACCCCACCATTCATCTACCCTCTCTCGATCTAGAATCTACGATTCTATTTTTAGTTAGGGCATCACGACGGCTTACGTGGTTAACTACTGAGTATTGAGAAATGTAAATGGACTGGGGATGCGAACGTCTGAAGACATCATGCCACACCCGGCCCGGCTTCGCCCAGACCTTGATGGGGAGCATCTCATTTAATTCATATAAGTAGTCATTTAAGCTCCCGTTTCCGACTATCTGTCTGTCTGTTCGACCCGGCCCGACTTCGCCCAGGACCTGGTGGGGAGCATCTCATAAGTAGTTATATAAGCTCCCGTTCCCGATCTATCTATCTATCTATCTATCTATCTGTCTCTGTCTGTCTGTCTGTGTATGTATGTATGTTCGGCCCGAACATAACAACAAAATATAGATAGAATAGAAGAATAGATAGAAAATATGATTGGAAGAGATCTATCTAAAGTAAACTTGGCTCCCGTTCCCGACTATCTGTCTGTCTGTCTATCTGTCTGTCTAACCTGGCCCGGCTGCACCTCATTTAATTCATATAGATTTCTATAGCCAGGGGACTTAACTTAAGATATAACAATGCTACTAAAAGTTATATCCCTTTTTTATATGTTTTTATATTTTCTTATGTTCAGTCATGTAATTACACAATTAAATTTTAGGAATGTAATATTGATAGCTGATAGATACAACTATGACAGTCGGTTGCACAGGAATGAAAGGAAAACGTGTAGAAAATTTCATCTCAATCGGATGGACCGT
The DNA here is from genome assembly GCA_963921405.1 of Cepaea hortensis. Taxonomy (NCBI): domain Eukaryota; kingdom Metazoa; phylum Mollusca; class Gastropoda; order Stylommatophora; family Helicidae; genus Cepaea; species Cepaea hortensis. The sequence goes on from OY992882.1 coordinate 73,663,873, forward strand.
TCGCGAACGCATAAAGGACGGACATACATACATCGATTTTTATAGATATAGATAGCGTCATTCGCGGGGCATACAAAATTATCTTAAACATCAGCCAGCTTGGGAGGTCAGCATGGCCGAATGGATAAGGGCGCTTGCTCTTGAACTTCCGATGTTTAGCAGGACCAGATCAAAGGATTTTGCAGGCCTTATACGGCTCGCTGGCTGAACGTTCTCCCCATCATCCGACTCGACGCGCTATCGAGATCAAGTCGCCTTATCGGATAACGCAGAGGATGCCTTGCGTTAAAAGTGCCGCGCAGAGACATGCGCTATATGCAGCCGGGAAGAAGAAGGTAGAGGCGAGGAAGGCCGCCACGACTGCTGAGCCTAGATCTACGAGCAGCAGTCCGGCACCAACACCAGCTGAAACCGTCCCAGTTGACGAAGAAACCACAACTCAAGCCAGCAGCAGCCGGGAAGTTCCAACCAACTCCAAGACGATGCAGCTCAATCTTCCGGTGACCTCCACACAGGAAGTAACAACAGCAACATCTGAGGACTTCACCGGCAGAATACTGCTCAAACAGACAAGCGTGGGAGAAGCGAAACTATCGGCGCTACCAACAGACAAGATAATCAGTCTGTTTGAAAACGAGCTGGGAAGACACCGCATCAACCAGCTGCGCAAGACATCTGATGGAGTAGTGGTCTCCATCAACAAAAATCCAAAGACCACAGCACTGATACAGAAGATCGCACGAGATGAGAAAGCCGACATCAAGCTTCACCATGGCATCTTATTGGAAGGCAGCCGACACAACATGATGAAACGATGGGTCATTAAACGAGTCAAGACCCATCTCACCAACGACCAGATCAGAGAGTTGCTGACAAGAGAGAACCACAAACTTAAGATCACCAGCGCCGAGAGGATCATTGGAAAGAACAACATTCCCTCTACTGTCGTCGTCGTAACATCAGAGGACCGACTGATCCCTCAGTACATCAGATGGGACAAGAGAGACCAAGTTCCAGAGCACTACATACCCAGAGTGCTGCAGTGCTCTAAGTGCCAGAAGTTTTGGCACACCCGTGCCACCTGCAAGAGTGAGGTTGAGGTTTGCAGATACTGCTCTGGACCTCATCCATACAGCCAGTGCCAGCATGCAAAGATAGACAAGGACTTCAGGAGGCCTAACAATAACAGAAAATGCGCCAACTGCCTCCGCAATCACGGCGTCAGGTACCTCGGCTGCCCCTGCCACCAAGACAGCAAAATAGCCATGAAAATCGCCATCAAGTCTAACCTACCATGTAAGGAAGCCAGGAGGCAGTACGAGGCGACCAACCGACTCACCAAAAATGATAAAGTGCAACTGGAAGGCCAACTGAAGGACCTGAGAACACAGTTCAAAACCATGGAGGAAGGAAAAGTAAAGACGCCAGAAACACAGCTTAGCGCATCCTGGATGAAACAAAGCAAGTCCAGCAGAAGATTGAGCAGGATGTCGCTCGAATGGCTACTATACAGGCTGAGACAGAAGAAAGGCTATTAAGCAGGGAGGACGAAGAACACAAGAAGCAAGAAAATCAGATAACGTCCGTTCAGCGCATCCTCCATGAAATGAAGCAAGTGCAGCAGAAGATAGAACAGGATGTCGCTCGAATGGCTGCCATAAAAGCTGAGACGGATGAACAGCTATCTAACATACAAGATGTGAAACAAAAGACAGAAGACACTTTTGATAAGATATTCGAACTGCTCAAGATCCAGACAGCCACACCCGAACCAGAGGATACAAGGGCACAAACAGAAGAAGAAGCAACAGAGGAAGAACGATATTGCTCACCACCAAGATCCGACTGGCGAATGCTGAGAAGATTCGAAGGCAACTCACGACGGGGAAATAGGAGGAACACCAGGAGAGACGACAACTGGTAAAACTCCCTGAAGGAAACAGCACCATATGACGGGGTGGGTACCCAATTACTCCAGGCCTCAACAAGTGCGTGACTCTGTCTAGACATGAAATACCTCATCTAGAAAGTAACGAACACAATCAACCCACCAGAAGCCAGGAAGCTGACAACAAGCAGCCCAAGTACGAAAGAGAAACTTCAAGCTACACCACACACACCCTACATAGCCAAGTCGAAACCCGAAGGCTGAAAGGGGGTACTCGTACCAAAATTTTGATTGGATTGGACTGGACGTTCCCCATCCCTGACCTACACAGATGGCTTTGTGCTAAGAGGCGAAAGAAATGTCAAGGGATTCAGGGCGAAGGTTAATGGTCAGTGTTTAGTGCAGGAGAGCCTGGCATATGACACTACATTTCTAGTCTGAGAATGGAGGTGGAGCCAGTCACTGTGGATGGAAGACAAACAGCATACACATGTCATGATTGTAATGAACTCAAAGTGCATATCGAGAAGGGTGGAGACAGGCATGCTTCATACAGAGTGGCATGCTTCAGTTAAGAAATTAAAGATGGGGAGAATCCGTTGGATTTTTTGAGGACTGTCTAGAGCAGGGGTGGCCAACACGAGGCCCGCGGCCCATCATGTTGCGGCCCGCGGAGTCGGAAACGATGATGTGGTCGAAGCTGTAGCACGCTTGATTGTTTACTTTAATTTAACGAAAAAATTAGGTGCGTGGCCCGGCAGGAAATATTATTTCTGAAATTTGGCCCGCCTGCTGAAAAGGTTGGCCACCCCTGGTCTAGAGTCTAGACAACCAGTTATCTTCCAAGCCAATAAGGAATGAGAATCTAATAAAACACATGTAGTTTTGGTGTTTAGTCTTGGATTGATGGGACCAGCTTCTTGTTTTGGTGATGGAGTGAACATTAAAATGTTGTACATCCAGGTGCTGTTTGAGTTATTTTCACTTGCCTTATGATGCTCTTGTATCACCAAGAAACCATATACACAGGTACTGCACTAGAACAAGTTTGTGACGATAAATTACCTTGGTAACTCAAGCATACTAGGATTTGGCTAAAATAAAAAATATTCATCATCGAAAATAGGTGCAATAAGGCAAACCAACTCATTGGACAAATGGCACCAATACTAAAGAACAAACATGTATCAATAACTACTAAGAAAGCACTTTACAACACAATCTTTCTACCAACTCTATCTACCAATGTCAAACCTGGACAATGACAGATAAAGAGAAAAGAAAAATCACAACAGAAATGAGATTCCTGAGAAGAATACTCAACGTATCAAGAAGAGATAAGATCAGAAATGAAGAAATCAGGACTAAAGTGGGGGTTAAAGCAGCACTAGATTTTATTAGAAAGCAGCAAGTCAAATGGTTTGGCCATGCAAGTAGGTTACCAGTCAACAGCATATCACAACAAGTAATGATGTACATACCAGATAAATACAGAGGAAGAGGCCGACCACGTAAACGTTGGACGGAGGGAATAGCAGAGTCCATGGGAATATCGATATATGAAGCCCATAATCGGGCACTCTCACGATGTTTATATTTCACCTCGACACCGCAAGGTACAAGAGGAACATGATGAGATAATGAGATGAGATTCATCTGCTAAATCATGACGTGAAAATGTTATAGCCTAATTGTCTGCTCAAATGGCCAATTGTCATATCCCACAATTCAAGCTTGATAAAACCTGTACGTTTGTATGAATGTGAGACCGGGACAATGAAAAGACAAGCTGGAAAAAAAAAAATCAAATGGCAGCAGAGATGCGGTTTCTAAGGAAAATGTAAAGAATACTTGGTAACTGGTAGAAAAACAAATGAGGCAACCCTTAAAGAAACATAAACTGATTAGAGAAATAATTGGACAGCAAAGACTCTTTGAGCTTTTTATTACTAGAGACAAACTTAACAATTTAGCAACAACTGGCAAAACTTGATGGGAAAGAGAACAAAAGTAGACAAATACCTGAATAGCTATTGGGCAAGAGAACACAGCCTGAAACTGGTGATTGTATGAGATGGTGAACTGTGCCCAGTTTTGGTTAGCTCAAATTTAAATAATTTTTTAAAAATGTGTAGTTTTAAGAATGATGTAGAAGGAAGATATCCATGCCCAGTATCCACACTCTACTGATGAAGAATCAGATTCGCTGGGCTGGTCACTTGACTCGCATGCCAGATCACAGACTCCCTAAACGAATTTTTTACAGCGAACTGCGTTGTGGTAAACACTCCCAAGGTGGCCAGAGGAAACGCTTTAAAGACACTCTGAAAATTTAACTGAAGGCTTTTGGAATTCATCATGACACCTGGGAGGCTGTAGCCAGAGACCGAAATTCGTGGCGTGCATCATTACGCAAGGGTGCAGTCATATGTGAGGCAACCAGGACTGCAAGAGCTGTGAAGAAAAGGCAGGACAGAAAAACCACTGCAGGAAATCCTCCTCCAGAGACGTCAAGCATTCTTTGCCAACATTGTCAAAGAACATTTCGAGCCAAAATAGGCCTTATCAGCCATCTTAGAACCCACGGCTCCATACCTTCAACCCCACTGGATGAATTGACTGGTCATCATCATTCTTGATGGACAAACAACAACAACAACAACAGAAAGAAGATACAAATCCATCCTCCATAAAAAACACAGACCACAAAGATTTATTACTAAATACACAGATTTTCAACAATCATTGTATGTTATTTTAATTACATTTGCATTTTATGTGTATTTGTACATAGATACATGTTACAAAAATAACTTAGCTTAAAAAATTAATTTTTTAATACGGAGTGATATATCAGTTATCACAGCTAAAATTTATTTATAAGATGAACCAGAACATGGGATGTCTTTCTGTGGTTGTCAAGAGTCATCTAGTATGCTGGCATATGCAGTATTTATTACAATGTCATACTCAAGTTAGTGAACAGAGCAAACATTAATAAAGGTGAACTATCCCAAAGTTTGAAATGTTATTGTTGAAAAGACTAGTCAATCTGATGGCAAATGGTAAGAACAATCACATGATATGAGCAAAATATTCACAGAAAGGTACATAATGAGCACTGTTTTTATTCCACACTTTTGTTTGTCAGGCATAAATGGTACCACACAATGTTCTGTAACACAGGCCAGTGAAATGATGAGCTGCACATATGATGACTTTCAACTTTGCCCAGTCCTGATGATTCAGTGCTGTTAAACCTTTACAAACCCACCTTCACTGCTCATTCACTACTTATCAAGAAAGAAAGGCAGCCAATTCCAATACATAATAATGATCACATATTTAGATTCTCATTCTTCTTTATTTTAATTATCACATACCTATATTCACACCCTACTCCATGTGATGATTACTTCAAAACAGATAAATTCTGGTCTTAACCTAGATTAATCATCACATACTTAGATTTTCACCCTAATCTTATCAATCATCACATACTTATATTCACTTATTCTGCAAGAATGATTACATACTTAGATTCTCACCATACTCTATGCAGCTATGATTTTATTTAAGCTGGAGTCCAGCACTTTTACTTCAGAACTCTGATTAATTCTTCTTACAAATATTCAGCAGATATTTGTTCTCTATGTGATATCCACCACAGTAATTTAATTTTCTTCATGTTCTACACATAATTTCTCTTTTGCTTCTTACACAGAAGTTTTGGTTTCAGTTAGTAGAAAATCTGAATAAATAGTGGTCTCATTTGGTTGACAGTATGAAATTAAATTACAATAATTCATACATCTTAGAGGTTTCATTTTATTTCATCTTATATGCCACAGTCCATTTCAACACTTTCTACAATTGTAACAGTAAATATATTGCATTAAAATAGGAACCAGAAACAATTCCACATTTTCAAACATTGCTGAAAAGAAATTAATTAAAATTCATTATATCCTCCGGATCATTTCACTCCACAGTTGTGTCTGTCTGTCTGTCTGGTGCGGTTCTCTTTAACTCCATATATGTCTGCGTTGATAGATCTGTATATATGTCTGTATCGTAAATGATGTGTTTGGTCGAACCTTTCCTCATCCCCAGTATTGTGCTCGCTAGTATTCTCTGTGGTGTTTTCTCATGTCTGAAGATGTGGCCAAGCCATGAGAGTCTTCAGGTTTTGATTACTTTCAGACGTCTTCTTTGTTCTGTTATATTTTCAAGAACTTGTGGAGAAATAAATGTTGAATATTTGTTTTTCACCAAAATCTGACTTGACAAGATCTTTGTGAAAGACAATGAAGACATTGTAAACGCAAGGGTCTTTGACCACCTGAGGGAGTACTGAAGATGCCACTATGACATGCTGCAGAAAATGATGTCTTGATGTGGAAACTGGCAAAAGTGTTGTGGCAACATTCAGTCACAAGGTTTATATTCTTCCACTTCCACTACCAACAACGCTAGTAGAGAGGGTGCAGATGAGACTCAGTTCCAGTTTAGTGACTTGTCAGAGAATGACACTTCAGACATTTTCTGGATCTGATCAGAAATGGACTCCTGCTGAAAACAGGCATATTTTTCTTATGCATTTCCTTTAAGAATATTTCTTATGCTCAACAGCATATATTTTTCCATTGAAAATAATTTTATTAAAATTTGCTATTGCCAAATGAACCCCTTATTATTAAACATGCTAACGGAATGTATAGGCTTTTCTGTTGAAGGCCAAATTAACAGCACTTTGAAGTAACTATGATCATTGATGAAAATAGTAGAAAAGAAAATATCAAGAATGGGTAAAACATAGCTTATACAGCATGTCCACCTCGTTATGGATCTGCAGCAATTGTAAAGACAGCTGATAGCAGTAAGTGTTGTGATGTGATTATCTGAAGTTAAAACGTGGACAAAGTTACCACATGTCATGGTACCTCTTGACCGAGCTGCTGGTCAGTAACTTTCATTACTGACCATACAGTAAAATATTTCATCTGAAAAGTGACTGCCATGGCACAATAAAGTATAGATTTTTAAAATCTAGTAGAAATCTGTAGGAATATTTGCTGTGTGAAGTCCTCTAATATCTTCTGCACTCACTGACTGCAGTTTTGAAGTGTTTGCAACATTGATTCTAGTCCTAGTTTTACCATTGTCAAAGTCACTGCACTGCATGACTTTCTCAGTTGTTTAGTCTCACCTCACTAAGAGGAATTAAGCTCTCACTGTGAGCAGGTTCTTTCAGAGTAAGATTATCTTGAAAGTTTTTATTTTGTTAACTCTTTGATACAAGCAAATCTGGATTAGTGCAGACTTGAATGCTGCTGTTATCAACATCAATATTGTTATCTCTGCTGCTGTTTTCTCCTGAATTTAAACCATTTTCTAAATTGTTACCTGTTTCTGTCAAACATGATTCTTCTAACTTTTGTAACTCTTGTATAATAACATCAATAGTTTTTGTACCTTCACCTGAACCAAAAACATTATCAATTCTTGTAGTTTTATCCCAGACTTTCACATTCTTGTATTTAAAATACTGAATCCTGTGTTTGGGGATAGCAAGTGCCTCATAGTCAACAGATGCCAAATTTTCCCAGGAGAAGAGTGAAAAACTTTGTTCTACAACACCTTGAAATCTATCAATATAACCAACAATAAAATCATCTTTTTCTAACATTTCATCCCAAATAATTCGTTTCACAACATCATCAGCTGTCTTCATAGAAGGGAGCTTACTGTCAAGAATCTCATTTTCAGAGGTTACTTTTAATTTTTGTTTTTTATTCTTTTGTTTGCGGTTGTCATTGAATCTTTGGTTGCTGGTCTGAACAACTTTTCCTGGCTTCAGACCTAGTGCTTTAAAATGAGCTTCAGCCTCTGCAATAAGTAGTCTGATCATTTGTTGACCAGTAATCTCCCTTGCTTTTGATGTTAATAGCTGTGTTATAGAAGTTATGTTTTCTTGACTCAGAGATTCAGAGCGGATGGTAATTCCAGGTATGACTGTTGGGTAGGCAGCTGCAGGAGAGAAATATAAACAATGAACTCAGAAATGTGAAAGATAATAAAACATACATGATACAAAAGATGGGACGAACTATATATATATATATATATATATATATATATTTTTTTTTTTTTTTTTTTTTTTGCATATCCTTTAAAGGACATCACTGTCAACACCAGCATCTTTCAGCTGTATGTTGATTTCTTGGCAAGATTACGCTCAGTAGTTTGCCATTGCTTTCTGAGCGGCCGGTTCACATACCCCGTAAGTTACCGATGCGATTCGAACCATTGCTGATTCTCACCGTCATCACGTTACTGAGGAGAGTATACGAGATTACGGAGAAAAGTCATAACCTCTAAGCCACGAAGCCGGCATATATATATATATATATATATATATATCACTGCTCCTTTCCAAGTAATCCGTACCCATTCAATGCTGTTAAGGTAGTGTAGTACTCATCCAGACAGTAATGTAAGGAATATTCAACATGGAAGACCAGAACAGTGTACAACTCAGAACAGCTACTCTCAGTTTTCTTGATGATGAATACCCACAGTACCATGAAGACACTGTAAGATACCATTGTGAATCTGCATAAATGGATCACCACAAACTGCAGTTAGAAAAGGAGTAGTGGGAGTGTATATAGAACACACAAAAACTGCCATGGATAAGGCCAGAGTACGAATAGTACAGTACTGTCCCATCTGTGATGCTAAAATCAAGGCAATAAAAATAGCAAAAGAGAACTGACTGTATACCTAACATGGTTTACAACCTGTGGTATTACTGACAGACACAAAATTAGTACTTCTGGCACTGCGATTCTGAAAACTGTCAGTGGTACTATCTGCAGCAGGCAAGCAGCATAAATCCACCATACAACACCTGGAGTGCCCAGAAATGAGGAAACATCTGAGCAAATAATTTGTCTGTGCCTCAGAATATGACACAATTGACTCCCCATCCAGATGTATATAACACTGAAAATGGGCAAATCAGCCATGCGCATATGTGGATTGTCACCACAGACAGCAGAGCATATACTCCAAGACTGGCCCAAATATGCCATATCAAGGCAAACCCAGACAAACATAAGTGGAAACAAAGCTTTAATGACCACACAGTAAACTAAAACAGACAGTGAAGTTTATAAAAGAGACAATGCAGATGTAGACAATCTAGTTAAAGTGAAAGGAGGAAGAAGTAGAAGAAGTAGTAGAAGAAGAAGAAGAAGAAGAAGAAACTGCTTCAAGATGTTAAGACTAACAGCAAGAAGAATTGCACATTACACACGGCATACCAGGTAACTGAAACTTGATGGTAGCATCCATGTTTTCCGGCTGAACTGTAATCACTTGACTAAAGTCTTCAGTGCCGGAACATACTCTACATCTGTTAAGAAAAGCTGCCTTGATGGAGCTAGCCTCATCTAGTTGTTCATCACTGACATTTTCAGTCATAGAAGAGATTGGGCTGTTATTTAGAGCCATTTTTGTGTCAAAGTTTCCACTGCAGAATACATGTGTAAAAAAAAAACTGATCTAAATACACAATGATTTGGTTTATAATCAAGATGGCTGTGACAAAGAAATCACATCTTTCCAAATGAAACATCAAAGTAAATGGAACTAGCCTGGAACAAGCCTATGTATTTAAGTATTTGGGTACATGATAACAGCAGATGTGATAAGTATTACAGAAATTAAATGTACTATGGCACAATAAAAAACAGCACTTCACAAGATAAAGAATATACATTATGAGAAGGGGAAAGCTAGAGTACTTGTGAAAATGAAAAAGTTAGAGGGGATGAGCGGCAGGGGAAGAGGATAAGAGACACTGCTGGACAGTTCTGAGGTGATAACCAATGGCACAACACCATGCATGGACTATACATTCATATTCTGTCATCATTTGACATTAGGTGAATACTAGTAGTACTAATGCTCCTGGGTGATATTCTGTCATCATTTGACATTAGGTGAATACTAGTAGTACTAATGCTCCTGGGTGATATTCTGTCAATATTTGACATTAGGTGAATACTAGTAGTACTAATGCTCCTGGGTGATATTCTGTCATCATTTGACATTGGGTGAATACTAGTAGTACTAATGCTCCTGGGTGATATTCTGTCATCATTTGACATTAGGTGAATACTAGTAGTACTAATGCTCCTGGGTGATATTCTGTCATCATTTGACATTAGGTGAATACTAGTAGTACTAATGCTCCTGGGTGATATTCTGTCATCATTTGACATTAGGTGAATACTAGTAGTACTAATGCTCCTGGGTGATCTTGGCCACATCACCCATCCAGTGCTGATTGATTAAACAAATATGGTGCTAGCACCATATATAGGATGTATTTTTAATGACTGTGCAGTTTTGAAAATATTGCCCGTCCAAGATTTGCATTCACCCTCTGTAAAGTTTATGCACCATAATAGTATTAATAGGTAAATACTAAACTTGGATCGGCAATATTTTAACACACTGCACAGTAATTAAAAATACACCCTGTCCTGTATTAGTTGTTTTGTAGTAGTAGTAGTTGTAATATGAACTCCACCACAGAGCAAGCACTACCAGAGGCTTCCAATCATCAGAAGCGTTCCCGTCTTTCCCTCCTCCCTCACCGAATATTTCATACCCCTTACCTTCCTGACATTATGATTCTAGTGGACGAGGAGGGGGGAGGGGAAAGGGTGGATTTGGGGCTCACCTGGATCATGACTAGAGACGTAAAATACGGTAAAACAAACACACACACACACACACGGTCTCTACGCCTCAAGCGGGAAAAGAGGCCCTTTATTACGTGTTACTTACCGAATCTTCTTATTATAATGGATATATGCAAATGTAAATAACAGTTTTAATCTAAAGACTTAATAATGAATAGTTAGTTAGTTAGTTAGTCGACAGATCATCTTCATTGCATATCGAACCATTCAGTCCATAAGTGCTCGGATCCCCTCCTCAGCAAATCCCGCAGCGTGTAGCGGCTAACGACGCCAGTTCTGTGATGGTTTATCAATCTTCTTTGGCTTCCTGCGTAGTGTTCTTGTTTGGCCACCCCTCTTTTAATTTGCTGCTCTAGCAGTCTGGCCATTGTTGTAGATTCACAGTCATTCACTTGGTTCTCACAAAAGTCTTACTTCTCGTAGAGCATTCAGAATGTCAGCCTGGTCCATGGCGCGTCCGCCCTCCACCGTAGCCTCACCTGCGAGCTTGTCAGCCCGCTCATTTCCTTGTACTCTGGCATGCCCTGGCACGAAGATGAAACTAATCTTTGCCAGCCGAGACCGCTCCAGAGACAGCAACCATTCTCCTCGGATCCACCCCACCTCTATCCTCTTGATCATGTTCATTGAGTCGCTAAGGAAACAAGCCCTAGTGAATGTCTGTGTCTCGAGCCATGTTATTGCTTTACTTACTGCCATGACTTCCATGGTCAGGCTACTTGTGGTTTCAGTGAAAGCACCAGAGTCCTCCTTCACAATTCTCCCTCCGGCCTGAGCCGTAAAGGCCCATGAGCTTCTCACATGTCGGACGACCGACCCATCTCTGTAGATGACCGCGTCACTGTCTAGCGAATTCTCGAAAATTATTCTGTCTAAGCTTGAAGCTTTAATAATGAATAATATATATCTAACTTCTCACTTAATCTCCCCGCCCTTTACAAGACTTGGAGTTTTAATTATTTACCTTTACTTACCGTTATTTATATAAAATCACCGGGTGTAATAAGTAACAGATACATACGGACTTCCACCTTATATACACAAGTATGTGTTATAAATAAACATTGCCCGGACATTGTGCAACGAACAAGGCTAGTACTTTTAGTTGTCTCTAACTCAGTTTCTAAAATTATGTTTCCACAAGAGAGACCACTCTTGTTTCTAGCTAACAGCCACATTAAAAGTGCTTGCCCTTTGCAGGACGTTTGCATTCAACGATATATGTCGTAAGAGGCGACTAAGGGAGCTTCGCCTGTTTGTAAGCGGGACCCTAAAGGGAAGCAAAGAACATTAACACTGCAGCCTACCACTAAATAACAGTTAGTTAGTTAGTTAGTCGCGGTTCCAACTTCACGGCAACGGGTCGTCCCCATTATTATTATGCTCCGTTCCTATGCCAGTGAATATCACATAAAATGCTCCTCACTGCCTTATATGAACAATGGAGTAGACAGGAATATTGGCAACCCAACAGCCCGCACAGGTACACTGTGCATAATGACGCCTCCAGAATGCCAACACAAAAGTCCTCCACGAAAAATACAGTTCATTGTCGATGGAATCGGCAGTCACCAGAAAGACTTCATTGACCCGGGTATTATCACATATGGCTAGTTGTCTTTCCACAGGACGAAGCGCCGCACAAAGCACGAACTCCGCAACTCCAGCGACGACTCCCAGGAGTCTCCTGAAAAATGCACTCGTGAACCGAAAAGGCAAATCAGTCAATCCAACAACAGCCGGCCGCCATCGTTACGAACATGCAGTTCATGCTACAAACAAAAGTTGTGATTTTCACTATTCCTTTGGGTTGAGGTTATTAAATTTTCTATATCATTCTGTGATGTGGATAGTAATACTGATCATCAGCATATCGAATCTCTGGTATTTCACGACCATCGATATTTAGGGCATCATCTTTCTTTGCAATGTTACACTCATCTTTTATGTCTTTATGATTCTAGTTACACAAATAAGTGCCATTTCTTTATTTTTTATCTTTACACCAATAGAGAAGATATTTATTCTGTCATTCACTGTTCTCGTATTGTTCATTATATTGGTAGAATTATGGCGTGAAATGCCCGTTACTGAATGTCTTAATATTTCTCATTTAAGTTTAATCGCTTATATTTTTGCTAAAGTATTCTATTAATTCTACTAATCTTCTTCTTCTTCTTCAGCTTTCCGAGCCATTGAGGTTCTTTGCTGCAAATACAATCCATCTCCATTCGTCTCTCCGGTTGACCTTCTCTTGCCAGTCGTTGATTTCAAGTGCTTGTAGGTCTGTATATATATATTATCTCTCCACCGTCTTCTTGGTCTACCTCGGAGTCTACGGTCATTTATTTCCTGAGTGTAAGCGAGTTTTGTTTCCCTATTATCTTCCATTCTTTCTATATGCCCCAGCCATTGTAGTCTATTAGCCTTCATGATACCAGTGATTAGCGGGGACTTAAACAGATCATAAATGTCTTTGTTACTTCTTCTTTTCCACTCTCCACTTTGTGTATCCCTAATGGGTCCAAAGATGCGTCTTAAAATTTTGTTCTCAAAGGTTTGTAACAAAGCTTCGTCTCCTTTCGTTGTACTCCAGGTTTCAGAGCCATACAGCACAACTGGTCTGATCAGTGTTTTGTAATATATTGTGATTTTGGTGTTACGAGATAGCGAATTCTACTAATGTTTAATTAATTTTTAAAAATCAATTTTTGGCTTGAAAAAAAAAAAAACACTTTAGGAAACAAATGTCTGGAACAGAGAGACTTAAGTGTAACATCTCGTCATTTTGATGCTAGACTTCCGACGACGGAGCACCTGAGAGGTAAGCACTCATTTAACACATGAAGTGTGCATTGAAGCCCATTATCAGTTTTTAGTTGGCACTGAGTGAAGAGTTGTCACCTTAATTAACGAACAACAAATGGATTCAGATTATAGTCTGAAGATTTGCAGCACACGAAAGTGCTGGCATCGCACAAATGAGAATTTTAAGAGCTAGAGCACAAAACCGCACAGTTACATTTCTTTATGACGTCTGATAACATTAACTTTAAATATGCTTACTTGGCAAAGTATTATATTTGAAAAGGTAAGATACACATGCGTAGATGCCCTAAGCTGCTCACCACATGTTCATTGTTACTTTAAGCAGTTGTAATCTTTATCTCATCATCATCATCATCATCATCATCATCATCATCATCATCATCATCATCATCATCATCATCATCATCATCATCATCGTCGTCGTCATTTGCAGAATTCGGTCTCATCACGGTCTGTTGGAAAGTTTCTCAATCGGTAGCCATATTTCAGTCTCATCATCATAATCATCACCATTTGCTGAATTAGTTCTCGTCATGGTCTGTCGGAAGGGCTCTCTATCCATTGTCTGAGCTCCTTCATTATGCATGTTCATGCCCTATATGTCTGCGGTGCCCTGTGTTAGGCCGATGGGTGGATCTCGGTCTCTTCTTTCGGGACCCGTGCCTTCCATCACTGTTGTTTATAATAGACTACAGTTTCTAATAGACTACAATTTCTATAGACCATTGTTTCTATAGACCATTGTTTCTATAGACCATTGTTTCTATAGACCATTGTTTCTATAGACCATTGTTTCAAATAGACCACTGTTTCTAACAGACCACAGTTTCTATAGACCACTGTTTCTATAGACCACAATTTATATAGACCACTGTTTCTATAGACCACAGTTTATATAGACCACAGTTTATATAGACCACTGTTTCTACAGACCACATTTTCTGTAGACCACAGTTTCTATAGACCACTGTTTCTAACAGACCACTGTTTCTAACAGACGACAGTTTCTATAGACCACAGTTTCTATAGACCACAGTTTCTATAGACCACAATTTCTATAGACCATTGTTTCTATAGACCACAGTTTCTAATAGACCACATTTTCTATAGACCACTGTTTCTATAGACCAGTGTTTCTAATAGACCACAGTTTCTATAGACCAGTGTTTCTAATAGACCACAGTTTCTAATAGACCGCTGTTTCTATAGACCACAGTTTCTATAGACCACTGTTTCTATAAATCACTGTTTCTATAGACCACTGTTTCTATAGACAACTGTTTCTATAGACCACAATTTCTACAGACCACAGTTTCTATAAATCACTGCTTCTATAGACCACTGTTTCTATAGACCACGGTTTCTATAAATCACTGTTTCAATAAATCACAGTTTCTATAGACCACAGTTTCTATAGACCACAGTTTCTATAGACCGCTGTTTCTATAGACCACAGTTTCTATAGACCACAGTTTCTATAGACCACAGTTTCTATAGACCACTGTTTCTATAAATCACTGTTTCTATAGACCCCTGTTTCTATAGACCACAGTTTCTATAAATCACTGTTTTTATAGACCATAGTTTCTATAGACCACTGTTTGTATAGACCACTGTTTCTATAGACCACTGTTTCTATAGACCACTGTTTCTATAGACCACAGTTTCTATAGACCACTGTTTCTATAGACCACGGTTTCTATAAATCACTGTTTCTATAGACCACTGTTTCTATAGACACTGTTTCTATAGACACTGTTTCTATAGACCACCGTTTCTATAGACCACGGTTTCTATAAATCACTGTTTCTATAGACCACTGTTTCTATAGGCACTGTTTCTATAGACACTGTTTCTATAGACCACTGTTTCTATAGACCACGGTTTCTATAAATCACTGTTTCTATAGACCACTGTTTCTATAGACCACTGTTTCTATAGACCACAGTTTCTATGGACCACAGTTTCTATAGACCACTGTCATGTTTAATCTCAACAAAGTATTTCAGTGACCTAGACGTCATGCTGTTTATGAACAAGTTTTGAAGTTTTCTTCCATGCTCAGATCTTGCAGAATGTCAGTATTTGTCTTCTTCTGGGTCCACACTATTCTTACAATGTTTCTGTACCATTTTGCTCAAAAGCCCGATCTTCTTCATTTTGGTCCACAATATCCTCATAATGTTTCTGTAACATTTAATTGTACTTTAGTTTTTGTTTGTTAATGCTGTCCACAGATATTCAGTACTGTTTAACCCCAGCATTGTCACAACCAGTCTATGATTTCTATATGTTTGTGATGCACGTGATCTTTGTCCTCAACTTTCAAGGCAAGATCTGGTGATCAGGTCATCATTTCTCATTAGTGAACAGATTCTAGAGACTGAAATATCGTCTATACTACTGATTCAAGATTACTTGGACGGATCTCAATGTGTGAGGCAACAGCCCTATAATGGCCAGGCATCTATTACTATTCCACTGAACACATGTAAACAAAAATGACATCATTCAACTTCTGAACCACCAAAAACTATACAGGAATGTCATGAACCTAAACATGCTGCTTTTATTGGAGGTGTAATCTGGAGGTCTGAGTGCAAACTAAGTAGACATTTTACTGGACCACACCATTCTACATAATCTATTATACTATACATAAATGTACATTTGTCTGCGTCTGCATTTTAATCTCACTGGCAGTGACTGTTTCTAGAATGTGTATTATAGTATTATAATATGAGCTTGCATTCCAAGTCAGAAACCACATTGCTCCTCTTCTAACCCAGGTCTTGTGCTATTTAAGTATGAGGCTTGAAATTGAATTGTTCACGTGACTTATATCGACAATTGTTCTGTGATTCATACACAGTGATTCTGATATGTTAAAATCACGCTTTATAGGTGAAACACTAAGCGTGGGAAAGACATCGTTAGTACTGCTATAACAGAGTTAGTTATAGGAGGAAGAGGCAGTGAAGTGTGCATAGTCAATAATGGAGCAGTGCACGGGCAAGCACCATAGTAGGGAGTAGCTAAGGGCTACTATGTAGCTAGGCTGTGACGACAGAGTGGTCACAAAGTTAGTTACTGCTAGGGGAGCCAACGAACCGGTCGTATTTGGGAAGTCATCTGAAAGAAATGCAGACTCTATATTTTTTTATGAACATACAACGTTCTCGGTTCGATGTACTGCCATCAATGTTTTGGATAATTGCATTCTCCTTTTGCTACGTGCCAACCAATGAACGCTAGAAGAACTCAATCGAACGCGTTGAGTATGATTTCATCGTCCATTATCGACACGGACCGTATTCATCATCTCCACTACTGCACTGTTATACTGCTGCATGGAGGAAACCATGGGCCTTAACTAACAATATGGGGCATACAGTTGACACTTTTGAAATGGGGGTCTTCAAACACCGGGGCAAGTTTATTGTATGGACAAACTGAAAAATAATACACGAAATCTGAATGTGAAAAAGGGCTTTACCAAAGGACATACAGATGGGAAAGACAGAATACTTTGATGACGTCAAAAACATAACAATCGACTGAAAACTAATCTATATATATGCCATTATTGTATGTAAGTAGAGGACTATTGTTCACGCATTGGGCACACCGTGCTAGATCCATGTTTGTATACAACAGTCGGCATTCTGTAGGTGATTTAGTCAGTATCACACACGATGCCTTTTCTTCCCGCGAATTTCCTGGTACTAGTTTTAGACTATGTCGACCTGGGCACAATTGTAACAATTCGAATCCGCACTCTATTGTGTGTACATGTGATTTATTTAAACTATTACTGTGTGTACACGTCTTCTATGTATACCACTATCATGTGTGCATGTGTATATGTGTACTACTCCTGGAGTACATGTGTTATATTTGTACTATTCCTGGGTTTACGTTTGTTGTATTTGTGCTATTAAAGTGTGTAATATATTCTGTCTGTGTCTTTACTGTATGTGTGTGTATGCTCAATATGTGTTATTAATGCATATGCATGTGTTTTATTTGTGCCAGTGGTGACTATAAATGTGGTTTGCTTGTTTGTTTGTGTGTAGGTAATTTCTGCTTGTATTTCGCAGTCAGAGCTGTGCTGGAGACATTCGGCAACATGGCGATGATCATTCTCCTGCTGGCGCAAGAACATATCCTATGGCACAGTTGAGCTTTATGTTTGCTTCGTGTTCACCCTTATCTTATGGCTATGCCTTAGACATGCTAATCTTTTATTTCGTTTGGTTCTTTTCTGGCTTCGTTTCTGCCATTCGCACGCACGCGCGCGCGCACACACATACACACACGCGCGCACACACGAAATGTTAATTGTTGTCAACGAAAATAATTATTCTATATAGGAACGCAATTGGGAGGGTACAAACCTTACCATAGAGCGAGAGAATGAAACCTAAAGTCTAAATGTCATGACAGGGCATATCAGACCCTAAGACTTGGTAGGCTCGGCAACTAGTCTAGGACTGAAGATCTGACAAGCGAACGGTTAGAGTATTGTTTTGCTGATCCGGCAGCTTCTACAGCTTGTCTTGTTCCAGATATATTGGTGTTACCTTTCCTCTGGAGTAAACTAGGCATGTCGGAAGAGGGATTATATTGCATGGATAACATATGGTCTCTAAATTCAGCCCAGACTTTGTACTATGGAGAGGTATAACTCTATTTTACAGAATATCGTCTGTCAAGACGGCAAGGTGGCAGTCATCTATATCTATAAAACAGAGTGTATGTTTGTGTGTGTGGGGGGATTTATGTATTGAATGCGTTCGATAACGGTACATCCGATTGAGATGAAATTTTCTACACGTCTTCCTTTCATTCCTGTGCAACCGACTATAATAATTTCTTAATGTAAAATCTTCTACTTATTTAATAACATTTACTTTTCCATTTTCATTATATAATGTCTATATAGCAGGGGGACTTCACTCTAGAAAAGTTATTTCAAGGGGCATATCTTTTAATAACATTTCTATATACTTTATAGTCATATTGTTGGACTTACTTGCACTATTGTTAAACTCTTTGTCTATAGTTATTTTCTGGCATATGAGTTATAATAAATAATGATATCATCTTTAAGGAATTTTTAAAGTTTTCATAAAAATAATGCATAATGCATTGTAACCCATCTTTTTCTACAGTTTTCATTGAATGGTGTGTGGAAGGACATTCTATTAAGTTACTGTGCGCCAGGAGCTGGGCGAAACCACGCCGGGTCAGATAGATAGACAGATAGTCGGGAACGGAAGCTTATTTGACTACTTATATGAATTAAATGACATGCTCCCCACCAGAATTGGGTGAAGCCGGGCCGGGTCAGACAGACAGATAGACAGACAGACAGTCGGGAACGGGAGAGCTTATATGACTACGTATATGAATTAAATTAGATGCTCCCCACAGACAGACTGATAGATAGATAGATCCCCTCCAGGACCTGGGCGAAGCCGGGCCGGGTCAGCTAGTCTATATCTATAAAACAGAGTGCATGTGACTTTGTTTGTTTGTATTGGATGGGTTCGATAACGGTACATCCGATTGAGATGAAATTTTCTACACGTCTTCCTTTCATTCCTGTGCAACCGACTATAATAGTTTCATAGTGTAAAATCTTCTACTTATTTAATAACATTTACTTTTTCATTTTTCATTAAATAAGTTCTATATAGCAGGGAGACTTCACTCTAGAAAAGTTATTTCAAGGGGCATAACTTTTAATAACATTTCTATATACTTTATAGTCATATTGTTGGACTTACTTGCACTATTGTTAAACTCTTTAACAGTCAGGTCTTAGTCAGATATGACTGAGCTACCGTATAACAGTAGACGGTACTACCTGGTTTCTGTTAGCGCCGAACGTTGGGCGGCGCTTACCAAACCCGACACCCCACATTGTGCCAACGGCTTCGGGCGGAAGAGCGCAATTGGGAGGGTACAAGCCTTACCCTGGTGCGAGGAAATGCAAGCTAAAGACAAAATTGTCATGGCAGGGCAGACCAGGCCCTAAGCCTTGGTTGGCGACTGGTCTAGGATCGAAGCTCCGACAGGCGGACAGTTAGAGCATTGCTTTGCTGATCCGGCAGCTTCTGCAGCTTGTCTTGTTCCAGATGTAGGGGTGTTACCTTTCCTCTGGAGTGAACTAGGCAGGCCGAGAGAGGGATCATGCTGCATGGGCAACACATGATCTCTATATTTTAGCCCAGGCTTTGTGCTATGGAGAGGCAATAACTCCATCCCTGGTCTTAACTGGTCTCGGAATCAAAGCGAGAGGCAACTGTTACGGGTTATAAGTCCTTGTCAGTTGGCGTAGACATGGGGCGCCACGCGTTGCCTCTGACGGTGGGAGACACCTATAGGTGTCACTGATCAGCTACCGCCCGCCTCAAGCTGGGCAGCCCCCAGCCAATTGGGTGCTGATCCGCCACAGCCTGCCTGCTTCAATGGGTGCTTGGGGCTAGGACAAAATCTGAATCGCAGGCTGTAAAACCAATGCACCAGGTACAAACAAAAATATAAATAGAAACCTCAAGCTACGGCTTGCAACCTGGAACGTGAGAACCATGTGTCCAGGATTTTCCACTGACTTGACCAATATTGACGATGTGAGAAAAACGGCTGTGATTGATGCAGAACTCAATCGTCTTAACATTGATATTGCTGGCCTGCAGGAGACTCGCCTCGCTGAGGAAGGGTCACTCAGGGAAAACAACTACACCTTTTTCTGGAAGGGTAAAGGGCAGGCAGAAAAAAGGCAACACGGTGTGGGCTTTGCAGTGAAGAATTCGCTACTGGGAATGATTGAAATTCCAGCAGGAGGAAATGAAAGACTATTATCCCTGCGCTTGGCAACCTCTTGTGGGTTTGCCACCATTATTACTGCATATGCACCGACACTCGATTCCTCTGATGATGTGAAGGATTTGTTCTATGAGGAGTTAGACTCTGTGATCAAGGCAGTTCCAAAATCCGACTACATTTATATGCTCGGTGATTTCAATGCTCGTGTGGGCAAGGACTCGAGTTCATGGCCAGTGTGCCTTGGAAAATACAACATCGGTCGCATGAATGAAAATGGGCAAAGGCTGCTGGAGCATTGCACCAGTAATGACCTATGTATTACAAACTCTTTTTTTAAAACAAAAGAGATGCATAAGGTCACATGGAAACATCCAAGATCCGGCCATTGGCACCAGCTGGACTTCATCATCACACGGAGACAACATCTGAACCATATATCATTGACTCGTAGTTACCACAGTGCTGACTGT
This sequence comes from Cepaea hortensis, assembly GCA_963921405.1. NCBI lineage: Eukaryota > Metazoa > Mollusca > Gastropoda > Stylommatophora > Helicidae > Cepaea > Cepaea hortensis. The sequence continues at coordinate 73,684,671 of OY992882.1, forward strand.
GATACGGATCATGCTTTGGTTGTTGCAAGGGTTAGACTGAGACCAAAGAGAATCTACACAGCTAAACACAAATCTAGCCCCAGGATTAATATTATTAACACTCATGATCCTGAAAAGTGCTTTCAGTTTCAACAGCAACTTGAAGACGCTTTCACTGATACACCAGAAAATTGTACAGTAAATGATAAATGGAATAAACTTAAGGAAACTCTTTGTAAAACTGCCGTAAAGGTTTACGGCACTGTGGATCATAAGAGGCAGGACTGGTTTGCGGCCAACAGCGAGACTCTGCAGCCCTTGATTGATAAGAAGAAGAAAGCTCTCTTAAGAAACAAGGAAAGGCCAACGCGTAACACTCTGAGTGAGCTAAGGCAAGCTAGGAAGGATGTGCAAAAGGCTGCCAGGCAGTGTGCAAATGATTATTGGATCAAGTTATGTGAGTCCATTCAAATCGCAAGTGATAAGGGAGACATAAGAAGCATGTATGAAGGAATAAAGAAAGCCTGTGGTCCAGTGATCAAAAGAAGTGCACCATTGAAAACCTTGACTGGAGAAGTCATCACTGATAAGAAACAGCAGATGGACAGATGGGTAGAGCACTATTTGGAGCTTTACTCAAGTGAGACCAAACTAGCGGATAATGCCCTCGACGCCATAGAGGCTCTACCAACTCTTGACCACCTGGACACACTTCCCACCATAACAGAAGTTAAGTGTGCTATAAATGAACTTGCATCTGGCAAGGCTCCAGGTAAGGATGGGATTCCAATAGAGGTTATCAGGAGTGGGCAAGACACACTCACTATACAGATCCACCAGCTAATAGAGCTATGCTGGCGTGAAGGACAAGTCCCACAGGATTTCAAAGATTCAAGCATCATAACACTGTACAAGAACAAGGGCGATCGGAGCGACTGCAACAACTATAGGGGTATCTCACTTCTGTGTATTGTTGGAAAAGTATTTGCCAGAATTGTTCTGCGCAGACTTCAAGTCCTAGGAGATCAAGTCTACCCCGAATCACAGTGTGGCTTTCGACAGAACCGGTCTACCACTGATATGATATTCTCATTGCGACAAATGCAAGAAAAATGCCGTGAACAGAATCAACCACTGTTTATTGCCTTCATCGACCTCACAAAGGCATTTGATTTGGTCAGTCGTGAGGGTCTGTTCAAGGCACTAAAGAAGATTGGCTGCCCACCAACTCTTCTGTCCATTGTGGAATCGTTCCACACAGGCATGAAGGGTATAATCAAGTTTGATGGTGCAACTTCTGAAGAATTTGAAATCAAGAGTGGAGTTAAGCAAGGTTGTGTACTAGCTCCCACCCTCTTTGGAATATACTTTTCACTTCTACTGAAATATGCATTTCGTGATCAGGATGGTGGTATATACATTCACTCACGCTCAGATGGCGGCCTCTACAATGCTCAGAGATTGAAGGCTAAGACCAAAATTAGGAGGGTACTGATCAGAGAGTTGCTTTTTGCAGATGATGCTGCAGTTACGACCCACTCTGAGGAAGAATTGCAATGTCTACTATCTGCATTCTCCAATGCTTGTTCTGAATTTGGTTTAACAATTAGCAAAAAGAAGACACAGATTATGTCACAAGGTGCACATGGGGTACCATCAATCTTTATTGACGACGCCGAACTAGAGATAGTAGACCATTTTACATATCTAGGATCGGTGGTAAATAGCAAATTATCCCTAGATCAGGAAATCAACATCCGGATTGGTAAGGCAGCAACAACAATGAACAGGTTAAGAAAAAGAGTCTGGGAGAACAGGAAGCTTACTGCCAAAACAAAAGTCCTTGTCTATCAAGCCTGTGTCCTTAGTACTCTTCTCTATGGCAGTGAAACCTGGACAACTTACTCACACCAAGAGAACAATTTAAACAGCTTTCATATGCGGTGTCTGCGAAGAATTCTTGGTATTAAATGGCAAGACAAAATCACAAATACTGAAGTATTGGAAAGATCAGGTTGTGTGACAGTTTATTCCATGCTCAGTCTTCGTAGACTTAGATGGATAGGACATCTTAGGAGGATGGATGATGGTAGAATACCAAAGGATATCTTTTTTGGTGAATTACAGATGGGTAAGAGATCTCAGGGTCGGCCTCTACTACGATACAAAGATGTGTGTAAGCGGGACATGATTGATACAGGCATTGATAATGCACATTGGGAGCAAGTCGCCGCTGAACGTGTTGCATGGAGGGCAAATATCAGAAATGGAATAAAGTCAAAGGAGAAAATTATTGCAGAAAAGTCACACACCAAGCGTTTGAGACGTAAGATGGTGCATGATGGTGGAAATGACCACGTGTTCACATGCACCCACTGTGAACGGACATTTACAGCGCAAATTGGCCTTATCAGTCACACTCGCTACCGCCATAGTTAAAAGTTATTATGCCTTTTTAAAGCACAAACTATCGTCTGTCAAGACGGCAAGGTGCCAATGATGATTGTTAAACTCTTTGTCTATAGTTATTTTTAGGCATATGAGTTATAATAAATAATGATATAATCTTTAAGGCATTTTCAAAGTTTGCATAAAAATAATGCATAATGCATAACATTGTAACCCATCTTTTTCTGCATAAAGAACTTATCAACTGTCATGTCGGTGATTAAAAACAGTTTTCATTAAAAATAATGAATGGTGTGTGGAAGGACATTCTTTTAAGTTACTGTGCGCCAGAAGCTGGGCGAAACCACGCCGGGTCAGATAGATAGACAGACAGACAGATAGTCGGGAACGGAAGCTTATTTGACTACTTATATGAATTAAATGACATGCTCCCCACCAGGGACTGGGTGAAGCTGGGCCGGGTCAGCTAGTTATACATAAACTTGAGCTCGGCGGTATCACAGGTGCAGCACCATAACCTGGGGGACTGGCGACTTATGCTCGTAACCTCAGCGAGGCGGAATTGTTAAATCGTCCTTGCTTCCACGTCGACCCAGATAAAATAGCGACCCAACATGTCGGGGAAAGTAAAAGCGACTGGAGTAATATTAATCACACCACCCACTGATTGCCATTTGGTTTATACATTTATGAGATTAACACCATATACCCACTGTGGGTGTGAACGGTCCTTAGCTGTGTGTGTTTTTTTTTACATTCGTCTTCTTATTGTCCATGCCGCGTCATTTCTGTCCCTCTATGCCAGGATCTCAAACTGTACAACATCTTTCTCTCTTGATCTTCCCTTGCTTATCCTCCCAGCTTTGTTCATGAGTGTGTGCGCGATGCCGGTTGGTGATCGTGGGTGATGTATCTGTCCCCCCCCCCCCTTTTTAATTCTTTAATCAGAAAGTTTATTTGTACATTTGTTATCTTTCTTTTCCATTTGTGTTTAATTAGAATGTTTCTGTCAGAATTTTTTATCTGTCTGTCCCGTTTTAGTTAACCAACAATATCTATTTGTATTTATTACTGTGTCCTCCCCATCACTCCCCCCTTTAGTTAAAAAAAAAAGTATTATAAAAATGTTTCATCGATATTTGTTATCTTTCTTTCATATTTCATGTTTTTATCTGACCAGACATAGCGTAAAACACCCATTACTGTCACAAAGGAACACACAGGAAACAGGAGAAATAAATCTGCGTCAGCACACATGTTGCCGGCCCCGTGGTCATGTGCTGGAATCCGAATCGACCTGGAGATGTTGAAATATTTGACCTGGGTTCCCAGGTCCACCTAGCCTAACATGGATCCAGGACATGTTCTGGGAAGTAAAGGCGCCCCATCGAGTGCCGATTGGCATATAATAAATATGGGGCTAGAACCATATCCCGAGAACGCCTGGAGGCGTTGAAATGGATTCTTTACTTGCTGCTAGTGGAAACGTATCAACAAGTCATATTGTTTTATTTGTAGAAGTACAGTGTGGAGAAGAGAGACAGGCAGCGGCTGCAGTCGTTGAGCCATTCAATGATCAGTTGAAATGGATTCTTTACTTGCTGCTAGTGGAAACGTACCAACAAGTCATATTGTTTTATTTGTAGAAGTACAGTGTGGAGAAGAGAGACAGGCAGCGGCTGCAGTCGTTGAGCCATTCAATGATCAGTTGAAATGGATTCTTTACTTGCTGCTAGTGGAAACGTACCAACAAGTCATATTGTTTTATTTGTAGAAGTACAGTGTGGAGAAGAGAGACAGGCAGCGGCTGCAGTCGTTGAGCCATTCAATGATCAGTTGAAATGGATTCTTTACTTACTGCTAGTGGAAACGTACCAACAAGTCATATTGTTTTATTTGTAGAAGTACAGTGTGGAGAAGAGAGACAGGCAGCGGCTGCAGTCGTTGAGCCATTCAATGATCAGTTGAAATGGATTCTTTACTTGCTGCTAGTGGAAACGTACCAACAAGTCATATTGTTTTATTTGTAGAAGTTCAGTGTTGAGAAGAGAGACAGGCAGCGGCTGCAGTCGTTGAGCCATTCAATGATCAGTTGAAATGGATTCTTTACTTACTGCTAGTGGAAACGTATCAACAAGTCATATTGTTTTATTTGTAGAAGTACAGTGTGGAGAAGAGAGACAGGCAGCGGCTGCAGTCGTTGAGCCATTCAATGATCAGTTGAAATGGATTCTTTACTTACTGCTAGTGGAAACGTATCAACAAATCATATTGTTTTAATTGTAGAAGTACAGTGTGGAGAAGAGAGACAGACAGCGGCTGCAGTCGTTGAGCCATTCAATGATCAGTTGAAACCTGTAAGTACTTAGTGATCCGGATGTCTTCCTCTGTTTCCTTCGCCTTCAATCTCCCACACATTCATGATTTGAAAACGACAGAGGTCGGCGTGAGGTGCCCGAAATGTCCATATAGTTTTAAAAAAAACAAAAAAAAAAACATATCAAATATAAAATAGAATGACATAGTCGCCAATAATCATGAGAAAGTGAATTTTACGTTTAGTCTTCTCCGATATGGGCGAAAAACTCGGAGGCATCTTCGTGCACATTACGTACATTGAACAAACCTTATCAGTTAAAACTGGAACAGAGCGGCTCGATTCCCAGACTAAATTTTAAAATCTAAACATCCAAAAGCTCTGTGGCGAAGGAGTTACGGACGTTATTCCTAATCCCGTATATGGCGTTCGATACACAGCTGCGGGCGATTTGACAGCAGATCACCTTGCGGTGGCGTTGTTATACAATGGTATGAGTGTCGCTCGTTCTGAAAGTAACGGCAAACTACTGAACTAAACTTACTAACAAACACAACCAGCCAAACAATGCTTCGGTTGACTGCGACGTCATGTAATGGTTATATGCAATTAACTTTAACTGGATTCTGGTATATACATATTTTAGATGGTTCCGTCGCCCTGCTACTGAGTGAGTGCATGGCGCGACACTGTGAGCTGTGAGTGTCGTATAAAATGCTTTTGAATCTGCCTGAGGTTTTTTTGGAACATGACTGCATGTTCGGAGTGATGGCAGGTGGCCATGTCCCAGAGTTGACCGGTTTTTGCCTTATGCAGAAATGCGTGGCTGCTGGGCTTCTGGTTGACTGCCACTGCCGTCGGCGATGAACTGTATGTTCCTGGACTGTGTGGGTGAACATCTAGGAAACATTCAGATAGGAAAATGACTGCCAATTCCATTAGAGATGAACTGGGTGTTTGTTTCGTGGGGGACTGGTGTGTTGACATTCTGGTGGCGGCATTATGCACAGTGTATTTGTGCGGGCTGTTGTTTGTCGAGACTCCTGTCTTTTCCACTTTTCACATTGGGTAGTGGGGAGCGTTTTGTGTGATATTCACTGGCACAGGAACGGAGCATAATGGGGATGACCCGTTGCTGTGAAGTTGGAACTGCGACTAACTAACTAACTAACTAACATATTTTAGATATTCGCCAATGTTACGGAGTCCGTGCGCTGTGCTGCGATTCTCCTTATGTCATGTATGGGAGAAGACTAGCACTTATGTGTAACGAATGTGATCCTCAACCAAAACAACATTTTAAAACGTCAAAGTCACTCCCACTCCATTTCAAGCATATGATTGATTGTTTGGTTGGTTGGTTGGTTCCATGGTTGGTTGACTGGTTATGAATCATTTAAAAGAATGCATTTTAACCCTGAAGCCCAGTGCATTAACGTGCAGGTCGTCTGAACCATGAAAAGACCTGCGTCTATCGAGATGAGATTGTTTATCGGAGCGAGGCTGAAGTAGATAATTTTGTCCCCACACGGTACCAAAGTACCATCTCCAAGTGGTCGGTATTGCAGTCTTCTTCTTCCCATCTCCAAGCACAGAAACCAGTGAGACTGATACCGCAACTTCACACGCGGAGAGGTCTCGTAGAATGTAAACGGGTCATAATCAGGGTTGCCACTTTTTTTTTTTTTAAACCAAAATAAAATAATCTATAAACGGCCCAAACAACATCCATAAATATCTAGATTTCGTTGTAAAGTGTCTAGGAAAATATCCAGATTGAGAAAGTAAGAAATTACATATGTATTGATGTGACTGCCGGCTCCCTGGCGAAGGGATTTACGGCTTACGCCGTAACCTCGTACATTCTATTGAGTAATGCAGCTGCGCCCGAACCGGTAGAGGTTCGAGCCGCGCTGGTAACTTACGGGGGTATGTGAGGCTATCGCTCAGAAAGCAATGGCAAACTACTGAGGTAATCTTGCCTAGTACATCAACAGCAGATGAAAAATGTTGATGTTGACTGCAACGTCCTGTAAGGGATGTGCAACATAAAAAAAAATTGACGTGACTTACCCTATAGAATCATGTCCTCATCTTCACTGATGTCTGTCTCACAAGATGCACTTAGCTTGGATGATGAAGTTGAAGCTTCAGATTCAAAATGACTCTCGTATGCTTTAGCTGTTCCAATTTCTTTTAATATACGATCATGGAGCTGATAAGTTGAACAGCATTTTCCTGCTCTCATCAGGCCAAGTCTTATTGTCAAGATAGCATTTAAGAGGTCAAGTGTCATCCTGTTTCTTAGTTTACATTTTGTATAATTCATAGTACTGAAAACTCTTTCCACATTAGCATTTGAATGGGGTAGTATCATGGCAGACATCGCACATTCAAAGAACTCACAGAATGGACTGTTACCTGAGGCATCTTTAAATGGTCTTACTTCACTCCAAAAGGCTTCAGTTTGTTTTGTTTCTCCAGTCAACCAAATTTATTTTGGTTAACTGATATTCTGCTTCCGCCACAGTATTATCAGTAGCCCATAAAAATTTGACAATATTTTGATATGTCCTTTACTGATTGAAGTATGTTGTTAACAGAAAAGAGTGAAATATTTTTCAATACATCTAAATTTTCAGGAAGTCTCTGCTTCAATTGCTTGAATAATGAGAGAAGAAAATCTTGACAGCGCTTTCTAAAGTTGTTCTCTTCATTTTCTGTTAACAGTCCTTTTGTTTTTAAACCATCAATTTTCAATCAATTCGATTTGGTATCTCAGGTATGGCTTAGGAGCCAAATAGCTCTCTATAGTGCAAGTGAACTAGTCCGCTTTAGAACTTGGCAATATAAGACTTTTACCAATTGAGTGAAATAGCAAAGTGAGATCGTCAAGTGATTTAACTTTATCAACATTTTGAGATTTAAACAGTTTATTAACTTTTTGCACTTCACTTAAAATGGGTTGTAAAGAGAGAACACCAAATATTTTTCATCACTGTACATTCCATATAGTATTTCAGCTGTGTAGCACTTTTCACTTTGTCTTGTTATTTCGAAGTGTGTCTTCAACTTCAACCTTTGGTTAACAATTACTTCAACAGCTGGTTGAATTGATAACCATCTAGTTTTGCAATATGACAGAATTTTCAGTGGTGAGGAACTATCATTTAATGCTTTATATAAATTATTATATTGCTGGTGTCTGACAGATGATTTGGAGAACCAATTATGTGTTTCAGCAATAAGGAATTGCAAATTCCTTAGTAAACATTCTGATGAGGCATGTGGTAATGCTAGCTGCAAGGAATGATACGCACATTTCATGAGGATTAAAGATGGGATATCTTCCTTCAATTTTACATACACGCAATGGTTGATACAAACCATTACCGATGCATTTTCGGTTCCAATTGCAGCCAAATTCTTCAAGTTTAAATGTTTACAGACCACAAGTTTCTTCAGTGCCTGAACTATACTTTCTGCATCACACTCTTCCAAGTGAATTAGTCCAAGAAATGTAGAAACTACTTTGTCTTTGCTGTTGCTATAATATATAACACACATACCAAGCACTTTCGGAACCGAAATGTCATTCGATTGGTCTAATAATAAACTATATTTATTTGTAGAAATATCACTGATCAAATCTTCTTCAAAGTGAGAAAACAAAGTACTTCTGATCATATTTGTACACTTGCTGCGATGCATTTTCACGTCCTTTAGCACTTTACTGTCAGAAATAGTGTTTTTAAACAAATCAATCAAATGGTCACAGTTCACGATTGCACAATGACAACTTAAAAACATTGCGACAGATCCTTCAACTTTTGATGATTCATTACTCTGTGTAGTTATGAAAACAGATGTCAACGGTGGCATATTCCTAAATGGCACTGCATTTTTGTTTTTTAGTCTCTGCATGTTTCTTCAAGTCTTGTATTTTCGCTTTCATTTCGCACTTGCAGTACTTACAACGAGCCTTAGTCGCATCTCCATGAAATTTTTATTTTAACACCAAAAACTGTGGAGGTAAATTTTCAGTAATGTCGAAAACATATTTAACAAAACAGTTTAGTGGAATCACTATATCACAGTCAATTTCACATTCACCGTTTAATGTCACCAAAATCACTCAGTGAGTTACACATCATAATCAATGACATAAACTTTCACTGAAAAAATATAACCTTTAAGGAGAACACAAAATTGATATTGCTACTAGTGGTTGCCTAGTTGCCACCATTAGTGACTGGGTGACCATTACACCCCCACTAAAAAGGGTAGATATAATACTTTCACAAGTAAAAAGCATTTGGACAAGTTTGAATACAACCGGGAAATATAAAAACAACCACAAGTAAACATCAACAGTATAGAAGTGTCAACACCTCGTTTTATCTACTGAGGTCTGGCATATCACGTCTCACAGAATCAACGACGTGAGTGTGTACAAATATACTGCTCGTTTATTCAACTTAGCATATACATCATTTCAATCCTACAATGTGTACATGCATAGCATATTCATAATAATAACACGACGTCACAATTCATGTATATCGTATATTCTTCTAACTATATACTCGCGCTCGCAGTCAGCGCACACACACAACTTGTACCAGATACTCCCAGCTCAGGCTATCATTCGCTCTTGTCAATTCTTCACTCGTTCAAGCATTCTCCAAACACAAACCGTCTCTGTCTACAGCTTTGTCCTGTCTGAGT